>ML675609.1:47101293-47148163 GCA_007922155.1 Mesoclemmys tuberculata | reverse complement strand
TTTCTTTCTTTCTTTCTTTCTTTCTTTCTTTCTTTCTTTCTTTCTTTTTCTCTGTGGGGAAAATCCATAGTCACAGGTGAGCCCTAATCACCAACACTATACTAACCTATCACAGAGAACAAGGCATATTATAATGGATGTCTATGAAATGGACTATATAAATTGCCTCCTCCTAAGACCGACAGCTTCAGACGGTTTCTTTGCTAGTTTGTTAAGATCAAGTAAGTGTTCTTAGTGCCCACTTCAGTTTACATCTTTTCATAATTACCTGAATTAAGAGACATAAGAGAGATCTTCAAAATGTTAACTCCAAAATTGACCTATGTTGACAATGAAATGACATTTGGGTTCACTTCTCCAGTGCTCTCCCACTTTCAATCTCGCCCATAGAAACCAGAGGTGGACATGGTCAGAGGTTTATAAAGAGCTTCAATTGAAATGATGCTAGATTGTGGTACTCAAGGTGAAACAGTTGGCATAAAGAATTTCACAGTCTCTATTCAGGGGCAGCCTGGAGTAATGAGAGAGAAATATTATCTGAGTGGAGGGTGGCGGTCAAGCTGGAGTTTCAAGGGCACGTTCAAAGTGGTGCCCAGCAACCGCCCATCCACATTCATCTGCCACATCTATTTTCGCTGTCATTAGCCGTAGTCCTCTCCTTTTCAAGAATTAACATTCACCAGAGCAATCTTATTTCTACAGAGCCAATGCTGAAATTGCACAAGTCCGAGGCAAGGCCCAGCAAGAACAAGCAGCGTACCAGGCCAGTCTCCGTAAAGAGCAGCTCAAAGTGGATGCATTGGAAAGAACACTGGAGCAAAAGGTGATTTCAGTGCTTAACTATCTTTCTAGTTAGAAAGCTTTTCCTAATAGCTAACCTAAATCTCCCTTGCTACACATCAAGACACTTACTTCTCCTACCTTCAGTGAACATGGAGAACAATTGATCATGGTCTAATTGATAACAGATCTTAACATATTGGAAGATTGTAATCATGTTTGGTCGTATCTCAAGACTAAACGTGCCCATTTTTTTAACCTTTCCTCCTGGGTCAGTTTTTTCTAAACCTTATTTCATTTTTATTACTCTCCTTTGGACTCTCTCCAGTTGGTCCCCACCTTTCTTAAAGCATGCCACCTAGAACTGGACACGATACACCAGCCGAGGCCTCACCTGTGCAGGGTAGGACAGTTACCTCCTATGCCTTCTATAGGACACTCCTGTTAATACATCACAGAAGATAAGCCTTTTTTGCAACTGCACGACATTGTTGGCTTGTATTCTCTTTGTGATCCACTATAACCCCAGATCATTTCCAGCAGTCAGAATCCTCCCCAGGCTTGGCTATCCTCCTTCCCAGGCTTGGCTGTAGCTTCCTCGGTGGTCAGCCCACTTTCCAGATTTCCCATTTGCTTTATATCCAGGTGGGCTAACAAGTCACTAGCCTCAATGAGAAAGTGGAACCCACTCAACTGTTTCCCATTAAGATCAACACCTGCCAAGAGGGGATAGGGTGTTTCAGGCAAACACTCTAACTGTTTACACTTTATTATAAGTTACTTTCTTTATTCCCAACACAGTTTTAGGGGTCAGTGCCGAGGTCCTAACGCTCTCAAAATTCTCTGTTTTCCTTTGTAAGAAACTACTTTAATTTGAGCAGATCATTTTAATCTTTATTTTAACTGGCATTTTAGATTCTGATTAGCAGTGATGTCATCTTAAATGCATCCACTTTATTAGTTACTATTTACAGACATAGAATGATCAACTACAGCAATAGTCAATTTAAGGAATCAGTGGTTATAGGAAACCTCCATTTGTAGCGTGTTCTCTAGCTTAGCAACATAGCTCACTTTCACTGTAATGTAATTAGTCAATTCTGGTAGGTTTCAAACCCTTAGAAAAGGAACTAAAGAGTGATGAAGAATTTACTTTTTTGCAGCTCACATTTTTATTTTAATGTACTAGGAGTTATCACTATGACTTAGCATTCCTTAAATATAAATTGCATTTATTAAAGTAGGCAAAAATTGATATAGAAGTAAATAAGCATACTATTTGACTGTGCTATGTTTAGATATACTGTACTGTTCTGTATTTAAGATTATTTGTTGGTCCATTTCTTCCTTTTGTTATTAGTGGAAAAAGATTTTTTTCCTACAATCACAGAATAATAAAAGCAAACGATGCCTTAATGATTATTTTTTAAAAGATTTTTTTGCATTATTAATTTGTTTGCTTGTTTTTTAGAATAAAGAGATAGAAGAATTAACAAAGATTTGTGACGAACTGATTGCCAAAATGGGAAAAAGCTAACTTTTAACCAAATTTCTGGACTTCAATATTGAGTGCAATATGACCATTGGCACACGGATGTCCATGTATTTATGTGGACAGGTTATATTTTCACATTTTCGTATGCACTACTGTATTTTCTTTCGAAATAAAGTTGATTTAATTGTCTGCAGTACTAAGATTACTATCAGAATTTCTTGGTATTGTTTGCGTTTTCATAGGATATTTCATAGCAAGTTGATCTCAAAGTTCCTGTATCAGGGAGATGGTCAAGTTCTCTAATAAATTACCAATTGCTGATCCTAGCCTTCCCTTTGTACATGAGTTCCCATGTTGGATGTCTTTTGGATGTAATATAAACATGTACTACTTGCATGGGGACTCTTGCCTTAAGGAGTGTAAACTTGATCTGCATTTGCTGATTTGTAAAATAAAATTAGAAATTTAAAAAAATGAAAAATGCATGTCTCTCGACTATAACTCTCTACTGTAAATACATTTTTTCATTGAAACTTGGAAATAATCATGATTTTTGTTTTTAATTTGGTGCTTTCTCTACGTGTAATGCCAGAAACATGGTAAGGGGAAATGCCATTTTTGCTCACGTAACTTACGTAAGTTACCTAAGTAAGTGAGTAACTTTACTCACACGAGCAGTGTCATCGTATTTAATGGGCCTGCTCACAAGAGTAAAATTACTCATGTATATAAGTGTTTGAACATTGGGCCCTGTGGGCACGTACACGTGGACTTAATCCTACAAGGCGCTGGGTACTCTGAGCGTTGGCCAGCAAAGCACCTCTGCAGGTGTGTGATGGCACATGCATAACAGGTAGCAGAATCAATGGTCAGTATGTTTACGGTGAGTAGAGAATACGTTTTCTTTCTGATATTACTTTAAGAATTTGCCCTGTGGAAATGGACAAGTGCATCTGGTTGGAAGTATAGCCAGAATAAGCTAGATAAGTAGCATTCTGCACACCTCTTCATCCTCTAAGACATCCTCTGTAGAGGATTAGGTCTGTAAGACAAGCATTAGGACTTTAATGACAGACAAACTGCTTTGTTTGTCTAATGGTACATCTCTTGGGTAGCCATGATGAAGACAATCTTCAGCCTGCTTCTTCTCAGCTTGCTTTTTGTACCCAAAAGTAAGTAATTTCAGTCCATTCTGTTTATGGTCTCTGATTGCAGACACATGCAAAGAGTTCAGCATCTTTGTCCTTAATCTTTGCCAGTCTTGGCTTTCCATTGGCATGTGTGCTATAAAATTAGTTGGTATATGTGGATAACAGAGCAGAATTTTATTGTAAAATACAATCTTTAAACTCAGATTTTTAATGCATGTTTTCCAATGGACAGCAAGTGCACCTTCTTGTTTTTGCAAGTTTTAATTCATTTGTTTAAAGTGCTTATCAAATTCATGCTTACATTTAAAACTACCATACAGCTTATACTATAGACCAGCCCTGGGAGGAATGAGGTTAAGGAATAAAATTGCGACGGTAAAGTTTTGACAAAGGGCGTTGTAGGAAACAGTGTCTTCTGCACAACTTTTAACATGTCATATTGCCATAACATTTCAAATGAATAGATACTTTAAGGGAAAATTAGCCCCAGTATCATAGTGACAGGTAGGTGTATTACAGATCGGGGGGGTGTGAACTGAAGAAGAGGATGAAAAAAATGCATATATTACTTCCAGTCTGTTTTAGTGGAATCCATTTCCAAACTGTTAGAAAAAGGTGTGATGCCTTGTACAGTACTCTAAATAATCTTAGATGTCTCATTATGTGCAAAATACCCAAACCAAAGCAATGTGTAGATTATATGCCTTTAAAAGCAAGCTTGGGATCCAAATCTGAGAAATAAAACTTGATTGGATTTTGAAAAATCCTCTGGCATGATGTAAATCAAAAGTTCAGTGTAACTAAATTAGCCATTTTCAGTGTTTGCTTCAGACAGAAATAAAACTTTGAAATATTCTTTACAAGCTCAGGAGCGATACCTATATAAAGTGATTTTTCTTAATGACAGGTGAAGCACTGCAATGTTATACTTGTGTAGGTTCTAGTGACGAAGAATGTAACAGACAAGGAACGCAGCAATGTCCAGGGCATTCAGATGCGTGTGCAATCATAAGAGGACAAGCAAGTAAGTAGTTAGAAAATTGTAACCAAAAAGTGTCAAATGTATTAATTTCTGTCAAGAGAGCCTTGTGAGAATTAAATTACCAATTTGGTAGTAGAGGCTAGTCAGATGATGAGAAAATATAGATAGTTAAACATGTTCTCTCTCTCTCTTTTTTTTTTTAAAGTACTGTTAATAAATCTTAACACTTACCATGTATGGATTAGCAGAAATGTGACAAATAGTAATATAGGTAGCCATTGAATTCTTATTATTAATGCATAATAATAATGTACCATGTAGATGTGTATTAGTGTACATGAGATAAAATAACAAGTGTTGGAATTAATTAATTTATACTTAAAAATTGGTACTTTTAAAAATGCCACAGCATCAGAATTATTTTCTTCTGATGCTCATCTCTTCGTTATGCTTCGTTATGCTTGATTGCTGGAAGTTTAGATTCATATTAATAAGACAGTGAAACAAATAGATAAACTTGAACATCTTGATATGTTTGGGATTCAATGTGGATCTATTGTAGGTGGTGTTATGAAGTCCTGTTCATTCAAATCATTCTGTGAGCGGGCAAGAAGGGATGGATCCAAAGCACCTGGAGTGAGCGTTCACTGTTGTTATTCAAACAACTGTAATGCCAAAAGCCTGAGTTCAAGAAATGCCATCTCCATAAGCTACTTATCACTCCTTGTCTCTGTGGTGTTGTGGCATCTGCTATTTAACTTGAAGTGAAAAACAAAACAAAACCAAACCCTAGTAAACCAATGCTACAAGGCTGCCTTTTTAGAAAAAATGACTAGCTATTCCTAAGAATGTTACTCACATGTAATACAACAATTAGTGGAGGTTGGGGATATCTGAAGAGTAGGCAAGTCTGGCATGAAAAGATGGTGTCTCAGAGGAAATTTACAGCAGCGGATAAAGATTATACTGTGATTTAACAGTGTAGGCAGTCTCCATCTCTTGCCCCCTCTTTATCCTAAGGAGTGATAATATTTAATGTTCCACTGGAACACACACATTATTACAGAATTTTTATACATGAACATAATATTATGCCTGTAAAAAAGAAACCTTAGCTACAAGTAGCAGCCTTGTAGCATGATAAAGAAGGATGTACATGTTCAAAATGATTTTGAATTGTTGACATATGTAAACTCAAAAACAAAGTAAAATGTTCAAAAAGAAGTAATTGAGAATTCTAATAAACCCTAATATATCTAACAGTCCTTCAAAGAATGTTCACAAACTGAGGAGAGAGGGAAACTCAAAATGAGACAGGCTTGTCATCATTAACATTAATTATTCAAGACCAGGTCATGGTGTGGGCCTAGGGGGAAACAAGGTATGAAAAGATTCTACATTATGCATATTTTCTGTAGACTAATATTACAGTCAGATAATCTGAGAACTTGCTATGAAACAGCAAAACAAGATTAATTAGCAAAATGGTTTTCAACTGGTGGGCTTCCTTCCAAAAGATCATCTTACTTGATCTCTACCACTAGATTTAAGGATAGTAGATTTAATCCCGGTGTCCTAGCCAAATTACAATTTGAATAATGTATCTAAATTCCGCCTGTGGTTTCAACTGGATATAGTATGCTTTGCTTCCTGTCCTAAATTTATGTATTTTAATAGTGTGTGTAGTGTTCCCTCTATGGCAAGCCTGATCATCCTCTCATTGACTTCAGTGGGAGCCGGAGCAAGTCTACCATAATTTGTATATTTAAATTTGCTTAGATAGTAAAGCATAAAGCACCTCGGGCTCTTTCAAGATGAAAGACACAATATAAACAGCAGGCGTTAGTAGCACTATAGCTATTGTGTGCTCCATAGTTACCTAAAATTCAAATCTGTCCATCCTGTGTACATTTTTATAATATATTTTAATATAATATTTTTATATGTTTCCCTATTAGTACTTTGTTAAAATATTTTCATAGCATAGTAGAGCAGTGTCATCTCTCTCCAAGTTGAGAGTGACTAATGACAGCCTAAGCTTGTTGCCAGTGACCACTGAGAGAATATGATCAGGCCCTGGTAGTATATGGTAGTATCAGTTGTTATACATATGGACCAAATATTTCAAACTTGGGCTCTTGATATTAGTGGTTTGACTTTCAGAGGTACTAAGCACCCATGGCTCCTCTTAACTTATATGGGAGTAGCAGATGCATAGCACGTTTGACTGTCAACCTACTTAGTTAGGTGCCTAACATTCATAGATTTTTAAAGGCCAGATGTGACCATTGTAATCTTCTGCATAACACAGGCTGTAGGAATTTGCTGAGTTAATTCCTGCTTCAAGTCCAGTCATTATAAGTTAAATGAGAGCATATTTTGAATATGGATTTAGAGAGCTAACTTTACAAAATCATTGAAAAATAATGGTCTTTGTGTTTATGGAACTCACTTGACAAAAAATGCAACTGTACTCACAATGAAATTAAAAATTGAGATTTTCAATTTTGGTTCTTAAGTAATTCATTGAAAATCATTGCAAGACAATAATTTATTCTTAGGAGTCCCCAGACATCTACAAAACTCCCTTAGTTTTATTTAGGATGACTGCAGAATGCATTTGACTTAATTGCTGCTTTACATAAAATGGTTGAAACTGCTCTCCCTTCAAGATACCGTGTAACCCTGATATGCTTGGAAAGTATTGCCTATCATGATGATCAATATTATCTAATTGATTCCTTGTACTTTCCCTGCTGTCTGTATCCATCTGTGGTTTGTTTGTTTTGTTTTGTTTTCTGGTTTTATGCTTAGATTGTAAGCTTTTTGTGGCCGAGACAGTGTTCTATGTTTATACAACGCCTAGCACAATGGAGTCCTGGTCCATGAGTGGGGCTCCTAGGTGCTATGGTAATAGAAATATTAAATAATAATAATATTGCAGCAACACAAAGGAACTCAGCTGAGAGTATTTACTAAGATTATTCACACAAACCTAATTGGTTATGTATGAAGAGGATTTTGCAAATCAGCGGTTTTTTTCATTTCATTGTTAGCTTGAATTAATATGATCCAGCTCCTTAAACTGTTATATTCTGCTAAATATTTATTGTCTTTATTTTGGGATAGTACTGTAGTAGTGAAGTTATACTCAGAAGTAATGTCTTTATACACTACATACTTTTACTTCAATGAGAGAATAAAATGTGTGCAGTGTCTAATAATGTTTCTTAGTTAACGGAACTGCATCCTTGAACTGGGATTGCTAATAACTTCCTGTGCTATGTTGCCTAGACAGAATCCCTTCTGACTACATTGCTTAACAGGATATATTCCTTTAATATGGTAAATGAAGGGGGGGGGAAAGCATGTGTGGTGGTTAGTTGTAAAAGTTGCACAGAAGAGGATGAAGGGGAGATTGTTTATTCTTCTGATACACACTGCCTTTCACCCAACAACTGAAGACAGCGTTTGGAGAAGGCCCTTAAACCAAGTTGGATCTACCTGATAATTTCATCAGTTGCTACCTTTCAGCATTAAAAGACCATATTTTCCTTTATATACATGTAGCATTTCATATTTTGTAGTACTGGAATTAAATATATATGTTAAACCTCTGAGTGTGTGTATAAATAAATGATGGATGATGTCTTTGGAGTGAGCATTTAAGAGATGATTTTAAATGGTTTTAGATACAGACATTCACTGAGGTGGTGGGCAGAAGAGTCCAAAAATCTATATACAATTAATCTCCATTCAGAACACAGTGAGAACAGACAGTACAAGTGAATATTTGTCATCCAGAGAACGATATTGGATGGGCGGGGGTGGAAGAATGAACAGGGAAGTATTCTAAAACTTCTGTGTGCAGGTCTTATCTTAGGCTATTTCTGGGGCCCTATAGAAAGTAAAACATAAAGGACTTCATCCAGTTTTTCCCTCATCTAGGATCAAGTTCGCCTACCCGTGTTTGGCTGTTAGGGATGCTAATTCTTCCTCCCTAAAAGTTGAAAGGCCATGGGGATGAATGGGATGGGGGATGATTGTGGGAATCCATTCTTGCTTTTCAAGAAGTGAGTGTCTAAAGCTGGGATCAGTGGATCAGTTGGACCAATATTTTGGTTTGTTTTTACTCCCTAGCCTCTGACCTTCATGAGTTTAGGGAGAGAGCTATGGCTCATCCCTGGGAGGCTGGAGTGGTTGAGTGGGTTCATGTGGACTCATCTCTACCTGTTGTGGTAGTAGGCCAAAATGGAATAGAGAGTACATCTCCACTGCAAAAAAAGACACAGCCCAGCGAATCTCAGCGCCCAGGTCATCAGACTTGGTCTCGTGGGCTCATGCTATGGGGCTAAAAATAGCAGTGTACATATTAAGAGTCAGGCTGGAGCTTGGGCTGTGAGACCCACCCCCTCACCAAGTTTCAGACCATGGGCTCCAGCCAGAGCCCAACTGCCTACACTGCTATTTGTAGCCCTCTAGCATGAGCCCAAGTCACTTGACCCAGACTCTGAGACTTGATGCCAAATGTCTTTTTTTTCAGCGTGGACATACCCTGAAGCTCCTTTGCTAAGCTTCCTTGGTCTCTAGAAGCAGAGACTGGGTTTCCTCATTCTCCCAGTGCCTTCATAGATGGTGAGACTCCACCTCCCAATGAAAAGAGCTTGTCTCTGGGATGGTATTTCTGGGTCACAGGCTTCCCGAATGTAACCATCTGTAAGAATGCCAAACTCCAACCAAACCCTTGCTTAACAGACAAACCTGAAAACTTCCAATCCCTTTCTCTGTACATTAGTTTGCCTTTGATTAGTCATTTTCTAAAGAGTTTCACTTTCAGGCATTTGTAATGGCTCAATGCTGAAATCTTTTGGTTCAAGGCTGCAGTCGAATATTTCAATCCAAATAAAAATTCAAAAAAAGTAAATCAGGAAATACCTATTACTATTAAGTCTCTCTAAAATGTGTGTGATTTTTAAAAAGCCTTAAAATTTTTGACTAATTTTTGGGATAAGTACACCTTTAAGAATCTATT
Source organism: Mesoclemmys tuberculata (assembly GCA_007922155.1). Taxonomy (NCBI): domain Eukaryota; kingdom Metazoa; phylum Chordata; order Testudines; family Chelidae; genus Mesoclemmys; species Mesoclemmys tuberculata. The sequence goes on along the minus strand of ML675609.1, from coordinate 47,138,723 downwards.
TTGACTTATGCTAGCATCTATCCATTGCTTTAATTCATCCCTAAATTTTCCTGCTACCAAAAGCAAATTTCATGATTGGTCTCTTGTTCTTGATGTGGAATAAGAAACTGCAGACGCTTCTGACTTGAAAATCTATATTAAAGGGGAGTACTTAAAAAGTACTTAGAGTACTTAAGAGTACTTAAATAGGCCATGCATTTTAATGATGGTGCGTATCTAAATTGCCATGCAGGGATTTGGGAACAGAACGTAGGCTGTCCACTGTTACTAAATTTCTTTCAAATGAACATTTTCTGCATGAGGATCAATTTCAAACCATTGTTCAGTAGTGAATGAAATAAAAACTTGTATGCAGGGTTCTCATGCCTGTGTGTGTGGTGGGGCAATCAGTATTGTATAGTTGTTCAAACATTCAGCTGTAAGGCTATTTCAGTGTGAGTGTAACCCATGCTTATCTCTTTGTCCTTTTTAGTGGCTGGACTACAGAGAGGCTTAGGACTGTGCTACTGGCTTTAAGCCTAGGCTCGGTCATTTGGTTCAGACAGTTGATGTTTATACTTTTAGATCCAGAGGGTTCTGGATTCAGTCCTTACTGTTGGCACCCCATCCAGGGCCTTCACATTACATAGAAGTACAACCTCCAAGTTGTGATCCATAATACTAATGTATGGGCCATTTTTTTAAAACTACTTCAGGCTACCTAGGGAGGATAAGTCGTTAGCAGAGTTGGGTTACCCTTGCCCTTATTTCTGTCCTCGCTATTCATGGTAGTTATGTTAGAGCTATGTTAGCAGTAATAGCATTTACACATGGTTGTAGCTAGCACAGTTCTTCTGATGCAATGCAGAGGTACAGGCAACTACAGGCTAGTTAGTCTGACATCAGTCCCAGACAAAATAATGGAAAAGCTGAGAAGGATTCAATTAATAAAGAATTCAAGGATACAAATATAATTGTCACTCAACACAGTTTTGTGCAAAACAGTCTTGTCAAACCTGATTGCATTCTTTAAGTTTACAAGGTCTGATTGATAAAAGATAACTGTGCAGATGAGAGATACTTCGACTTTTGTAAGGCATTTTGATTTTAAATTTAGCTCTCTATAATATCAAAAAGCACACTTACATGGATTAGGAACTAGCTAAATGACATCTAAAAAATGAATTGCCAATGGGAAATCATCAAATGGGGGTGTTTTTAGTACAATGTTGCTGCAGGGTGCTTTACGGATTTCTTCAAGGATTTTGTGATGTCATAATAGGAAGAACTTGTCATAGTAACAAACTGCCTGCATTTGATGACCACCAGAATGGTCCCTGATGTTCCAATACACGCTCTTTCCTGTCTTCCATGGAAACATGATGCAACAGCCTGTCTAGAAGAAATCCAAGGCAGTGGATGATGGGAAGAGGGCTCTGAGCCGCCTGCAGCTAATCCCCAGTTGTGTTTAAGACCAGCACTATATAAGGAAGTTAACTTATTAACAGCATTCATCATGGCAAATATAAAGACCACTGGTGGTTTTGTGGCCAGTCGGCAATCACTAGAGTTTTCACAGCTGACTACTTTTGTTCCTAAGGTTCCTTCTTTAGATACTAAACCAACAGATTGGTAAGTATGAGTTAATGTTTCCAGATCTATTTGAAAGGAGTAGTGAGATTTTGTGCTGAATGATGATCCTCTGTCTAATAATAGAGACCACTTCCCATCTCACAAAAATTGACTTTTGTTTTCAAATGATTCCTATAACACTCTGCAACTGATCAATGCACACCACAGGCAAACTTCTGCATTGTCCTTCCACTATCCAAAGGGCATGTAGGGATCTGCAGCCATTCCTGAATTTAGCCTCAAAAAATTCTTGTGAAAGGAAAATATTATGCCCATTGTACAGAGGTGGAAACGCAGGCACAAGGTTAAGGCCAAATTTCAAATGTGCTCACTATTCTTTGTCTCGCAGTTGGAGACCTCTATGACCTGACAGCCCACGGTCCTATTGATTTTAGCTGTAAAACAGTCAAATTCTATCTTCAGAATGAGCTGTGCATTTCCCATCAACTTTGCTGGGAGTTGTGCACCCAAATCAAAGGATAGAATCTGATCCTTTTTTTAGAGAGAGAATGTGAGGAACTTTATGAATTTTTAAAACACAGTTTTGGTCTCCTGTTTTTCTGACATGGATGAAGAGAATGTGTTTTCTTGACATTTTAATGGTGCTCCTTTACCTCCCAGCTCTTTGCTCTCAGCCCCTTTTGCAGCCCTTGGAGGACTTTCCCCGAATGAAAAGAAAATATCCAAGGTAGGTATAATATCTTCAGATTGATACCTATGTCTTCTTAGAGTTAAACTTCTAAATAGCATAAGAATCTCTAAACTCTCACTCGCAGACATATGACAATTATTGATTTTTTCTGTAGCCAAAAGCACTGAAAACTGAATACTCATTGATAGTATATACTTGTGGATAATTACCAATAATGCTAATGGGAGTTATGCATATGTATCTAGTGTACACCATAGGCAGGCTCCTGCAAACAACAATAGACACCCTACAACCATAGTAATTGTAATTCAGTTCTTAAAGGAGAATCCATTGTGAAGCAAGATAATTAGGTGGCAGAGACTGCAAATGCTACTCCAGCTTTTTGGAGTTGTGATATTCAAAGTGCCATTGACCTGTAGATACAGGAATGGTGCAGGGAGGGTTTTAAAGCAGAAAGCCACCATTTTATTACCTTTTAACTTTAATCGGGAAGTCTAACATGGGTAGTTTTAGTTTAATTTACTCGTCCAAAAAACCAGGAATAGTATTAAATAGCCTCATATGTTCAACCCAACCCTGACAGTTCAGCTCACCTTTGGATCCTCTTTCTTCCCTCAGTGAGGAGGCATGAGGGCACTTAGTCTATGAAGACTTAAGGGTTCCCTTTCTTCCTCCAGGCTAACAGAGTCCACCAGTCATCTCCAGAATTTCCCACCCATTTTTGTCTCTGGGAACTGGCCCCTTTGAGCATCTGACCTGCATGGCCTTGGGGATGCCAGCGATTAACTTGGTGGCACCCTCCACCCACAGCCTGATATCTGTCTTCCATCAATCCAATCTCTAAGTTTTCCTAGCCACACATTGGCCCCAGTGTTTGATAAATGTGCCCAATTTCCCTGTCATATTCAAGTCCTAATTTTCCTCTGTGCTAGCATTGTGTCATCTGTGTCCAGTAAAATTGTAGTGATGTCCTGGTTCACACTTCTCTCTAATGCCTGTAAGCAGACTTGATGGCTCCCTCTCCTACCTGCCTTGCAAGCATTTCAGACCAAACCTCCTTAATGTCTGACACCACTGGCCCACATCCAACCCACATTCCTGTTAAGTGCTGACTCACAAATTCACCCCAGTGCAAGCCTCAAGATCATTCTTCCCTAAAGAAATAATCAGTACATTAGATGGGTGGTGTTATACTTTCAATGAGTGCAGGAGAGGCATAAGCTACTCCCACAACATGGTCCTCTTCCTTTACCATAAAAGATGGACAGTCACTAAAGCCCAGCTGCAATCCCCCTGTCTCTCTACTGCCTACTTGTGGGCCCAATGTATTATCAAGTGCCCCGAATCCAATCTTCCATCTAATGCTATACAAAATAATTTACCAGCCTACCCAACAAATTCACTATGATCACTAAGAATTAAATAAGTACATCTCTAAACAAAAGAAATCAAACACTGAAAATGTCACAGCCATCTTAGAGAAAAATCTTGGAATAATTCCCATATAAGGATGCACATGTTTGTACGAAGGGTAAAATTTTATTTTCAGACCCAATTGACATTTTGTCTCTCCAATATTATGTATATAAAGTTCTTGTTGACCTGAGAGAAAGCAGGAGAGCAGAAGGGTGCAAGTAAACGCATGTGGCATGTGCAGACCATGCAAAATGTCTGTTGTGAACCTGAATGCACAAGAAAGTCATCTAGTTTCAGGTTTTTGGTACAAATTCAGAATTCAGTCTAAGCATATCAAAAGCGTACCATAACCCATGGCCAATTTAATGTTTCATACATTAGCTAAATTGAATGTGCATTTTTTTATGATTTTGATATGAAGCCAAGTGAATATCAATGCTTGTAGTGGAATTTTTATTGGGATTAGTACTGACTTTAGAAATCAAAGAGAGACTCTAAAAGTATAGGTGGGCAATACCTGAAGTATTTTGTGTTTTGCATAACTTTGTTAGATGGGTATTGGCTTAATAAAACCAAGACAAGTGTAGTTTATATGTGGGTCCCATCTGATCAGCTCTCCCAAAGTTCTGGGTCAGGAAGGAAGAGTTGCTTTTGTGATAAAGTCAGGCCAGATGGCTTTAAAAGGGTGTGCTGTGGCCAGTATGAGGGCCTGAAAGAGAAATGAAATGAAATGAAATGAAATGAAATGAAAGAGAAATGAAGGGTGGGGACAGGGGTATTTAAACCCTGCCTTCCCTAAAGGAGGGGGAGGAAACAAATGCAGGGGAAGCTGCCAGAAGGTGTGGCGCAGCTGGAGGAGAAGTTTCCCTTCCTGGGGAGACAGGGGTAACTGGTGACGCCCTGGCCCACTACAAGAGGAAAAGCGCGAGACCCACTAGGGTGAAGCCGGCCGTTTGCCACGTATATAATTCTGGTTTTGACCAACCTCTATTCTGAGAAGTTATGACTGATGTACACATTGTAGATTTGACTTGATAGAGTACTCGCTCCAAGAAGACTCTTGGTGTAGAAACCCAGAACTAGAAAAATACATATTACAAAGATTTATCAATCTGTTTGTTTAAGGCGCTATTGCCCTTGAGACAACGTTACTTCCGCATAGAAGCTGGTTTCACCAATCGCTGGCAGTTTCCTTATGGCCTAAGCTGTGATCTGTTAGGAACTGCACAAGCCAATAAGGCTTTCAGAGTCTGCCTCAATGAGACCCTGAAGAGGATAATGTCAGGTAGGGAGACAGGAGAAAGCATGATTTTCTGTTTCTCGTGCATTTTAAGTAGAAATGAAAATCTCCATTCTAAACACTCCTGAACTTTGGGTAAGTTTGGATTTAGCATCCAGATCTGAAATCCAACATAATGCTTTTTTCAGAAATGATCATCCTGCTTAGCAATAGAAAAAACTTCAACGTGTTTAGACTTTCGATTTAGTTTGGATAAGAGCCCAAAAGATTTGTTGCTTATCCAAAACTTACTGGAACTTATTGGGAGTCCTCCCTTCTCCCATCTAAGAGCCAGGACCACTGGATGCCCCTTACTACTTGCGGAAAATCCATGTGATCAACCACCACCTTCAGACCTAGTCTGCTATTCCAGGGATGAACAGATGTGTGTTACTTTCCCTGCTAGGTGTTTGGAACCAGCCAGTAGATTTCTTCTTCTTTGGATGTTCAGGTCTGGCCAGTAAACCTACTGCCAGAGATAAGCAATAGGCATGATGTCTTTGACATGCCAGCTGGTGCACATTTTCCTTCCCAACCTCTGTAGGGCTGTTCTTCTGGGAGCAGATGGTTTGCTTACCCTCCCATTCTGCAGAAATGCAGTGCAGCCAGCACTCGCAAAGTTAGAGTGAGTTTTGCACATTTGGTGTTCTATTTAAAGCCCCAGTTTCTGGGAACAGCTGAGTACATGAGAATCTCAGCTTGTATTAAAAAAAAAAAAAGAATAGTTCTAGTTGCACAGAAGAGCTTGAACATGTGACCTAGAGTACTGAAAAAACTCAAAAACCAGAAATCAAAGGAAAACATGCACATTTGTTATTTTAAAAAAAATCTCTTTAAACAAACAAAAAAAAAGCCAATCCCATTCTTTTTGGAACTGACTCTTGATTTTTGAATGGGGCAAAGACATGAGAGAGTGGACAGATCTAACAAAAACCTTCTGGGACATTTACAGACTTGACAGCAGCAAAGGAGCCCCACAAAACATTTCTTCATTTTGCTGCTGCAAAACAAGGGAGGGGATACCCAATCAAGAGGCAGCTCTGACTGAGCGTGTTGGCTGAGCATTTCAGTATCTCAAAAGAGGTTTCAGTTTTGCGTAAATGGTTTTTTGTGAAGAGTGAGTCCTGTGCTGGTATCTGGACCACTATAACAACCCTAGTCACAGCTATCTTTCATCACATTGCCACGTTTGAACAAATCTTTTAAAGGTCCTTTCCTAAAAGGTTATAAGTGCATTTCAGGTGATGCCATTATTAACCCTTAGGTTCAAAAGACAAAAAGGCCTAATCATTGGCAAAACTAAAGCTACACGTACAATTCACATCACAGACGTGTTTTTTCAGCTATAAGGCATTCAATGCAGTGAGGGTTTAGTTATCTAGAAATACAGTGGTAAATCATACTTTGCTTTGTACAATGCTTTTCATAGCAATTAGCCACACAATACACCTTTCAGGTTGGGCAAGAACAGTAGGAAAGCTGCAGCTGCCTAAAACTTCACAGTTGGCACTCTCCTTCACATTATCGCTACGTGGAACTATACGGTGGAAATAGGAATAGAACTCAAATCCTCCTGCTTCATAATCGCAGGCTCCTGGCAGCTGAGTTAAGAGAATGTTTGACAGCCATTAGAGGCATTAGCCGTTCTGGTTCTGTGCAGTATAAGGCAATTGTATACATACTAGAGATGGTTGGGAAATTTCAGAAAGTTGAGCTAATGAAAAGATTTCTGATGTTTTTTCACAGATTTTTTTTTCAGTTTTGCAACTGTGTCCTATACTTATGCATTAACCAGTTAATAGTAGCATTGTTCCCATTTCATTATGAGGCAGCTGAGGCAAAGAGAGATTTGCACTGAAGTTTGGCAAAGCTCTTAAGCAATGCAAACAGTCCCTATTTAACAAAGCACTTAGACATGTCCGTCCCTTTAAACATGTGCCTAAGTCCCACTGAAGTCAATGGCCTTTAATCATGATCTTAAAAGGTTTGCTGAATGAGGGCATAAATGATTTGCCTAAGCTCAACCACGGAAATCTATTGCAGAGCCAGAAATTAGAGCCCATATCTTTCAATTCTGTGTATGTGTGCCTTAACCAGAAGGCCATTCTCACCCTGATAATTCCCACTGTCAGTCTTCTCTTGCTTTATTGCAGATAGGTGCTCTTTATTTTTCTGTATTTTATTATTTGTAGTATCATAGCACACTGGAGCCCTAATCATGCTGTATTGGAATGCTGACAAGGTAGTAAAGTATTATTTTCCTCTGTGAATGAAATGAAAATTGTAAAGGGCCTGTCATTGCAAATCAAGAACTCAACCCTTTGAGTTCTTCAGTGACAATGAGATCAATTCAACTATTCTTCCTGAGTGAGAAAAAAAAAGTATTGTTCTGCTAAACTGACATTGCCTGCGATTTTCCTAACTAATATACATTCAGTCAATAATAGGGAAATGTGATTTCTTTAATCCTTCAGCTGACACACCAGTGTCCCTGTCTGATGAGCCAGAGGAATTTGAAACACAAGTCCACTGGTCACATTTATCAACACAATCTCAGAAGGGCAGGGAGCTGGAGAGGTAGCAAGTGTTTCTTACATCTTCTTATTCTATCCTTAAAAAAAAAAACATGAGAAGGAGTAATTATTAATGTATTTCACGTTGGCTTTGCTGCGACTTCTCTTCTTTGAGGTTATATGCCAATGAAACCTGCCCGAATGAAGTCATCTTTTCCCATACGCAGAAGATGACAGAAGATATGGAACCGGGTGAGTCATCTCTGATGGATATAATAATGATATGAATAAAAAAATGCTCCATAGCGTTACTCCACATTCTCAATGGTGTAATTGAGATCAGAATCTGTTCCCTAGTTTGATTATCTGAGCTTACACATACATTTTATAACTACCAACTGTTCTGTCTTTTTAGATGTAGCTCTGGAGTGTTTGGGCTTCCTGTGGGAGCTTCATCGTATCTATTTATTTAAATCCAAGACGCTGTCACAACTTTTAATTTCTGCAGTAGAGCCAATTAACATAAATGGCTTGGAAAGCCAGCACAAAAGCAAAAAAGGTATTCTTACTAGTGTCTAATTTAAAAAAATCCAGGAGCCTTGTGGTAGTGTCTGGGAGAGAAGGTTCATAGGCAATCAAGTTGGTTTAAATTTTGTAAAATTAAGGTTTGTTTTTTTTGAGGACAGTCCCTAGTTATCAGTCAATACAGTTTGTCCTGTGGATCTATCTTGACGTTTGAGTGCTCCTGAATGGCTTGGGCTTCTGGGTTAATTCCTCTACAGGAGAGAAATGAGTTCACACAGATTCATGCTAACTTTTTCTAGTCTGTTTTGCATGGCAATAAGAATATGGAACCTAACCCAAAGCCCACTGAAGTCAATGGTAACATTGTACAGCTTGGCCAATATCTCCTCAACCTGATTTTGGAAGGACCACTGTAAGGAGGGAGAGGACAGCTCAGTTTCCATGGTCTGTTGGCTTCTCCATTGAGGTTGCCAAAGAAAGGTGGCAATTCTGCTGCTGAGAAATGTCTCATTCTTTGAGACACATTTCTGTAAGCATGAATTATTTATTGGCTGCCAAAGTGAGTTGTCCAGCAAAGTATTCTGGAGTGTGTATTACGATGACTATGCCACAAGACCCATATGAAATCTTCATGTATATCCAAACTTGTTTCATGGCAGAAGGCAAACACAACAAACACTCCAACACGGCTGCTCAGAAAACTAAGGCACTTGGCAAAGAGAAGTCAAAAATGAAAAAGATCACCGTTTCATTGAATGTTCAGGATCCAGAAGTCACTAGAACTGGTAATGTAGAGATGACAAATTGTCTTTTAAATAGCAACTATCACCACACATACAAACTGGACATTTCACTGCATCTGCAACATTCTTACATTAAATTAAATTTGTGTGCTCTCTGGGGGTGGACCTAGATGAATTTCTTATTGAGACACTTCAGGAATGTCAGCATAAAGAAGAATTCATTATTTTCTTATAACGTTAATTTGTAGGGAGATTCCTGAATAACTCAGCACTCAACTGATGCTGAAATTGGGCCCATTGATTAGGACATGCACGGGACTGGGATGCAGGAATAGGGATGCAGGCCGCAACTTTTAATTTTAATGGGGTAGCAGGGAACAGGCTAACCCATCCCCCTCCAAAACACTGCTGATATTGATGTTATGCTACAACCACCAGGCAGTCACTTGGGCCCAGTACAATGTTAAATGGCCTCATTTCAATTAACCGCTATTCATGCTTGGTCCTCTTCAGACTAACTTCTGGGGTCCTGCCCACCTCAGCAGCCTCTCATGCTTCCCCGATGAGGGACACACATGAAGGACCTCAGTATAAGAGGACTTAAGGTCTCTCATTCTGCCTCAAGGCTAATTGTGTTCACCAACCATATCCTGGCTCCCTCACTCCTGTTTACCTCTGGGAACTGGCCCCTTTGAGCCTCTTGCACTGGCCACTGGCCAAAAGTTGCAACAAAATTACAACTCCACTTATACATATAGTTTTAAATTCCTGTCCTCGCTCCTTATTAACCTAAAACCAGGTCTCTGGGAAGCTGCAAGGAAAGCCAAAAAACCTCATCTGCACCTTTGCCCATCATATCCTGAGGGGAAAAAGGTCCTTCCCGATCGTGGTGATTGGTCAGACAACATCTTGAAAATGCAGTTCAAACTTATAATTCCATTATAGGGTGGAGAGAATGGGGCAGCCACAGTAGCTGAATTGCTGCTAAAGGCTTTGTGGACTTCATGTAGTGCAAATGAAGAGTAGGCTGGGAAAGACAATCAACTCTTCACCTCCCACCCTCAGTCAAGCTAAAACATGTCTGGGAGAGGTAGAGAAATCTCTTCACCTCCCTTCCTCGCTCCCTGCCCAGGCACAATCTCCATATGTGGTCTGGGGAAGAGGGAGAAGGGAAACTTCCCCTCCTCCTTTCAGGTCCCCAGGGCTTGTCTGTCTTCGGCCTGTCTGATTAAACATACCCCTTGTTGAGCCATGGAGTGGGGGTGGCATTTTACACGATGGAAGTAAAACTGATCTCTGTGCAGAAGGCCTGCAGAAAGACAATCCACCACTTAAATTCCACTGAAGCAGGAGCAGTGCATAGGCTTGTACAAACCACATACAAAGGAGTGAATTTTATCATAGAGTGCCCCTATGCTTATTTTGTAGCCTAGACCTCGCTTATTTGCAGCCACGTGGGAAAAGCGTGCAAATCATTCCTCTCAGGAAGGGTAGCTGGGTTACCACATTTATTTGTTGAAAACTTCAAAGGGCTTTTTTTCAATATTTTCCTCTAAAACCCTCAACGGGTGTTTCTGGGACTTTTTCACCATTCAGAGGGTATCTTTTGGGCAGTGCCCAATTCTTGGGTTGTCGTTGTAAGCCCAGGGTGAGTCTCTCAGCATGAACTGTACTGACCATGAAGCTAACAGTATGGCTTTGTCTGCACTAGCACTTTTCCCCACCATGTGGCATCAGCTAATAATTTACTATCAACACTGAACAGAAGAAGCTCCGTATGTACTTTGTGCAGCAGCCATCCCCATTTTATGGGGAAACAAATCCTAACGCTGAAGGTTTTTTGTTTGTTTTTGTATGTTGCATTGTAAAGCCTTTGCTATAGCACTCAAGAATTTATACAGCACTGAACCAGAGGTGGAAGAGGGTGATGTTGTGGGAGTCTTGGCAGCAGCAGCTGTGCTGCAGTTCCCTAGCCTTTTCCAGAAGTAAGTAAACTTTGTGTAAGGTGCTGGTTGTGTGTATATGTGTGAGGCTGTGTGTTTTTTTTCTTTACCTCGTGGTAGAGGCCTCTGCTTTTGGAACTGAAAGGATCAGGATTCTAGGCCCAGTTGCCCTATATGACTGTGATTTTTTTCATCACTGCAACTGCTGCCTGGGCTAATGGGTTATTTACAACACTACCCCCTACAATATATACTCTTACCAGCGACCCTTGCTAACATTCACAAATGTGCACAAAATTTACATCAGAAAGTGCCTGAATCTTGAGAGCAGAAAAGGAATTCCAGGCTAATTCTAAAATTCAGTAATTTTATAGAGAGAAAATAAATGGCTACTTCTTTCTGACATGACTGGATTTGTACATGAATAGCTGTGATACACTGAGTGTAGAACAGCTGATTTCACAGCTGTTGAAAAGCCTTACAGGGCAGGTAGTTCACAGCATTAGATTATCACATTAGATATCACATGGTGTCCTGTATCCACTTTCTCCTGAAACTGAAAGCAGCACCAGAGTCTTTGAGGGTGTTCATGATGCTTAGCTCAACTATCTTCCCTTTTGCACTTTGACAAAGAATGAAAACTCCCCCCATTATTTTTAAGGCTTCTATTCCACCATATTGCTTTAGTTCTCTCATAATCATTTATTCACCTGTATACTTTGATTTTAAAAACCTGTGAGCGTTATTTGTAACATAACTCTTCGCTCCAGTAGAGGTTCAAGTCATAAACTCTTCTCAGTGCGTAAGGACTTAAGTATTATGTATAATGTTTGCAGACTGGGTTAGTTGCCCTGCTAGTACGTCCTTATCTAGTCGAGGGCTTTCTAAGGAAATTTGGGCACAGGGGGTTTAATGTCGCACTTCTGCGTCTTCCCTGTAACCTAAATGAAAATATGGCAGTAAAAATGTAGACGACATCACTTGGAAAACTGAGTTTCTCTAATGTGTCGATCATGTTTTATCATTTTAAAGAGCAAAATGAAGCAGACACAGTCCCTTTTATAGTCCTGGCAGGACACAGTATATCAGAAAGCATCAAGAGGCATTAATAATACGTTTTATTGGCCAGCCACTGAGGTTATGCCATGTTGCCAACCGTAACAGTGAATGCTGATGCTTGATGCTAAGGCTGCAACCTCACCAGATGATAATCAGTGCTGCAGGAAAGGACCAAATGAAAATGTATTTCAACCACACCAGCTATACAGGAATGACTTGGTTCCCAGGAAGAACTTTGTATGTGCTGTGGCTTAATAATAAAATAGATCAAATAGATCGTCTTACTGCAACTAGAACTGGCACGTCAGTACAATCAGAAATGTGCTAGTTAGGTCAGGGTAACCATTTTGATCAGCAGAGACTTATGGGAATGCATTGTGCTATGTCACTCTTAGTTTATGAATTGCTTTTAAAATAGTAGGGTGCAAAACAATAAATTAAAACTCCCAGAAAGGTAAAATCATCTCACTTACAGCAGGCGGAGCAGCATACAAAGAATAACACAATAGGGCATTTATGCTAGCAAAAACCAATTTATACCACAGGAGGCTGTGACTAGACCGTGTGCTGCTCTGCCCTGCCCTGAGGGCCAGAGCCTATAGACTGCTAATTGACTATTATTTGCTACCTGACTGCCTGGCTTCCCTCTGAGCCTGAGACAATACAGTATGTTATTAGTTTCCTTATGTCTTTTACTTGATCCAACGTAAAACGCTAGTTGAATTGCACTAGCACTTCAGTATAGTAGGCTATAAAACTGCGATTAACTGTTGCCAATAAACACGGTGGCATAAGGGTGTTTTGCACCGCCTGTAAACCACATTAGGCAAACGGTTTATTTTACTTCTCAATGGCTATATTTTCTGTCTCTTGGCACATGGGCCCTGCCTTGAGCATCCTTAGGATGAGAGAATGGAAAAATACGTGGTTGTCACCCAATGGTAGCACAAAACGACACCCTTGATTCTGCCAACAGCCATGAAATGAATCATCCATTGGTTTATTTTACTGGAAAATGTTTCATATATTTTTACAATCAATTTGGCCAAGTGAGACATTCTTGGCAAATGACACTTGACCTCAGGAGCTATGAATAGGTAAACCTATTTCTCACAGATTAAAAAGGAGATAATTTATACCTGTCTTCTACAAATATGTATTCATTTGCCCTGAGGTGTCCAGGCTAGAGGCAGAATTCTAACGGTACAGTATAAAGGAGATAATGGGCACCAATATTTAAAATAAATTGTCAAAGCCACTCAACTGAGGCCCAGTTTTTATGAATTGTATTAAGCATCTGCAAGTATCACCGATTTCAGCACTCAGCAGCATTCAGGATTGGTCCCTTGACGGGGTAAGGCAGACCCACAAATGGCAATCTGGAAATAGATACAGATGGATACTATCAGAAAGCAGCTCTTTCAGGATTATTTAAATTAGACCATAACTGCCCGAAGTTCCCCAAAGAAATGGAAAGGGAAAAGCTTATCAGGGAAAATACTGGAGACACTTTTATGTTTAGACGAATATTTACAAGTAAAAAACAAGAATCAGTTATTTCTCTGAGAGAACAATACACTTACCAATGCACTGGGCATGTCTTGCACTGCAAGTGAAGATGTGACTGTAACATGGATAGGCATGTTAGCCTGGGTATGTACTCAAGTAGCTAGCACATGCTGAAACCCAAGCCACCACATCTACAACACTATAGTTTCCCATGATAGCTAGACTAAAGCCAGCACGGGTATGCCTACCTGTGCAACAATCACACCTTCACTTGCAGTGAAGACAGAGCCACAGCGACATACACACTCTACCAGTGATGAACTCTGATTGCCCAACCAAACAAAACAATGTAGGTTATTAATGTACTGCAAATATTCACATTATGTTTTCCCACATGGTGTAACTCCTGGTGACACAGAAAGCAATGGGAGTTTTTAGAGTGATTTCAGTGGGATCTGGACTTTAGTCTTATAAAGGTAAAGCTATTTTGTAAAATGGGTACTTATTAAAGCACTTTACATATATTCCATGTACTCCAACTCAGTCTTTCCAAAATAACTTCTCCCTTGTCCTCCTAAATCCACTGCTCTGCAGCCTTCTCTGTAAAAATTGATGACTCTGCTATTATTACTGTAGCTCAGGCTTTAGTATAATCTTTGGCTATTCCCTTTCCCCATGTCAGGTCCTTGCTAAGTCTTGTCAGTCCTCCCTCCCCTCCCGCCCCCCCGTTTCACTAAAATCTCCTTTTCTCTCGTTGTCCCCACTATTAGAAACTTTTATCCATGCTTTGGTCACCTCTAGTCTTCACTATTGTAATCTTCTCCTTTCTTGTTGACCCTCTCTCTATCCAAAATACTAGTGAATTCTTGACCTTTGTGCCTTCTATCGTGCAGCCCTCCCTGTTCTTGGAACAGTCCCTCTCTTCAGTTCACTAAGCCGATTTTCTCAAGAATCATTTCTTCCTTCATTTTATGAACAATCTCCCTAAGCTTTATTTTCATCATGTCTTATGTGTAACTTCCTATCTATCTTACATTATGAATTCTGACTTGTTTTGTAAAGAGCTGTTTAAATTTACCATATAAATTATTACTATTAAGGATGATAGGAAAGTATGATAAACTGATGGGTAAACTGAGGCACAGAAAGGTTAAGGGAATCCTCCGATGTTACAGTACAACTTAGTGGCACAATCAGGAGTAACTGGAGTGCTTATTTCCAGGTCAGTGCTTTAACCAGTAGACCATACTCTCTTGTTTTTTAAATGATGTAATATTTTAGTTTGTTTTTAAAACTAATTATTTCTTTGTGCTAGATGTGTGTCCATTATGAAGAGTGGAATTTGTTCAGCCAATGTCTGTAGCTATTACTGTGCTGCTTGCAAGGTGAGCAACAGATGCTTCCAAAGTTTAAAAAAAATTCACTTGAATAGCAAGGTTGTTTCAAGTTACATCTCAGGCCTCCAGAGAAAGCTCAAATTGTTTTAAAGGTTCTAGATGCCTATTGGTAAATTCTTTCAGGTGTGGTGACTTATTTGTAACTGTCATATTGGATATTTATTTACATTTATAATACCTTACATTGCTGTCAACAGTCTAATTTAGGCTGTTGGAGCCAAATGTAAATGTTGAGTAATTCACCAACTAATTAATATTCTAATATTCCAATGAACAACAGATCTGGGCTATGGAATTTTTTCCCAGAAGGATGATTTTTCTTTGGCTTTTGAACTTTTAAAACAATTTCCCTCTAATTTTGTAACAGACTAGATCCTAATGATTGTGAGCAATATTGTAAAAATAAATAAAAGTGTAAGTAACATTAATTGAATGCATGGTGCTACACAGACGTGTAGTTGAGGATTTAACATTTCAGTGAATAAAAGCATTTTATGTCAGTCCTTTGGTTGGCCCTGTGTATGAGCTTGAATGCTATCACTTTCAATCACAAGGTGGTACCAAGGGTTTATAAATTTCTTTGCATATACTGTTTTTTCTTCTGGAATTTCTTAATCAGTACAAACAGGAAACACTGGCAACAGACTGTGAAAGATGGGTAGAGGTGAACCTTGTTCCTCAGCTTAGCTCTCAGATCCATCTACGGAAACTTCCACAAGAACTGCTGCAGAAAGTGCTCAAATCTTCCAGGTCAGACTGATATGCCATTCATTGCTTTCTGGACATGTAAATATTCTTTACTCCCTATGCCAGCAGTTCTCAAACTTCATTGCACAGCGACCCCCTTCAGACAACAAAAATTACTACATGACCCCCAGGAAGGGGATGGGGGTGAAGCCAGAGTCTCGCCGCCCCAAGTGGGGGAGGCCAAAGCTGAAATCTGAGGGCTTCAGCCCTGGACAGGGGTGGGGGAGACCTGAGACCTGCCACCCAGGGCTCAGAGCGGTGGAGCTCAGGCTTTGGGTTCAGCGCCCGGCCCCAGCAAGTATAACGGCAGCCCTGGTGACCCCATTAAAGCGGGATCGTGACCCACTTTGGGGTCCCGACCCACAGGTTGAGAACCGCTGCCCTATGCACACCCCACAATGAATATTTGTTCTGATCAAGTACCCAATGAACCTTTCAAATAAATATGGCTTTGTTTCCTGCAAAGTAAAATACAGCATGCAGTTCAAGATGATAACTAAGAGGTTCTCTCCAGATTTAAAAGCATTCTGACAGGCTTGGAAATACTATGTTGTTGCACAGAATATCTTCTATGCAGTAGTGTTTGTCAGAGAAAAATTATGATGGCCATAAAAAGAGAAAACTTCTGGTGAGGTTAATAATAGTTTAATTTCAAAACAACTTGTGGACTGGCAAAAAGCTTCAGAATAACAGTCTGGTCTGCTAAACTCTTTGCTCCTAAGAACTCTGCTGTTTTATGTAGATGGGCATATTTCCTCTGTGCTAACTGTTGTTTCTCTGGACCAAAATCCCATCTGGTAATTGCTATTTGTAAGAGAAGTGAAGAATAAAATCTAATGAACTTACAGTCAAAAATAAGCATATAATACTATAGTCTACTTATCATAGGACACAAACTAGTTTGGGTTTATGTGATAATGAGCTTTCCATCTCCTGGCATGAATCTGTCTGCAGGATATCTAATGATGGTTTCATGCTCTATGTATGTGAAATGAGAGGCTATCACTGCAATATTTGGTGTCCATGGATCCATGTTATAATAAAAATGGCATTTATTGGCACCTTTGCTGGCAAAATATAGAACAGTTCACCAGCATCAAATCCATGATTTTTCTTCATCATTTTACCCATGGCTAATTAATTATTTTTGTATCCTTAAAATATATCTTTTGAAATTGGCTAATTAATCCAGCAAGTAGCAATAACTCTGAAAAATGTACAGGTTTCACATTTACAGTTTCTCAGTGGCATCTACAGCACAATTTATTTCCTTTAGCCTTCTCAAGGTGCCTGCAACCACTTCCAGCTTAGTGTCATCTGTAAGTTTTATAAGCATAGTCCATTTCATTATCCAAGTAATTCATGAAAATGTCAATTAGTACTGGACCCAAGACAGAACCCTGCAGGACCCCGCTAGATATCTTCTCCCAATTTGACAGTGAGCCATTGATAACTACTCTTTAACTTCAGTCTTTCAATCAGTTATATGCACCAACCTTACAGTAATTTGATCTAGATCACATTTCCCTCGTTTGTTTATGAAAATGTCATGTGGGACTGTATCAGAAAGCCATAATAAAATCAAGATGTATTACATCTACAGCTCCCCCATTTACTAGGCCAGCAAGCCTAGGAAATTCAGATTGGTTTGTTCTTGACGAATCCATGGTGGCTACTACTTATAACCCTACTATCCTCCAGGTGCATATGAACTCATTGTTCAGTAATTTGTTCCAGTATCTTTCCAGGTGTTGAAATTAGGCTGATTGGTTTATTGGTTTAGGTTGGGTCCTCTTTGTTCCCTCTTTTAAAGATAGGTACCATGTTTGCCCTTCCCCAGTCCTCTGGGACCTCACCGTCCTCCATGAGTTCTTAAAGATAAATGCTAATGATTGTGAGCTTGCTTCAGCTAACGCCTTAAGTGCCTTAGGGTGAATTTTGTCAAGCCTTGCTAACTTGCATACACATATCTCCTATAAATATTTTGTAATTTGTTCTTTCCCGAGTCTGTCGTACTCCTGTTTCCTCATTTTTAATATTGTGTTAAGTAGCAGGTCATGAAGACGATTATATTTATACAGCTACTCAGAATGCATGATTATAACATTCATTGCATTCAATACTTCTAATTTAGTTAAATTATCAAGAGGAAATTATTTTAAAAATAATTTACCTATTTGTTCTGCCCCTTTTATTCCAGATTTGCACCCTGCTTTGTCTACTTTGTGTTCCAGTCTATTAATATTGTTTGCGCAGTATATCCACTTTTTAAAAAATGCCTTTCCCAGTCACTTTTAAATGCTGCCAATTTTACCTCTCTGTTTTTGCTCAAAGCTATGTAAAATTTCCATGTTCCTAATTCTTAAGTAGATTCTAGACACGGTATTTTATTCAGTTTGCCCTTAAGTCTTAATTATCTCCTTTTCTCATCGTTTTAAAATCTGCCCTTTTAAAGTTCATTGCCATGCTACTCTTAGAGGAGTCACCGTATATTAATACAGCAAAGCTAATTGGGCTCCTGTACTTGCCTCTTGTATTAATTCCTGTGTATTACATAAGATTAGTTTGAAAGTCATCACTTCCTTTGCAGGCACCAAGACAAGCTGCTTTTAAAGGCCACTGATTAGAGTATAAATAAATCGCTTCTCCAATCTGCATGCTCATTCAAGCAGTTACTAATGTGGTAGTGAAGAACACCATTATTGTTTTATTAGAAGACTTTTCAGTTTCTTTAATCCCTTTTAACCTAATAATTTCCTAATATTTTTCTAATTCAGGTCCTGTAAGGTACTCCTAGAATTGTGCTTGTTATCCTGTTACATGAGACTTGTAGCCAAATAGAGTGCATGTTGTGGTCATCTCCACCTAATAATGATCTTTTAATAGTGTCAAGTGCTCTTATGTATAACACAGCTCCCATTATGATCTAATGTGTCCCTCCTGTGTAGCTTGAATCATTATATAATACTGATCTTTAAGGTCCTACAAGATTTGAGGCACTAATTATATCAGTCTCCTCTTACTTCCCAAGCCAAACAGTCCTACAAGCTCAATTTTGGTTTTAAGCTTCTAGCGAATAGCAGAAAGAAGTCTGCTTTTTACTAACTGTATGGCCTTTCCTATTCAACTACTCCACTATGAACTATGCTTTTCCTTGAACTGATGTAACTTGCACTGAATTGTCTTTTCCAGTCTTAAACCTTCTTATCTCTTAGCCTCCCCATGCACCTACAATGAATTGTAATAATTGATCCCTCAGCACCTGCCTGCTTCCTCTCACCTTTTTTAACAGTCTTCCAAGTATTAATTTCATTGTCATGATTTTGATTCCCTTCCCTAATAGGAAGGCCACAGATTATCCTTTCCCTGTAACTTGAAGCTCTTGTTTCTGTAATATCTTTTCAACCATGCATTTGGGCTGCCTGGATTCCAGCTGCATAGTTGGTGCTGTGTATGGAATACAGAATATGTAGCCTTACACCTCCTACAATAGCTAGCAGTCTCACTTTAGGTTCCAAGACCTCCCTCCTAGGTTTCTCTGCATTTCTGGTGATAAAACACACCTCAGCTGCAGCTCATTCTCTACACTCTCTTCCAAGTTGTCAGTCTTCCTTATCAGATCTGATACCCTCATGCCCAGTAGGCAAATTACTGCGTGGTTCTCACGCTATGATTCCTTACAAAGCCAGCTATTCCTTTTTTCTGTCTGATTCTCAAATCACCCGCCACCACGCCCTGCCCTTCCCTATTGCTCAGGCACTTTCTGCATGAAATAGAAATGAATGGCTTTCATGGAGGCAAGCATGATTTAATACTTCAGGAAAGTCTCAATTTCCCAATAACTGGATGGGTACAGTTCTGAATAGAATAAAGTCACTGGTATTTGATTTTAATGGGCAGGTCTAACCGAGCTGTGCATTGAACTGGAACTCAGATAGTTTGTGCCTACTTGTGCTGTAGGGTGATTTAATTCTAGAATTTCAATAAAAAGGACATCTCAGAACATTGGGATGAGTGAGGAATTTTTCTCTCCCACCCCCCCCAACAATCACCGTACTCCATGATATAGTACTGTCGCACAAAGAGTGAAATTCACTTCTCTTGCATATAGCCTGAGTAAGTCAGCTTTATAGAGGTGAAGCACGCTGAGGATGGTGTGGGGGCAAAACCTGTTTTCTTGGCCTAGGAGAAACCTGTAACTTTGATATGTTGGAATAACGCAGCCCTTCTGCAACTCTTGCATGATGACATTATTGCCCCTCAGGCAGCTGGGCCCCATCACCATCTTTCACAATGACCAATATGGAACCAGAGGGAGACCCTCTCCCAATGGTAGACTAGATATGAAAGAGATTTTTAGGTTTATCTTTAATGGACCCATTGCATCAGGCTGAATTTCATCCAACAGTAAGTGCATTATGGAAGTCTGATGCTTTATCTTGAAGCATTGGGCACTGACTACTATCTCATACTGGGAGCAAATAGGTCATTAGACTGATCGACAGTAATTTGTATGCTGCAAAGTTCAGTTTAAATATGAAGTATTGTTATTTTCCAAATACCTCTAAAAGTCAAATCTATAAATTAATTCCTGATGCTCTTCAATTGTATTTTTAAATAATCTCTTGCATTTATTCTTTTCCTTAGATGACAATACAGCAATCCATACCAACCTGTTGTTCACATATCATTTCTTCCTGGCAGGTTGTTTACATTCAGTGAATTCCACCTCCTGAAAACTACTCTTTGTTGGACCTACCTACAGCTAAATCCAAAAGTTCAGATAATACCATCTCATGAAATGATCCTAATGTACTTTAGCAGGTAACAAAGTGAATGTCTGGGTAAAAAGAAATCCTTTCAATCATCATTATGGTGAAACACAAACATTACTTTGTAATATAAATTCCTATGCCTCCTAGTTAGTCCTTAAATAAGAATCCATTACAGAATGCATATTTTCAATTAATCTTTAAATGCTGAGGCAAGAAATGATAGAACTTTGTTTCTCATATGGTAATTATAGTAGATACATGCAGTTTACTTGGCATAGTATCCCAAATGTAACTACATGGCACTGGTGTTTTATAGGCAAGTTACCTCAAGATCCAAAATTAATTACAATGTAACCTAAATCGTATCTGGGGTGCAATAAAAGTAATACTATCATAGTAATAATTTGTCATATTGAGAAAACAGAGTTCAAATAAGAACATGCATTTGAATTTAATTGGCACTCTAAATGTTCTTTAAATACATTATATTCATAATGACATATAGTAGTCTGCAGTTACTATTCAAGAATAAACTGCCACATATTAATGTTTTGTTCCTTGTGCTCTGGCTTTTATGTTCTTTGTCATCAGAACTCAGCTGTAATAAGCCCTGATGTTACATAACTAAACCTGTTGAAATCAACATGCCAGTGGCACACTGGAAAAAGAAATGGAGGTGATGTCACTGACACTGCTGTTAGAAGCTAAATTGAAACTCTGGTATTTCCACCATCTGTGGTTTGCTGAATTGATATGTTGCTTAAATATAATTAGTGGAGTTAGATTCATGCCTGCTTGTGTTAGGGGCTAGCAGGGGCCCCAGGGCTTCAAGAAGGATTGCGTTTCCAGGGAGGGCAGGCAGCATTTATTATAATTATTAGCATTTTTCATCTAGCAATCTCAAAGCACTTTGCGGGAGGGTAAGTACCATTATTTCCATTTTACAAATGGGGAAACAAGTGACACGGGAGATTTGCCTGTGGTCACACAAGTCATGGATAGAAACAGAGGTATTCTTATCTTCTGACTGCCCATTCTGTGCCATATCCAGTAGATCTCTCTGCCACACACTTCTGTTGGGAGTCCACTAAGAGAGGATGTGTTGCAGTGTACCAGCACCACACTGGGCTGAAGAGGTTAATGGGAACTTGTGGGAACAACCAGCCTCACCCTTCCACACCTGCAGGAGGTGTCAAATTTTGAGGGAGGAGTTAGGAAGAGCTGGGCCTTGACCAGGGAGGAGAGCAGGTGGTTGGCTCTCACTTGATGAGAGAAGCCTGGCCAGAGTCACAGAGCTGATTTGAACTACTGGCGGACAGAGATTCCTAGAAGGCAGGTAGGCCTGAACAGGCATCTTAAGGCAGTTGGGAAGAAAACTGGGAAGAAGTGAGTCTGCCTCGGACTTTGTTTGCTGGTGGAGAGGACTTTGGGGAGCAGGAAGATTCCCACTGAGTCAGGGACTGGCATGCAAGGGGAGTGGAGAAAATGCTCTTGCAGCAGGGCCAGCTGTGGAGTGGAAAGGGCTAAGTAGCCCTGCAGTAAGCTGGTGGAAGAGGACTAGAGAGAGTGGAGTTGATAGACTCTGAGCCCAGGAAGAGACTGAGGCAAAGGCCCATGACAGGGCAAGATAGGAAGTGTTCTGGGGAGGCACAAAGGGGTCTGTGTATTCAGCCCTTGACTGCCTATTCAAGGGTCCCTGGACCAGAATGCAGTGGAGAAGGAGGGCCTGGGTTCCCATAGCAGCCCATCAAGGAAGGTGGAGTGAAAACCTACTTGCCACCCCTCTTCTCACCAGTATGTCCAGATTCAGACCAAGGGTCCAACATGAAGTCAAAGGACTATTAGTTGTTGAACTACTGGTTTACCCTGGAATGGATGAGACTGTGTCTGATCCGCCCAGAGAGCAGAGTTGCAAGAAGAAGCAGAGCACCACAGGGCTGGAATGGTTGTCAGCTGGGAGAGCTGAAAAAGGAAAGCCTACTATGCTGTGCCCAGCCTTTAGGGGGAAAGTTGGCTGGTGAGCCACATGCTCACAGTGACCAGGTTTAATTTATAGCAGAGAGAGCTGAAGGAAGTGGTGAATTAGGAGTCATAATCCTCCCGCTGTTCCTTGTCAGATACATAGACCAGATTCACTGTTGGTCCATTTTTAGGCGGCTAAAGGTGGCTTTAAATCACCTTTGTGCTTCCTGAATTCTGAACTGGGCTTCTCCAAGTTGTTCTGGCTTGTATTAGCCCTCAAGGGGCCATTAGCTGGAACACAGTGTGCTCTGGACACATGCCCTTTCCTCTCCTGGGCCACCTTTGATATGCTTCCTGCATCAGAAATTCCATGGGGTTCTGGTATAGAGCCATTATGTCAATTCAGTGCTGGTTGGTGAAGCCCCGCACCAGGACAAGAGGATTCTGTGGGGGCCCCAAAGGCAGTATACAGACGTCAAGCATAGGGAAGACCCTGACCATTTTTCCTTAGTTTGCTTATATGTTTGTTTAAAATCCATGTACTTAGGGATTTTTTTTTTAAAAGATGATTCTCATGAGACATTCTTTCCGATGAGTCATGAACACAATAAAGAAATTATTGTTTGGCTCAGAGGTATACTCCCATTCTTGGAATCAACATTTTTGCAGTGAGATAGGAAATGAGCTGAAATTGTGGGTGATTTCCATATTTACTAGTTTGATCTGAGATGTGTTTGTGTAAAAATGTTAGTGGCTAATGCATGATAAACATGACTCAAGGTGCTAAATATGAAGTTTTTAAGAAGCTAAGCGTTTCCTTTGTTATGTCATATACATAATATATACATATAGTTTACTTTTGACATGGATTTTACATTTTAGCAGGCCTGTTTGATAATATCTGAGTTGATTGAAAGTTCCCCCTGAAATTTATATATTGCATTTAAATCACCTTGTCTAGCATAACATTCTTTGCGTGTTTAGATTTTTATGCTATGATCTGACATAACCTGTTGATATCTAGAACATTCTGAGAGAGAACATGAAGTATTTACTGCAGTTTTAACATCAAATAATGCACAGAAAATTGTACTGGGCACTAAGGCTGTCAGATTCAGGTTCTAATAACCAAACAGACATTGTTACACATATACTTATATAGGTCCCAGTCCAGCACATAGGATCACAGGTGTGGTCCCATCTACCTGTGTGGACTTCCACTGAAGTCATTAGGACTCTGTCGGTTTGTAATGTAGTTTCTACAACAGCTCCCCATGCTGTTTAAGGCAGCCCGGGTTATTATGGGATCTGATGTATAACACTGGCTCCCCCTACCCCTATTTTGCACCCACAAATAACTGCAGAATCTGAGCCGAGTTGATGGCAAGAAAAAATGATGTCTCCTGATTAAGTATTCGGCTCAGGAGGTGGTTATATAACTACCATCATTTACTCTGGCAATGAATTGCCTCGATTAATTTGTACTCTTAATTAGATACAAGTGCAAAATGGAATGCTGGTTTTAGAACTGGGCCCGCGTTCGACATGTTATGTATTACTGTCGCACCCTGGGCACTCAGGAGGCTGCAGCACAGAGAACGCTGCTGATGTAATTAGAGCGAATCAGTTGTTCCTGCAGTTGCTACTTGGTAGCTGAGGGGCTAATCAGACAGTTGGCTTCGTAACAGGGAGAGTACGTAATTGGGAGGAGCAGGAAGTAAGGAGAAGCTTCGAGGGTTAGCTTGGGTGGAGGCATGGAGGCGTGTGGAAGGCTGCTCCTGCAGTATGCCATGCTATGCGATGTCCTGTCCTGTCGGGAAACAGAGCGGTAAACGTGCACATACTGGAAAAGAAACGATGGTGTGTGTTAATGACTGAGACACCGTGAAAAAAGGCTAGACAGCGCTGCTCACTAGGCTGGTGAAGAAGTGTCCTATGGCAATTATAAAAATCAAGCTTAAACATCATATCGAAAATTCCTGTCTCCATATATTAAAGCATCTTTGCTCCAAGAGCTAACATTGCATCTGGTGTAAATCAGTGTGCCTCCACTGACTTTTGTGCAACTATGCAGTTTACACCAGCTGAGGATCTAGCCCCATGTGTTTAATAGTGAGCACCACAATAGGTACAGTAGGGAAGACAATACAAGGGATAAAACAAAGAGCCTTATGCCAATCTCATTTACACTTACATAAATCAGGAGTAACTCCATAGAATCAATGGATCACACTTTTTATTTACATCAGTGAAAGTGAGATCAGAATCCAGCTCTGAATATGTTTTCTACACCACTTGAAAGTCAAAATCTCATTTTAGAAAAGGATGTTTTATTCTAGGTCATTAAGAAACAAACGCTGCTGCTAGAACTCACTCTGGCGCTTTAGCCAGTAAAAACAATTTAGAAAAAGATGGTTAGGTTTCTAATACTTCAGATTTATTAATTTTGAACTACACTGAGTGTAGACAACTCGGAAACTGTGCCATGCGTCCTTGTCAGATGTTTAGGAAAAAGCCAGTGATTGTATTAACTACTGCAGGACTCGTGACACATCTGGGCCCCAAAACTCTCTCATAACAGGCACCTCAGGGGAGAAAAAAGCCAATTTCCCAGAATTAAATGATATACAACAGTGGCGTGGTTTGTTTGTTTGTTTTTACAAAAAAGAAAAACTCAAATTGCCATTTAAAAAAATGTTTCCTCTTGAGGAAAGGGAAATTTGAAAAATGTTTTTAACCCAGTTATCCTAAATGTTCAAAAAATTAAGTAATGCATCTCACCATAATCTGGGTTTGAAGATATATTTTTTTAAATTACAGTGGGAATTTCTGATTCAGTCCTCTTGAGGCCATGCTGTGATGTTAATTGCAGTAGTCTTTGTGCTCAAGAGAGTGGTAGAGATTTATCTTTGCTGTGCTATTGCACACATAGCCTAAGGAAGGAAGAGGATACACAACGTAGGGAGGATTTAGCAGTATATATCAGTTGTTGCTAAGTCTCACAATTGTATTGCACATCTCATAACATTTGGCATTTTCTTAAAGCCCTAGCTCCTGAAGGCAAGGATTTTGTTTTTTGAAAAGAATAAAAGTTATGTTTTTAGCCCCCGTTTACAGAGAAAAGCCTGAAAACCTGAACCAAGTGTACCCTAAGCTAAGGCTCAGAAAACAGAAGGTAACTAAAAAGGACCTCCAAATTATTTTTAACTCTCAAGATTTTTAAGACAATGTCATGAGCTTGGGGGCTTGACTCATGAATTTTGAATAATTGGAGTTGGCAATAAGGTATGTGCAATTAGTATAAGAACGCTATCTAATAACAACCAGTTTTAGTTCAGCCATGCCTTTTTTGGAACTTGCACTTTGGCTCTCAGCAAGTCGGACTGCAACTACTTTGAACAAGGGGAGGCTCACCTTAGAAGTGTAGAACCAGTTCACGTCACTAGTGCAAAGTTTTAATGTCCATTTTACACTAACTGGGCACGTGCACAACTGCCTATTTATGGTACGATGTAGTGGAGAATCAAGCCCTAAGCGTACAATCTTCATCCCATTGAAGACAATGACAAAACTCCCATCCACCTAAAATATTTCTGGGGTGTCCATCACCATAGTATCAGAGCACCAGCTTTGATTTCCTTACCTTATGTTGCCTTCTTACCTTCTTCCATCTCTGATGATTTTAGCAAATAGCGGGGTCTCTCCTGTGTCTTAGGTCTGCTGCTCCTCACTCTACAATGGGCTTTGGTGGAGAGAAAAAAGTGATCTGCCACCTAGGGTTACAGCAGAAAACAGCACAGAGCTGCTCCCTGCTACAGCAGCCAACTGAAGGGCTTTGGGATATAGATGTGCCCCACAAGACCTTGTGACCTCCACTGTCCAGGCCTATGGAAGATGTGCTCATTTTTCTGACAAACATGGCAAGAACACAGTACAGCCCCTCCTGCTGAGAAAAATCAAAATGGCTTCTGTTAAATCTTCCCAGCACATGGGATGACTCAGCCAATCAGAAAATAGAAAGAAATACTACAGTGACTTCAGCCATGTGCACAATTCCAGCTCAAAACTCACCTTTCAAATTCATGGCGTATATTTTGCTGATAACCAGATAATGCAAAATATATTGTGCCCAATTTCATTATGTGGTGGGCCCTAATATGACAGCCAAGAATTCCCCAGGCTGCAGACCAGTTGGCCCTCCACCACCCCTTCAACATAGCGGACATGTCCGCACACAAGACACTTAGGTTCTATTACCAGCTACCATGAATTAGGACAGTCCTGAGGCTGCATCGCCACAAATGGGAGGTTATAGAGGTAACTTTAAATGGCCTTTACTTCCCTCCCCCAGGTGCTGTGTGAGCAGGGCTCAGCTACCCTGAGGATCTGCTCTATCTGGTTAAGGGAGCTTTATTAATTCAAAAGCAAGTCCATTTTGCATCTTTTTAATTTTGCATCAGATACTTCACCCAGCTCTAGAATATACTGTAAAGTTAGAAACTACTCTCCCCCATTCTTTAGGAGTGAAACTACATATGGCTTGTGAAAGTGATTTTTCAGGAAATGAAATCTGTCTTCTCTGCCTCACTCCTGAACAAAGCCCTGCTACCTTCCTTTTCCTTTTCAGAACATTAATAACTTTTTGTCCACTGTTAAATACTGGAGAAAATACAGAATTTTCATAGTTGGTTTCCTTGGGTTAAAACCAATTGTTGATTGTAAGCAGGTGTGCTATAAATGCAGTACTGGACTTTTTAGACATTGTTACACACACAAAAAAAAACCCTACACTGTAACCCTAATAACTTTTTAAAGTCAAGCATTCGAGTTAGGAAATAAAAACATTAAGGTTGTCTTCAATATCAGTTTCACCCCTTATGCAGAATGATAGTCTTTAATTACATGATCACACACTATATTTTCCACAAGACCCATGTCTCATTCAATGCACAGACTAGACGGTCCTTTCTTAGTGAGCAGGTATACAATTTTTTTTGTTTTATCATCGTTGTTTGCTGTATGGCCCCAGGCTTTATTAACTGCCCACTATCCAAATCGTACCTAGGACCTGATTTTTCAGAGTACTCAGCATTTTATAGCCAGTTACATGGTCAAAGCACAGCTTCCATTTATTTCAATTGCTGCTGTGAGAGGTCAGGACTTCCACAAATCAAATCCTTGGATACCAGGTCAGGCCCCCAGAAAAGTGGGAAGTTTAGCATAACCTACTTGACCAGCATTATAAAGGAATTCTGGGGCAGAAGCAGGAATACATCTATTTCTCCAAGACACCATTCAATGTTTTTAACCAGGAGATCATCCCTTCTCTTCCTGAAGTCCCCTGATTCACTACTCAATTTCAAACTTCTGCCACAAATGAAATAGGAGTTGTATTTTATTACACAACCATGATTCATCCCTAGAGCAGGTTCATCCTATGCACTGAATGAGTCAGGAGTCCTATAGGGAAAACAAGTATATTATTACATGATTAATGACTGTATCATAATGCATAATCATAGGGGGGCAGATTAAGGTTGCACACACAACCTTAATTCTGGCATTTCCTAGCTTCTGAGTGCTTCACTTTCCAGCACTAACAATCTTTTAACATAAGTTTTTGTTTGTAATTTCATGGCTTTTCTTTTTAAGCAACTTGGAGAAAAAAAAATTCCATCATAAGGCATCATGTTGACCCACATATGGTTCATCAGCAGGGTTGGAACCTTTAGCTCCATCACACCGACCTCTGTTACTTGAGCTAATGGAATAACTGACACCTGTAGTAGGTTGTCATCCTGCATATGTACTAGAAGCTAGAACAGCATAGGACACTTTGCCAGTGAATTTCATAGATGATTGCTGATATTTGGTGAGTCTCAGGAATTCTGGGTTCCATTCCAACCCCTGGAGGGGAGTGTGCTCTATTGGGTAGATTCTTCTGCTCATTTTCCCCAAGCTTGACCCCTTTCATCGCCACAGTAGTTTAGCTGCCCAAACCAATCCGCCATTGAGCACCAGTGTTTGGCCAGAATGTAGCAGCATTTGTTATGGCTACGCCTCCTCAAGACCCTGGGGTTTGTGGAGGGGGCCTAATAAATTCAAGTTGAATCCAAGGCTTTTTTAGTCCCCTCTCATGCTGCCACAGCAGTTAAGGGAGTTACAGCAGAAAGAGGAATCCTTCTCCTTGATGCTAGTCTGGGCTTTAACACTGACTCATTACATGCCGTTGGGCATATAAATGAATCCTTGTGCCTCAGTTTCCCCTTCTGTTAGATGAATAGATTTCAGTGGGAGTTTTTACTGAGTTCAGGACTTAGCCCATTTATTTTTATTAATCCATATCCTGAAATGTGTAGAGAATTTTCAAGGAGGCTACACCTTTCAAGACCTAGCCCATTAACCTTATTAAATTTGGGGAAGCAGACTGTCCAGAGATAACAGGCAAGGCTGGAGTCTAGTATATCGTAAAAAGAAAGTTTTATGATGCACCAACTTTTGCTTAGCCTAAAAATGAGCAATTGCAACAAAGGCAATTTCTTCTAATGGTGACATGAATTTGCTATATGTTAACCCCTTTAATACCTAGGTAGATTTGTCTCCTATGCAGTTCTGTAGCTAAGACAAAGAATTGTTTCTCCTTCAAAAAAATGGAAGTGGCCTAAAACTGCTCTTTGTGGGGAAAACCACTTATAAATTCCTTTAACACTTTCTGAGCTGAGATATGGTAACCGGGGAGGTCCAGTCAACACTGACCTTTTCGGTAGAGGTCAGGTACCTCTCCTGGCTCCAAGCACAAATGGTAAGAATTAAAACTCATTTCTGGGTTGCAATGATCTCTTTAAAAATAAATAGTACCCAACAGTTGGAAGTAAGTGGGAGTTATGGGTACCAAGCAACTCTAAGAATCAGACCACCAATATTTTTTTTTAAAGCTTCCTTTTATGAGTTGTTACAGTTGCAAACAGAGTGTCCTTCAGACTTGAAGTTTCATTCTTTGCAGTGCTGAGGGTTAGACGGCTGTAAAATATCTTAGTGGAGAGCAATCTATAGGAAACTGCCTGAAAACACGTGTAAATTACATAAGAAACAAAGCAAGGGCCATCTTCTCTTGCCAGTATTGATTTGCTCCCTGGGAAATACTGGGGGGAAAGGCATTTTTGTCTTATCAAATACCATCTAAGCACAGGGGGTAGAATAGTGAACACTCGACAGCATTGTTTAGGCTACTGACTGCACAGGACTATATTCTTCCTGCTTGGCAAGGAATTTATCTTGAAGTGCCTATTAATCATTACCTAACACAAGTTGTTAGTTAGACATTATATATAAGTTAGTAAAGCAATAGATGGACAACTTTAGAGGCAACCTGCACATAATAAAATTCTGCAAGCCGGTCTTGAATCAGCTTTCAGATCTCAATTGGGACTGTTTGATTAAGAAATATCAAAGCAGTAACATAGTAAAACTATTAACTGATTTTTGTTTCCTGCTGTTTTTTTTTTAATCATTTACCATGCAATTTGCCATCAGTCGCCAGCAGTGCATTCTACTCCAGCCTATAATAATGCCTATTTGTTAATGCCAAAGACAGAGAGCAGAAATGCCCATCAACCAAATTCTGCCATGACTTACACTCCATACTGCCCCATAAAGATCTGTGAGGCAACAATGGAATATAGATGATGTAGGATTTGGTCCCAGGTCCTTCAATTCAGACAACCCGAGTGAAGAGCCAAGAGCAGTGTGTCACTGATTATTGGAGGTTATGTTGTAACAGTAACCAGTGCCTTTAACATCTTTATATTTACAATAGAGTTTTGGATGTCACTAAATACCGGTAAATGAATAGCAAAATGCTTAAATATTTGGATTATTCAGTTCCTGCAGATGATGTGTTCAATTCAGCAAGTATTATTAAGCTTCCTCAATGCCAAAAAAGCTTCCCACAGAAACCTATGTCCCACCCCCCTGCCTCACCCTGCTCTGCCTCATATCCCAAGGCCCTGCCCTCGCTCCATCTATTCCCGCCCTGCTCTGGCCCTTCCCCAAGGACCCGCCACTCACATCTTTCTATCCCTTCTCCCCCTGTCACTCACCTAAGACATAAAAAAGTGATGGGGCCATGGCCCTCTGCCCCCCATTCTGGGAAGAGGGCAGAGAGAAGTGAGCAGGGGGGCCTCAGGGGAGGGGATGGGGAGAGGAGCCACTGAAGTGGGGGGGGCAGAGAGGCTTGGGGGTAAGAAGCAGAGAGAAGCGACTTGAGCAGTGGGTGGGGAGGACCTTGGGGGAAGAGGTGGGGAGGAGCGAGTGGCAGAGGGGTCTCGGCGGAGGGGACAGAGAGGAGCTGGTGGGGTGGACCTTAGGGGAAGACACTGAGAGGAGCAAGTGGCGTGTGTGGGGGCTTTAGGGGAAGAGGCAGAGAGGCGTGAGCGGCGGGTGGGGGGCCTCGAGAGAGGGAGCAGAGAGGAGCGACTCGAGCAACAGGTGGGGGGCCTTGGAGAAAGAGGTGGAGAGGAGCAAGCGGGGGGGGAGGGGAAGATGGGAAGAAGCTGAAGGAAAGAAGGGTGCAGGCACAGGCCATGCGGCAGTGGCCCCTCCTGCTTCTGGGGAGCTTCTGGTGTTCGTGTGTGAGCCTCCCCAGACAGAAGACTCATATGCTGCCCATGGACCCAGACATGTGGACTCTGTGTTTCCAAGCCTGCACTGCATAGTACACCTGGCTTTACAATGGCTGGACCCAGGTCTCATAGCCATGTCTGATATGTCTATGCTGCGCTGTGCAAACCTTCGGACTGTGTCTGCCTCCCAAATGACAGGGCTTGCATCCGAGACACAGCACCCCACCCTCTACCAGGATCCTAGAACCCAGGTCCTGAGAGCTTGCTGCTCTGTCAGAGTGATTTGCGTGTGGAGAAAAAGGGGACTACGACTCACGCCTGAATCAAAGCCCGCACCTCATGTGCAGAGCGGACATACCTTCAGTGACTCCTCAAAGCCTGTCAGCTTTTTCACTGACATGTCCTGCTCAGCATCTCTGGCCATTCATTTCCCTCCTCCCTTTCTGCCAAGAACACCTTTTGGTTGGGGTTGGGGTTTTGTTTTGTTTTTTGATCTTTTGAGTCTCCTTTAATCCCAGGCTAAGTCTTGGGGAAGAGTAAAACATCCTTGCCTGGACACAGCCAGCTAGGTAATTTCTCCCCACAGCTGATGGCCAAGCCATTGTTATGTCCTTTGAAGCTGGTACATGAGGCTGACTTATCTGTGTCATTGTTTTACCTTTCCTGCTTGGCCCCTCAACAGCTCATGTATGGCCTCCTTTGACTAAACTCTATGCATCTGGGCAAACAATACACAGCCAGAACAGGGAAACTAAGCCACACATAGTCATGCAACCACTTTTCCAGTTCATCACATACGTGATGGTTACATGCTTAGATAAGCTATTTTGGGTAGTTTTTAGAGATGTTTTACATATATTAATTATTATTCTCTTCACTTTCCAATCTCTGTATAGCTGAATATTAAGAGCACCTGGCTTCAGATGTGAGGGATTAAGAAAAAGAGAGAAACAGACACACACAGAATCAAATTTTAAAAACTGTCTAAACCATTTATCATATTTTTCTGTAGCAAGGAGGCTGGCAACAGTGAGGTGCTGGGAAGACCTTAGTGCAACAACATGGGCTTGGTATGGGTAGGGAAATTTTTGTTTTGAGTGTAACTCTTGACTCATGGAAAAATAATCTGTGTGTCTTTGGCTGGTCCCTGCCTTGATATGCCTTGCGTGACTGCCTGTTTCCAAATGAATTCTGAGAAACTTGCATGATAATGTTTTCCTCTCCTTTTGAAAAGCAATAGTCACTTGAAGTGACTGTTTAAAAGCAGACTCACTATGTAGGTTGTGGTTCTTTTACTTTAAATGTGTGGAATTTGATGACCACGTCTATCCAAATCCTATCATGAGTATACAAGCACACCTTCCACAAACTCAATTTTACTTTAAAAGAACAGCAAGAGGACATGAAATTAAATCAATACTTTTTATTTTTATGCTGTACAAGTTGCCTTATAAATGTATCAAACATGGTTCAGTTGAAACTAGTATGTTGTACTAGTTGAAACTAGTATGTATGTAGTACATACACAGAACAAAACTTACATAGCTAAATTTAGAATCTGGATATGAAATCATTTTGGGTTATGTTTTCTGCTACTTTGTTTTGTTTTTAGTTTCCCCAAGAGATGTTCCTTTCTGGAAAGGGAAGCAGGACAGAAATACATAACTGTGTTTCAATCCCTTCGTTTACATGGAATCACTTCAAGTAAGTTTATAGTGTGTTTGTAACCAAAGAAGCATCACTTTCAAACTGGCATTTGAAATTACACACTCAAAAATTCAGTGTATGCGAAAGCATGCACATAAGTGAGATGCCCAGATCAACTAATTATGCAACTGTCTACCTAGTGTATAAAGTCACGCTTCTTTTGCACACATTCAGAATGCCTAGGTACATCTTAAAAGTGAAAACTTGTAGGATAGTAGGAATCAATATTTTAGTGTTTTAAATTGGATTTCCCTGAAATATATGAAAAATACTGGCCCTTGAAATGTACACCCAAGGAGTGAAAGGTCAGTGAATATGAGAATCTTCAGAGCCCAACAACTTTCCAAACCAATGTAAATATTTACCTGTGAAGTATATATTTTATACATATCTATGCTAACATTTTTGTTTCAGTGCCATTTTACTGGGTTTTATCTAGCGATGCACTCAAATCCCTAGAGCCAACTAGCCCCAGTCATTGTTAATATGTGCCGATTTCATAGCATTTTACACCCCACCCCACGTGGACTAATCCTACCAGGATAGGGATAGGAAAAAAGGCACAATTGGATGCAAGCAGGAGTTATTAATATGCGAGTGGCAGTCTGCACACAAATGTGCATCACGACCCTGACCATTTAGCCCACCCCCAGAACACTCCACCCTAGCTCCTTTTGTGGATGCCTTGCACAACAATCCCTCCATTGGTTAGGTGGGGAGTCTGAAGTGAGGCTTGGTCATGATTTTTTAGTGGCCTTCTATGCTCCAGGATCCTCCCACAATTGCCATAACTCAGAATAAATTGGATTGGATCTCCATATGGAGTGTTGGCCTCAAAATATGCATGCTACTTCTTCAACTGAAGTGGCATATGGCCTTATGATTTTCGTGCTATGATCCCACACTTGATACTCATGTATGGTTCAATGTATGTGGCCACAGTGCATTTCAAAGACATCTAATTTTTCTCTGCATATATCACTGTTCTCTGTAATATGTCTGCTTTCATTTCTTTTAATAATACAGTTTTATTAATCAAACTTCCCCCCCAAACCCTCAAGGTAAGAATCTGGAGGATTTACAACAGATTAACTTCCTCCCGCTGCCCTGGCTGACACAGATTCTGTCCAACCATTACCATGCAGTGAGTTGGTATGCTTCTGCACTGTTCAGAAAATGAAAGTATTTATATATACATTGACGAGCTCAGATGTGATCTTTTATTTTGTTATGAGGTTATTTTTTATTTATGACGTTATTATTTATATATTTGTCATCAAGGCCACAGGTAAGAAATGGGCCTCATTGTATCAGGTGATGTACAAACAGAATAAAACGTGATCCCTGGCCTAAAAAAGCCTGTAGTCTAATTTTTTCTATGCACAATTGCTTTGCACTGGCAATCTCTGCCTTTGAGCTTAATGTAGGATAGAGATTAATATGATATTTTGATGCAAAAAGATGAGGAAGGGGTTAAAAGGAGTGAAAGACGCTTTTAATGTGGACCATGTAGACCAATGCTACATAGAATATACTTTCTAGACATAATTTCTTCACTTTTCTGGAAATTTATGAAGACTTGTGATTTGTCCTAACCAGCTACTTTTTCTGAGCAAGTCTGTTTCTATTAACAACTTATCAGATACTTCTATTGTTTTGCTGTTAATGTTTGTTTTTTTCACATAAGCACATGCGGACAAATTCATACATGGCATAGGCAGATGCATGTCCCATTAAAGTCAATGGCCTTGCAGAATGGGAAGAGGAAGACAGAGCACAGCTGCATAGAACTTGGGTCATTACTGAGGATGTCCCACTGTTTTGCACTGATTCCCACTCCCTCAGGAGCTTTGTTGCAATTGGCTGCCCATGTTAACAGCTGCACATCTCAAACACATACTTTCTAAGGAGGTAAAACTGTGTAGGGGAGTTAATGCTACTTCTAACAGAAAATACTGAAATAATAATGAAATAGAAACATGAATCAGAATATTTTACCATAACTTCCTATAACATAAATATACTCTGTTTCATTAAAAAGATCTTTTTCATATTATGTCCTGATTCTCCACTGCCTTGCACCTTGTGTAGTCTCTCACACCTGTGTACTAGTAAGCGTAAAATGCTACCATTCTGATTTGGTACCATTTTACACTCACTCTACCGTCACTTGGCACAGCTGTAAATGACAATACAAGGTGCAAAAGAGTGGAAAATCAGGTGCTGTGTCACTAATTGCTTAGTTGGTCCAAGCTACTGGGAAGAAAAACTATACAAACTACCATATGCTGTCAATTTATATACATGATATTCATTTCTATGAAGATTGCCTCACTGAGAATGCAGCAGAAATTAGTCATATGTTCTTTATGCCT
The DNA here is from genome assembly GCA_007922155.1 of Mesoclemmys tuberculata. NCBI lineage: Eukaryota > Metazoa > Chordata > Testudines > Chelidae > Mesoclemmys > Mesoclemmys tuberculata. The sequence continues at coordinate 47,103,889 of ML675609.1, read as the reverse complement.
TGCTTTGTGCTTCCTTTAAATAATATATTGAATCAATTGATTTCATAAAATGGGGCATATTTTCCCTTCCATTCAGCTGGAGAATGGTGGTGACATGACATTCCAGAGAGATTTTTCCATGCAAGCTGTGAGATTTGGTCTGCTGCTTAAACAGGTACATGACAAAGAAATAAAATCTGTATGGTGAGTCTCTAGGCTTTGATGTGTTTCTTGGTGAATACAAGTAATTTTAATCACATACTTTTTATTGTATAAATAGCAGCTGTTTTCTATGGTCTCAGATTTTTAACCTATTTTAAATGGCAAAACAAATCAAGTATGATGAGCTACATTTGTTAGGACAAAGAAAAGTAGTTTAAATAAATGAGATGATAAAGAAATGCTAGACCATGTGTATTAATTCCAAATCCTATTCTTCAGTGTTCTCATAGACCCTGAAAAGGGCAGAGGGTGAGTTGGGAATGAGTTCATTTCAATAGGCCTTGGATCTGCCCTATATAAATTGACAGTTGTCTATCTAATGTATAGCAGTTGCAGCCCACTTCTATACAGGCTAGTGTCTACAAGATAAAATTCACTGTCATAATTGTCTCTGAAGTAGCCAGTGACTGAATGCACCTGAACACCACCCTCAGACTGAGACAACTGGATGAAGAAGCTTGCACTGCAACTGCCTGCACTATATCTGTTTTGTGGGGTTGAATGTCACACTTAGTTCAATTCTGTGTGCTTAGGTAAGACTTATGTTACGCATTGGCTTTGTGCTGGCCCTCTGCATTGTGATGAATTCCACCCTGGATGAATAGACAACTCATCATGTGCAATCAGGCACAATTCAAGGCCTTCCTTCCTGCTCAATCCTCCTTCCAGGCTAAGCTCCTAATGCTCCTTGATCCCAGTTACAATACATATTGGAGACACCTTTGAATTAGATGAGGGTATAGAAGCAAAGAACAATAAGACACAGACACCAAGCTTCCAAGAGACATCTCCCTGAACCTAAAAGTTGCCCGACTTGATTAAATTCCTTCTTACAACACTTGTAGACATAAAGCGTTATGATTTGTCAAGTCTGTATTTGATTGCCATTGCACTCCTTATAGCGTTCAATAAGTTTAAACATAATTTCACAGTGACTGCATTTTTTCTTTTATGTAACAAGCAAAATGAGTCATATTTTTCCTAATAACAGATTATTTGTGATTTCTGCCCACATATTTTTTAGATTACTCTGGACAGAGTTTTTCTTTTTAATTGTCGTTTAGGAGCCCAGATATCATGAAGAAATAATTTCCATGTATGGGTTCTTCTTTGAGATAAAAGCAATCAGACATGAAGCTTCAGCATACAGCTTTTACATTCAAGTGAGATAAGAGCACCACTTGCTTATGTGAATTCTGTTTATTATTTATCTGATTATTGTGTTTATTGTTTATTATCTGTTTATTTGTTGCATTATGTACATTTTCACCTTACTTTAAGGTAATAATTTGAGATGCAAATGATTATTCACATGTCTCTGCACATGATGATTTTAACTGGACGCAGAAGCGGGAATACTAAAATATCACAATAAAAAATATTCACTCTGTATTTTAAAATGTCGATAATCAGGAAATATTGGAAAATCCATAAACAGCCTATTCTCATGTGATTCTCCTAGCCCAGTTTTGAGAACAATAGTAGCTACATGAAATATCAGCAGATACACATCATCTCCTGCCTAATAAAACGTGTCATCTTATATGTTCTTTGTATGGTATCATCAACAGGTCATAGTAGAATGGACATAATCTGGTTCTTGATATAGATTCTAATCCTTTTTCTCCTAAAGGGCAGTTAATACTCAAAAACAGTCTTTTGGAAGACTCGAATCCTAGTAGTAAATTGCATAGTGAGATGCTGACTGAAAAGTGTATTTCAGTGTACCTGTTACCATTTTAATTCTTCCTTCCCTGTAAGAGTCTGGTTTTAATTAAATGTCAGTTAAATGGCAAAGTGAGAACTTCTCTCCTGGCCATTTAAAAGTCCTCGGTTCCCTTTGTATTTTGTGGCTTATTACTAGATTTGAATCAGCAATGTGGTAGTTTCATTTGTTTAGCAAAATTAACATGCTCAGTCACAATTTCCTGTTCAAATAAGTCCTAGAACATATTGCTAAGTTTGATGTTTGTACATGTTGTTGGTGTGGTACAGAGGACCTAATCCTGCAAGTCTTCTGCATGAGGAACTCCTATTGCTTCCAGTAGATGTTGGGCATGATCCTGCAATCAAAATTCCCATCAAAGTAAACAGGAGTTCCATACTTGCAGGGTCAGGCCATGTTTAGAAATGAAAAAGGTACACTGAGAAGTGAATATAGTTACACTCTGGTCATGCCTTCTGCATTCCTGACCTAGCCATACACTGGGCGCTGCTAGAACAGGTGACATAGGAGACTGCTACACTTGCCCTGTATTAGCTGAGGATTTCCTCAAATTGGGGAGATCTGCAGTTTTCTAATCTCTTTTTGCCATTAAACACAAAGTGGCCAAATTATACTATAGAATTGAGCCCATAATTTATTTATTTATTGCATGAAAATGTAATTACTTAC
>ML675609.1:47087409-47100893 GCA_007922155.1 Mesoclemmys tuberculata | reverse complement strand
CTTACATTTATAGGACCAAACTCAGACCTGGTACATGTAACTGAAATGCCACTGACATCAGTGATTATTTTCCTTTGCTTACACAGCTCTCAGTTTCATCCAAAAGGATTGTCAAATGCTTTAGAAACTGTACACCCAAACCTGCAGTCCTTACTCAAGACAAATTCCCAGTGATTTCAAAAGCGGGTTAGACACAGGAAAGACTGCAATACCAGGTCCTCTATACATCACTGAAACACATCAATTAGTTAATAGTGTGCAGGTACACTCAGGTCAAAAACTGAAGAATGCCTTGTCCATTTGAAATTATTAAAGCAATTTTAGGCAGGCAAAAGTAACTACCAAAAATTTGGCTCATGAGATAAATATTCCCACTCCCACTGTAAGTGCCATAGGAACTTTAATAACCAGAGCTTGGTTTTACATCTAATCAAGAAGACAGACTCTCTTGTGGGTCATTTGTTCAATACAGAATCAGGAAGAAGAATGGCATCTATTGACTCACCAATATAATTCCATTCAGCAACTAGAAATAGACTTTCTTGGAGATCCCCCATCCAAGTAATGACCTGGTCAGATCCTACTTAGATCAGTAATTACTATGGTCCTGAAGACTTAAACCTCAAATACCAAGTGGAATGGATATACATGTTAGTTGGTTCTCTAATAAGCAAATGTTATTACCATTATACTGCATATTGCTGCTCTTTAACTGACTTGGATGCAATGTCTTTTCAGAGAGTCAAACACACAGATCCAGCTTTATCTTTCTTTACTGCTGAACGTAGCCCTGTCAGCCTTAGGCAGGAGCGAGAAGTTAAATATGAAATAAAAGCACAGTGCCTGATGGATGGGAAATGGAGGGAATTCAGTACTGATCGACTTACCCAAAAGTTTGGAGTTACAAAGCCGTCCTGCAAAAGCCAAGTAAGGATTTTTTTTAAATATATAAACTCTATCCTGTGTAGCCTTTCTATGTCTCAAGGTTGATATAGCATCCACGTAAAACAAGCATTCCTTACAATCAAAAAGCTCAGACACTGACATGACACTCTTTCAGAGTGATATGCAAGCCTGAAAAAAGAATAGTAGAAATGTGTATGAATTCCAAAATACGGAATGTTGCCAAATGCTTTAGAAACACTGACCCTGATCCAAATTCCAATGCAATCAATGGAAAACCTCCCATTCTGATTTTACATTATTAAACACTGATGGCAAATATAATGGCATTTGTGCCCAAAGTGGAACACTTTGCCATTGATAGGAGTGTACAAGGTACTGTCTGCAAGTACCTCTAAGCACCACTACCAGTGTCTAGCAGTTATTGTTTAAACAGCTGCCTCATACAGATCACTGACTTACAGACCCTTTTGGTATAATTATTTCTTCAGCCTTGTCTATTTATCCTCAGCAATCTAGGTATCACAGTTAACTGACTTGGAGCTTCCCAGGGGTTGATAGTATTTGCAAAACTACAGTTGGTTTATATGGTATCAGCATAATATTCTTAAAGTTTAAATGTTTTGGCCGTCAATGCCAATATTGATAACCAATCCACTCCTTAACTCAAATGGTCTCTGTAAAAATGTTTTTATCTGGAGTTTGAGTCTGGGAAGTGTTGACTGCCCGCAATGCCCATTGAAATTAGTGGAAATGGAGGAAGCTCTGCCCCTCACAGAAATGACAAGCCTCATACAAAAGTGAGGCCTAATGGAAATTTTTAACCCATAGTTAACCCAGCAAAGTAAATCACTCAAGCGATAGTAACAATAAATGCAAATCAAATCTTTAAAACAGTGAGTGTATTTCGTTCCTTAAATTTATTACTAATACAGGTTAGACCAAAAGCCATTCACAAAAAGAAATTGACCAAATTATTTTGTGTTACACATGAGCAATCAGGTTGTGGATGTAACTGAAGTCAGAATTTATGCTAATACTTTGTGTTTGTAGAGTAACTCTCATCTGAGGATCTCAAAATGCCAGATCCCCCTTTCCATGAAATAGGTAAATACCCCATTTTACAGATTGAGGCATAGCCAGTTTAAGAAACTTGCTTGAGGTCACAGATATGGTTAGTGACAGAGGGGAAAGGAATCCTAGTGTTCAGACTCCTAGTCCTGTGAACTAAACACTGGGCAAAATGCACAGATACATTTATAGTGGCATTATAAAGGATATATTCCACTTGCAAAAAACAGATTCCCGTGAAAACGTGGGAATAGGTTGTTCAACTTTTAGATTCCAGAGCTCCCTTTAGCAAAAAGCCATTTAGAAGTCTGTAGACGAATCACAGATGTTTCTTATGTCATGACTTTTGGCTTCTTATTCAGAAAACAAAATTACCTCTTCACTGTGCCTGCAAAACTCAGATTCCAGGTACAGATAATACATCCTTTGCCCCCTCCCAGACATGCACAGTGGCTAGATTTATGTATATTCATTTAAAGAGAAACTGCCTTCTCAGTAAAAGTTAAAAAAAAAAAACAGTTTGCAATTTTTTCTGCTGAACCAAGCACTAAACATGAGTCATTTTGTAGTTAACTAATTATGGTGTTAGATAAATACCCCAATGTTAATTTTTGTTTGGTTTTGGGCATAGGTCTTGAAAGCACGGATACCATCAATTCCAGTCTATGTGACATATGCTCTTCTTTTTCCGTCATCTTGATTTGCTAAAAGAAAATAAGCACTAGAGTTTTCTCTAGCCTGAAGAACTGATTTCAGCACTTGATATGATCAGCAAAATTGAATTGCATATTTTAAGGGTACAATCTTCTTAGCCAACTAACCACATTTGTCATAGTATGAAAATAAACAATTGCAACTTTTCCTTGTGTCATGCTCGTTTCAGGATTAAATTCAATCAACTGCCTGTTTCTGTTACCTATAAATTATAATTGCAAATTGGCAATTTCTATTTTATTAGACATGGAATCAAATTACAAAATCTGGCTCTAGATTTCAAACAGAAAGTTTGGGGGTGTTCAGATCTGGGTTTTCCCACAGCCGCATGGAGTATTTTCTAGTTTCCCATTATTGAATAATATTTTCCAAGTGGGCTGCAACAATATGAAAAAGATGTTGCTTCTGCAAACCATGAATGAGACTAACGGAGGTCACTAGTGCAAATTAATCTCTACAGTTTCTGCATACCACTTCTGTGCTCTACATCACTCCTACTTCTTAGTCATATCTCTAGCTGCAACAAAGTTGTTGCATGCATTTTAGTGCACAGTTTTCAGTAGCTTTTGTTAGCTGGAAATAAGAGCTCTTCTGTGGTCACCTAATCATTTACCAACTCCATTCAGAATGGACAAAATACAATATACTGGCTGAAAACCTGGCCTTATTGAAGTCAATGATAATTTTCCTACTGATTTCAATAGGGTCAGGCTTTCACTCCCCACTCTGGCACCTTTATGCCATGTAAAAGGGCTGGCCGGTGCAGCGTAGAGCCCAGTATCCAGACAAGAAAAGACTCCCTAGTGCAGGTATTGTGGAAGACAGCTGGAAGGCTGTCTTCCAACAACCCCCTTGTAATAAGCCTCAGTACAGAGCTGGGAGTCAGGCTGGGGGGCTGCAGCACAAAGCACTATGGCTAGTCGAGCAACCTGGAGAGGCTACCAGAATTCAGAAAAGCTCTAAGATATGCTGTGGGCCTTTCTAGCCCCTAGAACAGCCCAGGATCAAGAGGGCACAAAGGTGATTGAATCCTTACCCCTCCCCTGCTCTGAGCTGTGAATCCTGTGCGGCACCTTTTAGAGATGCAGCCCAGAATCTCAACTCTGGTATTTAGCCAGTTAAAATCAAATGTAATGAAGCCCATCTAATCAGACTACATCCACAAGTTAAGTCTAAACTGGATGTTTTGGTAGGATGTTTCCAGCATTGTCCACTACAATGAGAGTTTTTCTTCTCTCCCTCAACAGTCTCTTTTAACATACCTCTTAATGAGAATCTGAATTCAAAGTACTTTATGTAGCTACTTTATGTAGCAGGAGTGACTTGGTTTTCAGATTATTTATATACAGTAAAACAACAGCTGCTATTGTCTCGTAGACAAGGCATGGGACTTAAAGACGGTAGGCCAATCTTGTGCTCAAGGACTTCAGTGAAGTCACTCCATATTCAAACTTTTAAAATGAGAATAGAATATAGCCCACTAACTCACAAGTATCAGTCAGTCCTGGCTCTGTCACTGACTCACTCAACCATTGTTTACACCACAAAACATTTCCTAATGTTTCCTACTGTGGCGACCAGTGGTTCAGCTTCACCAGTGGTAACAATGGGAGCTTTAGTGTAGACAAGGTACCAAGATCTGCTGGTGTTTTAAGGACTGTGCCACATAGAGCTGAGAAGACCAGGCACTGAAAACATGGATGACTGTTCTATACTACCACTCCCATCTCTGAACCACACTGCTGGAACAGAATTGGTAGCAGAAACAGATTACAGTATTATTGTACCCATTCTGAGATAAAATAGAGGCAGAAAAATTAAGAAACATACCTAACCCACAGAAGAAATCAGTGCCAGAACTGGGATTCAAAACTATGGGTAAGACCCTCACTCCACATAAGATCCTCACTTCTGCTCCAGCCACTTTACTCTAACTAAAAGTGCCAGAGTGTCTAAAGGGGCTCTAAAAGCCTCACTTCCAGCTGGGAGAGGATTCTCATGGCACAGAAGCTATGAAAAGATAATTGTAAGGCTGTGGAAAATCCAGACAGCACTGCCATCTATAAAGCTGTCGTCATCTATATAGGCCACCAGGGCTAAATTACACGGTGGCCTTCTACAACCCTTCAAGCAACCAGGATCAGAAGGGTGGTAAGGGTGGCTTAAAGCCATCTTATCCCCTTCACTCTAAAATGCAAGTTTTGTATTGTGCCTCTCAGAGGTGCGGCACAGCATCTCATCCTAAGAATTCCTTGGGCAGACAAGTAGCCCATGTCTTTATGAAAAGTAAGAGATAGAAGAGTGCTATTATGAAACATGCCATGGGAGAATAATATTGCTTGTTTGTCAGAAAATACATCTCCGAGGAGTTTTGTTTGATTCTCATATACACTCTCCCCATTATAATCTGCCTCTTTATAAAATATGACCTAGTGGCTTTGCAAAGTTCTTGGCATCTCGAAACAGCTATGAATAGAATACTGTGTATTTCTGATTAAGCCCCTTCATTTGTAATTCCAGTCAGATTTGCATTCCTGTAAATACATTTACTCTCATGATTTTCATTACATAAAATGCAATTTTCTTGCAATTATGGGGGCAGGAAAACATTCTTTTTAAGACCATCTGCATAATTGTACAGCATGAGGTTTATTTTATGTTGGGTAATACAAAAACAAGGCAATTCCATATGTATTGAGTCCCAAAATTAAGTCAAATATTTTGAAATAATTATTTTGGCTATCTTATATTTTTGCAGTCACTTCTGTAAAAGTATACCCAGTTACCAGATGGTTGAGTCTTTCAGTCTAAATGTTTTCTAAGAACTGTACAATAAATCTTTTTTAGTTATCAAATAGTGAAATACAAACATTGACTCATTTTAATGAATCATCTTGTTACTCAAGTGCTTTCTCCCACTAAGATCTAGTATTTTATCCATTATAGTTTCTTTATGTTCCTCTTTATCCTACAAAATTGCCCAATGAGCTGAAATAAAAATCAAGAAGCATTTATATTTGGAAAAAGAGGATCTGCAGCAGATGTGCAGAGAGCAGGGGGTCGGCTGAGCTCACACACTGATCTTTTTCCATATACACCTAAACAAAAATCTTCATTAAAAGAGAGTGAAGGTTGGAATGTGCATATCAGTGGAGTCCAGCTAACACTCTTGACAATATTGTTTCTTTACAGAAAATCCATATTTAGTTAAAAAAAAAAGAGCAGAGCCTCTGCCCTCCAAATTCACTTTGGGTACTGAACTATCAAAAATTAACTTGAAAGTTGCCCTAACAGGTTACCAAGTCAGCCCTTCCCAGGGTGCAGGAGACAGGCCGGGGGAGTTAGGAGGTAATCCCAAAGGCCAGATAGAGTGGAGCCAATGTGTAATGTGTTTCAACCAATCCCAACCAGTGGACCAGTCCCTAGGGAATCAATTCTAGCTGCTCTGAGTTAATTAAACCACCAGTTTCCTCCTGGCAGCTATGATTGGGAGAGGCACAAGGGTTCCCCTTATCTCTCCACAGCTGCACACTGATCAGATGATGATTTGTCCATAGTTTTTTGGAAATAGATCCCTCCATCTCCTACTATCACACTGATAACCCTGCCTCACTCATTTTCACCCCAGCTGATTTACCCCACCCAGCCACCTTAACTTTGTCCCTTAAAATTTGCAGCTCCCAATTTATATTAGCTGTGATGTTTAAAAAGAAAAGTAAAGCTAAGGATATTTCAGCAAACACAACTATCTTAGGTTTATGGCAAGGGTCAGCATGTGGGAAATTACAGGAACTATGATGTGGTTACTGAAAGAATGTCAGACTAATGTCAGAGATATTTTTATATTTGTAAACAAACAGTTGAACATCCAAGCTGGGTCTTCGCAAAGTCTAGTGGAAAAATATCAGTCATAAACTCAGCCAAATGAAGGAAAACAAACTTGAATCACACAGCAGAAATACATACTGTTTTATTGCTTCTTTCCTAAAGGGGAGAGAGCGTGCATGTCTGGGAGACAGGAATGACACAGTTTGATCATTTCAAGAAAAAAAATCTGCCATATATATGCAAAGGTATAATTTCAGCACCATCATGTTCATCCAAAATGATACCTAACCTTTTTCTTTTCCTTTTTATTTCCTGATATTTTTGGATACTCCCCCTCAGCCACCTCTCTCCACCACTAATCTCGCTTCTATTTTCATCTTTCCCACATCCCCCTGCTTAGCTACTCCCATTTCTTCCCCCATCTCCTCCTCCCTTTCCTGCTCTGTTTCTTTCTTCCCTTCAGTCACGCTTGACCTCCTTAACACTCAACAACTCTTCTGTGTATTTATGACGTTCATGACCATTGTCACTATTTCACTCTCTTTCCTGTTGTTCCTTCTCTATTTAACTAAGTAGTTCACTAGACACAGTGATGGTCTGATTCTGCCACCCTTAGGCTATGTCAACACTGCAATTAAAAACCTGTGGTTGTCCCCTGCCAGCTGGCTCAGGCTAAGGGGCAGTTTGACTGTGATACAGATGTTCGATCTCAGGCTGGAAACCAGGCTCTGGGACCCTGTGAGGTGGAAGAGCCACAAGCTTGGGCTGCAGGCCGAGCCCCAGTGTCTCACAGCAGTTCAATGGCTCCTTAGCCCAAGACCGACAACCCCACGTCATCTAGCATGGGCCAGCCACTGATTTATAATTGCAGTGTAGACATACCCTTAGTCATGCTGAGTAATACCCACTCCATGTGTAGTCCCATTGATTTCAGTTACTCTCAAGAACCTTTCTCTTTATCTTATTATTAATCATGAATAATTATTTCTTCAGTGCCATAAGACCTTGTTGTCCTGCAATGTTGCCTTTCAATGCCTTTTTTGTTCCATTTTAGGTCATGACTCATCTTATAATGAGACAAGGTGAGTGAGGTAGCATCTTTTATTGGACCAACTTCTGTTGGTGAACGAGACAAGCTGGCGAGCTTACACAGAACTTTTCTTTAGATCTGGGAAAAGTACTGAGTGTCTGTTTTCACCCACATGGTTTTTACTGGGACATTTGGTGAACTGGATTAGGTATACCCCATGTTGTGATAGGCATGTGTGGGACCTTGGATCCTGAAAGATGTGTTGTAGGGTAGAGGGGTATTGATCATCAAGGCAGTGGAGATGTGTCTGCAGTTTTTGCATCTGGCAGGGTCTAGTGCTACTTTGATTTAGTGTGTCCCGTTCTGTGAGAATCTTGCTTTGGATGATGAGCTTGGTAAGGTTGGGGGATTGTTTGAAGACCAGAATGGGGCGGGGGGTTCAGGAAATATTTCTTTCAGGATGTGGTCCTCATCAAGTATGGGTTGTAATTGTTTAATGATACCCTGTATGAGTTCTAGTGTGAGGTGGTAGGAAGGTTTTTTTCCCCTGTATTGAAGCAGGTTCTCTCAGGGTATTTGATGCAATCTGCTGTGGAGGAGTGTCCTTGTTTAATGAAAGTGGTTTTAAGTGTGTTAAGGTATGTATCCTGGTTTCTCAGCTCAGAGCATATTCTGTGTTATGTGAGGACCTGGTTGTAGATAATTGATTTCTTGGTATGTATGGATGGTTATTGGATCTGTGAAGGTAAGTATGGTTATCCGTGGGTTTCGTATATGTAGTTGTCTATGCTAGGATTCCATTGTTGATGCGTCCAAGAAGTTGATGCTGACATGGGAGTGTTCAAGAGTGAGTCTGATGGACAAGCAGTGGTTGTGGAAGTTTTGGTGGAAATCTGTGTGGGAGTTTGTGTTGTCTTTCAGAGGATAAATATATCATTGATGTATCCCAGGTATTTCATTGGTTTCATGGTGTATTTGTCCAGAAATTGTTCTTCAAGGTGGCCCATGAGGAGGTTGGCTTACTGGGGAGATATCCTAGTACCTGTGGCTGTTCCCATGGTTTGGACAAACTGTTGTTGAATATAAAATAGCTATGCTTGAGGATAAAGTGAATGAATTAGGTGACAGTGTTTGGGATGGATATCTGAGTGTTCTCCACTGTCTTCTAGATATTTGAAGCAGGCAGCAATGCTGTTGTGAGTGATATTGGTGCATTGGGAGGTAGCAACAATTGTGGAAACAATTGTGGCAACCTCTCAGGGAGGTTGTTAATGTTGTGGAATTTCTGAAAGAAGCTGCTTGTGTCCTGGCAGAAGCTGACCCTTTGTGTGGTGAGAAATTTGAGGATGGTTTCCGTGAGTCTTGTTATTCTTCAGTAAGAAAGTGATAATCAGATATGGTGGGTCTGCCTGGGTTCCCTTGTTTGTGTATCTTGGTAAGCATGTAGGAGGTTCCTGGGATGGGTTCCTGGTGAGTGAAGCTGTAGAGTTTCACTTGCAGTTATTTGGTGAAGTATTTGATGATATCCTTAAATTTCTGGGTAATTTATGGTGTGATTATATAATATCATTCAAGAAATCCATATTTTCAAATGTCATACAAAAAATACACATGCAAATGCATAACCACATGTGTATCATTCTGGATTTACTATCATTGCTTCATAAATTTAGTATATTTAAGCACAGCACAAAGTCTAATCAACCATCTGCACGGCTTATCTGATTTGTATGCTCAGTAGTGGTAATTTGCATTGTAACATTGTTTGCCCTGTAACATTGATTGCATTATAATTGTAACAGCAGTTTTCTATGGAGTCTCCAGCATGCTGTGGTACCAAACCCCTCTGACACAGTCCCCGGTAGCAAACCAGATGCGCCATTACTGAAGCAAGCACTGTAGGTGCTTCAGTTGCTACGAATATTTGGACTTTCTCCCATTGCTTCCAATACCATGCTATCAAGGCGCAAGAAACCCTACCTTTGTGATTAAAGCCACAAACTCCTCATTAGCTCATTCCACGTACTGTGATAGACTGAATCTTGCAATCCCTGTGCTAGCAAAACTCCTTAGAGTCAAATGACTGTAGGATCAGTCCCTTATTTAGTAGTCTGGGATGATTCTTAAGTCTCGTATTGCTTCTCTGAAGCCAGAGTGACTTTATTAGCATAATTGTAACAAGGTGGGACGCACCTTTAAAGGCCAGAGGCCTTGTGCCAGTCAGCCCTGTTCCATTAGCCCCACCCTGATACACCTGTGCAGGGTTGGTCACTATAGGAAGGAAGCCCAGAAGTTGGGTACTGGCAGGAGAGGGGACCACAAGGCAGAGGCTTGTGGAAGACTCCAGCTAGAATGGAATGGGAATGGCTGCTCAGAAGAGAGCAAGGAGTGACTGAAAGGATCCCAGGATGAGCTATAGGGAAAGACTGAACCAAAATTGTGAAGGGCTGAAAAACTGTGTTCAACTTGGAAACGGAAAGACAGACAGACCTCAGGGAGGTGCCCAACTTGAAGCAGGGGTCAAAGACTCATTTGTGTGTTTCCAACTTTATGTTAAGAAACCAGACCCCAAGAAGGGCTATTGATACTGGATTTGTGAAAGCCTTTTGTGGGTTATTGAGGAGTCCAACAGAGAAAACTGAGACAGGATGCCTCAGAGGTGCCCCAAGTCACGTTCCCAGTCAGAAACCTGGCCCACGCCACTACATAATACTACTAAATTTGCTGCAGAGTGTGTGAGCCTGCCAAATGATGAGTGAAAGCATGAGTCATTTCTATTTTCTGCCACCCACGACAAAAATAGGACTGACAGAATCAGTCATTTCTTCATTATCCATGTCTGAACCACATTCAATCACATTTATAAAAAAAAGGATAAGACATCTTTTACAGACCAGTCAGCATTCACAGAATCACAATGGGAATCTGTAAAGTTCTTAGCTTTAAAACTTTAGCTTTAAAACTGCACAGTCAAGTCTACTGTAACTTTTGGGACTGTTATGTCCTAGATACCAGGGGAATAAGAGACTGATAGAAAGCCCACTGAAGGCAATGGAAAGCCTCTATTAACTTCAATTTACTCCAGAGGGGTATATATACTTCCTGCATTGATGATAAGCCACAAATCATAGGCAACATCCTCAGCTTGTATAAACTGGTATAGCACCATCAAAACCAAAGGATTGATTTACAGCAGCTTAAGATCTGGCTCCATGTTTTTAGTATGGTCAGTGAAGAATGTAATGTAATGAACTTCTGAAAGTGCAGTTATAGTCTGGAAAGTGACTTTTAAAATAACAGTATGGTTACAGATTGATTATTTCCTTAATTCCAAATCAAATCTGTTATATTTAGGGGGGGAAATGCTATATTTTTAGTTTTGTCCGTCCTACCTATCCTGGAATCTGAAAATTAAGCTGAATCTTTTCTGGTTCATGCTTCACCATTCAGAAGAAAAATAGATTCTGCATTCAGAATTTAAATATTCCCTTAATTTAGTCCTCCAGCCAGGTCACAATTGAATCCCACCCTTTTCAGAAGTCCAATAGAAAACAATCCAATGTAACAGCTTTCTCAGGGTTCACCTTTTAAACAGAAAAACTACCTGGCTCCCACATGAAACAAAAATGCTGATTTTTGCCACAGAAAAAGGGTAAGGAGGCACTTTCTCCTCCTCCCCCCACAAAGTCCTTGACTGTACGGAGAAGGAAACCAAACTAGCACTTCACATGCAAACTGTGCTTTAATATGATGCTTTTTAAGCAATGCTAATACTGCTTAAAAGGGCCTGTCCAGCTCCCGTTGACATCTGTGGATTTCCATGGAAGTTGAATCAATCCCTAATTAGGCTCACCCCCCCGCCATATTAGATGCTGACACTCATACCAGATGCTAGACTGCACTATTGCTGATGTCAAGATACATCAAGCCACCTCTTCTTGTTAAAAATCTTCACTCCCATCAAAAAGATGATGGCCATAATTTGGATTATTTCTTACAATATCCTACCCCTAATTTGGGATGAACTAATACAATTTCTCTTCATTTTCACTAAAAAGCATCTGAAACTATCAGTATTCAATCTAGTAGTCACCAGGACAGACAATGCAATATAAAAGCTTTCTCCTGCTAGTTGTATAGATTGTTTAAAATTATAGCACTGGAATACACACAGCAGTGCCTTATATGCAGCTTCCTCCTCTTTGCTTTGCCTGTGGTTTAAATTCATAGGTATAGGCCTACATGTTAGACAAAGCCACTTTCTATATAGATTACAAATCACAGAGCAGGAAGGAAACAGAGGAGTTAAAGGACCAGAGGCGAGATTCCCACATCTGCTGCAGCTTCTTTATGCTGCATTATAGGGCCAGAATGATGTGAAGGAGCCTTAAAAGCCCCAGTTTTGGCTGGGAAGTTTGGATAACAGGCTACCTCCAGAGAACCCTCTATCAAGCCCTAGCAGAGGGGTGGGCTGAGGGCAGGAGGGTATAGTTAGCAATAGCAGTGCTTTGTAAGTTAGATGAAGGTCCTCTCCAGCCCTCACAGCAGCCCAGGATCAGAGAGCACACAGGGGGCTAAAAGCTGCCTTACTCCTCTTCCTTGGGCATAGAATCTCAGCCCAGGACTTTAAGCTGTCATGCTAAATGATGATCTCCTTCATGGCTCCCTGGTGAAAAGACGTATCAGAACAATTCCAAGTCTCAGCGTCCGTTTCACTGCAGTGTATATCAGATACTGTATATTTCATTATAATAAATATTCTTTTTCTAGAAGGAAATCTTTTCCTACTAGTAACTATTAATTATTCTTTGCAACAGTATAGCACTTCTTTATCTGTAAATCTCAGTGCCATTCACAAAGGTATGTAGCACTAATCCATTTTACCGCTGGTGAAAGTGAGGCACAGATAGAGGATGTGGCCTGCTCAAGGCCAGGAGATGTCTGCGGCAGAGCCAGGAATTTAATCCTCATGTACTGACTGAATCTTAGCCATGAGACCATTGACGTATTAAGTGTTGACTTTCATTTAGGCAGTTTACTGCTGAACGTAATAACAATAAAAGATGAACCAATACTCCAAGTTGAACAAGTGCCTGCAAAAATGATAAGGAAAGTACCTGAAACCTCTGGGCAGCTTGCATATATTTCAGCAAAGAATACACCCTTCACTGAAAGAGAGAATAAACCTTCATGTTTCAAATGTTGGAAGTAGAGGGACATAACCCTTGATGAGAAAAGGTTTTCAAATTTTGTATCAAAAATAGTCTTTAAGGAAAATTTCCACAGCTGTTAGCCAGGATGACAGTTGGCTAAAACAGAAAAAAGGGGAGCTTCTTTAAAAATAATAAATATTGTATCAAAAGAAAACTGCAGGAAGAAAGCTAGAGATGAAGTTTGGTAGTTACTGAAGAAGCTACTAGAGCTTCCCCTGAGATAGTGCTTGGGGTGTGCTACAGACCGCCGGGGTCTGATTTGGATATGGATAGAGACCTCTTTAATGTTTTTAACGAAGTAAACACTAAGGGGCAATGTGTGATTATGGGAGATTTCAACTTCCTGGATATAGACTGGAAGACGAGTGCTTGCAAGAATAATAGGGGTCAGATTTTTCTGGATGTGATAGCGGATGGATTTCTTCATCAAGTAGTTGAAGTACCTACGAGAGGGGATGCCATCTTAGATTTGGTTTTGGTGAGTAGTGAGGACCTTGTAGAAGAAATGGTGGTAGGGGACAACCTTGGTTCGAGTGATCATGAGCTGATTCAATTCAAATTAGATGGAAGAATAAACAAACGTAGATCTGGGATTAGGGTTTTCGACTTCTCAAGGGCTAATTTCAAAGAGTTAAGGAAATTAGTTAGGGAAGTGGATTGGACGGAGGAACTGGTGGGTTTAAATGTGGAGGAGGCCTGGAATTACTTTAAGTCGCAGCTGCGGA
>ML675609.1:47046235-47082409 GCA_007922155.1 Mesoclemmys tuberculata | reverse complement strand
ACTTTTGAGGATTTCAATAACTCAGTCATGGGTTCGGGGTGGTTATAAATGTGTATGGGTAGGGTTTTGTGGCCTGCCTTGTGAAGGAGGTCAGACTAGATGATCATATTGGTCCCTTCTGACTATGAGTCTATGAGTCTATGAGTCTATGAGAACCCAGATATTCTTCAGTTTAAATGATATGCACATATGAATGAGGAAAATACCTTTAACATTTTACTTTTAGGAGAAAGATTTAGGAAAAACACAAAGCATGTAAAGGGTTCTCAAATGCAAGCTTACATGCATACACAATTTTAATATAAATTGCTACTGTTATAAACTTTTCCTATTAAACTAAGAATACAGCATTAGTCATAAGAAACAGCATTAAAATATTTTGCCAAAACCTCTATTGACAGTGGCTAAAAATGTCCATGCATTAGGATTTTTCTTTCTGAGTGTTACAAAGGGGATGAAAATTAGCTTCATAATGAAACCTTAGTTGCAAGTGTGGGGATACCACCTCATTACAAACCACAGGCATTTGCGGAGCACAGATTAGAACTCTGGTTTTATTGCTTCAAAAACACACCTCCCCTCTTTGGAGTCTAAGGAAGAGTGCAGTTGACTATCACTTTTAGAATGACCCTTACGCTTTTGTAAGAGCAGAAGCAAAAGCAAATACTTTTACACACCTATAATAGCATAGATTCCTACCTACGACCATTGAAATCAATGGCCCAAAACTTCTACTGGAATCAATGGGAGCAGGATTGAATACAAAACAAAACACAATAAAAACAACTAGTAACTAGGTAACGATCTTTGTTCTACAAATACTGCTGGTGGATGCATATTCAAGGAGCTGTAATTATATGGAAATTATGAAGATGTTGTAACAAACCATTTTTAGGTAGGTTTCAATATATCTCAGTTGAAGGGTTCAGAAAACTGTTGGAACTTGATGAGGGATTTTTAAGGCAAACAAACTTCTTTGTAACAGAAAGCAAAAAAATCTAGGAGAAATTCATATAGGGCCTGATCTCGATTCCACAAGCTGACTGCATGCATTGAAGTCAATGGGCTTTCCAAGCATGGAGGCCCTGATTTAGCACAGTATGTAATTTAAGCACTTAGGTAGTCCAATGGACTTCAGTTGAAATACTCTTGTGCTTAAAGTAATGCACGTATTTAAATTCTTTATTGAATAGGGCCAGTCTTTGCAGGACTGGACCCACTTGTATGGTGACACCAATAGACCTTCCAGTCCCAAGATTCCTTAAATCCATCCCTCCTGAGTTCTTAACTACCAGACACTTGGACTTTTACCCTCTGGTTCATCATCCCCAAAGGTCTGACATCCGTTCCCCAGATACCAGCTTACTTTGGTTCCCACACCCCAAACAGCTGGCACAACAGAGACCTGCTCAGGGTAAAAATAAGAGATTTATTATGAGAAAAACCAGACTCAAAGATTAAATAATAAGGGAGAGCAAACGTGTACAAGTTACACAGAAAATAAACATAAAGATGCATATTCAGGATTTGCACTTCTATATTAGATAAACCCCTTTTTTAATACAGGACAAGTTACCTATTGCCTTTGCACAGTATCCTAACATATCCCCTAACTGTAGGGTGGATCCAGAGTTTCACAGACAGCTTCCCACCTAGAGGCTTGTCCTTCTGTTTCTGGATGCCTTTCACTTCAAATCCCTTCCATTTAAAAACTGTTTGAAGTTATTTTTTCTTCAGTCACTAAAGATGCTCAAAGTAGGGTCTGTCGGTCTTTCCATCATTGTCTTTTCCTGGTTTGTACAATAGATCATTGCTTGAGTCTGGGTTGTGTAAACATCTCGCTTCCAGAGTGCCTCTGCCTGTCTGATCACTTACCGTTTGCTGTGAGATGGAGTCAAAGCTTTATGAGGATAGTTCTCTATATACACCAACACATAAATTCATAACCATAGACTATATATATATCATAATGATTATTAAGTTTAAACATTACATAAAAGACCTTACTCAATAACATTGTATACAATCAATTGATTCAACTGCTTATTCTTTGGGATTCAACTACTTATTCTTTGGGGTTCTTTGATTCTCATTCACCCCCATGTGGGGTCTTGCAAGAGGGTCCCTGGAAGGCAGTCTTTTGACTGTTTTTTTCAGCTCCTGTGCCAGGGGAATTCTTTCAAAGTTGGATCTAGGGTTTTTTGAGCCCTTTTACTTCATTCTAGTCATGTTATGCAGTGTAAAGTGATTGGAGCAGAGGTGAGAATCTTACCCATGGGGTCGGATTCTGATCTCATTTGTAAATCAACAATACCTTCACTCCACTGAAGTAAATGGAATGACACAGGCATAAAACAGATGTGTAGGATCGAAATCAGCCCCTTGAGCAAATTTTTCTTAAAATCTATCATTTCATCTCTCTCATTAACAATGTCCTTGTGAAATGGTAGAAAGCACAAAGGTAACAGTTACACAGATCTTACTATTTGAAATACCAAGAAAATGACACATGCCTGCACTTGAACAGCACTTCTTCTCCCAAGTCCAGTACTTGAACCTAACTACTAAAGACCAGAAAATAGTCCTTTGTTTAAGATGCTTTGGCTTCCCTTGTTAACAAGAATGGGCTTGCAGAGAAAACATCTCTTCTTGACAAGTAATTGCTTTATGTAGAATGATTGAATGCCTGTAAGCACAAATGCACTGACATAAATATGATGAAATGACTCAAGGATATGCAATTTAAAAGAACAGCATGGGCCAAACTTTACCTACTATTACATGACAACCGGCTGGTCAATCCAAATGAACAAGGGTGCTAAGCTGAAGACCACCGTTACACATCGGTAATGAACTGCTATGTATCCATAATAGTGGAGCGTTAAAGAATAATTGAAACATCCCAAACAACAGAAAAGCAGCAATGAAAGACCATAAAAGGGAATAAAAAACAACTCCAAAGAAGTCAGAAACAGGAACTTTAAAAAAAAAAAAACCTAAATGAGAGAAAAAGGTGAAAGAAGGGCTGTTGTGATGTTCATGCTTCAGTCACATTCACCTATATCTCAGGCACACAATTTGCTGTCATCTGCAGATGCCCATTGGCTCAACAGTCACTATGCAAACATTGTTATTAATAAGTACAGATCTGATTTTTAGTAATAGGAACCTTGATAAGATTGTGTGTCCAAACTGCCTTTCCATCACAATGATGAGACTCATGAACAATTTCTGCATAAAGGATGACTACAATGGGAGTCTGTCAGCATTTTCTCATGAACTCAAGGATACACTGGGAATACCTATCGGCTTTTGAAAGCTATAAATAGCAACATCTGGAGAGGAAAATAAGGGCCTGTTTTATAATTCCACTGGAAAACACAGGGAACTGAGCCCATTTCTGTATTGGAGTCAATGTCATAAGCCAGTGCAGAATTTGGTCCAGAAAAGTTCTGGGAGGTACAGTGGGAAAATGATAGATATTTAGCAGGAAAAGAAAGTTTCTATCCATCATAAATAAGGAGTTTTGGTATATATACTTGGTGGAGCAGAAGGATGAGCAAGCATCCATGTATGAAATACACTTTCAGTATAAAAAAATGAACCCACCTGTTTGCCTTGAGACCTATATATATATATATGTATATATTGTTTGCTAATTTGTACACTCTATAGGAAATAATTATAAGACTACTGGCCTCTAGTTGAAGTCAAAATATTTCAATGAGTTCAGCTTTGAATCTGTGAACCAGTAGCATACAGTACAATACTGGAAAACTGGAACACTTAACAGTCTATTATTGAAAGCAATGCTTGCCTTAAATAGAGGGTTAGAGATGACTGTATGTAAGTTTCTATACATAGAGGGTGGTCTTTGAGAGCAAAGACTGGTACTTTAATGGTTCAGTGTGCAGAGACCCTGTCGTGCCCACTCCACTGTGTTTAATTTGTAGGGGAAGAAAATCTTTCCTTTGTTCCTCTTGATCTCTTCTTATCCCTCACAACCATAAGGGGAAAAAAAGAGGAAAATTAAAAGAACTCATTCAATATTGTGAGTCTGGGCTCAATACCTCACAACTCCTATTAAAATCTGTGAGTTTTCTGTACCACATAGGATTAGGTCTTATGTGAATATGTCATGTTTCTGCACTGAATGGGCCAAATTCCAAACCAGAGTAATTAGCTATAACTCACATTTCTGACCCAGTCCTGTAAAGATGCTACTTCCATGGGGTTTCAATGTGAGCATAAGGCATTCAGGCCCACATTTTCAAAAAAGGCCACTATTTTTGTGTGCCCAACTTGAGACACCTGGGATCTGATTTTCAAAGGTGTAAAGCATCCAAGTTTCGAGTGGAGTAATCAGCAGTTCTGAAAACAAGGTTCCAGTGTTGCAACTTGGGCACCCAAAACTTTAGATTCTCAAAATTAGCAGACACTTTTGAAAATGCTGGCTTTATTGCATCACAGGTAGAATTGAGCCCTATGTCAATAGGAATTTTGTCTGCTTACATGAGGTCTCGGTTATTATTTAATATGTATATTGCATTATTGCAAAGACTCCTGTCAGACTCATGTGCTAGGCACTACACGAACATACATGAAGGTACAGGGTCAGATCCTCAGCCGGTGTAAATAGACATAGCTCCATTGACTGGACTTATATTGATTTATACCAGCTAACGATCTGACCCATAGCCTCTGCCCCCAAAATATATATATTTAACCCATATTTTAGTGTTGGATAAATGTTACCTGATCTTCTGGTAACAAGTAGAGGTTAGTATATATTCAGACATTGTAGACACAGCTGCCAGTTAATGTATTTAAATAATCTAGTTAACCCTAAATATAAATGTGTTTCCTAAATGTGATATGCAAATTTAGAAATACTCCAGGATTTATCTGAAGAAAGATTTGAAAAGCTTGGTTAAAGTACTACTGCGATATAAAGTGACTTAAAAGAGAAAAAGAATGAAAAGGAGGAAATTTTAAAGGGAAGCTGGTAGCAACCCCTATATTTAGGTTGCCAAATTTTTCATTATAAAATATTATTGCAAACTTTTTTGGAGAGACTCAGCCTCCAGGATTTTGAAATTCAGTCTGGAGAAAGTCCTATGGGCAAAGACATGCCTTTTCTTTGTTCCATGATATTCTATTCAGATTTGGCTAAGACATCAGCTTCTGAAAATTGCCAATTCACTTCTGTCATTTGCATTGTCAGCAAAATTTTGGCCGTCTGCCAAAATACTAACTGACCAGGACTATTCTAAAAGGCTGGACCCATGCCATTGCATTGGGTATCCCTGGAGAAGAGAGCCTATATGGGGAAGGAAGTGAGAACAGGGCCAGGTTCCCTCACTAACCACCCTTGGACTCAGCACATGGCCACAGAGGCCTGTCTCTTCCCCTGAGGCCATCACATATGGAACGAGGTCCTTCTACTTCCTGGGGAGGGTGGAGAAAAAGAGGGGCTGGGCTGCCCACAGGGCCAGCATATGGCCCTACTAGTTCATTCCCCGTTTCCATTCTCAGAGTTAACATCTGTATCTTTCTACCAGCTAACGTGAATCCTGTAGCTCCAGCTGCTGTAATGACGAAGGCTCAGGGTTCAGACTCTACTGGTGATTCATAAGGTGGCGATTATTAAAGTTTCACATCTCAGAATTTGTTTTACTTTTTTCCTCAGGCCCCCCCCCTCCAACAAACAAACAAACACAAAAACTGTGTTAAAAGAATGTTATTTAGGATGCAAAGTCAAGCACTTGAAAGTTAAGAAATATGAGAATTTAGACTGTGCAATTTTAATTCTGTACTTTTGTGTATAAGCATAACGAAACAATTTTTTATGTGGCCACAGACTATTTTTCCCACAGGATCCATGCCTTATTCTGCACACAGTGCAACTGTGGGCCACATCCTGTACTCTTTGCATGTCCAATATTTTCCAGGAAGTTCTGTATGCACAAGTAATGCCGATTTGGGGTCTGTTTTTTTCTTCTTCTGCTACTGTATTGTTGATTGCCTTATATAACTTCAGTAAAGCACTGGTAACTAAAAATCATTAAAAATGTATGAATAATTGTGAATGGAGTTCAGTTTGAAAGGCTTCTGGCTCACACAGCTGCAGATTGTGTGGTCTATGAAGGATTTGATAGGAAAAAGTTGCCATGGGAATTGTAAAGCATTGTTCAGAGCTGACTTCAGCTTTCATTGTTGTACTCTGATTACAGCTTTTGTTTCACTATAATGCACAGTTATTAAATGCCAGCCTGGAACAAAGATGTATTTACATGCAAGGACTGAGTTCAAATGCATTCTATTTTTAGAGATATCACTGCCCTAAGCGAGGAAAAGCTTTTCTTTCTTATTACTTTGGGCCACATTAAATATTTCAGAAATGGTGATGTTTAGAGTAGAAGCAGATTATCTTTAAAAGTACATAATTATTGGAAATTGTTATTGACCACTATGACCACTGGTGTCTATTGGCTTCCAAAAGCCTTGTGATAATGTCTGAATGTAAAGCCTTCTGTATAAGAGAGAGAGAGAGACATGCTCTTGATTAGACTGTTTATTCCTTAATTCTTGGCTCCCTCCATTAATATTAATGAAAAATAAGAACTCCTCAGTCACTGACGCTGGAAAAAAATCATTTTTTTTTGCCACTGAAAACAATAGAAGTGAGACTATTGAAATAAGATGTATTTGTACGGATGCCTGTACTATTTAGTGCTTTATAGTGTGTATAGGCAGTATATTAATATGATATAAAATTCGAGTAGATTTCACAAAAGCACATAATATGGGCACCAATCCTGCAAATGATGTCATGTAGATGGACCCCTTAAAAGTAAATTTGTAGTCACTTTTGAAGTAATTGAAGTCAGGGTAGGGTTGGCATACATGGGCAAAGACACCCTTCTTCATTCCTGTTATATTACAATTAACATTTATGTTGCCAGATCACCTAGAGACGTCAACAAGGTTGAGACTCCATTATGATAGACACTGTTCAAATACATAATAAATGTCAATCCACTCCAAAAGTTTTACAATCTAAAAACTTGCAAAAGTACTGGTTTCCTGGAGATCTCCCTGCCTCACCATATTATTTCATATAGATGGAGTGAATTAGGAAATAACTCCACGTGGGAAGATCATACACATTCTTTCAGAGTGTATTTGCTAGCAAACTACACTTGTAGTACTTAACATTAATATAACACTTTTTATTCTTAAAGTGCTGCATGGTATAAACATACATTCATCCTCAGGACACCCAGGTGAAGCATCAACGTGCAATAATAGTGTGACACACGAATGGTGATAAAAATATGCTTCTTGTTTCCAGGCCACAGACACAAGATAAAGCTGAAAATTATAAAAGGACATGACAGGAAATGTAACCACTGGCACCAATGGTTACAGTTACAGTACAGATTAACCTCATTTTCTAGATGGGGAACTGAGGCAGAGAATTTTTAGGGGCCAGGGTCAGAGGCAAGATCACAGAGTCAATTCCAGTCGGATCCAAAGCCCATTGACTTCAGACCCTATGAGAATCACCATTAGAATGCAGGAGCTCTGGGCTTTCAGGACTATGCTTAGACCACCACATTTTGCCCCATTTTTGGCAGCCCTGCTGCCATTTTCACTCTGGACTGACATAATCAAATTATTTAAAACTTATTTTGTCTTCAAGATCCATCAGAGCCCAGTTATGTTTAATAATCCCATTTTACAAATTAATTTACCATTTACTCTAAAATTACTCCCCCCTAGCATTACAAAATTTGCTAGCAAAAATAGGGAATATGGTATATACTATATGAAATTTGGCATTCCACTGGCAACTGAGCTCACGCTTACGATTTTATCATGAGCCTTGTGATAGTATGTGTTTTTCTTCAAGCTCCAGCTCCTGGAATCAGGTAATTCCATGGGTATCTCAGGTTTCATTTTAAAAAAGAATGTTTATACTCATCATGATTGCAGAGAAAAGCCCGAAAGTGTTACCAAATGCCCATAAACCAGAAGACTGATAAAAAGAACCAGAAAGATCTGTAAAACCTCATGATTTTTAAGCTAGACTTATGGTTTTGGGACATAACTCATGAGTTTTTAACTCCTAGGGCTAGTAATATTGACCACCTGAGCATTGTGATTCCATCATCCAATACTCGTAGTATAGTTGATGTGTCTTCACATGGGTGGTAACCAGACTCAAATCAGAGATGACAGGTAGGATATACTGCACTCAAATCTGGACTATGGCCCTACAGAGCAGTTGTGTGGCAACAGGCAAAGCCCTTCCCTTATGCATCCCAGAGGTAAGGCCCTGTGCAGCTTTCTCTCTACAGCTACACATCCACCCAAAAGGAGTATTTGTCACTGATCCTCAGGCATGAGGCAGTTCCAGTGCAGAGGGGAAGCCCTGTGGAGACAACCGGTCTGCGCATGCAAGGCCTTGCCGTCATCCAGTGCAGAAAGGCGGCCACTCGCACAATTCTGCCTATGTGAGAATGTCCGCTTTGGTGAATTCCCTGCCCCGGGCGCTGAGGAGGAGAGCTTGAAATGGGGAACTGGGCTCGGACCCCCAAAGGCGCATGAAAAGCACCCACAATTTACTATTTTTAGACTCATGGTTTTGCAGCCCAGGCGTGACCCTGGAGGCCTGACTCGTGGTTTTCGGGCGCGAGGGATTGGACCGTGCGGCTGCTGTGACCAGCGCCACCCTCGCAGGCGCTTCGCCCCGCAGGTCCTTCCTCGACGCCCAGTGACTTCAAGCCCCAGAATGCACCGCTCCGCTTTCCTTTCTGGGGCTAGAGGCGCTTCGAGATGGCCCTTCTAGAGACTACATGTCCCACGATGCTTTGCGGCCCATGGGCTCTTCCCCTCCGCCCCCCCGCCCCTGCCCGGCATTGACCATTTGCTTCTTGGCGGCCTGATTGGAGGGGCTTGCTGCAGGGTGGGCGCGGGGCACCCGCGCATGCGCGGTGGCCGAGGTGCTGTCGCTCTGCTCGCTGGTTGCTGTCGTCGGTGGGGGTGAAACGAATAAAGTTTCTTCATTGGATTGAAAAAAAAAAAAAAAAAAAAAAACCACCGGCGGCGCGGCCCCGCCACCCCCGGCGGCGCTGGGCCGGGCCGGGCCGCCCCCCCCCCCGGGCCGCCGCCCGTCCCCCGAGGAACCCGCTCCCGCCCCGTCCCTGGGCTCCCCCCGGACCTGCCCCGCGCTCCAGTGAGTAGCCGCCGCCGCGCGGGACCGGCCGTTGCTCGCGGACGCGCCCCGAGGGGAGGGGGCCCCGTGCGCGGGGGTGTGGGCAGGGCCCGGCGTGGGGGCTCTGGGGTGCGGCGGGCAGGGGGCGGTGAGGTGAGGTGGGGCGACCCGGACGGGCGGGGGCGGGGCTCCTTGGCGGGTGGGAGGCGGCGTATTTGTGGGGGCGGTGCCGGGCGAGGGGCGCGTGTGGGGGGCGGTGCTGGGGTGGGAGGCTAGGGGCATTTGCGGGGATGGGGCGGGGGTGGGAGTAGAGGGGTAGAGGGATATTTGGGGGTTGGGTGCGGGGGGCAGACGGGTGTGTGGGGCGGAGGGGTATTGAAGGTGTGGGGTATTTGGGGGCAGAGGGGGATTTGTGGGGTGTGGGGTATTTGGGGACAGGGGTATTTGGGGGGTGGGGTGCGAGGGCAGAGGGGGATTGGGGTGGGGGCAGAGGGGTGTTTGGGGGGATGGAGGGTCTTTGGGGGGTAGTATCTGGGCAGGGGTGTGAGGGAATGAGGTGTGAGGAGTACTTGAGGGTATGGTGTGGGGGCAGAGGGGTATTTGAGGGTGTGGTGAGGAGGGGGTTGAAAGGGGAGCGGAGTATGGGTGGGATGAAAACACTCAGGGTATGGGGATACCTGTGTGTGGCTGCGGTTGTGGAGGAGGAAGTTTATTTTCACTACTCTGCAACATATCTTATTTCACTATAAAGCCTTGTGAAGAAAGGCACTATTTTCTAGTTAAACCCCTTGCTTAGCTTTATGGTATGAAAAGCATTTCACGCTCACTCTACAGTCACTAGTTTGGTCAGCATTTTCAAAGTGACTTTACCTTGGGGAAAATTATATGTATTTATGGTATATTTAACCTGGTAAGCATTTGAGACTCAGTAACATCCCCAGAAGTAAGAGGCTGATCTCATTACCAGTAAGCTTTTTTTTTCCTTTCCAACTTCTGTCTTCTGAGCATGGCAGAACTCTGATATTATCTACTTTGAAGCACAGGCTGACTGGTGTGTATAGGGTGGTTGTGTGAGAGAGAGAGGTATGGATGCTGGGATCAACTCATGTAGCTTTTCAAAAATTTGCATATGTATTACATTTGCATTCGACATTGAAATCTCAAACTGCAGTTTAAAGATCAGATGAAAATTATAGTTATGACTCATTGAATTTCTAGATTGGTTTAGCTTTGAAGGATTTGGCTTTACATGGACGTGTCTTACAGTAGCAAAAAACTTTTCTTTGGTATAACTTTGGTAGACTGGTAAGAGAATCCTGTGGTTCTGACATGATTGGAATCTGGGCTGATTATTTAGCTCATCAAAATATCTTTGAATAGATTATGTAAAACTATAATCTAATTTTATTGATAAGTTAACAAGCATATAGATTTCATTTTGTTGGAATTTACAATATTGTTAAGTAGTCAAAATAAGAAACCAAATGACAGCCTAAATAAATGTAGTACAAAGCTTTTCTAATTGGCATGTAGTATAATTTGAAATACTATCTGTTACCATTTTCTTTCCAGAAATGTAATCCCATTCAAACTATTTTTTTCTTTCAAGGCTCCATCTACAAGAGAACTAAGCCATGAAAGTCAAGCTCTTTTAAAAACAGTTGAACTTGATCTTCATTGTCCAGACACACCATTTTAGTGTAAACAATATAATTTAGATCCTGTTCAGTTCCAAGTGTGGATGAGGGTTTAATAGTTATTGCGTTTATTAAAATTTGATAATAGTATTGTGAAGACTGTTAATTTGCTTATCCAAAACTAAAGTTAAGGTAAAAGCATTAATTTTGGCAACTTTTCTTCATTTAAACTGTCCACAAGTAACTTTATCCCAAAAGGATAGTCACTTCTGAATACTTGTATTGAAGTCAGTTGCACCATATCTGCTTTGTCATCGGATTGAGCTCATTGTATGAACTTTATAGTCCTTTTTAACAAAGGGAGAAATTTCTCCCTTGTTCTACACATTGCTAGATCAATATTTTATGCTAGAAGAGAGAGCTATATTTGAACACAAAATTTTGACTGAACAAGTGGAAGCAATAGCTTTGCACAATTAAGTCACAATGTGAACCTCTTGGATTTGTCTATTTCCTTTTTATAGACTTGAGGTACACTTTACCACAGTGCACACAAAAAACTAACTTAATTGAGATGAAGCTTTGCTCTGTAGCTTCAAATCTTTGTTGTATGATTGAAGGTAATACTGGCCTTGGTTGATTTTACTGACTGTCATAAAACTAAATTACTGTATGATATTTTCAGCCAGTGGAAGTGCACACTTTCTTTGATTCCAACAATCTGTCAAAATAATGGTCTGTCAGTGATTGACTTTAATAGTAGATTGTGATGAAAGACTGTGTGTTTTCTGTAAGACTGTTTGAATAATTAGCATAATATAAAAATATCTTTACAAAGGCTTCAGTTGAGTTGGGAGCCCAATAAATTCTTGTGCTCAGTTGGCTTATAGATCTATGAGAGCACACAGTATAATTAATTCACAGTCCTTGATGCCAAATATGTGGTAATTCAGATATTTGCTGCCTAGAGTATAATAACTATTGTACAAAATGGAGCAAATAGTTAAAATATAGTCACAAAGGCTGGCAGTCTGGAAATAATCCATGCTTTGAGTTTTAAAACTGATGGGTATCAATCTTTTTCAAAAGTGAATGAGATTAGATTAGACATTTAACAATAAATATCATTATCCTAGTGACTATGGTCAGACATCCCTGGTTTTAAAATATTCATATTACAATAAATTTGTAATCTTAATTTATGCTTTGCACTAATGTTTACTTTAATTTATTTCATATGCAAACTGGAGAGGTCATAAATAAACAGTTTACTATTCAAATTCAGTTTCTCAAGTGCAAGTGAGATTTTGTGGGTACAGACATTGAAATAAATGAGTATAAGAGGCATGAGCCAGGCACTATTCCAATAATATTTTCTACTTTTAAGGGGACCTCTGAAATTAGGGTTTTGAAAAACTATTTAAAATAATTTTTTAAAACTTCAGTTAAGGAACTCGATATATTATGAAATCTAACTATTTGTATAAACATTTACATATGAATTGGTAAACTATTTTGCAAAAAAAAAAAAGACCTTTCTGTTAGTGCTTGTAAAGCACCGGGATTTTGTTACTATGAAGGAAGGAAGGAAACTTGGTTCATTTTCTTGACATTGAGGAGTACTTTCCCCTTCAAAGGAGTTGCAGAAGCATCTAGAATGTGTAGGTGTTCCTCTAGTGTTGGAGGAACTGCACAAAGTTTTCTGACCAAAAGAATTACATAGGCCACTTAGTTTTGTCCTAATGTCATCTGCATTACTAGGGAGATGTAGGCCTGGTGCACATTTGTGGCTTTTAACAGTTTAAACAGTTTCCAGGTTGGAATTTATGCCTGACTTTGCCTTGAAAAAATCTGAATCGTTTTAGGTATTGCGTAGAGCAGGTTGGTTCAGTGGTTTGGGTGCAAGCCTTGGACTTGAGAGACTGGCTCAATTCACTGATCTGCTGCAGATTACCTGTGACTTGGGGCAAGCTATTTAGTCTCTGTGCCACAGTTCCCCATCTGTAAAAGCGGGGGGATGTTCATACTTACTTACCTCACCAGGGTGTTATGAGGATAAATATATTACAGATTGAGATGCTCAGAAACTGTAATAATGAGGGCCAAATAAGTACCTTAGATGGGGGAGGGGGGAGAACAGGGTCAGGAGGAGTCCGTGATGTCACAAAAATGAGGTATGGGGACATGCCCTACTAAGGAAATGGTACCATTAAGGCTGATGGAACAGTAGAATTCGAAAGGGCACACAAGGGGGTGTGGACTGAAAATCTACAGCAGGAGGGAAGAAAATAAAAGCGAACTAATAAAAATATTTTGCTAGGTAGAACTGCAATTCTATTTAAAAAAAAAAAAAAAAAAGAGAGAGGGAGAGATGTGGTGTTCCAGTGTGTATTTGTCAAATATGTTCAGTTTATAAGTAAAAATTATGCTTTTCTAATGTCCAGTCCTGCAGACTTGTTCTTGTGAGTTGCCTAGTTGTGTATCCTGAACTTTGACCTCAGTGGTGCTATGTATACGTATTAATTTTCTTTGATTTGTGCCTTGAGTTGACACCTGTGCAATCCTGAGAAACCTCAGTGAGGTTGAACAACTGTAACTGATTAGTAGTTAGAAAACAAATCTGATGCACAGAAGGAATAGACTGTAACTCACTCTTTATTAGTTATGTTTGTTCTGCAGTTTTACAGATCTTTTTATAAAAGAGAAGAAAACACTAAACTCATTATTAACACATTCAGATCTCAAATATATACACGACAGTCTGAGTAAAATAGTTGTTACTTGGATCCTTTTTGCACCTGGGCTGCACTTTAAATTTAGGGTATTAAAGCTCATATTTTAGCTAAAGCAATCAGATTTGCTAGCTCTGTTGGACTGATAGCCAAAAAACTTCTAAATCTGATCTGTTGAATCCCCTCTATTTGAAAAAATGTAGGAAGAAATCAATGTCTTCCCTCAAGACAAAAATGAATTTCAAGACCAGTGTGTTTTAGAGGTGGGGGCAATATCATACTGTACATAAACTGCTTTGGGATCTCTGTGGATTAAGTGTGCTATATAAATGTAAGAGCCTTACTAGTACTATAAACTAAATGTATATGGCATCACTTGCAGAGAACAGGGTTATCAAACTTTACAAACAGGAGCTTCAGTTAAGATTCTACCTCAGGTGTAAACTCTGACTGAGCTGAAATATGCCATACATTCACATGTTAAAGAATATGCTTCAAAATAATCACATTTTTCTGGCTGCTTTGCTCCCAAACACCCACGGTCTACATTTGCATCCTCAAGAAAACATGGTAATAAAATAACTTAACTTTGTCAGACAAGTAACAGAGTGCTCAGTGCTGTGTTCTGTAACAGTTACTTGTCATCACTTCTATTATAAAAATGAGCAATCTACTTAAAATATTACTCTTTAAAGGACACTCTTAAGTATATTTAACTCTAGGGAGATATAATAAACTGAAATTTTCTCTATTAGAACAGTTGATTTGACAGATGGTTTTTCTTATGCCCTTGTGCATTGCTTTGAAATTCTTGATGCTCATACATAAAAGAACTGTTTGGTGGATGTTCTAACTCAGTGATTCCGAACACCTAAGGACCCTGGTGGAACACTTTGCCATGCTCCCTGCTACAGCCAGGGGGAGGGGAGCACTGATCTTCTGTGTACCCCTGGCTGCAATAGAGAGCCTGCACTGGTCTTGTAGCCCCGTGGCAACATGCTGCGCTTGGGTCCCTAGGCAAAGGATCCTTTCTGCAGTCAGAGGGAGGGGAGTGGCGGGCCACTTTGAAAGACCTCGCAGGGTGGGAGCCACTGTTCTTACTATTTCCTCAGCTCTTTCTTCTTGGTGTATGAATTCTCATTTTGGCAGGGGCTAGAAAATGTAACCTTATTTGTTCTTTATGACTTTTCCAGCTAATTCGGTTTATACACGGTTAAGTCGGTTGTGTGGTCAGCAGTATTTTCTGTTTTCCACCAAATGCCAAATGTGTATTTTATTATGGGTGCCTCAGAGAAGGAAACTGACTTGTGAATTTAATGGGGGGCAGGAAATCTGATCATGGTTGAAGGGAGCTTGGATTCCTCATCCCCAGCATGTGCTTAAAAATGAAGAGGTATGAGCCATTGTAAGTATAGAGTGATCTGAATCAGTGTTTCTCAATGACAGTCCATGGAGATCTCCGTGACACAGTTTAGACAAGCAGCAAACTGGTCAATGGCATCAAAAGAGTTGAGAAACACTGCTCTAAATAGCGTGAGGTAGGCCAGGCCAGATTATTACTTGTATGAACTTTATTCCTGTAGTATCTAAGGTGATGGTAACATGCCTTCACAAGCTAGCCAGAGCTAGGATCAGACCCGTATTCTCTAGGAATAGCTGGAGGTTCTGGCCTATGCTCTAATACTAAGAAGTCGTACAGTTAGAAACACCCTTTGGCTACAAGTGTATGTAAGTAAAGCCTTCTTAAATTCTTTATTTTTAATAAGTGTTCATTTTATTTTTTGGAAACTTCTTTTGTTTTATCCATTAAAATAATTTATTTCTCTTTATTACATTTACATTGATAAAATACCTTCATCTGTATACAAATAAATGAATAAATTCCCATTTATCAGTACTGTACTAGTTTTTCTTAAGCATTATGGATTATTCCATGTCTTGACGCTCACCAATCCCTACCACATTTAGCCATACCAAAATACTCTGGACAGGTCAGTTCCCCCCCTTGGGGATTATCTGGGACCTGCAGTGTCAGATAAATTTCACTTCTCTGTCTCCATTCAGTGACACAAACTCCATGGAACACCGTGGATAGTCCCAATTTCTGCTTCTTCACTCTCCAGTTCCCCTCTCTGTCCCTAGGGACCCCACCCCAGACATTATCCTCCCTTACACATTTTCCCCTCTTCCCCCTCCTTTGGGCCTCATCCCCACAAACTCCTATTAGCCCCCAAAACCCATCTTCTAGCCCTTTAAATATTCGCCATCCCCCTCTAACTCTTTCTTCAGTGGGGTGGGAGGCCTGGGTGGAATAGATGGTTAATGAGCCTGCCCCATACTTGCTGCTTGTCTCTTCCAGGTTTGACCCCAGCTCACTACTTCCGGTTTTGTCACCTGGGGTTGCAGCACCACTCAGATTTGGTCCAACTATTCCTCAGTCATTTCAGAGAGGTAGCCAGGACAAATTAGAGTAAATTGTGCTCTGACCCAATGTGCCAGATTGCACAGCCTGGAGTGGGGAGCATGGACAAGCCCCATGGGACAGGAGCTGCTACTGCAGGTTGTTTTTTGTAGTTTACGTTCTGTTTCATTATTTTGTGGCGTTCCCCATTTGTAAAATATATGGGGCACTATGAACAAAGATAGCTTTTAAACACCTAAGGTCAGTGTAGACATGAAATTTTTAGTTTGCTATATTGTCAGTTCCAAGGTCCTGTATTCAAGTATCTTGTAATATGTATAAGGGACTGATAGCTTATTGATAACAAAAAATATATAAAAACACTAGACAGGTTGGGTTTACTGGAAATTGTAAATTTCAGTTCTAATTTTAGAATGTGTTAAATTGTCCTCCTTTTAGACCTTATCTTTATAGTAATTCCATTAAAGCACAGGTACATGAATTGAAAAGCTAAATACCTCATATAGGATCAAATTTACTGTTTATTAGGAGCAGTTGGGAAAGTGAAAGATAAAAGCCAACTCTCCTCAATTCCTTGCCATCTCTTTTCCCTAGTGTTTCTGCTCAGGTTGCTTTCAAGAAAAGATAAGTGTAACTTTCTTTTCTGTAATTCAGTTGCCCTGCGTGTTGTCCTTTTTAATATGACTTTTAAATACAGATTTTTGAAAATTTAAATCAAATGACTTATTTACATATTGCTAGTTTTTTACTTCCCATTTTATGATCTTAAATTGTCAAAGTTGGTGTTTTCTACTTGTTTTAGGTTTCTGATTGTTGACAGAATTTCAGACTTCATGTATTTTTTTCTGCTAAGTAGTTTCACACTTAAAATGCTCATCTGTGCTGAAAAAAACAAAACCCAAGGCCTCATTAATATCCCTTATTATGAGACTATACAAAACCAAAATTGAAAAGCAAATAGTCTGTGCTCTTTGCCTCCTTTGTAAAGTGCTCTGAGATCTTAGTGAAAAATGCTGCATAAGGGCTAGATGATGGTGATATTTATGGCCACAACCACCACCATCCAGTTTACTGTACTTCCACAAGTAAAGAGAGCTGAAATGCTTCAATCATCAAGTTTTGCAATTTGAAGTCAATGAAACTTGTGCTCCTAACCTAAGTGCTCTTGAAAATCCCAGCCTTACATGCCTGAAAGCAGGCTGAAGAACCTAATTTTGGATTCCAATTTTTGAGCATTTATGCCTCTATAAAAAAAATTGTTTATAAATTACTGAAAGTTTAAATAACTTTTTAATGCTAAAACACAATTGTTTAACTGTTGAAGTAACTCAGATTTTATGCAACTACATGACAAGTCCTTAATAAGAATACACTGAGTTCCTGATGCTGCAAACACTTAACTTTAAACACATTCAATATCTGACTTTAATGGGATTATTTTTATAAATAAAGTTATGTATCTGTTTAAGTGTTTGCAGGATCGTGGATTTAATTTTCAATATTTGGGGTTTTGCACACTGCAGTTTTATAAAATTCATACATTGCCCTACAGTAGTATCCTGAGAAAAGCATTCATGTTTTAGTTTACTATGTATCTTAATCCAAAATTGCAACATCACCAGTTTCCAGATTAGTTTTTACCAAACCTTGGCTGGATTTAGATCAATGAGATTTCTTAAATCCAGTTATTTCAGTCATTCTTTAAATCTCTCCACTCCGTTGTTTGTTCCTTCTTCTCCTCCCCCCCATTCTTTTCCTTTTTCTTCCCAGAGTGATCTCATTTATTACCTGCCACTGATTTTTATGACCTCTTCATTAATCTTCATATTTATCTATTCAACTCCAATTCTCCACTTGCTCTAGTTGATCTTGAATGACATGCAACTAAACTTAATACACTGATTCCACATGATGAAAAGTAAACTTCCGATCTTCCTTCCTAAAACTCCATACTCTTCCATCCTCTTATTCTGTCACTACCAATATTACAACATATCCTTTTGGTCTCCCAACCTAACTCATTCCTCTTTCTTTAACCAGTGCAGGCCTCCAAGACATCTTCAGAGTACTTCATCCCTTCCTCTACATCCTAATTTCCAAGATATTAGTCTATGCTCCTGTGATCTTCGTGGCCAAGGTTGATTCATAATGCAGCTGTTAAGCTCTTTCCTCTAGCCTAGCCATACTTTCTCTACTTTGAAAGTGCCTATAGTTCCACCCCTGCGTTTATCTATATCCTTTTCCATCTTTTCTTATGCTCCACCCAATTGTCCCTCTTTGTGACCTGCTTGTTCTTGGCAATGAGTTGTGCAGATTGACTGAATGGTATGTGAAGAAGTACTTCCTTGTTTTAGTTTTAAACCTGCTGCCTATTAATTTCATTGGGTATCCTCCTGATTCTTGTGTTATGTGATGGGGTAAATAACAGTTCCCTATTCACTTTCTCCATACCATTCATGATTTTATAGACCTCTATCATATCCCCCTTTGTCATCTCTTTTCTCAGATGAGCAATGTTAGTCAGAATCAGTAATGTGTCCAGAGTGGCTTCAAGCTTGTGCAGATTACTTCAGTTGAGTGTGTGATGGTGGTGCTTCCACATTCTTTGTAGTGCATGCATTTTTTTCCCAGCTAGTATCATTTCCATTTCTCCTGGCTACAATTTGAGCCAGCTGTTTATCTGTACTTCGATTCTGGTTATTCACTGAGATATGAGATTGAGATATGGGAGACTATCTGTAATGAATAAAGATATATTTAAAAAAAAAAAAGATTGCCATTTCATTGGTATCCTAAAATGTCTCATCTTTCAATTAACCCTAGCAAAGATGAGAGTAAATACTTTGGGATTTGAAAAATGAGCACTGCAGGGGAAGAGTAGCAGCTATTTATGATTCTTTAGAGCAGCATTGGGCAAACTATGGCCCAGGAGCTGTATACAGCCCATCTGAGCCTTTCATCAGGCCTTCGAGCTTAGTTGGTCTGTGGAAAGGTTGTGGAACAAGCTGTGTGGCGCGACAGCAGCTGCTCCCCCTCCCAACCCCACCCATTCCCCCCATCACCTCCCACCATGTGGGCCCAGCAGTGCCCTGGACTGAGCGTGGTGGCTGCTCCCCCCTCCAGGCCCCGCCCCTTCCCCTCGTCCCTCTCCCACTACGTGATCCCAGTTGTGCCTTGGCCAGAGCGTGGTGGCTGCTCCTCCTTCCCAGCTCCGCTTCTTTCCCCCCAACATGTAGGCCCAGGTGCCCTTACATGGAGCCTCTCCCTGCGCAACCCTGCCCCGCCCCTCTATATGGCTTGCTATACAATTTCTATATGCAGATTTGGCCCTGAGGCCAAAAAGTTTGCCCACCCTTGCTTTAGAGCATATTGAAAAGGCAAGAGAACATTTATCTTATCATGATTCTGACATCTCCTTCCAGAACATAAATGTAGGTCAGCAATACTTGGATGAGGAGGGAGGAGTGAATAATTTCAGCATAGTTTCGTCTGGGTTTACTTCACAAGAAGGTCACTCATCAGTGCAAACCATACTGATTCTGAGTTGTGACGTGGCCTGACAGTGGAGCGGATGCTTGCTATTTTTGAAGGTGGTTCATTGCCACCTTTCGACTAATCTTTCACAAAAATGAAAGGATTGGGATGGGACACTAATGAATGAGGTCAAATGTGGTTTTTTTTTTTTACTTTGGATTTCTCATGTATTTTAAGGTATTCAGAGTCCCTCTATCAGGAAATCATTGTTTTTGTTGCTGTTTGGCAAAGATTCTCTCTTGTACTGACCATTCAGGGGACATGGGCTCAGGATACATACAGGTAGTACCATGTACTGCTTTAATGTTTCTATTTCCCTTGTTTGTAGAAGTGGGCCAAATTAAGTGTGTGGTCTGCAAGTTCATTTCCATCTCAAGGATGTTTAACTCCAGGCTGAAGAGATCCTATCTGATTTGCTTGACTGTCAGCAAAATAGGAGGTTTGGTCCTGGTGATGAAAGTTGGTTAGGAAAAGTGGAAAGAAGGCATTTTGAGCTGATGAAGTGGTTTTAGACTAGATGACCTCTGTGGTCCCTTCTAACCCTATGATTCTAAGAGCTTGAATAGCTCTATAGAAGCCAGTGTCTAATCTTTCTGGCCTGAGGACTAAATGTGTTGTTTTAAAAAATATCAGAGGGCCACAACCAATGCTCTGGGACAGATTATCTTACTTTCTGCATTGTACTATAAATATTTCTACCTGGTGTACAGTCCCCAGAGTGGCCACCAAGCTGGGCTGGTGCAGAGAATTAGTGAGCCATAACTGATTAGGTCTCCCTATCTTTTGTGGTGACAAGGGGTTAAAAAACTCCTGTCTTGGTTCGCTTGTATTCCTCACTGGGGGGGAGAGGAGGGCTGGAGAAGAGAGGGTGAAGGAGGGAGGAAGGATTTCTTATCAGGTCCACTTCTGTTTATGGCTTGGTGACAGTTTTATGGCTTACTGTGGGGTTTTATTTCTTTTCTTTTTATCCCTTGCTTGAGACAGTTGGGTTTTCCTAAAGGGATCAATTTCTCAAAACACACTTACACATACAGTCATACACCTTGCTCAGGTTTGACTGATTGAGGGGTCCACACCGTTTCTATTGAGCCCGTGATACTGATGGGATGAATGAGTTCGATAACGGAAAGCTTATTTAGCGGGAAGGGGGAGGAAAGACACAGACACAAAGGGAATCAATCCTTTGAAGTCACAGGAGCTCTATTGAGCAACGGAGCTACAAAGGCTCATGAGTTAGGGAAGGGGAAAGGGTAGCCTTCTGGCTGTAGTCACTCTGCCTGTCCGTTGAGTCACTAGGTTCAGACAGGCCCCCCTTGCTATTCACTCGACCAACTTGTGGACGGATGAGGGCGGCTGAAACCTGTCTTAGTCCAAGACTTGGTCAATGGCTCATAAATCTATCATGCATCATTAATTTGTACAATAACACACATTCTCTGTTCAATTCAAAACCACTATTTATTGGGGGTTTTCTCTCTATCACAAGTTGTCTCCCCTTATCCTTTTACAATTCCTTAAACTTAAAACTTAACACTTAAAACTTACGATTTAAACAGCTAATCATACAAACACAAATACACTAAACATATACTTAAAGACTTACTTTAACATTTGATTAATACTTACCACACAGATGGATGAACTCAGTTGCAACAAAAACAATAAAAGTTTATGGCCAAATTTCCTTACTCTTTGTTACGTTTCCGGGTTTCATCTAGGTGGAACCTCTATCACATTCACACCCAGGTTACTAGTTTTCATCCAGGTGGAACCTCTATTGCATTCACACCCAGGTTGCCAGCTCTAATGCCCTATCTTACTTTTTTTTTTTGAGCAGCAAGCTTGGCAGCGGCAATGATGGCTGATCAGGCTGTCTTTGCGGTGCAATTCTGGTGCCCCCCTTGTGATGCATGGCTCGTCCAATTTGCCTCTCTCCTGACAATGTTATATATCTCCACCCCAGCATATTGTTTGCTTAAACCAATTGTGACGTTTTGGCCACTGTCCAACCAGCAAGTCCCACGCCTGTGAGGGAACTTTTTGCCCTCCAGTGGCTAGTTACAAGTCTTGGGGTGACCACTGTTGCTGGACGGATTCTGTTTTTTGACTGTCAACAGGCCTCATCCTGTTGACCAGCTTTGACTTCCTGATCACCAAACTTTCGGAAACAGCTTGTTTTTTGTGACATTTGCCATTGTTGCTTGAGCACCCTCTATGTTGGTATGCAATTACTCAAAAATGACCTCGGGGCACATATACATCACAGGCCCTATAGAAGTCTGTCACAACATCTTTTTCCCCCCATTCTGGCTTGCCATAGGTACTAAAGTGGGAGAAGGGGAGCTTTCTATTGTTAGAAGTGCCCCATGGCTCATGAAGAGCCAGTTGAGCTCTTCCCAGTGATTGGCATGGAATCAGTCAATGGAGTAGCCAGAAACTACTTTCCCCTTCCCTGCAATGGAACCAGTGACCAACAGGGAAGCTCCTGGGCAGCTGCAGCAGGTATGGGACAACAGGTGCTCTGAGCATTCTTGGCTCAGAACTGCTCCAGGGGCTGCTAGGGAAATGGTGGGAGGCAGCTTGGGAGATGGCACTGCCTCGCTCCTGCCAACAGTGGTGAGGCTGGTTCAAACAATTTGGTTTAAAAGTCATAGAGTATGGTGCAGTAAGATACTTTGTTTATAATCTAGTACAATTATTTTGAACATAGTAATTCCCAAGGGCCACACCTGAGAGCCTTGAAGACCACAGGTTGGATACCGCTGATAATGAATTACTAATACACAAACTGTAAACTCTCCTTCTAGCTTTTCCTATTGTGAAGTTTACCTTTTAACTTAGGCTTTCTCTGCATTAAATTGTCATCCGTTATATATTTGAAAATGGGGCCCTTTCAGGTTATACTTTTAACATCTGCAAACATCTTATGTAGCAAGAGCATCTTGGTCCTTGAAGCTAAGTAGACATTTGAGAACTTGAGAATATTCAGTACTTCTACAGTACATCTTTGAAGTATATTTTCATATGCATCATGTTAATGTTGTAAAATAAAATAAAATCCCTTCCAAATGCCAATGCAACATTTTATAGAAAAGACTCATGGTAGTAATGTACCTTCCTGTACTCTTACCATCTGTTTTTCAGGCGAAGACTTTTGAGAGAGTTAAAGGTTAAACTCAAAGTTCAAACATACTGGCATATTCAAATAGAGCAGGAAGTGGAAGTGATGATTATGCTAACACACAAATTGTAAGAATGGAAAATAGTTTGTATTAATGTTACACATGAGAAAACAAAGATTTGACGAACTGTGGCGAGGTTCAAGGATCAGCCTCAAGCCCCTCCTTGGTATGAGCATTAATTTGACCCTCTTTATGCATTTCCAAGGTGTACAATAATTAGATCTGATGGCTGTTGACTGACCCCACAGCATACAGCAGTGGTATCAGCTGATCCCAACATGCCCCTCTTTCCATGCCAACTCAATATTGCTTCACCACTGAATCCCAGCTGCAAATACCTACCAGTTCTTCACAGGCAATTGCTTGAATGACCCTGCCACTCGACCTTCAATTCATTCTTGCAGAATCATTGTCTTAACAATATAGCCAAATCCCGCCCATGATTTTTGTTATTTTCTAATGTTAAACATAAAAGGGATCAGAATCCCTCATTAAACCCTGCCTACAAGTTGCCCCATTGGCTTTGCTGGGGTTTAACTGGAAATGGTGCCCCTGAACTTACAGATGCTGCAAAAACAACTGCTATCATTAGATGCCCAGCAAATAGTATGCAGTCCAGGCCTCTGCCGGACTTACTGTGGAAAGAATAGGCCACTGTCTGTGCAGGCATCCGCTCCCTGTGGCATCGTCCATACCAACCACAGATTATCGGTATTCAGGACTGATCATTGTAGTACCCTTATTGCCCTGTTGCTGCCCTCCCTCCCCCCGGCTACCACCAGAACAGCAACTCTATGAAGTTACAGCCCTTGATAGTGGAAGAACAGAAAGCTTCCCAGTGCTCTTTCCTCTCTCCTCCCTCCCCCTGGCTGAGGGCTGCATACCAGTACAGGGGGGTTGCCCCACCTACCTATCACGACAACTTGTGCCCTCCCCATGCCTCCATCACCAGCCCAGCAAGACACCTCTCCCATCGGTGTCCCAAGCCGTTAAAACAACTGCAAGTTAGCCAGTAGCAGCCATGCACTATCATGAGCCTCCTTACAGTGGTGTGCCTTCCAAACAAGCTGATACAGCTACTAAGACTCTGCCCTGGCTCATTC
Source organism: Mesoclemmys tuberculata (assembly GCA_007922155.1). Lineage (NCBI taxonomy): Eukaryota > Metazoa > Chordata > Testudines > Chelidae > Mesoclemmys > Mesoclemmys tuberculata. The sequence goes on along the minus strand of ML675609.1, from coordinate 47,058,579 downwards.
AGTATCCCGTCAGGTCCATCCCCATTTTCCTCATATAAAGCCTTTGAGGAAAGGGTAGTGCCCAGACCCTGTGTCTTACAAAGGCCCTTACAATCCTCACCTGTTTACACATTGTATGATAGGGGCCCACCTGTCCCTGCAGCTTCCTCCCAATGCAGATCCAATCACCCCTGCAATCAGGAACCTCTTATCTGTTGATTGAACTCACTCCTGCCCTCAGCATTTCCATCTCGTGCAATCACCTGAGTCAAACATCCTGGCTCCGGTGACCCTTTATGCTTTGTATGCCCTTTAATGCTGCAGAAACAACCTCAGATGCAATCGCCCTGACAATCTGCATCAAATCCCTGCTCACTTTTTCACCAACAAACGCAGCCAATCTTTGGTAATCAAACTAACTCCTCTTGCCCTTGTTGCGAAGATCCTACTCCTGGCTCACCATTGGCTCTCACACAATCCCATTCAGTCAGCCCTGCACAGGGTTTGATTTCCGCATTCCAGCAAGACCAGGGAGAAGCAAACTTTTCCCTAGCTGTCCTCTGTCCATAGCAAGAAAAACCTGAAACCCAATCTCCTGTACCTCTACCCACAGCACAGTAGGAGAGGGAGATACACTCCTCCTCCTCCTCTCTCTGTCTCTATACCTGGGGACAGAATCTGATTTCAGACTGCCTCGCTTATATCAAGCTCAGTCTTGAAGCCAGGTAGGTGTTTTGCCCCCACTGCTTCCCTTGGAAGACTGTTCCAGAAATTCACTCCTTTGATGGTTAGAAACCTTCATCTAATTTGAAGTCTAAACTTTCTGATGGCCAGTTTATATCCATTTGTTCTTGCGCCAATGTGGACACTAAACTTTTAAATAATTCTTCTCCCTCCCTGGTATTTATCCCTCATATCTCCCTTCAGCCTTCTTCTGTAGGCTAATGAAGCCAAGCTCATTGAGTCTCCTCTCATAAGGCAGGTTTTCCATTCCTCAGCTCATCCTAGTTGCCCTTCTCTGCACCTGTTCCAGTTTCAATTCCTTTTTCTTAAACATTGGAGACTAGAACTGCACACAGTATTCCAGATGAGGTCACAACAGTGTCTTATATAACGTTACTAACACCTCCTTATCTCTAGTGGAAATACCTTGCCTGATGCATCCTAGGACCGCATTAGCTTTTTTTTATGGCCACATCACATCTCCCCACTCTCAAATGGTCCTAAGAGCTTCTGTGTGAACTGTTAATACTGCAATTACTAGGTGAGGCTGTCTTAAGAATTACCATACATCTGTTTCCACAGTTAGTCATATCAGCAACGTGTATATGTACTATGTGTCTGACCTCAGATGTTATGTATATTATACACTGCATGAGCAAATGCTAGATTCTCATAGTAAATTTTATTATTTTCTTGACTATTTAATTTAAGACTTTGAAGTTCTATAATGTCAATTAACTTATATACATGGTAATTTTCATTTTGGGAAAATGAGGCATCTTACTTCTAGATGAAGGGTTTAAACTCCTTACAATGTCCTCAGAAAAACTTTGGAAGAAGTATTTCCTCAGGTATTACCAAGTAAGATGCACTATTCCATAATTTTGTGGTCTAACGCCTTAGCTAGCAGAGAAGTGCTTTTTGTCTAGTTTTTTAATAAGGTGGCCCATCACCATGGCTTTTTCCTGGGTAAAATCTTAAATTCATTGATCATTTTTAAATTCATTGTCATTTCTCAGTTCTTAAGTATTCCTAGTACATTCACTTTTTTAATGGTGGAATGGCAGTGTTCACAATGAGATTTATTTATCTCTGGCTTTCTCAAAGTGACTAAAATTGTGGGCTAATGTACATGGTGACTCAAGGGTTTAGTGGCATACAAAAATTGTAAGCTGTAAATAATCACACCCAAGCAGGTGATCCCGAATATAAATGTGTAATAAAAAATGTGACTATGAATACCTCACATCCTGCTCTTCTCCCCCACACCCGAGTCCTCAGGTCTCTTTTCTCCCCCTTATACACTTCAATCCATCCATCCATCTATAAATATGAGGGGGAGAGAGACACCTTCTGTTTACTTTTAGGCAAAGAAATAGGTAGTGGAAAAAATGGATGACAACATTCCAATAAACTTTTAAAGAAAATTTCACCATGTTGCTTAATAGAGCAGTCCGAAAGCTTCCATGGGTGAAAAATAGTTTACGTACCTAAATTTAATTGTACAGAGGTGAGAAGCTAATTAAAATTGGTATTTTTATTCTGTACTGCCTCTGACAAAGTATAGAAGCATAATGCAAGACTATGAATGGTTCCAATCCTTCTTTAAAATATATTGACCTCAAGCAAGCTTTCATATGTGAATTTTTAATGTTGGTTTTACTTGGATTTTTAGATCACAATTCCAAAAGGATGGAAAATTGTTTGCTTACAGTCTTATATTTAAAGCTAGTGACGTTCCTGGCTTCTGAGAATAAAAGCAGAAGAGGATGATGCAATGATCTGTAAGAGAAATGTAGCAACTAAAGATTAAGCAGAAAAAATGGGAACAGGTGGTCAGAGCTGATTTTCCAAAAAATGCACGATAGCATCTCAAATCAATGCCAAAGATTTTAGTTTTGGGTTTACATAGTGCATGCATAACTACCTGCAGCTTATACATGGTTACTTACTCTCCCGCACCATTTAGTAACATTCAAGAGTGAGAGATTTCTGATTTTCAACTGAACTTGGTGTGCTTTGTGCAAGATTTTCAGATATACAGATGGTTGCTCAGAAGCCCCTCATTTGAATTTCCTTTCCTTAAGCAGATTATGATAAGCCATCTCAGACAGCAGGGCTGCTGACAAATATTTTTTTTTAACTGTAAAAGACCTGTTGTTAAAAATGAGAAGAAATGTGAATCTAATGTTATCTAACCTTTGTGCAAATAAGTGAAAGAATCTTTGACTATCCTATGCTCATTTTGTGTAAAAATAATAGGCATGCTGTTCTACTGGTATTTAGCACCCAGATACCATGGTACTGGACTCACGGTATATAAAAACCTTAAGTGCTAAATAGTTATATTTCAAAGAAATGTATAAAACTTACCCCTGTGGTAGGAAAAACACTTAATCTTAATTTGACTTGTTGCTGTGTGGAAGCTCCTTTCTTGAATATCTTTTAGAAGTTGAAGCTGTTCTCAAAATGTACAGACCTGTCTTATAATCAGTGAAAGCAAATGTTTGTTTTAATAATAGTATTTGTTTTGCAGTGTAATGTTCAGGCTCAGAAATGCCTTATGTGGATCGTCAGAATCGCATTTGTGGTTTCTTAGACATTGAAGAAAATGAGAATAGTGGGAAGTTTCTGCGGAGGTACTTTATACTGGACAAAAGGGAAGACAGTCTGGTATGGTACATGGATAATCCACAGGTAAGATATATTCTGAGAGAAAATTGTAGACATTATTAGAAGGCAATTATTTTTACCTAAAGCAAATCTATTCTGTACATGGAAGAGGGTTTCAGAATGAATTTAATCAAACTTGAAGCTCTAAGGAAAAGCTTTTAAGTAAATTATTAATATGTATCTAAATCACTTGTATCCAAATTCCTTGATTTTGGCACTGCGAAACCCTTTATTTGTAAGGGAAAACTGTAATATTTCACAGTTTAAATAATTTTGTTAGCATTTGGAGTTCACAGTCACATTGGAAAATTCCAGCAGATCTTGAGTTCAGTGTAACATCCACTATAGTGGTATAGAGTAATTTATGGTCATTTGGGATTTGAAATATAGGTATAAGTTCAGAAAACTCCTGAAATCAAATCTGACTTGTATTGGATAATACAGTATACTCATGCACATAATCATTATCAGTTATTAAACATGGTGCCTTTACGTTGAAAAAACTTTCTCTTTTTTTGTCTATGATCCAGGACTAAGACTTGGGGAAACTTTAAAGCTCAGATATTAAAACTCTTAAAATTTCAGTTTCACAGAATTAACATACAGTAACTAAAATATTTTTCAGTATTTTTAATGATACTGTAGGTTTGTGAATTATATTCCTGACTGCCCTCTTGCTTTTTTCCACTGAAATTCTGCTGTGATTTTAAAATAAAATATCTCATGCTGGAATTGTAGGTAAGTGCTTTTATGCAGTTACACCAGTTCTCTGGTTCCTACCTGTAATTGCCTGAAACAGTGGCCCCTACAATCAAGTTAAAATCGGTGTGTGAGAGGAAAGGCAAGTTGCTAATGTTTTTGCTATACTCACAGTAATGTGAGTATAGCAAAAACAAAGCACTCACCAGTGGCCCTTTCTATTATGCTAGTGAAATTCTAACTCATGCACTTCTGCTGACTACAACTGTGCCACAGTCTCCAGAAGAAAGAGGTAGTCTCTTAAATAGGTAGTTCCAAAACTATTTATATCTTCATCAGTCAAAATCAATCCAGGAAACAATAGACAGCTACTACAGATGAGATGCATTCAGTTTGCTCACAAAATGCTTGTGAAGCAGTGAGTCAATCTACTAGATTCTGTACAAGCTGCATTTTCTAGATTGATCTAAAATGTATTCCCACGGAGAGTGTATTGCAGTAGTCTAATATCAAAATGACAAAGACATGGATTATATATTGCAAGAGGAGCATCTGAAATAAATGAGGACATGACCTTTTGGCTGCGTGGAGATGAGAGAAACTGACATTGCCATACCTTCTACCTGATTTTCTAATTTCTTGAAGTTATACCAGACTCTCAGACTGCAAACCCAATAATTAATGACAGAGACATACCTTCACTTGAAGCAACTGATGTTTTTTCTGCCGTATTCTTTATTTTTATCTACAACCAGCCAGCAGTAGTAAAGTAATCTTGACTTGAACGCAATACAGACAGCTTGCTGTCATCCATACCCCAATCTCTGCCAGATGCTGTGTAATGCAATCAAGCACTCCTGGGGGATCATGTGACAGATATACAAAGCTGTGTGTAATTAGCATATTAAAGATGTTTCAACTCAAGTCTCCCTTACTGAATTTCTGAACAACTTTACACTCGGGTTGAGAAAGGTGACAAGATGGGCAGAACCCACAGGAGAATACCTTCAAGGAAGAAAACTATTTACCAACATCTCCATTTTGAGTGTGTCAAGCAAGAAGCACCAGCACCAGGCCTGTTACCCCTGTTGTAGTTTGCAAATGTGATACTCTAATGGTCAGTGTTATCAAAGACAGTAATGTTGCAATGGATACTTGATGTCCTCCTTCTGGCAATAGATAACTCTGATGGCTTTAGATGAGAATTATCTTTGGACCTTAAAACTTGGTTGCTCAAACTAGCTTTGGTGCAGATTTAAGACTTATTATAATTGAAGTACTGGGTCTTTAGGTTAGTGCATTTTTTTCTTTTTAATACTTGCCTTTCTTAATGAGGTGTTGACGTTTATTTGGAAACCACTTGTAGTCCTCAGATGAAAGGTGTTCTGCAATTGCACAATAGTTATTACATTCTTAGCTCTGCTTCCATATTATCAAGATGTGTGTTCATCTTGAAGTATTCATATATTTGAAATTTGTAGCAGTCTTTGTACCAAATGTTTGTGCCAATCTTATCTGGTTAGAAGGTTAGTTACAAACATTTTAGTTTAAAAAACAACAAAAAAATCCCATTGTTCCTTTTAAATGGGTAATGGGATCTCTCTCAGTTCAAAAATTTTTAGATTTTAGATTTTTTTAGATTTAGAGATTTTTAGGCATGTTTTAAAATGAAACTTGTACTTCTGCTTGACGTTCACCAAAAACTTGATTGAAGTCACTGGAACTACTTGCATCCATGAGCATTTGGTCGTAACTCTTATTGATAGCTTCACTTAAGGTTCCTGTACGTTTAATTCTCTTTAGTTTTCGTTATTACTTCTGAATGTGAATAGCAAAACTTAATCTTGTTTTTTTACAATAACCAAAGTGGTGTTAGAATCCAAGCTTTGGTGGTGTTTCTATTTTTTGAGAGCTAAAATTGCCAATACTCGTTCTGGTTTCACTACGTAGGTCTGTTATTTAACTTCTGTGCAGTTGTTTTACTGCCACTACCTGTGCTGTTGAGCAGTTCAGTGGTAATTTCTCATTAGCAGAATCAGCCACTTGAAAAGCAAAATTGTAGCTCATACCTTCAACTTTGAAAGGTAGCACCCATGCTATATGGATCTATAAAAAGTCTATAAATTTAACTAAAACTTAGAGAGTATAAGCTACTTACACAGTAGGTGGTACCAATGTGTTTTCTGCAGTGGGGAAAACCATTTTAAAAAAAGCAAAACATGGTATTAAGACATTTAAGGCCTGGAGTATAAATTGGCTGAACTAAACTGTGCCATGCAAATATTCTTAGACCATGCTACCAAGTATTAGTAAGACTACATTTGAAATGTTGCAGAATCTCACTATATCAAAGAACACAGATAAAATGCGAATGCAGTGTAGCTCAAAGTGATTTAAGCCTGAAGCAATCAGAAATTGTAGGTAAAAAGAGGAAATAACTTTGGGAAATTAAATAGAGCTCTTTGAGATGTTTTACATTAATGAAGGGAGTAGAGCTGTTCATTTCCTCTGAACTTCCTGTGCTTCTGTCTCTGTCATATGAGTAAAAACGTTGTGAAAAGTGCAGTGTTCAAACTTTGTTTTTAAAGATATACACACACTGTGTATATTTAGTGTTTCATCCAGGTGTTTCATTGTTCTTTTAATGCTAATGCTCACACACAAATGAAAGGGTCTTGACTGAAGTAAAAAACTGACTCATTTGGTCATCTTGAGCTGTAGAATGGCTGCAGAGCTGCTATTATCACCATGCCTCAGTGGGTCACAGCTGAGAATATGCAATTCATGATTGCTGAGAAATAAGGCAGACACAAGGCAAACTGATGGTTATTCTAACATTAGTGTTTACCAGACCAGTAACATAAAAGACCTTCTGAATCATTACCGTGGTTAACAAGAAGCCAAAAACACACACTCCTTAGGCATTCTTGGCTCACCTCACCACCCTGACACTTGGACTTCGGTCTTCAGTAATCACTCATCACAGTTGTGTCAGATATTAGAGCCCTTCCAATTCCAAGGGATCAGCCCTCTACCCGGGTCAATATGTAACTCAGATCTTACCCAGTAATCACACTGATACCAGTCCTTGAGTAACTAAAAACTAAAGGTTTAATACTATAAAAAAGTTATTGAATGGTTAAAGATTCATATACATACAAGTGATTACAAAGTCCTTATATCAGGTTTGAAGCAGTAATGGAATATATGGCTAGCTTGCAAAAGTCTCTCTGTATCTTCTGAAAGATTAGAAGGCCTCAGTCCATAGTTTTAAATCCTTTTTTATTTGTAAACAATAGTCCAAAGAATTAGTGGAGGAAAGAGGCAAAATGGAGACCTATCAGGAGTTTTGTGTGTCCTCTGCCATGTGCATGGAATCTTAGTGTCCTAGAGAAAGCCAAAGTTTGTAGAAAGTTACTGGACCAAGATGGAGTCTAGGGTCACTGAGCGTACATATCACATGTCCTTACATGGTTTGTTAAATCACAGGGAGTAGCTGTCAGCTCTTCCTGAGGATGTATCAATGTGGGCAGGATGAGTTTCTTCTATGGCCCTTTGTGAGAGCTGAGTGTCCTTGGTGGACCATCAATACATAGCTGTCTATGTGATGTGACACCTGATGTGAATCTGTCTGTGGGGTGTTACCCAGGAATATAATACAAGTTTAAGATACAAGCACATAGCCAATATTTATAAATTCAGATACAGAGATGATACAGACATATATACAGGATAATCATACTTAGGAAATCACAACTTTTCCATTGACAACTTAGATGAAACACAATTTCCATAAATCTTATACAAAGTGTAACAGTGATATAAATGGTCATCTTATACACAGCATCATGGCCACTTCAAGGAGCAGGCCCTGGCCTAAGATGCACTGTCTGTGGCTTTCCCTTTTGTAGCATAATTGCTCCTGCACAGGAGTCCTTTGCATCTACTGAAGGGGGGGTCCGACTAAGGAAGAGGCTTGTATTTGCTGTTGTGTACGTGTACTCAAAGTCTCGGAAATGGACAATCATAAGACCACGTTTAGCAGCACATCTATATACTGTGTTCATTATTCCAAAATACAGACTATGTAAAAGCAGAATACATTGGTATGAAAACCGTTCTGCCAGATGAAGGCCCATTTTAGGCTTAATTCAACTAGGCAGAGAAGGAAGCTTTCTGGTTCACTCGACTTCTGCAGAATGTAAAGTTCCTAGCCTTTGTGCTGGCAAAGACTCTTTCAAATGTGAATAAATGTAAACTATTATGTCATCTTTCTCAGACTGCAAAACTACTTTTGTGTCCTTGCTGCTGCTTCGAGCTATTTGAGCTGCAGCAGAGTAAAAACTGATCGGGTTTATCACAAAAAAGTTAACTTTACACTGCTGCTTAATAAAGCTGAAGGAGAGCACACACTGAAGATCTCTCCACTAGGAAGGAGTAGTTGGAGAGGAGACTAGGATGGAAAGCAGAGTAGTGGAGAATACTCTTTGCAGTAGCCAAGAGGCTGAAGGAAGAGGTAACAGACACGCGTCATCACCTGCCTTGCAGCATCCTGGTGGCTCTGGAATGGGAAAGGGAAACAAAGAGTACTGCTCTGTCCCAGCAACCAGATAGGGTCTAGAAACAGTGAACAGTGAGGATTCCAGCACTGTCCCTTTTCCCAGGAGTTGTTGGAGTGGAGGGGTCTCTATTATATGGGTGTTGAATTGAGCAGTCCTTATTTGTTGTTAGAATCTGACTCGTAGATTTAGTCTTCTGGTTCCTAGGTGTATGGTAAAACATTGAAATTGTGTGTGGATGTGCAAGGGTAGGAGAGGGTTAATAGTATAATATGTATACTATGTGTATACATTTATAATATGTAATATAGTATGGTAGTATAAGTTAGGAAAGATCAACTTGAGGAAGAATTCATGATGAGAGGCGAGAGTAAATGTAGGGAAATACATATATGACAAACTTGGTTTAATTCCACTTTTTTCCCAAAATGGATCATGAACTAGCTTTTCTTGTTAGTGTTTCTTCCTCTTCTTCTGTGCCTATGTTTTTAACATAAAATATAAAAGTGTTCCTTACCCTATTATGGAACAGAAGTGGAGTGAAACTGAAGGTAGAAGACATAACAAAACAAAGATGCAACGTACGTTTTACTGGAAACAAATTAGACAGACAGTTGACCATCTTTTATCATTGTTTACACAGTTGTTTTGCTCCTTTAAATTACAGTTGTTCTGAACTATAAACTTGATAAGAAAAATAACACAAATACCTGTTAATATGCTAATAGGCCAGTGTATGGAACTTGTTGCTGTTCTAATTTTAAGAGATTGAGACAGTCAGGCTCCTAGGCTTACCATTGCTGGTAAGGAACTTGTACACCTCCCATTTTTCTCCAGTTTACTTAGTAGTGTTGCAAGAGGTTGGATTTTTAATATATTTTAGAAAGTACTATTGCATAAGAGAGGCATCCTTGGAGGTAGCTGAGGAGTGGATGAATGTCTCTTTTCTATCAAAATGCATAAGATGCCATCATCTTGACTCAACATCTGTTAAGGAAAAAGGGTGCTTTCGGGAAGATTTCCTGGATGCAAACCTTCAAGGATCCTTTTTCCTATAATGAAATACATAAACCTCTAAAACAATTAACACCAGCATTGTTTCCAACAACAGTTCAGTTTTTGTTAATTACCAGATGTTTTGTTTAATACATGAAACATAGTATTTTAAATCCTGTTAAAGCATACATTGTAGTAAATGAAAGTATCTAGAATTTTTTGTTCATGAACCTTTGATTAGTTTCGTTGTATTTGATGCATATATGTTGAACATGTTATATGGTAGGAGGATAACTTAGTTTCATACTGTGTTATTGTGCTTGGTTTTTAGAACCTTCCATCTGGATCTCCACCTGTTGGATCCATTAAACTTACTTACATTTCAAAGGTATGTCAGTTGAAATATAAGTGATATACTTCTCGTCTATGTCTAAGATTGTAAACCATAGGTTTTGGTGATATTAGCAGCTGTGATTTTATGAAGTTGCCAGAACTCCTTAATGAATTATTTAACTGATGAGAGTTCAGAAACAAGCCAAGAGAATGATTGATTGATTGATTGATTGATTGATTGATTAAAAGATTAGAAAACGTAATCAATTTAGATTAAAAGGGAGAAAGTTGAGAGGTGAATTGATTAGTCTATAAGTATCTACGTGGGGAATGAAAATTTGACGATGGACCCTTTGGTTTAGCAGATAAAGATACAATAAGAACCAGTGACTGAATGTTGAAGCAAGACAAATTTGGACTGGAAATAAGGGGCACATTTTTAACAGTGAGGGTAATTAACCACTGATCAATTTATCAAGAATTGTGGTTGATTCTTTGTCATGGGCAACTTTTAAATTGAGTGGATTTTTTCTGAAAGCTATGCTGTAGTTCAAATAGGAATTAATTCAGGGATATCCTGTGCTCTGTGTTGTTCAGGAGGTCAGACTAGATGATCACAGTGATCTCTTTTGGCCTTCTATCTGAAATTACAGGTGGTAGTTTTGGGAGTACATCTGATGATATATTTTGGGGAAAAAATTGATGTGGTTACTGTTCCTCAAATTTCAAGAAACATTTAAAGCATTAGAGTTAGTACAAGTAGTATGGAATTCAGAAACCTTTATAGGCTTTGATTTTACCAGGTTCTTGGTGATACATGTCTAGATTTGCTTTAAAAAATTTAGTTCCAAGTGTTTGCTCTTGAATGTACTAGAATTAGTATTCTAAACTGCAGATTGAGGGTGAACTCAAATTTGAAATTTTACCTATTAATCTCCATTCCATTTTGCCCCTGGGAAAATTGAAGTCATTTACAAAGGAAAGAACACTCATTTAATGAGAATTTGCAAATCATATAGTCTCTTAAACAGCAACGCAGGAAACTTCTAGAAACAACTTAATCAGAAACTAAACACAGGTAGGGGTGCAAAGTACTCTAACAAATTCATAGAAAATGGAGCAGAAGGGAGCAAATTTTCAGGTTAGATTAATGGAAGTGTCACATTGTCCTGTAAGAAATAACAAAAGTGGGGAGAAGCAATTTCATTTTCCCTTTCCTTTTCTTGTCCATACATCTCATTCCTGTCCTTCCTCTCTCCAATTTTTCTTGACCCCTTTACTTTCTTTGTTTGCTGCCATCTACAGTCCATTCTCCAGGCTTGTTGTATTCTTGTTAACTTTGGATAACATTGCTTGGGTCATAAGGTTAGGTAGATGTCCAGGGGCACTACCACAGATTTGCTTACAAATATGTCAATTCACCTCTTAATAGCTTAATTTGCCTTAAATTACCCAACTCTTCCAGACAATTCAAGTCCTAAATCTGAAAAGGCACACAAATCAGGTTTTGGGTGAGAATACTATGGTGATGAGGACATTAGAAATGCATTGGGGGGGTGTTGTTAAAATCTAAACTTAAAAACAGAATCCTCAAATTTAACAAGCGGCCAGGAGTGCCTTTCACTTTCCAGGAATGAGATGGGTCCTTAAGGAATAGAAGCATTTTTTGTTTCCTTCTAATGTTGAGGAGTTAATCTTAAATTGAATTTGTTTATTGAACAATATCTAATGTGTATATTATATTACGTGTAATGTCACTTACAGTATTTATTATACATGTTAATTTTCTTACTAGGTTAGCGATGCGACTAAGCTAAGGCCAAAGGCAGAATTCTGTTTTGGTAAGTTCTAGTATTTTACACATCTGTCAAATCAATCTTAAAAAAAAATTGAAACCAGCATATGTTCTGCAGATTTGTAACTAGGGACTACCAATAGTGTCTGCTTTTTCTAAACAGTTTGTTTATATTACTGATTTCCTTCTTAATACAAATGGAGAATATTAATTTCTTTTATAAGTGTTTAATGGCTTTTTAAAAATTACAATTTACTGAGCTAAAAGTAATTAGCTGGCAGCTGTTGCTGGGGATATTTTAGGGTTTTTAATCAACAGATAAGCTAATTTAAAGAAGAGGGTGTTCTCAGGGTACCTGGCACAGATATTCAGCTCTGAAGGCAAGTAGCGGAACTTAATCAAGTTATAGACACAAATTATATAGATATATTGTAGATACACCATTGTTAATGGTGCTGGCCAAATTGTTCACTGGTGTTTTAAACTTTTGACTAATGGTTAATGGTATGCTTAGGAAAAATATTTTGTTCAGGCTATTTACTAGGTTTACTGGCAATTGAATCATTTAGCATAAAGTGAATTTAGAG
>ML675609.1:46901299-47041235 GCA_007922155.1 Mesoclemmys tuberculata | reverse complement strand
CTTCCAATAAATATCTGCAAAACTAATTCATTCTTCTTCTTCTGATCTTGTTTTAAAACTTTCTTTTGCCATAAGCCTACAAAAAACTTGAAAATAGTTAGGCTGCTGTTATGCTGGGATCACAGCCTACCATGGCGATCAATATTGTCTAATAGTTTCTTTGTGCTCCCCTGTTGGTTGGTCTGTATCCATCCATTGTTTCTTTCCTTATATGGAAGATGTAATGTCTTTGGAGCAAGAACTGTCATTTTTATGTTTGTACAGTACCTAACACATCAAGGTCATGGTCCATGTCTGGATGCTCCTAGGTGCTCAGATAGTTAAAATAAACAGTAATTCTGCAATTGAACTTCAATCAACAAATCTTTCATGTGCAAGCTAGAAAAGAACCCAGTCTTTTTGTGTGATGGATTAGAGAACATCCAGTGGAAATGCTACTTGATGGAGAAATAAGCCATTTTATTAAACATCCATTTAACTGGATACCTTATTTATCGGGGGCAGCAATGTTCAAGAGTGGCGTTAACATGCTTTGACAGATTAAAAATTCAGATTGTGCATCTATATATAGAGTTCTCCAGTAGGACAATAGACAAATCCAAAAGGGTGATTAGAAGTCATTAAAAATGTACAGCTAGGGATTAATAGTTGACCGTCAGCTTGATTGCACTTGGCCGATTTGCGGTGGAACCAAAGCCAAACAGGTTAGTTTAGGTGAATAGTGTGCTTAACACAAAAGAAGAGTTGGTGAAGGAGAAATTGTTGCCAAAGATAATCAAAGGATTAGAAAGAGAAATGCCCGAACTCTAACAAGCATGAAAGCTGGATGTGGTGTGAAATTCAGACTAAACTAATGAGTCAAGGAGGGATTGCATAAAATTATGACCTCCTATTAAAACAATGTATTTTCATGGACATTTTTCTTATGGCAATTCCTGTGTTGGGTAGTAAAGTATTAATTGGAAAGTTTTTGTAAAATCTAAATTCAATTCAGAGAAATTATCTAACTTTGTGTAAAATGATATAAACCTGAAGTAGCTGGAACTTCATGAGATAATTTCTGTGACAGTATTGCATAGAGGAGGAAGATGGAATAATCCAAGTTGAGTATTTAAATTGTCTGATTTCAATTATTCTTTCAGTGCAATTTAATTTCATTCTAATATCCTAACAGTTATGAATGCGGGGATGAGAAAATATTTTCTACAAGCCAATGATCAGCAAGACCTAGTAGAATGGGTAAATGTTCTGAACAAAGCTACTAAAATCACAGTAAGTAATTCTATTAATTTTTCCACATTTGAGAGTATTAATAATCTTTAAAGAGACACTGTCAAATTGAAATCTAGTCCATCTCAAATTTTACATCTGCTGTGAAGGCTCATTGTTGGGGTTTTTTCGGGTGTTTTTTGGTGGTTTTAAAATTTTTTCTATCTTTAAAAATTGTTCTCTATCCGTATTACTAAGCCCCATACAAGAAGAAACTTCCTCTGCAAGGGAAAGAGGAAAACTAACTGAAGATTTTTTGTTTTTACATTGAAAATTTGACAAAAATAGATTTTAATCTAATTTCTTAGTAGTAGGTGAAGTTTTTTACAATATTGTAAAAATATTACTGAAGTGTACTTTTTAATTGATGATTAGTTTTTGGTCTTTCTTTTTTTCTCCTATTTTGAAGGAGGTTGGTATGACAGTATTGTACCTTTAACCAATGCAGTTATTTTCTGGTCCCTTCTGGTAATTAATTCAGTAATATTCTGAGAAAATAAGTTTATTACATAATAGGGGGCTTTGATCTTCAATTGTATCTGATGCAAGCTGCCTGTATATCATAGTATTCCACAGGTCCTGACTATGAAGTGTTAATTTAATTTTAAATTGTTCTCATAGAGGTTGTTGCATTTTTGTCTTGCACTGGAACCACATGACAGAAAACACCCACATGTTACATGTGATCTCTTCATGAAGCAGAAGTTACTTTATCTATTTTCCTTTGTGCAGTTTCAGAAAAGAAACTGTGTGTGCTTCCAAATCAACACACAAGACTCAAACTGAGCACAGTGCAAATATTTGTGCTCCAGCTCCAGTTTTCCGTAACTGGTGCCTCTATAGGGTATCTAGGGAAGTGGGATTTCTAAGTGTTGACATTGTGGCTGCTTGATACTACTCATTTTTTCAGTGGAATTACAAATATATTTGTAAAAATACTTTGTTTCTGCTTCAGGTTTGTTACTGTTGCTTTCTAGTTAAGGAATAAACTGTATCAAAGCAAGGTTATTAGATGGTATTTTTTATCTTTTTGTATTTTAAAAAAACCTGAACAGAAACATTGAGTATATCACACAAAGAAGTACTCAACAGTGTTTGCATTTTAAAAATGGAGTAAATTATGTTCACTTAAAACTTAGTGGGGTTTTTTTTCTGTTAATAGCTGCATGTTCACTAAATGGCTTTTACAAATTGTTGAGTACCTCGTAGTTCAAAATCAAGGAATTGAGTTTGTTACAGGAGATTATAATGTCAAATTTGCATTTCAAAAGGGCTGAATATGATTAGTAAGCTTCATTTACCTACCAAAGAAGCAAGTCTGATTGTTTAAATACTAACCATCTATTCTTTGTTAGTTTGTTTTAAAGTTATTTCATAGGTAGAATTGTGAGATAATGCTTAGCCTAAAGAGAAGATTCCAAGTATAATATGAAGGCATAAGTTGACCTAATTTTTCATATGCACATAGGTAGTGGCATTACTTACTGGTACTGTTAACATTCTAGGCAGTGTTGAATTTTATTCCATTTTGATTGCTAATATTTTCAAAATGTAACCTGTAGACATATATTCTGGATGGTTCTGTGCATGCTGTACTTACCATTCCAGGTTAGAATATTCCTTTGTCACAGGGAATCAACATTCCTGACAGCAGATTTTAGTGGGTTTACTGTTTCAGTTCAGGATATCAAATACCAGTACAACTTTCCAAATGTAGGGTTAAACTTTGCCAGCTAGGCAGACTTCACTGAGTTTGAGTATTCTCTAACATTAGGCTCCTATTGTCCTTTTATGGAGGGAATGAGGAGTAATTATTTCATACCTAGGTCAACACAGGGCCTCAGTCAAAACCCACTGAAGTCAGTGGAAAAGTATTCTCTGACAAGCTTCTGTTATCTCTAGAGAGATTGTGCACTTACACTTTACTGTGTTGTGTTTAGTAGTTCGAGACTTTTGCTGGTAGCACTACTAGGTGGTGCTTCTGTTTACATACCCAGCTGAGGGCCTAAAAAGGGTGTTCAATGTCGCTTTCTTGATTTATTTTCACTGCTTTTGTCAAGAGGCAGAGCTCTGTGTAGCTTTGTTAATGGTTAGTCAGCATTTCAGTTATCTCGGCACCAGAGTTGCAGCAGGCACTAAATTCCTGATCACTTATCTGCCTCTATACCTTCAACTCCACAGGCCTTTCTGTCTGTAAGAGACTTGATGTGTCTCCCAGTATTGATGGACTCTCCACTACTGCACCGAGCTCAGTATTCACTGTTGGTTTCTTCAGTGCACTCAACACACTTAATGCCACCAATCAGAAGTCCCATCGATGTGGTCAGCGCTGTCGATGCATTTGGCACCTCCAGTAGTGCTGATGCAGTCAGTGGAACCTTCAGTGTTGTGTCTCCTCGTTTTCAGGCTGGTTCTGCCACCAATGGCAGATCCTCCAGCATAGTTCGCATTCTCAGCTTTCTTACCTTGTCATACACTATCTCTTGATCCAGGGTGTGTCCCTTACTGATAGCTCTTGGATTCCAGTAGGGACAGTGTCTCCCTTGCCTTAGGAGTCCTACGTCTCTTCATTGGACTCAGAGCCTGAGGGACAGGTATCACTTTCACAGTCCTTTAGCTCACTGAACTGGCCGCAGAGCAGGGATAGAGGCAATGATGTTGCTATCTCTGCTGTCCATGAAAACTGTTTTCAAGTGGCAGTTACTTTGGCAAGAAGGTTGTCCGACCGTATGCTCTGCTAGTTTAGCCCCCCACTATGTTTTTATAAACATAACGTGCCTCTTGGTCCACATCTGAAGTTCTTTGCTTGAATTGAATCAATCTATTCAATTTCTAGTATTTTTTCCTAAACCTCATCCTTCCAAAGTAGAGAGAGCACTTCATACGTTAGATGTTAGGCATTCTATCTCGACCCCACTAAGGTGTTCAGAACCTCTAGTAACTTATGCCAAGAGGGCAAAGGACAGCTAGTGTTAACTCAACATATATCTCACAGCATCTTTGACTGTTTAAAGTTTTGCTATGTTCTTGCAAAAAGTCTCTCCTCCTCTGAGAGTAACAGCTGATTCTACCGGGGCCAAGTCTACTTCATCAGCCTTTCTGAGCAATGTTTCCATAATGGACATATGTATAGTGGTAACATGGTTGGCTGTACATTCCTTTTCCTGACATTATGCTATCATTATCACTCAAGTCTCTTTTGATAATGCCAGCTTTGGCAGGTCCACATTGCGTTCTCTGTTCAGATGACCTGAAGTCCTGTCACCTGTAACAGAACTGCTCTGTGTCACCTAAGGTGGAATGTATATGTGCACAATCACTTGAAGAAAAAAAATGGTTAGTTACATTTAGAAACTTTTCTTCAAGATGTGTTGTGCACATAGGCATTCCATGATCCTCCTGCAACTTCAGTTTATATTGGCACAAGCTGTGAGAAGAAATGGAGAGGGAGGTAGATATGCCCCTTTTTATGCTCTGAGCTGGGCACGAGTAGAGCAGATATGTGTGTTCCACCAAGTGGTACTGCTGGCAAAAATCTGACTCGAGTGCATTGCTGCACATGCACTAAAAATGGAATGTATATGTGCATGACACATACTGGTTTTATCAGACCAATATATTGCTCTGTGGCTGGGGTATTTGTGTGTATAATGCACTATGGAAGAAAATAGTATGACATTTTATTGTGGAATTTGATACATTATTTTGCAAATATTTGATTTCTTCCAATGTATGTACTGAATAAAATGATTCTGGGGATGGCGTTCTTTAATACAAAAAAATATACATGTTTAAAACCCCAAATTTCAACAATTTCAAATGACTCAAGTCCTATAGTGCTGATATCTACCACCGGTTTTTTTACATACATTGTGTAGGTTTGTATAACTGTTACTAGGTCTACTTTCCTTGTTTGTACTGTAGATAAGCTGATTTTGAAAGAATTAGAGAAAATGCCACTTTTTCAAATAATTCCTTTACTTTTGTCAGTCTGCAAATTAATAGAACATTTACCAAATTGGTAAACATATCATCATTCACTTCTGGATTGTTTAGTGTTTAGAACTAGATACTTACTTTGAAAAACACTCCGTAGGGGAAATCAAGCTTCAGAACCACAAGGCGTGGCACAAGTTGGTCAGTTTTATTGTACAAGATGTTGGGAGGTTTGAAGAGCAAGCCTGCTCAGAACATACACCTCCACGTGCCTTCACAACCCTAGGTCACCCTGTGATCAAGGGTACTGCATTTGTAAGAACCATCTTGACCCATGTAGTGAAATGGCCCACCTGGCTAAAGTGTTCTATAGAATAAGTGTAAAAGAAATGTCTGTTTCCCATAAACCAGGTAAGTGGCTCTGTTTTTGTGCTACTTGTATTTCTACTTCAAAGCACTTCATGGCTAATCCCCACGCTACCTGTTTTTTCATTCTCTGTTGAGAGGTTGGTTGGTTGACTCACAATACCAGCCTCTTTCACCCCTTTAGTCAATTTTCACCCACTTGTTAAACCCAGACAGCCCCTCATTGGTGGGAAGAGCTCCCTGTAAACATCCTCAAAGTCACTTCACTGTTCTCCTTCAAATCTTTTCTCAAAACTGTCTTTTTGTCGTAATGCCTACAAAAATCTTGGCAGTAGTTAGGCTGCTAGACAGTCTCATGCTGACCAATATTGTCTCACTGTTTCTTTGTACTCTTCTGTTGGTCAGTCTGTATCCAACTGTTTTCTCTTTATACTTAGTTCCATTGTAATCTTTGGGGCAGGGACCATCTTTTTGTTTTGTGTTTTATACAGCAGGTAGCACAGCAAAGTCCTATTCTATGACAGTTTTCTAGGTTCTATAATACTACTTTGGAAAGGCCAGCAGAAAGTGTTGATTGAGCTTTTAAGTCCTGCTAAATCAAACTTCGGTTTGTGTTAGCTAGTGGCAGACGTTTCTGAATGAACAAAAATGTCCTGTATTTGGGAAAACCACAGATACCCAGCAACTCATGGGTTAAGTCTAGCGGGTTACTTTCATTAAGAATAAATTTCAGTGGCAATTGAGATGACCTACAAGACGGAAGCTTTTTCTTATTAATCAAGTTACTGTGATTGGAAGACTTACCAGTAATTTTCTGTCTGCTAGCAGTGACTCCCATGATTCTGAAAGTCTGGGCTGCTCTCTTCTAATCTGCAGCTCATGAAGGTGGATCAGCATTTTCGTGCTGCATGTTCTGGCCATGCCTTTTCTTTTCCCACTTGGCACCAATTGAGTTATTCTAAATCTGTAAACTTTACATAACGTTATTAATAAATATTTTAAATGTAATGAAATAAGTGTGTTGTGAGACCAAAAACACTGTCCTATGATAACGATCTAATTTAATATGTGACCTTTTCCTGACAATCCACCTAGGAGGGGTAGACGTGTGGGAGCTGCTGGCAGAAAGGAAATTGTCGGTAAGAAATTTTCCACTCTGCAACCCTCTGTCTCCCACAAGTCTGGATGTGTGGGAGGTAGTGAGCAGTGAATGGATGTAGGGAGGGTTAAGAAAAAAGTTGGACAGGAAAGAAAGTACCACCTCCTTTTCATAAGCTTGCTCTACAGGCTACATTGTTTCTGGGCCACTGCCTGCATCACTTCCCTGCCAAAGGAAGTAGGCCTCTGTGGCAGGCAGACAGTTCACCTTACACAGTTTCATGAAGGTGCTAGCTGTAGACCAAGTTGCCCCTTTGCAAATTTCTGAAGTGAACACAGTTGCTTATTCTGCCCATGAGGTTGCTAGGAACCTCTTCTGGACTGCACCTATAACAGGAGCTCTCTGACACTTTGTAGGCTTCTCCAATGCATGGTCTAATCCACTTGCAATGGAGGACTTGGAAGTTGAGTCCATGGCATTTTTTTGATGGAAGGACACAGAGAGCTTGATAGACTTTCAGTGCTCTTCTGATATCGAAGGTGTGTCATGTCTTTTCAGTTGAATGCTGTGGTTTTGGACAGAACAAAGGAGGCACAATCTTTTTGAAAGCATGGAAGGAGAAATTTACTTTAGGGAGAAAAGGTTCTGGCATCCTGAGCACTAGCTAGTCCTTGTGGAACAAGCAGTAAGGCTCCTGTATAGGTAAGGCTGCTAGCCCTGACACTCATCTGGCAGACATGACAGCTGTTAAGAAACAAATCAATGGATTAGTAAAATGCCAGCATTGAAGTCAAAGGTTTGAAGGGATGGCTTGTTAAGGCTCTCAACACTTGTGAAAGGTCCCATTTTGGAAAAAGTGGCCTGACCACTGGGCTGGCTAATGGGATCATTCAAAGGAATCTGGCCATATGGGAGTTGTCTTTCAAGGAGCCCAAGGATCCTATGAAGAGTATGCTATTAAGAGCAGATGTGCAATGGTATTGGGATGAAGACTTCTGTCTGTGCCTTCTTGGAGAAAATCCAGAATCTCTGGGCTTCCTGGATTTCTGGGATTTGCATTGTGCTCTTGGTAGCTGTTGACTTGGAATCTGATAGAGAAGTACGCTTTCAATGTTGATGCTGTCCTAGAGAAAAGCAATGTATTAATGATTCTGGAGAACAGACCTACATCTTCTAGCACTTCTTTCAATAGCCAGGCTTGTAGCTGATGCTGTTTTGGGTCTGGACGAAGAAGAGGATCTTGTGAGAGACTATCTAGTCTCCAAGAAAGATTGAGTGGAGGATCCAGTTTCAGGTCTGAAAACCAAAGCCTCTTCAGCTAGTGTGGGGTTATCAATATTACTGTCACCCATTCTTGCATTTTCTGGACCACTTACCACAGTAGTTGAAAGGATGGCAGTATGTATGGTAGATCCTGAGGTGATAAGGCTGTGTGATAAGGCATCTGTCCCCATAGATCTGAGATGTCTCCCTGGTGAAGTATTTCGGCCTCTTTGCGTTCATATGATTCACTAACAGCTTGGTTGAAGGGAGGCTGAGTGTCTGAAAGATGAGATCAAAAGCCTTCTGATTCAGGCACCACTTGGAGTTGTTCATCCTGTGCTTGCTGAGCCAGTCTGCCTTTCACAGTTCAGATCCGCTTTTATGTGGATCACTGTGGGGGGGAAAGGAGACACTGCTCCACCCACCTCATCATTTTCTGGGGCTTGAGGACAGGCTGAACATGAGTTCTTTGGTACCTGATGTTTCTTCCCATAGGCAAGCCTCAGAAGTTTGCAGTAGCATGGCCTTCTAGGATGTAGAGATATACATCTGCTAGATCCACTGAAATTAGGGAATGTTTTGGGTCCTTCCTCCCCTTCCCCCCCAGAGGCCAGAGTCTCCATCTGAAACTTTTACCTCTTCCACTTGTTGAATCTTTTGAGGTCAAGCATGGCTCGGATACCACCACCTCTCATCCTCTTGTACTTTTGAACAGTGAAGAATATGGAGTAGAAGCCAGAGAGTTTCTTCTGAGGGAACTCTCTCTCTTTATCCAGAGCTTGAAATTTCATTCTGGATCAAACTGCATTTTATGGAGTCATTGGAAATGGGTGACATGATGAAGAATGGATGGGGTGAAGTCCGCATCTTGAGGCAGTGTCCTTGGCTCACCATCTCCCAGACCCATTAGTCTATAGTCAGTGTGAACAATTCTTCTAGGAAATGGGAAATTCTGCTCCTTAGGTCTCACCCAGAAATGAATCTGTGTTCTTTGTCACAAAGTAGGTTGGGTGAGAGGAGCTGAGATCCCTATGGATTCTTCCCTTGCCCACACCTCAGTTCCACTGTTTTCCTTTGGAGAGTCTGTTGTCCCTTATCTGATTCCTCTGAGAGGATGGAGATCAATAGGAGCACTACTGTCTGAAGGTTGTTCTACGTTGTCTCCTGAGGGCACCTAGTGGTGAAGGGGGAAACTGCGTGGGTTTTGCAGTGTTGTCAGCCACCAACCACATTATCCAGCTTTTCTCTAAAAGGAGGGAGCGTGTAAAGCTGGCCAAGCTCAGGACCTGCTTGGAATTGGTAGCCACGGTCCAGGATTGGAGCCATAGCTGGTGCCTGGCTACTGAGCTGGAAACCATGACTTAGACCGAGAACTTCATTGCATCCATTGAGGCGCCAGCTACTAATGCTGTTGCTAGGAAGAGTTTTCTTTAAAATTGAACCAAAGTCGAGGTGATCTCTTCTTGAGGGCTCTGAGATGTTCTTGCAAAGCAGATAGCTACCAGGGATGCTGTGAGGATGGCAGAAGAGACCTCAAAGTCGTGTGTGCGTGCGTGCCCCTCCCTCTTTCTGGTCATGAAGTTCTTGGGTAGAAGAACTTATCTTCTGAGGGAATTACCCTATCCCTTGCAAGAGATTCTATAATAGTATCAGATATTTCAGCAATAAAGTCCTTTGGTTTTTGAATGTTGATTAGCAACCTCAAGCTCTACAGTGTGCTTGGCCTTATGAATGTTGATGAGCAACCTCAAGCTCTACAGTGTGCTTGACCTTATGAGGCGTATTCCTTTAATCCCTAATCACTTCGTCCAAGGAGGAGTGAAGAGGTATTGCAGCCTTGAAAGGATTTTAAGGGGAGAATTTACTCTGAGGTTTACTCGGGGGGAGGGAGGAGCCTGTTCAAGTTGAATTTGAATTGTGAAGATAACCTTTCTGCACATAATCTGGAATGTCTCAGGGAGGAAAAACCTCTGCTGTATTCTTTGAGTCCCACAGCTTACCTTCCTCAATGGGAGGGAGTAGAGAAGGAAGAAGTCATAACTTGTATCTCCTGGATTTTCTGTAGGTTTTTTCTTTCCCTTTTGTTTTTATTTTATTTTTTTTTTACGTTAGGTTTTTTTAGCTGATTTTTTTTTTTTGAGGGGGGGTTGAGCGTGTAGAAGCTCTGCTTTTGCTTTGAGGCATTTTGCAGCTTGCCTTAGAGCCTGAAGCGCTCTCGAGAGATCTGCCTGGATCCTTCCCCCATTGGGAGCCATTATCTCATCAGAGTTCTCTTGGTCAAATTGAGAGGGAAGGGCAGAAGCCCTGGTTCTTTCCCCAGGGCTCTCAGGACCCACTTTAAGACTTGAGGTCAGGGAGAGGCGGACGGACTTATGGCTGTTCTTTGTTCTCAAGGGGTTACCTGGTACTTACCCTGAACTGACTGCCTGAGGTCCTTCTTGTTTTTGGAGCTTCTCCCTACTCGGCATGGCAGTTCCCTGTTCATTTTTCCCATGGGGTTGCAGCTGCTTCGGTGGAAAGGACACCCCACCAGTCCTTCCTACTTGTAGCTCCAGGATATGCTGGCATTAGGGTCTGTTTAGCTGAGGGCTTGGCACAACTCACTATCTATCGAGTTTTGGAAGGTTGCCTCACAAATAGAGCACCACTTGCCTTTGATGTGGTGCTTTCTTGGCTGCTCTGCCATGCGTGAATGGGGCAGAGGAGCAGGCAGGGAGATGTCGCAGCAGAGGCTTGGGATGGGTTAAACCACCAGCATGTTAACTGACCCAGAGAGGAGGAGTAAGCTGAAAAGAAGAAACTGCTCATTACGACACAAGATGAGAAGGAAAAAAAAATCAAGTATTGAACGAGGGCAGGAGCAATTGAACAGCCAACTTCCTGCTGCGGCATAGGCCAAAAATGTGTTGGCAAGTAGGACAATTATCAGAACACATGGCTCGAAAATGTTGATCCACTTATGTGAGCTGCAGAGCGGATGGGAGCAGCCCAGGCATCCAGAATTGCAGGAGAAACTAGGCTGCAGAATCAATTTTTTTCTGTTAAAGCGTGGACTGTAGTTAAGACTCAACATACAGAACTTACGTCCAACTTGCTACAACATACTGGGATTCTGCAACTTTCTGATGTGACACTGGTAATTCTGCAACAGCTTTTCAATTTTTAAAAAGAATAAACTTTTTAATAAGTTCAATGAATACAAACTCTACAGTAACCTGTTATTTAAATCAATGTTTTTGCTGTCTCTATTTTCAATTTCTGATTCTAGTATACCATAACGATATATTAATCTTAAGATTTAGCCCTGATATTGAGTGGAGCTGGGAATTTCGGCAGTACAATGGGTACAGCTGGAGTTCTTGATATCTGAAGAGATGTTGGAAGAATTGGGATAAAGGAGACAGACGAGCTCTCTCTCAGATGTTTAGGTTATCTGAAAGTTCAGGGAAGGCAAAATTGGTTTACTTCATATTTAGTTCATGTCAGGAAAGCTTTTTCTTCACAAACATAAGTACATGAAACATTTTTGAAAATGAAAGATTAGATTTTGGAGCATTGTTCAGTGGCAAAGGATTCTGAGGAAAATTCTTTGGCTGTGGTCACAGAATGCATCCTGGCCTATGAGGGAGGATGCAGAAAGGAGAGAGGAGCAGACTTAGCATTTTATAGGAAGACTATGTGACCTAAAAGGGTATAAAAATATACTGCTTGTGCATATTTCCACTTTTTTCCCTCCGTTGTTGAGTTCTGCTCCTGTGGTTTATGAGCAATAAAAGAGTTGAATATATGGGGACAGATTTTTGTAGTATCCAGTTTTGACTGGGTGCAATGTGTGGTGGAGTGCTACAGAGGAACCAGTTACAATCTCTGAGGCCAATTCCAAGACTGCTCTAAACTACTCTAGCCAGCTATGGCCATTATGCCAATCATGAAACCTAGAGTGCAGTAACTTTAAGGCCCTACTCGATCCCTTTGTTAGGAGCTGCAGGAGGTGGTGGTGCAGGAACTGGCTATTCTGAGTATCCCCAGCCAAAAAGAGATCCATAGGCATTACAGCTCCATGAGCCTCCAGAGTGGAACAAAGAAACTGGATCTCAAACAAATCTGGCCCACAGTTTTGCACCATCTATTTTAATGATACTTCCATTGAAATATTTTTCTTAGAAGAAAAATGTCTATCTTCTCTATGACATCTCTAAAATCAAGCACATATTGCCATGTTTTCTTTAAAATTGCTAAATACAAAATTTAGAGCTAGTACCAGAGGAGTCCGGGGGAATTTTGTCCCTCAGATGAGGGGTAAGATGACACAGGCCTGATACATTTAGTTTTCTTCAGTTCTGTTTGTTCTTGTTACTCAGATGTTAAACCCCCCCATCACTTGAACAGAGTTGAAATGAATTTTAACTTTAATTCTGATTGTAAATTACATCTGAGAACTTCATGAAATTTATTTAAAATTCTGTTAAAAATCTTGAGAATATGAACCCTAACTGAACTAAGTTCAGAAATGCCCTTAATGGAACAGAATCTAATTAATCAAGATTTGTAGGAGGCTTGACTAGTTGTAGCAACTAGATTGGTACAAAGGTTATACTCTATAGCATAATCACTTAATATAAAACCTTCAGACTTCACACTTACTCCTCAAATTGTTGCACTTTAATGTGCCTCAGTTAAATCCTTTTTGTTAAACTAACAAACTTCAGTCCAGAATGACAGTCTGTCTCACCTAAGTTCCTTTTGGTTTTTTTGGGGGGATTTTATGGTGTGCTTTAGGTGTACAGCTAGCAAAAGTAGTTAGCATGTTCCTAATTAGTGCTGTTTTATCGAGTGATTAATTCAGATGTACTTTCTGCAATCAAACTGCCCTATGTAATATTTGCTGTTATGGCTCTTGGAAACTTTAACATCTGCTTGTCAATAGATTATTTCCAGTACCCAAATATCAAAGCCACTCAGAAATAGTAGTTGTCTCTTCCCATAGCATTAGTTTATAAGCAAAAGCTGTCATAACTGAGACTTTGATTAGATTAAGAAATGTAAAGCTCATAAACAAGATACTTCCTCTTCTGAAGAAAAGAAAAAAGTTGCTGCCTTGATTATATTCCAGACCCAGATATACAATATTCAAGCTATTAGATCAGCCATACATCTGATATTTTTAGACTGCTCTGCCTTTCCTAAATAGGACCTTCTTGACCCTTGTTTTTCGGTTCTGGTTTGTTTGAAAGCACACATGTCCAAGTTATAAAGATATTCTCTTTTGGAACAGGATGCATTTGTACTTCTCCCAAAGATTAAAAAAACACTTGGTTTTCAGATTTGACATAAACTCAAGAACAGGAAGAACCAAGCTCTGGAAGAGCCTGCACCTTTAGCTCAGCTTTAGTGGACTGACCTATTCTAACGCGTTCAAATATTAAAAATCCTTTGGAAATACTCGGTCTCGATGTGAGACTTCGCAAGAAGGCTTATTGTGATATACTTGTTGGAAACAGCTCAGTTGCTGAGGCACCATTGTGGCTACAGCTCCTGTTGAGCCACAAGGAGCACAGTCAGGCCTGGTCTACACTTACCTTCCAGAATCGGTGGCAGTCGATGGGAGATACGCAAGTGATATATATTTATGTCACTTGCGTATCTCCCGTCAACTTCGCTGCGTCTGCTCCGAGCACCATTCACCCTGCGCTGCGCTGAAGGGAACAGCATTCCCTTTGACACAGTGCGACGCCACTTACCAGGGTGGTTTTCCTTTGTCGATTGCTGAATCGACTGAGTGGGTCTACACAGACCGCTCAGTTGATCCAGAGCAATCGATCTGACGGCGGCGAATTTGCTGCTATCAGTGTAGACCCAGCCTCAAACAAGATAGAGGAAAGGGAATAGCTGCTCCTTCTAATTATCATAACAACAATAAATAATAAATGGATGCTTATTTTGCAACCATTGATGACTTGATTTTGTGTGAAGTAACAAAGCTCTTCAAAGATTTTTGTTAAGTGTGGGCTGGGGCAGACGGTTTAGAACATTTTTGCTTACAACAAACTGGGATAAACATACCCATTTTCAAATATGGCTTAGGTGGAATGTTAACAGCTTTTACTTCAGGTATTTCTCAAAGGTAGTACCTGAACATTTTGTTTTACCAGATAATCCTATTTTGTCAAGGTTGAGTGTCAGTTTTAGACAGGTTGTTCCTAAAGTTATTTCCCTCAGCACTTGTAGCTTATGTTTTGGAAAGTACTAGATCTCCTATTTTCTTTCTTTGGTGCTGCTGTGGTACCGTGATCTACCCCACCAGTACTCGTAGCAAATGAAAAGGTAAGTGGTATTATTCAGTGTAGTTCCTTTCTCCTTTTGTGTAGCTCCTATAGCACACTGTCTTTTTCCCCCCTTCCTTGATGAAATAGTGCTAATTTTTTGCTTCAGGGTGAGCTAATGTCCAGAGATTTCTTCATAGGAGTGTATCAAATTGAGTAACTTGCATAAGTTGCGTACAGATCCTCAAATGTGTCTTAAATTGCAGTGCAATTCTCATCTTTGGATTCCATTGTCAAACTCTTTGCAATTTGCATACCCTCCACCCTCAAAATTCCACGTTAACGATTATTTGCCATTCTTTAGCCCTGAGGATTTTCCATTGAAGTACAAACCTGGATCTTGTCATTCAATAAAGCATTTTTTCCACATTGCTTCAGATATTAAACTTAAAGCAAAGTTTCAGTGTAGTTCATATTGTTTTATAATACTTAAATATCTTCATGCTAAACATTGAAATTTGGGTGAGAATGCTGCATCAAGCAGCAGTGACATTGATCAAACATCTACACTATAGCTTTGAATGAATAGTTATTCTTTACATTATAGTAGTACCTAGACACCAACTAAGTTTGTGGCCTCAGTGTACTACACACTTTTCAGACATGTAGCAAGCATCCTAGCTCCAAAGAGATTAATATCAAAATATATAAAGGTGAGAGGGAGAGAGTACTA
Organism: Mesoclemmys tuberculata; assembly: GCA_007922155.1. NCBI lineage: Eukaryota > Metazoa > Chordata > Testudines > Chelidae > Mesoclemmys > Mesoclemmys tuberculata. The sequence goes on along the minus strand of ML675609.1, from coordinate 47,026,306 downwards.
TTTCTATTTACAGTTGAGAAATTATGGCACAGAGAAACTGACTTGCTGAAGATTCGGTAGGGAGTTTGTGGCAGAGCTGGAAAGTGAACCCAGTTTTCCTTAGTCACAATCGAGTGTCTTAACCTCAGATCAGTTCTCTTCTGATGTTTAACACGTATCTGTTGCAAACAGTTACTTATTGAGATATTTCCATTTCTTTAGAATTAAAAATCAGTTGTAGAAATCCTGCTGGAGACTGCATGTGAGTTCTTGAATAATAATTGAAGCTTTTCAGATACTTAAGCGTGGGGGTTACTAGCTTTATTCTTAATCTTAAAATAGAGGTAAACTTTTCAAATTATTCATCATGTCTAACTTCTCAGGTACCAAAGCAGTCTGATCTGCTGTGTCAATCTGATAACCTAAATCGCCAAGTTGAAAATTCGGGTGGAAAGAAACAAGTGTCTTATAGAACAGAAATTGTTGGTGGTGTTCCCATCATTACACCTACTCAGGTAATAATTTCATAACCAGTAAGGAAGTTTTTTAGTGGAAGTGTTGTGTTATGTATCTGTCTTGTCATGATACTGTGACATACATTTATTTTATCAATAATAAATTTGTCAACCCATCTATCCTCATCCAAAACACTCACACTCTCTCATAAGTTTCCTTTTAAAATTATTTACCTGATACAGTATCTAGCTGCCCCTTCAGCTGTTTTACTTTCTGTGACTGTATAAAAGATTACACTTTTAAGTGTTAGTTGACTTCTGCCGCCAAGAATTAGACTCCTATATGAGTTTGAGATTCTTGGCATGAAATGCATTTCTGGCATTGGTAATGTCAAAGTTTTTCATTTAGTTGATTACTGAATTTAACTGGTATAATTGTTTTTGCATTTTTTAATAGAGAAAGGAAAGATACTGACTGGTTCAGCAAGCCAAGATTTTTGTAAATGGTATGCTCAAATTCTATTGAGCTTGATACCCTGTCTTCTTAGGTGACATTGGGGGACTGGTTGTTCTAAAGACTTGCCTGACTGGTCCAAATCATAGTTTTGGAACTGTCTAGACTGCTCCTAAATTAAGTCACACCATGGATTTACTTTTTTTTAAAAGGAGTAAATATTTTGTTTATTTCTTCAGCATGCGATTTTTAATTGCTTTATCCATTTTTAGTAGTCCTGCTTATGTGTTCACAATCTGTTTTCAAACTATATCGTTTTGAGGAGTGCCTGGAGTTTTCCATCAGTCCTTGTGTAGATATATGTCTCATTGATATTACTGCTATACTGCAGTGTCAAATGTTTGATACTTCTAAACAAATCAGAGATGGGATTTCTGGAAGCATAGGATAATATTTGGGGAACCAAATACAATTTTTAATTTTCAGGGCTTTGTAGCAAACGCTGAACATCCTAAACTTTTCTCTGCTTTATTCTAGAAAGAAGAACTAAATGAATTTGGGGAAGGAGGTGACAGAAATTACTTGAAACGATCACAAAGTCACCTTCCTTACTTCACTGCTAAACCTCCCCCAGACAATGCAGTTATCAAAGCTGGCTATTGTGTTAAACAAGGAGCAGTGGTAAGTGATGGGAGAATAATGCATTCCTCTGGTCAAGAACAGAGGCCCAAAAGTTATTAGTTACTTTCCGTACTACCGAAGATCAATTGATACTGATTTTTGTTTTTTACCAAGTGACACTAATGTTGTCAAAATATTGAGGGTAGTTTAGAATTCTATCAAATGGGTGATTCTCCAGTAGTAGTAGGTGTTTTATCTCTGTGTTGGTATTCATTGAACTTTTGTGTTTTTGGTGATTCTGCATGTTTTTTTTTATTATTAAAATTTGAAACCTTTTGGAAAGGAAAACATTGCTGCACGTGGGCTTTATGCTAAGCTGAAATTATGTAGTTAAGGGATGCTCTTTGGCATGAGCATCTGCAGCTATCTTTTTGTAGTGAAAAGGTGTACAGAAGTTATCTGGACTGAAGCAAGGGTTTACTACCTGCACAATTTGTAAGATGTGAAGTGGTTAGGGAAAGTTTTTGGGCAGTCGCTGTGGTTTAGAGGAGAAATTGTGCAATTCTAAAGGTGTGCCGGAGATTGGTGTCTAGTCAAATAGTTCAAGATTAAAGTACTTACACATGTGAGTCTTCAGAGCTTGGAAGATAGCAACATTGAAATCTGGGAATATGAAACATCAGAAGCAGGAAGTCTGCCAAACAGGCAGTAGGACAACCAAAGAAGACAAGGCCATTACAGGAAAAACTAAATGAATTATTTCCGTCAGTCTTCACGGCAGAGGATGTGGGGAAGATGCCCATGTGAGAGCTATCTTTTTTGGGTGACAAATCTGAAGTAGCATTCCAATTGATGTGTCAATAGGCAATGTTTTAGGACCAACTGATTTAAACAAACACTAAGAAGTTACCAGACCCAAATGATATTCACCCAAGAAATCAAATACAAAATTGTAAATCTACTAATTGTAGTATATAATCTATTGCAGAAACAAGCTTCTGTACCAGATGACTGGAAGGTAGTTAACGTAATGCTGAAAAAGGCAAAATTGGTGTTGAAAAAGGCAAAAATCAACAATGGTGATTACAGATCTGTGAGTCTAACTTCAATAACAGGCAAATCGGTAGAAACTTTTCCCCAACAAATTGAGTTTAACATAATGTTTTGTTTAGAGTTACAAACATTTCAGAGTTACAGATAGTCTTCTTTCCCCGAGTGTTCATATCTTTGAGGTTCTTCTGCATATGAGTTCAAAACTGATTGATTGTGAAGGGTTACAGAGAGATCTCACAAGACTGGGAAACTGGGCAACAAAATGGCAGATGGAATTTAGTGTTGATAAGCACAAAGTAATGCCTGTTGGGAAAAATAATCCCAACTTCACATATGTAATGATGGGTTCTAAATTGATTGTTACCACTCAGGTAAGGGATTTTAGAGTTACCATGGCTAGTTTGCAGAAAACTTCAGCTCAGTGTGCAGCAGTGCTTAAAAGGATAACAATGTTGGTGACTATTTGGAAAGGAATAAAAAATAAGATTCATACCTTGAATACTATGTCCATTTATGGTTGTTCCATCTCGAAATGGATATACTGGAACTGGAAAAGTTTCAGAGAAGGGCAACAAAGTGGATCAAGCGTCTGGAATTATTTCCATTCAAAGAGACACTTAAAAGATTAGGGCTATTCAACTTAAAAAAGAAATTACTAAAGGGGAATATGATAGAGGCATGGAAAAGGTGAATAGAGAAATGTTGTTTTCCCACAATATAAAAAACTGGGGATCACCCAATGAAATAAATAGGTGACAGGTTTAATACAAACAAGAGGAACCAATTGCAATGAGATGATGGTCAAAAGTATAACTGGGTTCAGAAAAGATTTAGGTAAGTTCATGGAGGACTAGGCCCTCAATGTCTGTTAAACAAGATGGTTATGGATGCAGCCCCATGCTCAGGGCATCCTTAAACCTTTGACTGCTAGAAGCTGGGAGGGGAGAACCAGGGTTGGATCATTCTAATTGCCTTGTTCTGTACATTCCCTCTGAAACTCTGGTATTGACTGAAGTTGGAGGCAAGATGGTGAGCTAGATGGACCGTTGGTCTGACCAAGTCCGGCTGTTCTTATGAACTTACGTCATGTTCCTCCTTTTTATGTTAGGACACCGAAGAAATGCCACCTAAAAAATAAGTTAAAATGATGCTTGGATTGCATGCCTAATCTCAAATCAGAATGTCAGTTTAGCTGCACGAAAACCTTAAATCTGCTGTTGTGTATATGCATTGTTAGCAGTTACATGATCTTGTTTATCAAACTCCATGTAGAAAACTGATTCTGTCACCTGAGATGTGTGAGCATCTTGGACTCTGACATAAAGCAGGAATACTGTGTGCATTAGACCGATGTAATATGAAAAGAGTTCAATTAACTATACAACACAGTCCATATTAGGTGTGCAACTTACAGTAATAGTAAAAATTTGCTGACTTATTGGCTGCACAATTCATGGCTAAATTGCCTTTGTAGTACATGAGTATGGGCAAAATTATTCAGATATAAGATTATACCATTTAAGCAGTCAAAGGAAAAAAAATATATTAAGCCATTATCACTTTGAGATTAGTGGAAGTATTAAAAAAAATTAAAAAATAATTATAAACTATATGTGTAGTTAGGGCTGTAGAAAAAATGTATGTCAATCTGAGAATTATTATGATTGTGTGGCTTTAAGGCTGTATAATGCAGATGAACCTGGGGTAGGGTTGAGTGCCTATTTACTCTTGTTTCCAATAACTTTTTTAAAGTGACTTTTTGAAGGCTGGCATATGGCTTATGAGCACTGTTTCCCAAGAGACCATAACTCAAGTTCCGGTTTTCCCCTTCCCTGAGAAAAAGAGATGCACTTCAAAAGCAAATCCTCAATGGCAATGTTGACCTCTGAAGTCACTATTGTACATTTTGCTGCTTCTGGAAGGATGTTGTGGCTGGTATGAGGTCTTGTGATGAGTGAGGTGGTCTATTGGACCTCTGTATGGAATGACAGAATACATAGTTCAGGAAATAAGCATTTGAGACTGCTGCAGGAAATGCTACTGAAGAGACTTATTTGTGAAATGATACTGTTCCAATCTCAGTTTGTAAACTAGCTTCCATTTTGCTTTAATATTGGTGCACTACACAGAAAATGTTTTCTTTTGGCGACCAGCAACCCTCCCCATGTTAAAGTGTGTATAGCTTGGTTTTTAATTTCAGCAACATTTCTACAAAATATAAAGCTTCTGAGCAAGTAACGTAACTTTTTTTTTGTTTTATTTGGAGGGAATGGATGGTTGGAGGAGAGAGGGATTTAACCTCTTGGAACCACATCTGATTTGCAGGGAACTAGCAGTTAACAGCTCTGAAGGTGACCTGTAGGAGTTAATGGGATCCTCCACTTGTTTGCCCCCTCCTTCAGACCCTGCAGTGGCTGAAAGGGTTGGGGAACTGTGGAATGCTCCAAAAGCCAATAACCACCCATCTTTATATAGAGAAGAGGGGCTTCTAATCTTGTTTTCCCTCCTGGCAATTTACTTAAGGACTGGGGGAGAAGCAGAGTAGATATCAATGGTTGAATTGGGAAGCAGAAGAGGAATGGGAACACAGAGACTTGTTTGTTTGATTCTTTTGCTACCAGCCCACTTCCCTCAATCTATTCATTCCCTTCTTCTTTCCCCAACTTTGTCCAGTTACTGCTTCAGCTCCTTATCCTGAGTTACTGCTCATGTCTTCGCTGGTCTTTGCTCAACTCACATAACTCAAGTCCTATCAGCAGCTTCTCCTCCTGGTCACAGTCCTGGTTAGGAATCTCCTTCCCAATACAATGATTGGGAGCCTTTTGGTTTAAGAACATCACTCAGCACCCTTTGTTCCCCATGTCTGCCCCCATTTCAACCGCTTCTTCCAGTAATTCCTCTCAGGTGGCAGATTCCATCAGCTACTAATTATCCTTCTCAGCTGGTAGTCACCATTTTCTTGCAAATGGGATTTAGCCCCAAAGTCATTGGGCTGCAAGCCTTGACCCATGGGAGTAAAAGAATAAGTTAAATAAAACATTTTACACTTCCCCAAGTAAAAATCTGGATAGTAGAACTAAGCGTTCAGATGTCCAGTGGCTCCAAAAGAGTTTAATCTAGTTTTTTTGCATAAAAAGGGTGTGAGAGTGATTCTAGGGAGTTGTTGGTAAAAGAGACAAGTGTTTAAGCTTACCCAGAACTTTGTGTCTGTTTTTTGTCTCTCAATTGACCCTTATCCCAATTTTCCATTCAGGTAATCTTATCACTTTAATCCCATTTGTTATTCCAGGTTATTTGATGTGTAGAGAGTGAATAAAATACAGGTTTAATCCATGCTACTTGCATGTAGAATGTCAGATAGAAAGTACACATTTCTCAAATTTGTCCACAGCACTTTTTTAACAGAATCTCTCTAAACTAAGGAATATGGACCTCCATTTAATCAGTGGAAAAGTGTCTTGTATAGGATTGTAGTTCCCTAAATCTTCCCTGGATTTCTTCTTTCTGTTCTCTCTGGTTTTCCAAAGAAGCATCTAAACATTTTTTGCCACTTCCTACAGAATGCTGAGTGACTGGATTACTATCCTGCTGATTTCACAGACTTTGTGGCAGTGTGATCTTTAACAAAACCTATACTATCAAATTTTTCAAAGTGTAATTCTTGTGAAATCAAGTCTTAGACTTTGGATAGCAGCGTATGTGCCTAAAAGTAATCTGAGTAATGAATGTAGGAAACAAGATTCTGTGAATAAGAATAATTGGGAATAGAATTATGGCAGTTCAAGAAATATCCAGCAGCTTTTTAGTAGGAATTGCTAAAAGTAATTACAAAAATTAATTTTAAAATTCAGCTTCCACATCACTGCTAATGGTTCACTAACGTGTTTTTCAAAAGACCTAGTTAGGCTGAGTGAAAATTAAAGGGAATCTTGTATTATTTTGGGATTGCAATATTTTCTTTTTTCTTTAATAGATGAAGAACTGGAAGAGAAGATACTTTCAGTTAGATGAAAACACAATAGGCTATTTCAAATCTGAACAGGTATGTTTCCAAATGTTTTATGTTGTTTTCAAAAGCTATCTGGAAGTAAATTTTGAAACCCATACACTGATGGGTTCTTAATGATCCATTTGGGTCTCTGAAAAAGTCCTGTGCTGCTTTTGCAACTCTCTATAATTCTTTTTTAGAGTTTTACTATTTTTTTTATGACAACAGATCATCTCTTAGTGGTTTCCCTTTAGAAGTTAATTCTCGGACCTCACAGTCTGCTGCCCTGGAGACAGATAGGATATTGTGAAGGATTGATTTCCAATAAGGAGTAATGAGCAGTAGAATGAACTTCTAAACATGTACCACCGTTGTCACGCATTTTGCATCATTATTTTTTCCTCTCTTGTTTGGTGGGTTCTCACTTCATTATACATGATCATCTTAAGAAATGATGATTGTGAAATTAGAGTCCAAGCAAATGATAAAAGAAGCACAACTCTGGATTTAAGCTTGCCTGTATATGCTGCACAGTTCCTCCTGGCTTCTTCTCCTGTCTTCACATGCTCTTCTTCAATGGCAAATTCAGAGCTATGCAGCTAAGAAACAAACATCCTGTTCACATGAAAACATCTAACCAAATAAAGATTGAAAAAATAGTCAAAATAGTATATCTTGGCTAAATAATCTCTAATCATATGAGGTTTTTTAGATTCTGTTGGCTGGTCTTTAAATTGTGCTAGTAGTAGAGTACTGTCTAAACCTTACTTTGCTTCTTTTAGTCAGTTTTGCAGTTGCTGACCAGAAGCAGTCTTCAGTCATCTCTTAAGCCTCACTTTCAGTTAACCAAGTCATTGTAAAACCTTAGGTTTTATAATACTTACTTTCAGTTAAACTTGTGGGGAAAAATAAATGAACAAAAGTAGCTAATCAGATATCAGTCTCTGCTAGTGAAGAAATATGATAACAAGTCAAGCTTTTACTTCAAGCAGTGGGACACAGTGTTAGCAAGAGAATCTAACTCTTTACATCAATTTATTTGGAGAACCTTCAACATAGCACAATTCTTACCTATTGCATATAGCTAATATAAATAATCTCTCCCTGACCTTTTTCAGGGACCCACTCTAACAAGGGGCTCCTCATTCAAGTATTTCATGAGGAGCACTAGAGCAGGAACCCCATGAATACCTAGGAACAGGGTTCTATTTGAAATATTGCCTAGTTCTACAGGCTCTACAGTCATCCCATACTTGCCAGTCAGAACTCAGTCATCCAAGTCTTGCCTGGAAATCTGAGTGTCAACCTTGTTGCTGCTCCAACTCCTAGCATCCCTGGGAATCTGTGAAAATGGAGATGCCTACCCTGATTCTGACAGACAATAGAATTTATAGGAGCAACCTTGGATTCGATCAAGGTAAAGGCCTATCTTCCCAAGGACAGATCTGATGTCATGGCGCTCTCATAGACCTACTTACATGCAGCCCTCAAACATCAATTTGGATATGCTTTGCTCTTCTGTGGTACGTGGCATCATCATGCCATTTGCCAGATCCACTTCTTTTTTTCTACAACCTTGGCACAAAACAGAATAAACATGAGCAAGCATACATGAATGCAATAGTGACAATCCCCACTAAGCTGTGGGCTTCACTGACATGCTGGAGGGATCCTGGACACGTGTGGGAGTTCTCTTTCTAACCCTCACAGTTGGCAAGACTATAGTTAGATGCTTCTCTCATAGGCTGAGGAGCGCACATGGACGATCCTACAACACAATCCACTTGAATGCATTCTGGCTTTCCAACGCACATAAATATTCTGGAACAGAGAACAGTGCAAGAAGCTTGCAAAGTATTCCTATCACTCATAGCATCCCAACATGTCTTGATGATGCCAGACACCATAACTGTTTTCTATACAAACAAGCAAGGAAGACTGAAAATCCATCTGTGTTTAGAAGTGGTCGAATTGTGGAACTGGTACATCTAAAATCACATCACACTATTGGCTGGGTACCTCCCTGGCACCCAGAATTCATTGGTGGACCGCCTCAGCAAGCATTTCACCACCAATCATGAGCAGGAGTTACACAATTCAGTGGTCAAGAGCATCTTTGCTCAGTAGGGAACCTTCAGTTGGGTCCTGTTTGTGTCTAAGGCAAACAAGAAATGCAACATACACTGCTCCAGGAGAGCTCAAAGAGAGAACCTTTACTTTGGACAGATCATTTGAGCTATACTGTCCCTCCTATCCGACTACTGCCTAAGGTTCTGTGGAAGATTTGACTGGATGGGCAACGTGTCATCCTCATTGTCTCCAAATGGCCCAGATAATTCAGATTTTCAAGTTTCTTACAAATATCATCCCATCCACTTATCAGCATTTGTATCATCATAGGTCATTTGACCCAGGATAATGGTAGGTCAGGCATCCCAACTTAGATGCTCTTCATTTCACAGCTTTGTATTTGGATAGTCATCAAGCCTAGAGTGTTCCTACTCTGAAGCTGTGCAAGCTATTCTTAATGATAGCAGAAAGGACTCCACCAGGAAATGTTACCTGTTTCTCACTTTGGGCCCCACAAAACCGTATATCTTCAGAGACCGTGCATGTTCTCTCTATCTTGGACTATCTTTTCAGTCTCAAAGTGATGGTCCTTTCCCTTAACTGCCATGTGAACCTTCAGCACATTACCTACCAATGGACTGTTAGAACTTTATCCACCCAGTACAAGCCAGGTTCTTGAAGGGTCAGAGACTTTTCCCACCAGGAAAGAAACCGACCCCTCACTGGGATCTTAACCTGGTGCTTTTGGGACTTGCTAAGCCACCATTTGAACTACTTATCTGTCAGTGAAGATTGCTTTCCTTATTGCTATTACCTTTGCCAAAAGGGTAGGTGAACGTGGGGTCCTAAAGGATGATCCACAATACAATGTTTCATAATCACAAAGTCGATATGACTACACTTGAAATACTATCTCAGAATATTTCCAGAATTTCACATAAACCAGAGAGTTCACTTATTTATTTTTCCCAAAGCCTCATGCCTCTAGTGAGGAGAGGTGACCTAATTCCCTCAGCGTGAGATGAATATTGACATTTTAACTGCAGAGAATGAAACAGATCAGAAAGTCACCTAGACTGTTTGCTGCTGTTGACACAGAACGAGTACAAGCTATACTCTCTCAGAATCTCGAAGTGGATTTCTGATTGGATCCTGTTCTGTCAGCTGGCACAGCTTCCTCCCCCATACAGCTCATTCTACTTAGGCGTCCTCAAAAGCATCACTTCAAGAGGAGCCCCTGCTCGATATTTGCAGGGCAGCTACATGGAGTTTTGTCTGTACATTCATGAGATGATATGGCTTGGTCCAAGACTCCTCTGCTGACTCATTCGTCAGGACAGAAGGTCTACAAGCAGCGATATGTCCTGGATCTTTGCACCTTCCTCCTCTTAGTATTGCTTGTCAGTCATCCATAGTGAAATAGAACATAGGAACCAGCCGTCAAAGAAGAAAGGGAAGTGTTACCTTATTGTAACTGGAGTTCCTCGAGATGTGTGGTCCCTGTCTGTATTCCACTGCCCCCACTCCTTTTCCTCTGTTTTGGAACATGACAAGATTCATAGTGGAGATGGAACTGAAGAAGTAATTGATCTGCTTGACCCCTTATATCAGGGGTTCTGAAACTTTTTTTTTTGCTGGGACCTCCTTTGAAAATATTTCAGACTGTGATGACTCCCCTCCCAAAAGTGGTGACTCTTCCTCCTCCTCCCCCCCCCCAATGTCATGCCACCCCTACTGGCATGCATGGGGACTAACAGCTCATGACCCCCTCCCCCAAATAATAACCTGGCGACCTACTGAGGGGTTACAACCCCCAGTTTTGAGAACCCTTGCCTTATATCTACCGTGCAGCGGCACAGTTGGAACCACTAGACACTGCTTGCAAGATTTTTCCAGTCTCAGATATACTTGTACTTCACAGTGAAATATAGATATGGACCCCACACTCAAAGAGCTCCACAATAAGTAAGTTCCCCATGCCCATGGAGTTGTGCAAGAATTACAGGAATAGTCTTGTGCTATTCCCAGTCTGCGCAACCCATGAAAAAGCAATGGCATGAATAAACTCATTCATCTACCTCAAATCGGAGAATTAAAACCGGCTCTTCATTTCCATTACTAGCCTTGGAGAATTGGGGACAAACAGAGCAGGGCACTGCATGCAACATCTAAATAAGCTTCTTTAGGGGAGCTGTTTTCAAAGAATTTCCACTTTACATCCTCAGTTCATGTTTTGTAGTTCTCTGGCAGCCTTCTTCTCTTCCCATGATCCATCAGTCATTATCTTTTGAATTTACGTGTGCTTCCCAGATCTCTCTCCAGGATCATGGCAGCAATAATATTGGCATTAAGGAAGAAAATAATTCACTTACGTCTTCCCAGATAATTTTTCTATTTTTCTGTTATGTTCACAGAGAAAACTGAAATAAACACAGTGACAGTTTCTGAAGTATCTTTGATTCAGGACAGATGCATGGTGCCAGGCAAGTTAATCAGAGGCCTGGGATAACATTGAATACAATCAAAAGCTAGGTTTCATCTTAGAAGTTTAACAGATTATGTCCATAAAAGAAAACAAGTGACATGATTAACTCTCCTAGAAGTTTGCTGTTGCAAAACCAATTCCATCGCGGACCAAAGAGGTTTAAAATAAACACTTGGAAGAAGCATAAGCTCCTTAAGGCAGGGACCATTGTCTTGTTCCGTTTGTATCACACCTAGCACAATGAGGTCCTGGTCCATGACTAGGGCTCCTAGGCACTGTGATAATTCAAATAGTAAATAAGTGATTATTGCTCTGATTGACCCAAAACAAAGATTAACAAATACAACATACTCTACAGTCTGGGGCAAAGTCCCCAGTTTAACATTTTAAAACAGTGAAACATAGCCACGAGTAGTTTTTGGAGGGCTTTATTGTGAATTTGTAAGTGTGTGTCCAAGCAAAACGTCAAGGAGCTGTAATATACTATTCTCAGCATGTTCAAAAAAGTTTTTTGTAAAAATCCCAACATTTTAATGCTTTGTTAGGGGACATAAAATTTATTCCAATCCCGCAAGATTAAGCATGACCTTTGAACCTCACTCTGTTCCTTAGAACACTACCCAGATTGAGCCCCTGGAGGAAGTGCCAGACTTTCTATCCATTAGAGTAGGGCTCCCAATGGCTACTCTCTTTGACTTTGGAGCTGGGAGCTTTCTCTAATGAACCAGTATTGTACTTTTAATTCAGGTATGTAGTTCCTCACAGATCTCGTAGCATTCATTCCTAAATAAATTCAAGAAATATTCCTCTTTTGCTTAAGCGTCGAAGTCCAGTACTTAGGAGCACTGATGGTCTCAGGGCAGAGTAGTAAGTCTGCATTGCAGTCTGCTACACTGGCATATGGCTGTTAATATATTCACCAAATTTTGCATATATTGGTCATCCAATCATAGCCAATGCCATTTTCTTTATTTTGGCAGAAATCTTCTCCATGCCTTAGTGCCTAGGGGAAAGTGGAGGAGATATTTTATGTACAGTCTCCTCTGTTTTGATGTCCATATTTAAAGAAAGATCCTGGTTTCCACCCACTGTGGAAGCACTTTTTTTTTTTTTTTTTGAAATTTCCATTGTAATGGATCTTTGGGCCTTAACATGAAGAGTAAGAGAATTTGTCTGCGCTACCTGAAAATTTCTTTTCTTTGAGTAATAAGGTTTGCAGATCTGGTCCTCCCTGGAGACAAATGGATCATCTTGAATAGAGAAGGAATGGAAACTGTGATCTCGGGATTTGGGAGTTTTGTTGTTAAATGGAATTTATTATGCTTTATGGTAGGAAAAATCATTGTGCTTTTTTCTCAAAGTATATTTAATAATCGATAGTTTAGGGAAAGTAGATTTGAATCTTCCTGGCTGTGCAAATTATCTCACTGGAGAGAATGTCAGGAGGTGGGGCATTCCCCTGCTGCCAGTGACTGACAGACCTTGTTCGTACCTGACGCTGTAAGCTGTCAGAAGCACCTATAGTAACCTTATTATTTGAAAATAAAATTTCAAGTAAGCACAGATAAACTTTCCTGTTCACTCCAACAACCAAGTGGTGGGACATGAAACTGCCATGCTACGGAAAGAAAGAGGTGGCTTAAATCATGGGGATCCTCTTGTACCATAGCTAGTTGAGTATAATGAGTAGTTACACAAAGTTCCAATTAATAAAAATACCTCCTACACTAGAATTGTGGAGAAGCTCAGAGCTTATGAGAGTAAACAAAGTACTGGCTGGAGCAAGCCATAGTATGAGTTGCTGCGTTGGAAGTCTCCCTGTATTGCTCTGTTACTGCACATCAATCCGGACTTACAAAATCCTGGTTATTTGAATCTCAGAAGAAATTAATCCACTGAAAACTTTCCTTTTTGCAGGAAAAGGAACCTCTCCGGATCATACCACTTAAAGAGGTTCATAAAGTTCAGGAATGTAAACAAAGGTGAGAAAAATTAACCGTTCATGCAAAATATCTGAAGTATAAGAGTAAATAGTGTTGTTAGGATTAGAATGTAGGATCAGCCAAATGATTTGTGGCTTAATTCCAGTTAGTTAATTTAGATATACGTGTGATACTTCGTGTACTTAGGGCCGAATATGGCTTTGTGATTAAAATGTGAGTCAGGAGATCTAGATTACTATTTTTTCTAATTTGTAAAATGAAGGTAACACCTTTGTAAAGCACTTGGAGATAATTGGTAGATAAATGCTGTAATATGAAGTACTATAATAATCTTTAGGAAAATGGCTTTGGTAGTGAACAGATGCTTCCTTGTTCATGTAGCTGACATGAGTATGAGCCAAAATATTGATGCCATGTTCAGATGGTTACTTGGAACTGAAATTAAGATTTCTGAAAGTAGTGAGTTCACTACTATTACTTGATCAGTAGCCAAGTGTATATGTCAGAGTGCACTTCTGTGAGCAGGTAATTTCAGTGGTTTAACAGTTTTATGCCACAAATGCATCATGTAGATTAATGCTGTTCTGTTAGGCAAAAATGTAGCCTGAAATATTGAGGTTTAATGCATCAATGTGGCACATGTCCCTTCTTGGGGACTTCTTAAGTATATTGTAAATATTTATTCTCAAACATGAAATCTATGAACTTTCTATAGACAAACTTTATTTCAATGGTATATTTTATAATATAGTACTCTTCTTTTTATGTGCTGCCTCAAACATTTGGTCATCAGGGCATGTTTTGTATAAACAGTCAATTGCATTACACTTCAAGAACTATGAATTAATACAGTGGACTGTAAAAGCCCATTTTGTGGGGTTACTGCTTAGATTGTTGTCACCATGGACCATGAAGAATCCTAATGGTATGAACTAATGAGAATACGCTGTGTAAACAATTTGGAACCAAGATTTTAAAAAATGAACGCCTTTGTACCAGGTCACAAAGTGTTGAGCACCAAGTAGCTTCTGTTGAAGTCAGTGGGAATTGTTCAGTGCTCCATACTTTCAGGAATTTAGATGCCTAAATATGGAGTTGGAGAATTAACTTGAAGCATCTGAGTTTGAAAATCTTGGTCTAAAGCATAGAGCATGGGTCAGTTGCAGGTTTAAACTAGAAAAATGGTGGAGTCTCTGTAACAGGAATTCTTTAAATCATGATTTGAAGGCTTCAGTAACAGCCAGAGATTGTGGCTCTAATACAGGTGTTGGTGGGTGAGGTTCTGTGGTCTTCAATAAGCAGCAGATTAGACTAAATGATCATGATGGTCCCTACTGGCTTTAAAGTTTGAGTGTGTGTCTCAATTTCACTAAATACTTATTCCTTAGTAAATTAATGAAAAACTATATGCATCTTGCTGTATTAACATAAAGTTAAAAGTCTAATTAAGACCACAAAAACCAGAATGCAAAATTAGCTGAGTTTAAGTACCCTGTTGTATCTATACAGTGTAGTTTATGAAGTATAATATGGTACCTTGGTATATTGAAGCTTGCACTACATAACCCCCAGCACTGACTTGAGGTCAGAATGAAACAAGTGAGAAACTCAAACAATTAAACCAATAACATCAGTATATTTTGACTATTTTGAGGCTAGAACTGAATTTTCTGCTGTTGGTGAAGATTCTGCTTTAGGTGTACTTGCATCTCATGCACCTGAGATTGTAGTCTTTTGCAAAGCAATGTTTGTCAGGGTCAGATGTGTGCCCTATACCTCCTTGTGCTCCCTTGTGGGGGTATAAATGCAATCCTGCCTCAGTTCCTTCTTACCACCGATGGCAGAGACATCAAATCCAGCAGACCACAGAATCTCTGATGCTGATTGGCAGAGTACCACTGAAAGAGACTGCTCCTTGCAAGTTCAGGAGGATCTTCTACACAACGGAGATAGCTATGAAAGATTTATGCCTCAAAATAAAGGAGGTTCCCATCTCCCACAATTTAGACCCAATGCAGTCTCTGTTACCAAAGATCCTTTATTACTTGCTACATTTAAAAGTACCCTGTCGTTCAGCTCCGTCAATGCCCACCTTACTACAGTCTCAACTTATCATCATCTGGTACAATCATGCTTGATATTCTTTCACTCAACTGTATCCACATTCCTCAAAAGCCTTTTAAATGCTTATCTGCCAGTCAGGTGTTGGAATTCCCTCCAAGACCTTTCTCACTTAGCTTATCCAGAACACCAGTTCTGGGAGAAGACTGCATACAGGTTTCTGGGATCCAAAATACTTTGACTCCAGATGTTGTCATTCAGGTTCTTTTATTTGGCATACAGCAAAACTACACTGAGCTGATCAGACTCAAGCAGAGGCGGTGTGTATGGGGTATAACACATGTCCAAAGTTACACAGACAACCTTTTCCTTTATGTACGTTTACGAATTATTGCATCACATGGTTCATGATTGTCTTGGTTACTTTTCAGGAACCAATCCATGTACATCATGCTCTGTTCATGTAGAACCTGATCTTTATATCCGCTCTACATTCCTAATTTGTTTTGTCCATTGTTAGTAAATGGTTCTCTGGGTGTTCTCCCTTGTATCTTAGCTGACTCAGACATTCTGTCTTTCTGGTCTTCTGACTTATTCACATATATAGCACAAATGTTCTGTTTTCAGCCTCATGATTTGTTTACCTTCCTAATTCTATCCTACAAGAAATGAGGCCTCACTCCAGAAGCCAATTACTCATCAGGCCAGGCTTCAGCTACATCAGGGACCCTGTTCTGGCATGGGATCTCAATGTGGTCATGCTGAATCTTATGAAGCCCATCTTTGCTTCTCTTTCAATATGTTCTTTGCACCATATCACTCTCACCCTTTCTAGTTGCTGTCACCACAACTAGAAGGATTAATGAGCTTCAAGCACTCATGGCTGAGCCACCCTACATTATATTTTACAAGGAAGAGGTGGTGCTGAGAAGACAAGAGGCTTCACACTCTGGACATGTCCAGATCCTTACTTTGTTATATTGACAGAACCAAATTGTTTAGATGGTCTCTGTTTGTTTGTAGCCACAGCTTAGCTGTGGGTTTGAAAGGCCAGGCTTTTTAATTAGAGGATATCCAAGTGAATTGTTTATTGTATCTTGACATGTTACCAATTGGCTAATGCATCTCTGCCCCAAATATAAGGGCTCACACACCCAGAGCTTAGGTGGGCTCCTCTGTCTTCTTCCCAAATGTGTCAATATCAGAGATCTGTAAGGTGGCAATGTGGAATAACCTACTGATCTTTGCCAAATGTTATGCCTTGGATTTAGCTGCCAGAGGAGATGCCAAATTTGGGAGAGCAGTACTACGATTGCTTGATGCAGCTGAACTCCTCCTCATGCCCTCCATTTAGCGAGGATGCTGCTTACCAATCACTGATAGTGGGATACACACTTGCAGAAAAAGTTACTTACCTTACAGTAATGTGGTACACATTTGAGTAGATGCAGACATGTATTCTCCAGGTTTGTGCATGCCCCAGTGCACCATAGCTGGAGAACTTTACCCTAGTCCCTCCCCAGCCATATATGGGCAGTGCCACCCTGACTCCCTTAGTTCCCCCTTGCTGCCCATAGCTGGAATTGGATCTCTGTGTAGTTTTCATTTTGTGCCTTCAGTCTCAATTTCTGACATTTTTTCTTTTTATTTAGTAATACCTGAAGATGAGTTTAGTTTTAGAGAAGTTGGAAGCCCTGTATGACGCCTTCACCAGGGTTCAAGCATTGTTCATCATGTGTGGGGACCATCCCCAACATTGATCCTGCATGAAGTGCTTGTTGTGTCTCGGGAAAGGACACATTAAAGAGCAATACTCCATTTGCAAGTCATACACAGTGAGGACTTAAGTGGCGAAAGACTTGTGGTTGAAGCAACACCTTCTCTTTGGCACCAGGGCATTTGTCTGATTGGTGGTTGCCTTTGGATCCGATAAGCAATGCCACTTTGCACATGGGCATTGGCATTTCTCACGAAATGAAGAGGGGTTGTTCTCCCTTCTCTAGTATGGTGAGAAGAGGTCCCATAAAGTGAATCAGGACCATTCTGGGGCTCACGAATACTCTTCCTACTCTTGTTAGAGGAGTGCTGATCTGTGCCAAAGTCCCTCGGGCATGCAGGATGGAGCAGGCTCATCTAACTGCCCAAGTATCAGGCTGAGAACAGCAAGAGCCTATACCATCTACTCTGGTTCCAGCCATGAGGCATCCATTGAGTCAGTACCAATGACAACAGCACCAACAGTGGACTGTCTCCACGCTGGCAGCATATCAGGTGGCATCTGACCTGCATTGCCTGTGTCTGGCTCTTCCCTGGTTCAAGAGTTCATTGATGCCATGGCTGCTACTGCCTGATCTTCCATTGTGCTCTTTGCACGTTCTGGCCACATTGCAGAGCTATTGGGCTTGTCAACACTACCGTTCACATCACCTGGACCTCAGACTGTGGAGTTGAAGCTGGCACTAGGCCTGGCAATGAAGGCCCCCTCTACGTGGGTGCCTCCTTTGTCACCCTCATTCTTTTGACAGCAGATTCCTTCATTGAGTTCAGTACTGCCCTTAGCCTCAGAACTGGCCCCTCTCCTGGAACTGGGTGGAGGTATGTCTCATTCAGTATTGCTGGTGCCAATCCCCCATTCCTCTTTGGCACTGATACTGCTCCTGTCCTGGTTTTTCAGAAGAGTCTGACCGTTTTTTGTCCCAGTGGGACTGACTCACCCCATTGTAACCAGAGAACCTCCAGAAGACCTCAAGATCTAGGTTGGTGGTGTCTTCCTTGTCAACAGAATGGGCACTAATGATTGACATTGGATCACCATCAGTACCAATATTGACATCCGTCCGACAGTCAGGATAGGGGCTCTTGGTCTAGTGCCTACTTGCCATCAATGCCATACCTGTATGCCCAGTGCCATCCTTCGAGTCCTTGGGATGCTTGGTAGTCCCTAAAGTCCCACTCTTTGACTTGCCCCAGAGTGAGATCACTGGTCCCAATGGTGGCTTCCACTCCCAAATCTCATCCGCTGCAATCAGCGGCTGAATCTGTTGTCTCTGGACTTCTGAGATTATTCTGACAGGATAATGTGGTACAAGAACAGGACCTGTTGTTGGTGCAGTAAACTCTCTCTTCGACTCTAATGTGCTGGAATCTTCCTCTTTCTGTGCCTGAGGACGTTAAGGCTTATCAGGAGCACCTGAGGCATATGACTTGCTATCTTGGATATCTAGGCAGAATTCGTGCAGGAGAATATGCATAAGCTGCTGGATATACTCCAGTCAGCTCCAAGGAGAGTCGTCCTCTCCTGACAATGAGGCTTTTTTGGAGCCTGCAAAGGGCCTCTGGAATACTCCATCTTCATTGCCTCCCACAGCAAAGTGTTGGGAGAAGGAGTACTTCATTCTCATGCAGGCTTTTGAGGGTTCCTCCCCTGACCCCTAACTTTCTGGTAGTAACCCCAGCAAATGACAAGGCAGAGCAGGAAAGGTATAAATCCATCCCAAAGGACCAGGAGTCCAAAAGGATAGATTTGATGGGGAGGAAGATTTAAAGTTCCTCTTCACTGTAAATGTGCGTTGCGAACAAGCAGGAGTTGCTCTTTAAATATGACCTTGTCAATTGGCCAACCACGTCTGAGTTTGTGGGTGAGTTGCCAGAACACTCCAGGGAGGAATTGAGGACATTCATTGCAGAAGGCTGTATTGTGGCTCAGACCTTATTGCAGTGAGGTCTGGGCCTGGCAGATACTGCAGCCAGAATTATGACCATGAGGAGAGCCTCATGGCTGCAGAATTCACACACTGCACTTGATATGGAGCAGACTACGGAGGATTTGCTGTTTGATAGTTACATTTTGTTTATAGAAAAACATGACAAAACCCAGCACTCTTTTAAAGACTCCTGAGCTTCATTGTTATTTGGGAGTTCATGCTCTAGCCATGAAGACACAGCACTGTAGCATTTAGCAGCAATAGTAGAAATACCACCTGCAGTGTTTTTTGGAAGTCCTCCTTTTCTAAGTCAGCAGGACTACTCCCGGAAGGGCCACAGGTCCCAGAAGAGAAGGTCCTCTAGTTCTGGGTTTAACCAGCTGTCTCCCCACCCTCATGGGACTTGGTTTTTATAGTGTTTGGGACATGATTATTGTGGACAGCTAGGCCCTAAGCACTGTCAGATCAGGTTATTCCATACAGTGGCTTTCAATACCACCTCCTCACCCCACCCCATCTTTCTTCAGGGAACCTTCTCATGAGGCATGCTCTGAGGGTTATAAAGTAGATCCCCCTGCAGCATCAGGGATAGGGTTTCTATTCCTGATATTCCCTGGTTCCTTAGCTCAAGGGAGGGATGAGAACTATCCTCGACCTTTGCAAGTTCAACAAATATATCTGATACATGAGATTTCATATGGTCACCCTAGCAACTATCATCCTCGCCTTAAATCAGAACAACTAGTTGTTTGATCTAGACCTTCTTTCCGGATAGCAATCTTTATGAATCACAGGCACTTCCTTAGGTATGGTGTGGCTATCTGGCATGAGTACATCATGCTGCCTTTTGACCTGTCTTCAGCTCCCTTGGTTTTTCTGCACACCAAATGTATGGTTGTGGTAACAGCATACCTCAGAAAGAGGGGAGTTCCTATGTTCCATATCTGGACAATTGATTACTGAGGGGCAAGTCCAGAGTTGAAGTCCTCCGTCGTGTGCACTATGCCTGCTCAGTTGTCGAGGTCATATCTTAGACAGCAGAAAGTTAATACTGGTTCCACCTCAAAGAATTGAATTGGCTCAGGCCCTGAGAGTTTGAGAGGTTTTTTTTTGCCAACTGATTGTTTCCAGGAAACTCACCGCCTGTGTCTTGGAGCTGCCATCTGAACCTTCAGTCACAGTCCATGAATGCCTGAGGTTGCTACACCATATACCTGCATGCACACAGATAATCCAATATGCCAGGCTGTGCCTACATCCTCTTCAGATGTGACTGAGGTTGGTCTTTCAACTGAATAATCATCTTTTCGATATGCTATTCCAATTTCCTTTGCTGATCCTGGACTCATTATGGTGGTTGATGACTCAGGGCAATGTGTGCTGAGTGTTCCCTTCACTCGTTTCCCACTGACCAGGACTACTGTCACCGTTCGTTCCTTAAAAGTTTTGGGGAGCGCATCTGGAGTTACGGACGTTCAAGGCCTGTGGTCAAAATAGGAAGCTTCTCTGCATATCACTGTCCAGGAGCTTCATGCAAACTGTCTGTCAGACCCTTTGAGATCGCTTTAGTGCACATCCTTACCAACAATACCATTTCACTGTATTAGGTGAATAGATGGGGGGAGCACAATCCGAGCATGCTGGGTCAGGAGGCAATCAGGCTCTGGCAGTTTTGAATCAGAAAACATTACCCCCATGACTGATCACTTTCACTTACCTGGGATCCAGAATCATCTGGCGGATCACCACAGCAGAAATTTTTCCCAGAATGATGTATGCTACCTGAAGACCAGCATCTTGTGGTCCGCTTTTGTAGTTTGGGGCATCCTGACAATTGATCTGCCCACCACAAAAGACAGTAAGAAATGGTGAGCAGGGTCTTAGTCTGGGCGTCTTGACTGATGCTTTTCACCTAATCTGGGAATTAGCACTGCTGTATTCTTTTTCCTCCAATTCTGATCCCACAAGTCATTCTCAAGCTGAAACTGAACTGTGCCAAGCCCATTCTCATTGCTCCAGCATGGCCGAGATGATGTTGGTTCTCTGACCTTCCCAAGTTATCTGTCCAACCTCCCTTATCCTTTCTTTGTCATCTCCTCCTCCTCCTAATTCAGTATCAGTTAGGTTTTGCATCCAGCACTCAACTTCCTGCATCTCACAGCTTGGATGTTCCATGGGTTAGATGAGGAGGAAGAACAGTGTTTGGAGGGAGTCCAGCAAGTCTTGCTCAATAGCAAGAAGCTCTCCACCAGAGCAACATATTCAGTGAAGCGGGAGCAGTTTTCGATATGGTTGTTAGCTTGGGGAGTTTATCCAAACAGGACATCCTGGAGTACGTGTTATACTTTCAGTTTTCTGGTCTTGCACTTAGTTCATTGAGAGTTCCCCTGGTGGCAGTTTCGGCTTTTCACCTGCCCGTATATGGGAAGTTGGTGTTTTCAAACCCTGTAACAGTGAGGTTCTTCAAAGGAGTCAAAGAACCAGTTCCTTTGTGGGACTTCAATATTCTCTTAGCAGGCTCTTGAGAGGCTTCTGGTCCAGCCTCTGGTAATGTCTTCTTTCTCCCTTCTGTGTCAGGAAACTGCCTTCCTTGACACAATAACATTTTCAAGAGGAGGGTGTGAGTTGTAGGTTTCAACTGGTGGAGTCCTCTTACACACGCAGCTTTCTAAAGACAAAGGAACCCTGCAGCTGCACCTTAAGTTTTTATCCTAAGCCGTTTCCCTTTTCCACTTGAATCAAGCTCTATATTTACTAGAGTTCTTCACTAAGGAACATTCAACACCAGAGGAACAATGTCGTACATTGAATTTTAGGCTTTTTTAATCTAGATAGGACCAAAGCTTTCCGCTCCTCCTCTCATTGCTTTGTTTCATACACAGAACGAATGGTCAAGCAGTGTTAGACTATCTCCAAGTGGAGAACTTCCAGTATCATGACCATGTATGAAGTGGCTCAGGCTACACCTCCTCAAAGTGTGCAAGCTCATTCCATAAAAGCACAGGAAATGTCGACAGCATTTCAGAGTGACATTCTGACATATCAATATATTGGATATTTGTAGGGCTGCAACTTGGTCCTCTGTAAATACTTTTACAAATCACTACGCCATTATTGCTGCATCCAAATCTGATACAAACTGCAGTCCTTGTTTAAATACACTCTGTGCCCACTTCTGCAAGTACCATTTGTGAATCAATGTAGTATAATGCATGGCTTCATCCACTCAAAAGAAGAAAAAATGGTTACCTCCTTGTAACTCTGCTTTGAGATGTGATGCAGATGTACATTCCATGACCCACCCTCTGTCCCCTCTGTATAGGAGTCTGTACTTCTGACATTGGGTACAAAGGAACTGGGGGAGTTGGGGCAGCACAGCCCTTATATGGCTGGTGTGGGGCTAGGGCAGTAAGGCAAGTGCTGTCCCACAGTACTGCTAGGCAAATGTCTTTGGCTTTGGTGTGCTAGGTGCACACACACCTAAGTATAATACACATCTGCATCACATCCCCTAAAACAAGTTACAAGTACATAACTGTTCTTTCTTCAAGATGATGTAGTCTGTGTGGTTTGGATCCCATGATCCACCTTCCATCCCCACTTTTTGGAGTCCTCAGAAAAAAATAGTCTTTGAATTGTGTGGGAACTGAGGTATGTTGTGGCCATATGCTATTAAGAGGCATAGGATGCATGCACAGCCCTGATGGATACTGCTATTCAGTATGAGGCACATGCACAACTACAGGTGGATACAACCTGATTGCAACATCTTGAAGAACCACACTTTACTGTAGTGTGAGTAACCATATTTTACATTTGAGATGTAATTAAAAGTTAAGAATTTTACTAGTAAAAGTAAAATGCATTCTGTCAGAGTTGCAGACTTGATGTACCCTGTCATGGGATGTCAGGCCTTTGAGGGGAAAAAAGTAGTGGGGAGAGAGGACTCTCCCTCTTTCAGTGAATGTGGCCCCCCACATTCAGGACAGTGAGACCTGGTGGCTTGTGTCCTTAGTCTCAGGCAGTAATGCCTAACATTCACAGTCCTGGGCAATGATGCCTAATATCTTGGGCAATTGCCATACCCCACAGGAGGCGTGGCAGGGGGTAGGCAGGCCTGGGCCCAACATACTCCACCAGGTCCTGACCCAGGGCTCTGTGAAACCAGTAGTCCTGGTTTCAGGTTTAGGTTCCAACCTCGACAAAATGTGTTTCCTGGCTTGCTTCCCACCTGTGATTCCAGCTCTGTCAGTTCTTTCAGGGGCGGCCGCCATCTCTGTCCCTCTGTCTTCATGGTTGACTTGGGGGCCCTCCATGGACTCGGCATGATCGGCCTCCGCAGTCTGGAGCTCTGCCAGTTTCCTGGCAGGAGCCTGTCGCGTTCATCCGCTCTCCTCCTCAGTCGGCCCAGACTGAGCCGAGTTGCTTCCTTTCCTGCCCTGGTTCCAGATGGAGCACGCCCACAAGGGCGAGGGAGGGTGGCCGCCAAAGCCCATAGTGAGTGGTTAACACTTGCTGGGCTAGTGCACCTCATTGCAATCAGTCATATAACTTTTCCTCATATAATTGCTTGAATTCTATTACTTTGATTACATTGTTAATGACTATCAACTACATCAGGAAAGATAAAAATTTAATTTGAAGGGTGAAGAATACAGAGTTCTGCATACTCTGATTTTCCAAGTACAACATCGATTGTTTTTTAAATAGAGCAGATTAAAAATCTAAATTGCTTTTGTTTTGTCTTTGCAGTGATATAATGATGAGAGACAATCTATTTGAAATTGTAACAACTTCTCGAACCTTTTATGTACAGGTAATCTTTCACTCTGAGTAAAAACAGATCATACTGCAAGAAAATAAAGTGTAAATGCACTGTTTAAGTTGTTTAAATACTCTTTTCGTGAAGGGGGGGGAAGAAATTTGTAGTCTTCCTCTCAGTTATACATAGATCTGTTATAAAATACGATAGTATTTCAGACCTTACAATAGCTTCAGCTGTCTTGTCATGTTAGTGTAGGTTTTCTTCTTTGCAAGCAAGAATGAATGACTGTTGAAGTTTATGGAAGTCCTAAACAGCCAGTCCCTTACTAACTTTAATACTTTTTTGAATTGACATTGGGCATCGAATTATTTAAATTCGATAGCAAGGGTTCTCAAGCTTTTTTTTTTTTTACTGGGACCCCCTCTGAAAATATTTCAGACTGTGACAATCCCTCCCCCTAAAAGTGATGATACACCCCATGACATGCACCCTTACAGGCATGCATGGGGGACTAACAGCTCGCGACCCCCCCCCCACAATAACCTCTTGATCCCCGGAGTAGTGACCCTTAGTTTGAGAATACCTGTTCCATAGTGTCAGCTCAATACACTTATAAAAGTTGTTCTTTTAATTAAATTATATCTTTATTTATAGAAAATTAGTTTTATATCTCACTGTGGATTTAAACTACAGAAATCTTTGAGCTGAATGGTCAAAGATTTAAACTAGAAACTAACTGATAAACGTGAACTACTACAGTGCAGCCCCAGTAGCTTTTGTTTGTAATAGAACTAAGAATGAAATTTCTCTTTTGAATGTTCTTTGAATCCATATGGTGCTTTCACAACCATAAAACATGCATAAAACAATATACACAGTCTGCTCACATATCCATACCAGGCTGATTTTAAAAACTGCGTATTTTATTTGTTTTAAAAATCAATTGAACCAAACAAAACTCACCAACTTTACAGTATCTCTCCAAATGTGAGAGAGTAGAATTTTGCAAGGGAGCTTTGGTGACGTTAGAACATTCTTCCCATATGTTTGGATGAGGAAGTGACATTTGGAAAATAGAGGTGAAACCAAAGAGTTAGCAGAAATTTGTCCCAAGATCATTTGTTTGTTAACCCATCGGTAGTGAATTGATATCACCAAAGTGTGGCTGATATTTGTTCTCTTTATACACGCTGCTATTGTTCTTATCTGAGGTATTCTCAACTGCTGTTTTTATAGTACAGTAGAACCTCAGAGTTATGAACTGAAGAGTCAACCATACACCTCATTTGGAATCAGAATTATGCAATTAGGTAGTATCATAAACAAACAAAAAAAGCAAATCCAGGACAGTACTATTAATCGTAAACTACTTTAAAAAAAAGGGGGGGGGGACAGCATGTTTCTTCTGCATAGTAAAGTTCAAAGCTGTATTAAATCAATGTTCAGTTGTAAACTTTTGAAAGAACAACCAAAACATTTTGTTCAGAATGATGAACATTTCCTGAGGTGTTCATAACTCTGAAGTTCTACTGTGACTTAGTCATTTGCTAATGCACAAGTTGGATGTCTTATCACATTAACACATTTCTGATAAGAAAAAGTTGTTTGGCACATTGTGCTTAATGTCCTTCTTAGTTCCTTATTAAATAATTATTTTTTCTACATCACCCAAGGTGAGTGTAATACAAATTTATTTGTACGGTGTGTTGCATGAGTTCTACCTAGTATTTGGTTCATCTATGCTATGTTCTCAATTTTCATTATCTGCAAATTTGACTGATCCATAACTTAAAAAAAAAAACAAAACCCAAAACCTTAGTGCATAGCATGTCACCAGCACAAAACCATATCAGTTACTTTGAGCAGTACTTCATCAGATCCCTCCACAGACCACTTTACTTACTTTTTCACAGGAAACAATAGCAGCAGTAAAGGTAAAATATGAGGTTGTGGCTTGGACAAGTCTCCTTTATATACATCATTGAAATTTCTGTGAGAATTACTTTTTAAATAAATGAACAAGTAAATCCAATTCCAACTTACACATTACCACAGTATTAACCTGAAGGCATATTATAAATAGTATGGTAAAAGCATCTAGGGTGGATTTTCACAAGTGCCTGAGCAATTTAGGAGCATAAATCCCACTGAAAACCATGGAGACTTTGGCCCCCAAAGTCATAGACACTTAAAAAACTCTACCACTGCTTATCAATGGAGAAGAAAGCTAGCCTGTTCATTGTATTCCCAGACTGCCTACATAAGCAAACAGTATCTTCACCCAGTTTAAATAGCCATCTAATGTTAACTTCATTTTTTTCTTTTGATTTAGGCAGACAGCCCAGAGGACATGCACAGCTGGATAAAAGCAATTTCTGGGGCCATAGTGGCACAACGGGGACCTGGAAGATCAGCAGCTTCTGTATGTGTTTGAGATGTAGATAATACTGTCTTTGTGTGTTATCAGTATAGTACAAGAAATTCTATTTTGTTCTCCTTTCATCTCCTCTTCTCCCAATCCTGTAGTAACATATCTCCTTTGCATGAACTTCCATGCATATTTAATTTGCATAAAATATTTTGCATTTCTCCTTGAGTGCTGATTTTAGTGTTATCTGAATATAGCTTTGTATGCATTGCATTGTCTTAATGTAAAGATAATGCAAGTGCTGAATACGAAGCCTTTTCTGAGTCCAGTATGATTTCTTGTCGTTAAGTTATTACTAGCTGAAGAACTACAGTGGAACTTGATAATTCTTGCGAGATTTTTTGCTAATTACTAAATTTTGCAATCAAATGATATAAAAGAGATTGATTAAAATCATTTTGAGTACTAAACTTCTATGTCCTCAGGACAATTTGTCATGTTAGCAGGTATGGTTCCAAATTGAATGCATTTGGGGGCAGAGGGGATTGCAAATAACTCGTGTGAATTAGAAGTTTTGCTGTTGCAGATCCAGTGTGAACACCATCTAGCGTTACTGAACTGTGACCTAAATCATAATGGGTGTTAAGCATGTGGGGGGCATCATTTGTATATCTTTTCATTAGAACCTAGATTAGAAATGCTCAGAATTTTTTTTACAAATTGTATTTCATGCTAAAGATGGTTATAGTGTCACAGTGTCATCAAGTATGTTCAGGTTTATAATGGAATACTTCACAGTTCAGATGCTGCAAGGTATGGTTTTCACTTTTTGTGCTATGGGATGTTCTGTAATAAACTGAATATAACTACCCCCATAATACATTGGAAACCGAGGTTTTGAAATCTGGCTATTAAATGCATAGCCATGTTGATGGTGTGCTAGTGTGATTTCTATCAATTGATCTAAACACTAGTAGTTGCAGTTAGTAGTTTTATAGCTGTTTCATGTTTTAAGTAAAAGCTGCTATCACAAAATAGACTCCGTTAAAAAATGTTTTCTGGGGGAGAGGAAAAGAGGGAGATGGGTATTTTGTTAGTGTGTGTATGCTTTGTGGTGGGGCTAAGCAACCTAGCTGTAACTACTGGCAGCACTTTCTCTCTTTTTCCTCCCCCCATCCTCTTCCTGAAGTGTAGGTTACTCTAATCTTAGCTTTGCACTGTGTTCCAGATGCGGCAGGCCAGAAGGCTGTCGAATCCTTGTATACAGAGGTATACATCAAGAACTGGTGAATGCAGCACGTATGTGGGCTCTCATGTAAACTTGCCTTCTTCACAGAGGGCTAGGTTTTAAAATGCTAATTTACACTATGTAAAATTAAGAGTTAATCCCATTGCTTTTTTCATTTACCATTTTTGAAAACTAACTCAAACTATTTCACACCACTCATTAGGTTTGCAGTTAGGTATTTACTATTAATGTCTAAAATAAATTTGATTTTTTTTAATTAGTAATGGCAAAAAAAGATGCCAAATCATTTCTCAAAGTACAAATCTTTTCCTCCTGAAATACATAGTGAAGAGAAAAGTATTAAAACTTTGACTAATTTGCATGAGAGTTCATATTTCCTTTTTTACCTTTCGTCTTTGACACCTTATAACAACCAAAATACAAATAAAAGCTATCCCCAACTAATACAGATGTGTGTGCACACACACAAGCACCTTGTAACTGCAATAATTGGAAGGATGATATTGCAACCTGATTTGCATGGCTTTTTAAAACACAGATGCATGAAATTATTAGCTAAAATAGAGAAGGGGTTTTACTTGTAACTCATACATAATTTTAAAAAAAGATATGCTTTAAAAAGTAAAGCAGCATAATGTCTTTAGACTATGAATTTATAGTCAGAGGGGCTAGCAAAAGCGGCTCATCCCAGATTTAGTAAATAGTTTATTGGAAAATTTGGCATAATAATCTGCTGCCTAGATGACAGAAATTTAGGTTCAGCTTTCCAATTTGTTTAAATGAAATTACTGATGAAAATAGACAGGAATGCTAGATAAATCACTGAACCACCTAGCACAACTGCCTTTATAAGCATTTTTTAACTGTTAGAAATAAGTGGCGTGGCAAATAAGCTATAGACCATAAAACCATGACAAAATAATGTAAAAACATTTTTCCTTGAATTGCTCCTAAAAGCAATGTGAAAGGCCAAAAAATTAAATTCCTAACACATCCTATTATGATTGTATGTACAAATGCATAATAGCTCTGAGA
Organism: Mesoclemmys tuberculata; assembly: GCA_007922155.1. Taxonomy (NCBI): domain Eukaryota; kingdom Metazoa; phylum Chordata; order Testudines; family Chelidae; genus Mesoclemmys; species Mesoclemmys tuberculata. The sequence goes on along the minus strand of ML675609.1, from coordinate 46,998,076 downwards.
ATACTGATATTACCAATTTAATATATTGGTAATATCGCTTATTTGGCAGAACCAACATCGCAAACTTAATTATATCTATAAATCTATCCAGGCCATGCTAAATTAATTCATATGAAAATGTTTTCAGATACCTAACGCAGGGCATCTGTCTCTTTCTTTGACAGACCTCTTATGGGTGATTTATTGAAGTAAATGTGTTAGAAATTCAAAAGTGGCATAATTGTACTTAGTCTATCTGAATCCTAATGTGATAGACAAGAATAGTTTTGTTGCCCCCCCTCTGGCAAGAAGCTATTTAAACAGTGGTAGATTTATTTTATGAAGTTGAATGACAATTTTGGAAGAGTCAACAGAATGGCAGGTATCTGTCATAAACACTTACGTGAAAATGACTTCTGTACAGTTGGTAGATTGAGTTGTTTGTTTTGAAAAATGAATTCTTTCAGTATTTCTCTTGCATCTTAAAAAGATAGACTAAATTTCTTTAGATTGTAAAGCATTATTTTAAGAATATTTTCTAAGATTTCAACAGTTAGGATTCCAGAAAAGGCTGCTTTAACTTCTTAAAGCATTGATTCATTGTATTTTGCTCTGTAGCTCAGTAGCATAAAATGGAACAAAAACAGGAAATAGATCAACAAATGTCAGTGAACAAAAGTGTAACTTGCTTTAACTTGATTCAGCAGAGTATCCTAGGGGGAGGGAGCAGTGAGAGTTCCACGGTGCTTCAGAATTTGGAATGTGAATATATATTTGTATACCAAATATGTTTGAATGCACTTCTCTTGCAATTAGCTTTCCATCTATGACATTGGAGATGTGAGCTTTAACATGTATTGAAAACCAACACCATTTAATTGTCATAAAACATGGTAGTAGAAAAATCAGCTTGGGCTTGCTAACCCTTGTGTTTAAAAAAAAAAAAAAAAGTTGCCAAGCTTGACTTCAGAAATCCAACTTAGTTTCTTCATTTGAAATGGGTGTTTGTTATCACATGGGGCTGTCAGCTCACATTTAAAAATGCATTGTCTTAAGAAAGCACCCACTTCCTGCTGTCATGGCTGATGCTTTGCTTTTTTCTTTTTCTTTTTCCTCTCTGTTTCCTTGGTTTACAGAATAAAGTCTGGAACTGAGTTACTAACATGCCATTAATGACTATCTGACAAACACTTGTCCTTTTACAGGAGCATTCCAGCTCTTCTTCAGAATCCAGCTATGCTTTCTGTTTTGCCAACACAGCAGTCACCTCACATTCCACAGGCTCTCACAACAACGCTCTGGTCTCAAACCTTAACGCCAAATGCCTTGCCTTGGAGAAGCGAGGATTTCACGAATCTTTTACCAAGGCCAAGCCAGGGAACTTCAAGGTCCAGGCTGTCCCTCCAAGAGAACCAGCTTCCAAAGTGACTGTACAGGGTTTGTTGGAACCTCAAAGTAAAAATGGCACTCAGGAACAGGATCCTGGCCCAGTGGATCTGGATGATGCAAGCCTTCCAGTCAGTGATGTATAATAATGGAAGTGTTTTGAGAATGATCCATCTGTTTGGTCCTCTAATTTCCTTGGTCAGACGTGTAACCAAAGAATATTATAGGAAGAAAGAACAAAGAGAATGGAACACTGTGTGTGTGTGTGTGTGTGTGTGTGTGCGCGTGTGTGAGAGTGTGTGTGTGTAAGTGTACACAGGTACACGCATATATAATATATATTTAAATGATTATATACTGCCTTTAAATTTAGGGTCAGAAATGGACCTTCTGCTTTTAATCACAGCCTCATGATAAATCACTTTCTAATAGGAAGGGGCCAAACTACATGATTCAGGAATGTACTGCTGCCAGTAAGTAAGGTACCAGCAACTCTTTGTCGTCAATTTGGCAAACCTAAAATTACATTCAACATTTTAATGCTATACAATAGAAAATGTAATGCCTAAAAATGTGATCTTTTAATTTCATTATAAATCTGATTTAAGATTTTATGCATGTGAAAATTATTTCTCTCCTGTTCTGCAAATGTTATGATTATTTTTCAGATATTTGAGATATGCACAAAAAGTCTTTTCTGTTCCTATCAGATCAAGATTGTCAGCTGAAATATTACCAGACTAAGAATTCTAAGTTCCCTTAGAATTCTAAGTATATGGTGCTGTAAAATTCACATTAGAATAATGATGCTATTTTGAACATTAATCCTATTTTTGATGCTCTCCTAAAGGTGAATTGTAATTTTTTGCACATTTGGATTTTAATGGGCCACTTTGGATGGGGGGAGGGAAATTGGACTACTACATCTTACACCTTTGAAGTAAACCAGTTTTATATTGCATTATGTTAAGCTTTGCAGCAATTACTTTTTATTGTCTAAACGTACTGTTTAGGATTACTTTTTTGACAGATTCTTTCTTATCAGTGCTTTGTGAACAGCTCTTGTTTCTATATTTGGCTCAGTGAAAGACCTCATTTATTTAGTTTTAATGTCAGAACTGGTACTGAACTGTTCATCGTTTATGCAATTGTGGCCTGTAATTTTTGGTGCACTAATAATCTGTTGAAGTGCCTGTGTTTTTTCTCATCCTGTTAAACATTTTGAGATTAGATGTGTACACACACCTTACTTACATGGTTTTGAACCTTGGGGTGAAATTATTTTGAGTAACATAGTTCAAAACAATTATTTAAAATAGAAATTCTTATGCTAGGGATACCAGTGTGCTGGTATTGCATCTACTAGCTGTGCAATATGTTTTTTTATAAAACTGAATATTCGTTACATGTGTGCATAGTTATGGGCTTCAGTGATGCAAACAAAAGATCTAAGAACTTTTACATTTCTAATATTTGATTAGCTTGAGCATGTACTGATTTCATAGTTAGGTTTTGAAAACGTTTCCTGTAGCCAAAAAAAAAAAATCCCACAAATTTCATATACTGCTGCTTATTGTGATTCACATTTTCCAGTATTGCAACATTGTTTGATCTTCTGGAACTTAACAATTACATATCAGAAAGGGCCCATCTTCTCCCCAGCTTCCAAACTGACTTCTGATATATGAGAGAGAGAAGTTTTCTCCACAGTAACATGTTGATCCAAGGAGAGAGTAATTGATATAATGTGAGAATTAAATATTATCTAGTTTTAAAATGATTAATTACATCAGCATCTTCAACTTCTTAATCCATTAGCTAACCACTGTTTTAAGGAATAGAATTTGTAAATTACACTTTTTCATTTTACTCTTCAATGTCAAATGAAAGCTGGTGCAGAACTGGAAGTTATTGTAGCAGTCTAAACAAGTAGTATAGTTTTTAACTTGTATCAAAATAAAACAACGGTTCTTTGAAAACTTATTTTTCACAAGTACACACTGTGGGGGGGACAGTTTGCATTGAAATAGTTTTACTGTAGTTCTTACATTTAAAATCACTTGCTCTGGTACAGCTTTGGCACTGCATGTTCATTTTATTATATTTTGGTATTGGCAGTTTTACATATTGGGTGGAGGTAAAGCAGCTCCATTATGGGACTTCTTAAAAATAGAACTACTCTAGTTCAGTAGCATAGGAAAATATATTTGTGGTTGATAATTGTCAGGGTCTCCTATTTATCAATACTTTTATAAATCTATGAAAATTGTTAAATTATTTTAGAACCAGTGCTGTTTCCTGTAAATGTCACATTTAAATTGTCAATAAATCAGTTTGGATAACTTAAAAGAGATGATATTTTTATTGTACCATTTACCAGAACAGGATAAATCTTAGCATATGAGTAAAATGATTTTTTTTCTCCGTTGGTACATAGCATCTTCTGTTTCATTGTTCCATGTTGAACTGATTGAACACTGTAATGACTTAATATAATGAGGTATACTGGTCCCAAATCTTTAGCATCTGTTTAATGAATTGCGGGAGTCCTGACTTTAAGGTACAGTTAAATCACTCACCCAACCCATCAGCTTAGGGGTGACTGAGGTCTGGTCTACCTTACAAAGTTAGGTTGACATAAGTCACATTGCATTGACCTAGTTGTGCATGTGTCTCTGCAGTAACATCACCTCCAAGTGGTGTTGAGCAGTGGTAAATGTACTGAGGTTGATGCAGCGCATGTAGATACCGTTACTTATGTCAACCCTAATAGTCCTCCAGCAGCTGTCCCACAATGCCTGACACTGACTGCTCTGGTTGCAACTGTGAACTTCTCTGCCCAGGGGTCACAGAGACTGGAAGGCCCCATACCTCTTTAAAGCCCCGCAAATTTTTTAAATGCCTTTTCCTCATTGTCCAGGTTGGCAAGTACAACTAGCAACTCTCCATTGTGTGCAGCTGCCAAGCAGTCCATGCCAACTGCACGCTCCAGACACACTCCAGCTTGGAGTAGACAGAAGACATTGGATCTCATGGGCCTGTTGGGAGAAGAGGCTGTGCAAGCACAGCTATGAACCAGCTGTAGAAATGTGAACATGTATGAGCAGATTGCACAAGGGATGCAGGGGAAAGGCCAGGCCAGGGGCCAGCAACACTGCCACATGAAAGTGAAAAATCTGCATCAGGCATATCAGAAGGCCAGGGAGGCCAACTGTCAATCCTAGGTTGAGCCACAGACCTGCTGCTTTTACAAAAGGCTGAATGCCATACTTGGTGGAGACCCCACTACCACCATAGACCACTGTAGAGAGATGGCAACCATAGATGGATTGACCATGCAACCCTCATCTAAACACCAATTTTTATGGTCCTGGTTAAGGTTCCAAATCATCCCTACCTTTTGAGTTCTCAGCTGCAACAGTTCACGTCCCTTTCTCCGTTTGGGAACTCTTTTTCCCATTTCTAGCAGGTGTAAAAGCAAATCATGACAAATAAATGCATATGAGGATCATGTCAAGATAATCAATCCACTTTACTTCCCTCCTTCCATCCCACCTCCCTTCCTCGCCTTCTTCAGGGACCCCTCCTGGGTATCTGTTTAAAATAGGAAATTGTCGCCCCATTAGCTGTAAATCTAGTCCACCCCACCGCGTCTGTAGACCTAACTATCTTTTCTCTCCATTTAGCTAGAGTATCTTCAGTTCCAGGGGCTATTAATTTTATTACTGCTGCAATTAACATAAAAGCCCCAGCAATATCACAATACCAAACACCACTATTCGTATGGTCTGTACTTATTACAGCCACCCTAATACTTATCACTACCTGTATTTGCTGCAGGAATTAACATACTACTTACTGACCAAAACCTATATACAATCTCCTTCAATCCATCAGGTGGAGGAGACCCAACTCGTACAGCACTTACTCTGATTTTTTTGGTCATCTCGAGGCATATATCTTTATCCTCCCAGGGTTTGGGATAATCTTATGCTACCTACTATGCTAGTAAAAATGAACCATTTGGCTACATAGGAATAGTCTGAGGAAAAATATTTTATTTGGATTTTTAGGCTTTATTATCTGAGCACACCACATGTTTATTGTAGGTATAGATGTAGATACATAGGCTTACTTTACATCCGCAACAATAATTATCGCTAGCCCAGCAGGAGTAAAAGTATTCAGCTGACTAGCCACTCTTCACGGAGGAGTAATCAAGTGGTGAGACACCGCTATACTATGAATTTCTGGGCTTTATTTTCTTACTCACTAGCAGTGGATTAATGGACATTGTATTAGCCAATTCGTCACTAGACGCTGCATGATACCTATTCCATAGTAGCACGCTTTGAGCTATGGTTCTCAGTATGGAAGAGTGATCTTTTTTAGGAGGTTTTGTTATACTCCAAGGTTGTTCCAATCGAAAGTAAGAATCAAGTATTTATAAGCTGTGAACCCGGGGTAGAAAAAGTTGGTAATAGTTCATTTATATTTGAAGTTCCACAGGGTCTTCTCGTCTTACGCTGTTCTCGCTTTTGCACAAGGAGATCAGTTTCACTGACGGTTTGTAAGAGACAAATAGAACCTCGTTTGGCCATTCATTCTAGTCTATTTAAAAGACAAGTGATTATGCCATTTTTTGCATGGTTAGGATACCGTGGCTGTTTAATGGTGTCACTGGGCAGGCATTACCCCTGATACTTGGAATTCCTAGGGGCTATGCTTTTGGAAAACAGTTGGATTCTTGTTTGCCTAGTTTCTTTTACGAATTTTAATCTTTCTTGCATGCATTCCTGTGTTGGGCCAACAGTTTGGTTTATATGGTTTGTTTAGTATTGCTGGATTTATAGTGTTGGCTGTTAATAATTAGTAGTTTCTTTTCTGATTTTAAGCTACTGCATTGAAGAAGTTTTATCTTGTTACTCATTTTAGCATTAATTCTCTTACAGTGGTTGAATTGCGGGGAAAATTGTTAATATTGGTTGTGGTTGAGCTTTGACTTTCTTTAGTGGTGGCGGTTTTAAGGTCTATGGATATATTGAGTTTTATCTTCCATTTTAGGCTGTGTCCTTTTTCTGTTGCACTGTACTCCAACTGAATAACTCTTAAGTTTCTCTTGATTAAGAGTTGTCTGTAGGAGAATTTAAGGTTGAGCAACCAGCTATCACCAGATTGGTTAGGGTTTTCACCTCTGCATATTGGTTTTTTCCACTTTTTTGCCACAGAGATGGTTGGTAACCTTTGTTGGATGTCCTTAAGTAGCTCACTTGATTTCGGGGGTTCAGACTTTTTCTCTTTGCTTGAGTGTGCTGGCTGAATCAGGATGCAAAAGGTCCGAGTGTTGAGCTTTGCTTTTATGGCTTAGTGAGTATTTCATGGTTTTTCAGCTTTCCCTTGCGGTACTGTCTTTATGGTTCCAATAGTTCTTTCTATCTCCCATACTTGGATGGTAGGATGTTTTAGTTTGAGGTAAGCAGGAATTTTGTTTGTTCAGTTTGTATTAGTTAGTTGGGCTAGGTTGTGAAAGAACCTAGTGAAAGGATTTACACAAAAATGACTTACCTTACAAGAGTTAGCCAAACAACATATAACCACTATTGCTAGTGATATAAGGGTTAGTATTATTGATGTATTTAGAGGAGGGAGTTTTGTCCATAAGGTGGATATTGTTAGTTTCTAGATGTTTAATTATAAGAAATATGGTTGAGGTTATGAAGATGTATAAAGTGATGTATGGAATGTATAGAGTTTTGTGGATAAAGTGAGGATGGCGGTTATTCATCCTAAGTGAGCAATAGAAGAGAGTGCTATAATTTTTCATAGTTGGGTTTGATTCAATCCATCTCATCCTCCAATTAATGTAAATATTAATCCTAGTATTAGGTCTCGATCCCATAAACGTTTTAGTTAACAGCTAAACACTCAATCCAGTGGGTTTTTATCTACCATCTCTCACTCCAAAATGGGAAAAATAAGCTCTGATACTCTTTAAAATGTAGTTCCAAATTTGCAATCTGACATGAACTTTGACAGAGCTTTGATAAGAGGAGGAATCAAACCCCTGTAAAAAGGTCTACAACCTAACACTAAACACTCAGCCATCTTAACTGTAATTCTAAATTGCTGGTTTTTCTCTACTAACTATAAAGACATTAGCACCTGTGGTACAGTAAGGGCACAGGGCAGTAGGAGAGTAATAGAAGGGTGGTATGTAAATGCCAGAATGTTCCGGGCTTTATTTCCTGTAGAGTAGCCGGAGTTGTCAGAGGATAATTAGGGTCAGCTTACACCAATTAAGGCCCCAGCCAGGTGCCTGATAAAAACCCTGTACTCCTGAGAGACAGTGCACAAGCTGGAGGGGTAGATGTGCTCCTACTGGGCAGAGGAGTGTGTGGGGTTGCGAAGTGGAGTAGAATGGAGTACAGTGGTGTGTGGAAGAGTGGTGGAGTCCTGAGGCAGGTACTGGGCTGAAGAAGCCAGAAGGACAGAGGGGGAAAAGTAGCCCAGGGGAAAAGACTGCAGCTGCAAGTACAGTGCCAGCAGCACACTCATAGGGCTCCTAGGCTGGGACCCGAAGGAGCAGGTGGACCCGGGTCCTACCCTCTCCCTGGGAAGACGGGGGTAACTGGTGACGCCCTGGCCCACTATGAGAGGCAAAGCGCGAGACCCACTAGGGTGAAGTCGGCCGTTTGACACACACGCTATATCTAATCCTTTGGGGCCTGAGCAGGAATAGTAGGCACAGCCCTCAGTCTACTAATCATGCAGAACTGAGTCAACCTAGAACTCCTTTTAGGAGTTGACCCAATCTGTTACTGTCCTGTCTCATGCTTTTTTTTTAATAATTTTCTTTATAGGAATACTTGTAATAATCGGTGGTTTTGCAAACTGACTAGTCTCCTTAATAACTGGAGTACCAGACATAGCATTAAAACGTACAAACACCACAAGTTCTGGCTTCTACCTCCATCCTTCATTATTATTCCTAGCCTTATCAGGCATTGAAGCAGGTGCAAACACTGGCTTTCTTTTGATCATGTAAGCTATAGAATGAGTTCCTTCTCAACACAGAAGGAAGAGATTCCATTACAAATACTTCCTGGTCCAAAACAAACAAACAAACGGAGAGTGGTGATCCATCCTAGATCTAAGGCTCCTCAACAATTTTGTAATAGCACACACATTCACAGTGAGAAACTTGCAGCAATAATCTCTTCATTGGATCTGGGGGATTGGTTCTTGGCCCTAGACCTATAATGTACATATTTTCATATAGAGATCCACCCTTTCCACAGATGAATTCTTTGTTTTATCTTATGCCAAGACCACTTTCAATACAGGATCATCTCTGCTTTGCTCCAAGAGCGTTCTCAAAAGTTCTGGCAGTAGTTGCTGCCTATATTTTCAGGGAGGTGATAATGGTATTTCCATATCTTGATGATAGGCTGCTAAAAGGTCCATTTTACAGTGAAATGTTAGCTACGCAGGCGGCCATAGCATGTTCCTCAAGCTAGGACCTCAGTTAAATATTCAGAAGTTTGTTTTAACCCCTGTGCAAAGACAAGAATTTTTAGGGGCCTCCCTAGATGTGGTAACGACTAAAACCTTGCTTTAAATGTGCAGGTTTATGATCCTATCAAATCTTGTCATCACAATCCAGGGCAACCCGCAAACATCAACCAGGAACTTCCTTCAATATGTGGGGTCTGTGGCAACTGGTACCTTTATAGTAAGCCATGCAAGATTGCATCACTGCTGCCTCAAAGGGTGGCACAGAATTGTCTGTTTCCCAAATAAATAGTCTAGACAGACAAGTGTCTTTCCTCATTTTGTAAAGGACTCTCGATTTGTGAAAAGATCTCCCATAATCTTTGATCAGGTGTTCGCTTCACCATGCCATCCACGACTGTTGTAATAACAGCTGCATCTCTTTTGGGATGGATAGTGCATCTGAATACCCATGTTGTTCAGAACAGGTGGTTATTCCATGGGATCGCATCCATTTTCTGGTACTAAGAGCAGTCGGAAATGCCCATTTTCTGCTATTGATCGGAAGCACATGCCCCAAGATCATGGCAGACAAGGTGGCCTGTGTGTTTTATATCAACTGGCAAGGAGGAGTGAGATCACTTTACCTTGGAGCCAAAGCTATAACACTCTGGAATTGGTACCTAGACAGTCATAGCCACATGTCTGCAGTGTACCTTCCTGGCTTTCAAAACAACATGGCAGATGCTCTCAGTAGACGTGTCTTGCAGGATTATAAATAGGAGCTGGACCCTTAGATTCTTGATTGGATATTTCAGATTTGTGGTTTTCTGCCAGTAGACTCCTTCACCATGAACAAAAAGTGCACTCAGGTCTGTTTGAGAATGGGACTGGATTGCCACTCCCTGGGGGACATCTTTCTCCTACCTTGGACACGGTGTTGTTTGCTTCCCCCCCACGCCCCCCACCAACACCTCTGTTGATGAGACAAGGCCTAGGTCACATTGATAGTCTCAGTATGGTGGAGATGGACATGATTTCCTTACCTCATGTACCTGGCAGTTTGTCAAGCAATCAGACTCCCAACTGTTCCACATTTCCTCTCCCAAGATGTCAGTTAAGTCCTTCACCCCAACCTGAGAGTTCTTCACCTCAAAACACAGCTCATTGATGTTTCTGTCCCCATGAACCAAGGTGCTCTGCAGAGGTGCAAAGGGTACTGTTAAACAGCAGAAAGTAATCTACTTGCAGAAGAAGAGATTCAACCTTTGCTGCATTCTATGACATCTTTCACGTCTTCACTAACGGATATCCTGGCACTGAATAAGACAGGGTTAACTTTGAGTGCGGTCAGAGTTCACTTGGCAGCTATCACAACTTTTCATTACCCAGTCAAAGGTTTCTTAGTGTTTGCCCACCCTACCCCAGTGAGCTTCCTCAAAGGTTTGGGAGAAACTCTTCCCTCAAAAAATCAAACATCCTACCCTGGTTTTGGGACCTTGGTGCTCAGATGCCTTATGAGACTTCCCTTTGAACCAATGGTGACCTGTTCTCTACTTAACTTATTTCTGAAGATGGCCTTTTTGGTAGCCATTATGTCTGCTAAAAAGTTTGGAGAGATGACACACCCTTCCTTCTCAGCATTTTTCAGAGAAGATTTGGCTACAGGTCCTCCTCACGTTCTTACCTAAAGTGTCATCTGAATTCCTTATTAACCAGCTAATTAATTTCCCTGTTTTCTTCCCTAAACCACATCTGATGAGGGAGGATGCTGCATTACATACACTCTTGTCAGGATGGCATTTAACCTGGACAGAACTAAATCAATTAGGAAATCTGACTGTACCTTTCCAACTTAAAAACCCTCTAGAGTTTGTCTAGGGGGAGAGGGGTCATTTTCAAAGTACTTAGTCAAATAGTTCTATATGTTGTAATTTTTGGCAAATCCTGTTCCCCAGAAAACCTGTAAGTTTGTGTATTATTCCTAAAAATGAAAATGATTAAAACAAAAAAACCCCAAGAAACAAACCAAAAATCCCTTCCTGTTTCCCTTGGTGCTATGTACAGTTTGTGCCTGGACTCTAACTCTATTTGATACCTTAATACTCATCTGTATTATAATACTATCTATTTACAACAATTTACATCTAAGGCTCCCATCTAGCAAAGCAGTGGAACAAGTGTTAGGATTAGTCATACAACAAAACTATTTGAAGTCAATGAGACTACTCACATGCTTAAAAGTTAAGTACGAGCTCCACTGTTTTGCTGGATTAAGACCTAAATGTTTGGCTCGATTTCTTTAGACATTTTAAATCTCTTCTGGATCTGGAGACAGAAACTGTCTGGTATTGATGGTTGAAGGTATTAGGTACTGCTATGGCAATAGCACAATATGTCCTTCATTATGGAGGTACTAGTCATGGCTCTATAGTTACAATTGCCCTGAGTTTTGCACTTAAAAAGCATCTTTAAGTATGAAAAATACAGCATACCTTCCCCAAAAGTACAACACCTTGAATACAGAATGATTTTTAAAGAATTTGTAAGGAAATTCATTAATTAGCATGAGTTAAAATTAATTTAAAAACTGATCCTTTACTAAATTTAGCACCTTGTGTATTCTATTCCAATCCTGATACCACCCTAATCGCCATAGTATCTGAGCACCTTCCGGTGTTGCATAAAGTGATATGACTAACATCTGTCACTTGTGGTTGGTTCTTTTTCATCCTCTCCCCAGAGAAAGAATTGCATAAACAGGGGAGTGATTTGTTTTGGATGGGTTTGGGCTTTTTGTGCATGTTGCAGTCTTTTGTTGAATATTTTGCTGTGTGTATTGTGTTTATATATTATAAGAAGTGAGCCCTTTGCCCTTGGAGTGGAAGGTGTTGACATTTGTGATGGTCCTTATTTTCTGCATGAGCTCATTTCAGCCACCCAGAATGCTCTCTTCCTGCACAGTGTGTCTTTACTCTTATGTGGAATATTCCATTACACCAGAGAGAAGTAGTTGAGTATGATCTTTACTGTAGCACTTTAAACAAGCTTTTTATAACTCTTAGACCCAGGCAAGCCCCCTTGAAGATAAATACCAAAATGCTTGAAGTTGATACTCCATCAATATATGGGAACCCAGTGTAGAGAGTAGAGAACAGGTGTGATGTGCTCGTGGTAGCTTGTACTGTTGAGGCAGTGTTCTGCTGTAGCTGGAGTTTCTTAAGCAGCAAAGGCTTCATTCCCAGGTATATTTCATTGCTGTGTTTCAGATAAGTGACAAGGGCATGTATAGCTGAGTTCAGGTCACTGTCCACCAGGATGGGATGGAGTCTCCTAGCCAGCTGGAGATGGTACAAAGCATTATTCATGGATGGCTGTATGAGAGCAGAATGTCCAGTGAATAATCTAGGAGTCTCCTAAACTATGGACTGCTTTGACCAGTTGGAGACTGAAAGTGGGTGCAAACTCTTCAAAATACTTTCCTCTGCCCACCAGCATAACCTCTTAGCTGAGTTTTGTTCAGCTGCTTCATTCATGAGCGGATCTTGTCTAAGCGCTGGACCATGGTGGCAGTAGTGGTATGGCTGTACGTGAGGAAGATGAGAACTGCCACTTTGGGTCAGACCAATGGTCCATGTAGCCCAATATCCTGTCTGACAGTGGCCAGTACTAACTGCTTCAGGGGAATGAAGAGAACAGGGCAATTATCCAGTGATCCAACCCTATCTTTCCCTTTAGCTTCTGAGAATCAAAAGTTTAGGGTTCCCCTAAGCATGGGGACCCTGACCATCCCTGACCGTCTTGATTCATAACCAGAGATGGACCTAACCTCCGTGAATTTACTTAGTTCTTCTTTGAACCCAGTTATATTTTGGCCATTATAATATCCCATGGCAATGAGTTGTGTTGGGTGAAAAGTACTTCCTCTTTTTTGTATTAAATCTTTGCATTTCTTCTTCAGTGTTCATGTATGACGACTTTAATAACAAAACTAAATTCCAAGACAAAAACCTAAATATACTACCTTATCAGTAGTGATACCATGAGGAAAGAAAAGGTATGTTTAAAAATCAATTTAATCTAATCTTGAACCACAAACACTAAGAACTGTCTTCATTGTGTGGCTATTTCATCTCATACAGAAATAAGGCTGTACACTAAACTTGTACACTGGAATATATATGGGATGGTAAAGACACCCTTTTATTTTCACAGAAACCTTAGAGAGTCATGGTAAAGCTAGAGAAAATTCCAGTATGTTATAAAAATACTATCAGATTACAGGTCTGGAAAAGGTACTTTGAGCATCACAGCAATACGGAACACGTTGCTTAGCATAAGTAGTTAGCATGTATTAAGGGATCATTCAAGGTAGAGGGACCCTTTAATGCTTCTGCAGTCATAGGACAGAAACAGTGGGTTATGGGTTACAGAGAGTTGTAATGAGACACAAATCCAGCGTCTGTTCAGTCCAGGATTTTCAGCGTCTAGCAGAATAATGAATTTAAGCACCCAGACTCATCTTTTTTAAGTTGTTGTGGAGGTTTCCTTTGAAGATGAGTGATTACATCAGATACAGAGCAATTACTTTGTGAAAAGTGTTCACCTACAGGTGATAGGTTTTTGTCTTTTACCTTTCCTCTGTGAATTCATTTTGAGAACATAAGGATTGTCTGGTTTCATTCCCATAGTTGTGGCATTCAGTGCACTAGATGATACCACTTAATCTGCTGGACAGTGTAGGACTCATGGATCTCCAAAGGTGTGTGATGGGGGAGTGTTAAGCATTGTAAAAGTGGAGATAGGGCTGCAGGTTTTGCATCTGTTGTTCTGGCAGCATGTGGTGCAGTTTTGAGTGGGTGAATCCTGGTCTGGGGGAATGTTGCTGCTGGTGATGTGTTAGCAGAGGCTAGGCATTGTTTGAAGGCCAGAAGTGGGGTGGATCAGAAAAACCCTTTTTTTGTTCTGTCTGCACAGGAGTTAATAGACCACTCTACCTTGAATAGTCCTTAAAATATGTGTTAATTACTTACCTTAAACAAACTGTTCCACCTTGCTTTTAGCTGTGCTGCTTGGCCTACCTTCCCTGGCCTGAAGAAGAGCTCTGTGTAGCTCTATCTCACTAGCGGAAGTTAGTCCAGTAAAAAACAATATTCCTTCACTCACCGTATCTCTCGTTACGTGGGACTAGTGAGTGGGAATGTTTCACTAACAAAGCAGCACCCTATTTTCTGCAAAATCTTTGCTAGGCAAAGCAAACGTTTACAAAAACGCAGCTGGTGCTCATAATCAGCAATCCGTTCTGTAGAAGTGCAGGACTAGTCTTTTAATTAATGAGTCTCTAGCTTCCACCGCCGGCTTGTGTTGCAGTATTTAACACCCCTTTTCTGGCCGCAGGCTGTCTCTGCCGTTTGAGTTATGGGTTTGATTCCTCCTGCCAGGAGCCATGCTGCACTAGCTCTTAGGGCGCCAGCGTGTAACCGCGCTCGGGGAACAGACTGGCCCCTTCCCGCCTGTGCCTAGGCGCCCCGCCCGGGGTGCAGTTGGCAGGATCAGACCCTGGGGGCGCTGCCCTGCGTCCCCCGCGCGCCCCTTTTCTCCCCCGCCCGCTGGCGCCGGCCCTTGTCCTCCTTAAAGTTCACATCCCCGCCCTCCCCCGCCCGGGCCGCGCCCGCCCATCGGCCGCTTTCCACGCACACAGCTCCCGCGCCACGCCGAGCTCTTCATAAGGCGCCGCACGCTGTCCTCCCGGCTCGGCCAGCCGCGCCCGCCCCTCCCCAGCCCCGCAGCCGCTCGCCCGCTTCTGCTCCGCCGCCCCGCCTTTGCACGGCTCCCGCCGCGGCCCGCTCCCCCCGTGCAGCCCCGCGGGGCTCGGGTGCCAGGGGCGCGGGGCGTCTCGGGGGGCCGCTCGTCCCCGCCACGATGCTGCTGTGGCTGAGCTGGGCCGGCGCCTGCCTGCTGCTGCTGCTGCCCGCGGGCGGCGCGGCGGAGCGGGCGGCCGGCTGCCCCGAGCGCTGCGAGCGGGCGCGCTGCGCCGCCGTGCCGGCCGCCTGCCCGGGCGGAGAGGCGCTGGACGCGTGCGGCTGCTGCCGGCTGTGCGCGGCCCAGGAGGGCGAGGCGTGCGGCGGGCCCGGCGGGGAGCCGCCCTGCGGCGAGGGGCTCCAGTGCCGGCTGCCGCCCGGCGGCGGAGGAGCCCCGGCTTCGGCCACGGTGAGGAAGCGAGCCCGGCCCGGGCTGTGCGTCTGCAGCAGCAGCGAGCCCGTGTGCGGCAGCGACGCCAGGACCTACGGCAACCCGTGCCAGCTGCGGGCGGCCAGCCGCCGCGCCGAGCGCCTCCAGCAGCCGCCGCTCATCGCCATCCAGCGGGGCGCCTGCGGCCAGGGTAAGAGCCGCCCGGCGGGGGAAGGGGACGCGGGCGAGAGGCCCCCGGGCTGCTTGGCGAACCCCGACACCCCAGCCGGCTCCCCTCCCTGCTCCTGTTACCTTAAAGAGGGCCCCCGTCACTCCGCCGCGGCTGTCCGTGCGCTGGTGTCTGCTAGCTGCGTCCCTTTGTCGTGCCGTCGATGTAAACTAGGATGGGGTGCCCAACAAAGGGGGTCATTTAAAGGGGGAAATCCGGCTCCCAAGGCTTGACCAAAGGTTCCGGAGCAAGCCCTTTGTCTCACGAATGTCCTCGGGGAGAGCTCGGGTTTTAAGGTCCCATCCAAAAGGCAGGCGGTAAATTGCAAGGCATTCGTTGTATTTCTCCACAAAGGAGAACGAGTGTTAATGTAGGATTTTTTTTTAAGGCTGGGGTGTGGAGGAATCTCTCTTTCAAACCATTCAGTGGCCGTACAGCCCGGCACAGTATCGTGGTGGTTGGTGGTCCTAATGGAGACTCCAAACCTGATGTTATAACAAGTGCTTTGCTCAACTCAGCGTGACTTGAAACATGAACGTGCAGACTGTTTTTCACTTATGCGCTTGTGTAGGTTTTGTAACTAAACAAAAATGAGCAAATAAACTATAACTCTCGTCCTTTTGGAACATAAAACGATTTTGTATAACGTTTTTTATATTTTTTGGGTGGGGAGAAAGAAATCCTCTGTTCTTGAAGTGGCTTCCTCTTCCAGTTGTAGTTTACATACCTGGGTGAATGGGAGTGCAAATGTTTGACAGGTGGCCACCTACTCACTTAGGTTAGGAAATCTCTAGAGACAGATTTTGTCAATTTATCATCAACTGTCATTGTCACCATCATGCAGGGAACAGTCAATGTTGAGTAATAACTTCCATTTTGAGGGCTTCCAAAGTGCTTTATAAACGGGTCTACAGGAGGATTTATCACTGAAATGAAGCCAACTTAGGGGTAAAATGAGTTTATTTTATTATATGCGCAGTATTAGAAGAGGACCAGAGGGAAGGGTTGTCCTTGACTTTGGCTTTCAAGTGGGGTTAGAAACTAGAGCAAGAATATAATGTATTTAGTAAGCAAAGTAACAGGGAAAAATGTTTTTCTGTTCCATTTAAAGTAAATAACCCCTCCCCCTGTCCTTTAAAACTAGATACAATTTCATTCAGAGTAAATGTATTTGTATTGCCTGATTTCTCAGGAGTCCTGATGAGGGCATTTATAACTGGGTACTCTCTTCATGGAGAGAGGTCATGGAAAATGTAATGAAAAATACAAAGTTGGCAGCCTCTGTTGTAAAACCAGGTATTACTAAATGAATGCAATATGTCCATGCCAACGGAGCAGGCAGTGAGTGGCTGTCACCCATCTCATCAGATATTTTCTCTTGTTCTGTTCAGAAATAATACATTTATGTGGGTATGGAGAAAAATAAACCTTAAAGCGCAGTAGGTCAACTTTCTAAATTTCCTTCCAAAGGAACACAGGATCTGCACAGTACAAGTAACAGTGCAGATAATAATGAAGAGACATAATCTGTTCTCTTTGGCGTAATAAGTATTTACTGTTATGCTAACTGAATCTGACAAATTAAGGGAAGTGAATATGTATTTATAGTTTAACAAGATTATCTTTCCCCAAACAAGTTATTTAAAAACCCATCATATTATTGTTAGACTTAATTTATATACCTAAGTGTATTCCAAGGGAGAGTTGTGTAAATTTGAGCAGTTCATTCATCATGCATTCTAAAATGAACTCCCACAGATAATATCAGGACAAAAAAGGTATTAGCATTATGGTCTCGGATACGCAGCAGTGAGAAACACATAGTTAAGTTACAGGACTGTATTTTGCCATTGTACATGGAATTGCCATAGTGGATCAGACCCATAGTCCGTGTTAAGGGACAGTGTCAAGTCCCTTAACAGTGGCCAGTATCAAATGCTTCCGAGGAGTATGTGTCGCTCCCCACCACCCACCCCATAGGCAGGTGTGGGATAATCTGCCTCCCTTCCCCTGGCAGGTTTCATCTTAATCGCATGCTGGATGAGGTGGTTAAACAAGGATCATAAGGATTTATATCCACTGCTTTTGGAGTTGTATGCAAAAAATAGGATAGAATGTGGCTCAGTTTCTAAGATATTAGTCATGTTTAGTGATTCAGATGCTGTTCCCCTTGAGGTCAATCGTTCTGATAAAAAGCATGCAGAAACTTTTCATCATCCACACATCTGCAACTTTTTGAACATTTTACTCTTTCGTGTCCAGTAAAATAATATCTGTGTGGCTCAGTGCATGTGTATTCCAGCTATGAGTGAAAAACTCTTTTGTGGACTAGATTTGAGTTTCAGGAGTGAGTGATACAAATAGGTGTTGGGTTTCAGAAGTGAGTTATAAAAGTGCAGTACTTGTGATGCTCCTGGACCATTAAAGTAAGGAAGGTTTGCACATTTGGTAAACAAAATGAAAAGTGATATCTAAGTTTTTACCTCTAAATTTAAAAGCTATATGTATTCTGTTAGAACAATCTCAAACCAGTTCACGTCAGCAAATAATTCAAGCTTTCATTACCTCATTTTCCTTATCCTCAGTAGAATGTAAGCCTTTGATTTTAGATCTCAATCCATGATAACAATGTCTAATAGTCTTTTTGCAGAATGGCCACAGAATTTGGGCTGTGTTTCAGCAGCAGAGAAATACAACTCTCTTGTTGGTTGTGCAAATAAAGTATAAGCCTGAATTGACTCATTCAGTTCATAGTCTTACATTTTCCATAGAAAACCTAAAAATTAACTTTCTAGGTAAATTTTCAATAAAAAATATCAAACACCCAGAAGTGGAACATGTTTGGATAGTCATTCTGCTCTTATAGGACCTTTTGTGCTTTGTTTGATGTCTGTATCAATGAGAACAAAAGGGAGGTGCTGGAAAAGCAGACCAGTGGTGTGACATCTCATCCCTGATACAGAGCAAATGTTGTTGTAAGCGAAAATGTTTCAGATGAAAAACCCCAAAACAGGGTTACAGAGTCTAGTCTGTAGGCAGGCTTGAGCCATGTCTGATAAGGCAAGCTTGCCCTATTGCATAACATGTAAAACTTTAGGTGTTGCTTTGTATTTTATTTCAATCCCATTTCTAACAAGCAGATTTTTTTTTATTCATACAAAATGAAATTGAGTTTCCTAATTACAATAGGGCAAAACTGAGTGTATCTTGAATTGCAAAAGAAGGAAACAGGACAGTAGGTGTATAGAAATTTCTTTCAAACTCAGAAAATACAAAAAAACATTTCACATCATGTCAGGTCAACTGACCTAAAACAATCCATAAAACAGTCAAGTATTATGTTGTTCAAAATCCTGTTTTTCTTGAAGTCATCTGAAGATGCACAGCTGTTGACCCTACCGAGCAGCTTCTCCACCAATTCTTTCCCAGAAAAGCATGTAGGAAATTCTATCCCATCTTTAGATTTGTAGGATATGGAATTACTACCTCTGCCTTATTCGCCACAAAAGGTCGTTGGGTCAGAAATCATGCTTGCCTCTTGGTCTCAGTACATGGACCACCATCCGGGAAAAATGAAATGTACTTAATTTTGTACCCATTATCTTTTGGTTCCGAGGCATTTGTAAATATTCTTTACTTGTCCCAAGAGTCAAATACGTCTCATTTTTTAGGCATCAATTATTCAATACTCTATCTTAGGCATTACACATTTTGATCATTGTTTAATCTGTTTCAGTCTATGCTGAACCCTTTTGTTGGCTTTCTGCCTGATTGCTGATGTGGGATATCTGTTTCTCCTCTAGAAATCAAACATCCAAATATACTTTAACTGTAGGACTATGTGTCTGAGTGTTGTGTTTTCTATAGAGAATGCAACAGTGGGAATTTGAGTCCTCAGTGAAAGGTTGCAGAAGCCCAAGTAAGTCTAGAACACTTTCATGTGTTTCCTCATCCTCTCCTTTCCCCTGGTCTTCAGTTACAAATTTTGTGAACTCTGGGGAAGAGGCAGTTCATTTCAGTGATGCCTCTCTGACAGGTTGGCAGGTACTAGGACCCTGCCTGGGGATGGAAGGCCATTCTGCATACTTGTCCTGGAAACCAGATGAGCTTGGTAGAGTAGGAGTTGAGAACTTCTTTGTGATCCATCCATGCCTAGAGTAGCCACCTGAAAATGCTCAGGTCAGGGCAGGCTGCAAAAGGAGAGTAAATTCTTCTAGCACTGGTGAGTGACACTGAAGTCAGACTCCCAAGCCAGCCACAAACAGTGCTTCTGATTCCCCACGCTGGTTATCAAGAAGATAAAACGAAAGATAACACAGCCCCCTTTACTGCATTTCAGTCTCTAACTCCCAATTAGGCACTAGGTCCTGTAGAGAGATAAGTTATTTAAAACTCTATGCTCTTTACCTAAGAAGTTCTCCTGATCCCCCAAAGCGCCAGCCATATTACCGAATCAATATAAATTTGAGTCTTACCCGAAATACCACGCTGCCAGCCAATCCTTTAGTATTTAAAACTAAAGATTTATTATAAAAGGAAAGAAATTGTAAGAGAGAGGTTAAATTAGTGAAAGCAATCAGATACATACAAATGATTCAAAAGGCCATCTATATCAGGTCCTCTAGAGTTCTGGTGTTTGCAGACTGGTACAGTTCCTCTGGTGTACATCCAGTACCTGGATGAGTCTCAGGCTGGGTCCACACTAACGGTGGCAAATTCGCTGCCGACACATCGATTGCTTTGGATCGACTGAGTGGTCTGTGTAGACTCGCTCAGTTGATCCAGGAAGCGATGCAGGAAAACCACCTCGGTAAGTGGTGTAGCGCTGCATTGAAGGGAGTGCTGTTCCCTTCGACGCAGCGCAGTATGGACACCGCGCAGAGGAGACGCCGCGAAGTCAACGGGAGATAGGCAAGTGATTTACGTCACTTGCGTATCTCCTGTCGACTGCTGCCGAATCGCAAAGGTAAGTGTAGACCGGGCCTTAGTCCTTTGAGTCACACTTCAGTTGCAGATGAGGAGTTGGTCCAGAGATAGGTGAAGACTGAAGACAGTATAGTCCTTGGCCTTTGCCATGCTGCTGGTGGAAATTTACGGCAATAAGATGGAATTTAGGGTCACATGAGTAAGTCCTGGTGACTCATAAGGTGTAGCCCTTAGTTTCTTTCCCTGGGCTGAGTTCCCTTAATGGGTCATTAAGTAGGCTAGTGCTGCAGCCATCCCGTCTGGGGTGCTGCTCAGAAACGGCACAAGTTGAAATACAGATACAACAACCATATCCATAACTTCCTATACAAATATGGCACATACACATGAACAAAATGATCATACTTAGCAAATTGTAATCTTTCTAATGGTGCCTGACATGGCAGATCTCTCATGAATTATTGTAATTTTGACATTGATGATGAATAATATCCTAAATGGTCTCCCAATCCAGCCAGCTTCACATTCTTAAAGACAGAAGGAACTAGGGGCAAGGACAAAAGGCAGCCTGCGGGGAGAAGTCCTAGGAACAGCAAAGCAGAGATGAGACCTCAGGCTGAATTATGTTGTTGAATTTACCATTAAATGAAACCCCGGGAAGTGGGTGAGATTGAATCATGTCCAGTGTATGTACTTTGGTAGGAGCAGGATGAGAGTGCTGCCTGTTTACATGCAGATAAGAGGGATCAGCTGAGCAAAGTTACATGCAGAATTCCATGGACACGGAGGCTACTTGAGTTTTTTCATATCCAAGCACCCACCCATAAAATGCATCCACACATTTTAATTGGTGCATTGCGTGCCATTTTCATGCCAGTGTGTTGCAAATTACTTCAACAAAACAGAGGAAATTCTACATCTTTGGAAAAGCATGAGATATGTCCGCCTCGAGAAAGTTATTAGTGCCAGGAAATAGATTCTTTATTTTAATCTTCATATAGAGAGGGTCATTATGAAAGATCTTTTTTCTATGGTAGTGTTCAGAGGTTTCAGTCAGGCTTTGGGACCCCGTTGTGTTTGGTAGTGTACAAGAACATACAAAGATATTGGTAATGTCCCTTGCCCTTGGTAAAGAGAAGCTTATCTATAAATACATGTCATTATACTGTAACAATAATGAGGGGGGTGAAAGAGCGTATCAGTACTTGGTATCTAGGTACTGCAGTGATGAGGGCATTAGAAATACCTAAAGCAGATCACCCTGAATTACTAGGAAACAAATTTGCTGTTGCTCTTTCCTCCACAAAGATGTTTCAGTGGCTCTAATTTCCTCCTCCTGGTCTATGTAGTGGGATGTAGGTCAAAGGGAAGAAAATCCTAGACTTTGTAAATAACTTACTAAATATAATTTTTCTTGTAGCTGTTGTTTCTCCCATTATACAGCTGCAGAAATTCTAGGACAGCATTCCACATTCTCATGTTCTTGCTTGACATTCTCATGGGGGTACATGATGAAGTTTGGACAAATTGGGATTTGTTTTTAACATTTACGTCTAGTAGGAAGGATAGCAACTTTCTTGTGAATGTTGTAAAATGTTGACCATCCTCTAATACCCCTTGTCCTGAAATGTTAGGACTCCACATTCTATTCTATGTAGATGGTTATATTGCTATCAACTCTGTGAGCGCCTTTCAATAGTATATTAATCAGTGTGACTAAGTGCGCCATATCTGGTCCCTTCATTCTGTCCCAAGGGGGAGAGTTGTGTGCAGTGGAAGGTTATGTTTTGGTAGGGTTTTGTTTCATGGTATTTTAAAATGCATGTGCTGCTCTGTGTTTATATTAGAGAAGGCAGATTGAAGAAAAGACCCACTGAGAGCAGAGTGCAGTGTGAGGGTTGAGATGTTTCTTCGTTTTTCTTGGATTTTGTCTCAGACCTGCATTGAGACAGCCTTGTCTCCTGTACAGACCAGGTTTACCCATATGTTTACTAAGTTTTATAAACTTCCTTTCATAGTTTTAGAAATAGAAGAAGTTTATTCATGGCTAAATCTGGATTTGTGCAAATTGACTTGATATTTTGAAGTGCACTAAAGGCATACATCTTGTCCAAATAATACACTATAATTATCTGACAGAATGATTTAAATGGAAGGCCAATAACCATTTGTCATTAATTATGAGTACTTTGAAAACAATAGTGAAATGAGAACTATGCAGCAAATGATGGGAAAAAACTGTAAATGGAACTACTTACATTCTTTAGCTTATAGGATTGAAGTGGATGAATGGTTTTGGCAGTGGAAAGCATTGCAGAAGGGGAGGGAGTCAGGGGAGGAAGAGAAACTCAGCTGAGAAACCTGGGAAGGTCAAGAACTTAGCCAGATATTTATAAAGGGGAAAGCTGATATTGTTTTTTGTGAACTAAGCTTTCAGCTGCTTTCCTGAAGATAATAATAGACATGTCATGTTGAGCATTCTGAAGAGATTTTAAGAGAGCTCTGTAGATTACTTTGCACACACTAAATCCACAAAAATGATCTAGGTTAGGCTAGGGGTTTAAAGACAATAGGTGCACAAAATAGAGCTCTAGAGTCAACAGAATAATTGGCTTAGTTTTCTTATCTTCCTCTCGTCACCATTGTGGCTACATCTTACTGTATCTGGGTGGTCTGAAATTGATTTTTTTTTCTCTTGTCAAAGTCTGTCTTGTCTCAGTGAGCAATTGTTTTGTGTAGTAAAAATATAACAACAAAATATTTCCTGAAAAACAGAAGGTACTCCCAAACAGTGGCTAGCTATTGAAACTTTTCTGAAGCTAAGCTTTCAAATTAAGAGGAGAGGGAGCTGTGTGAAGTGGATTGTCTGAAATGCAGCCTCCCCTCCTCTCTCACTTCACCCCCGCCCCAGTCTAGTCTTCCTTCTTGGGAGTAAGCAGTTTTGGAGTCTCTGTAGAATTTCCTTCAGACAGTAAGGTTCTTATCAGCAAGTAAAGCTTTAGAGGGTTGGATTTAATCCTCTTCTGTCCTGGGATTTGAAATTTTAAAGCACCTGTGAACACTTATAGGAATATATAAAAGCATGAGTAAACAGCAAGAACTTAAAGGTTGAATTTAAATGTGGTGGGGCATGTTATAGTCTCACTGTTCGTGGAAAATGTTTTGCTATCCAAGAAATCGGAGACCTGGAGAATAATTTTTGCGAGTAAGAGGTGGTGTGTGCTTGGAGGGTAATGTTGGAAATAGAATCTGTGAATAGCATGCAAAATCTCTTGGAGATTTGGTTGAAATAAAGTTTGAGCCACTCTTTCCTCCCCACTTGCAAGCTGATGGTCCTATAGCATCCCTGGCCTGCCTGGGTGGCTATACAAGCATCAGGGTGTATATAATTGGGTCCAGTCAGAAAATGAATTCATTGCACTATTGTAATTGGATTCTGAATGTGGCAAGAGAAAACAGGCTTCTTTACAGGGTTGCAGGTGCATGTGTTTCCTGACTTGGCTTGTATTTCTTAGTTTAGGGAGAGGAGTTTAACTTTTTTTTTTTTTTTTTTTAATTTGACTTTCCCTGTACTGGAGGAGCACTACAGTGTATTGCCTTGATTTACGCCCGCTGAATATTTGGCCCAGCTTATCATCTACAGATAAAGGAAAATCTACGTTGTAATAAATGGCACAGTTCATTACTGCTGCTGTTTTTGGAATCCATGAAGTGAGAAGATATTTTTTTTTTGGGGGGGTGCCAATAGCTACAGTCTTACAAACACTGAAGATGAATTAGGCAGTCAGACATGATAGGCCTTGCATTTCTGCATTATTTTAGCATACCTTGACTGGTAAAAGGCATCACTAACAGACTCTCTTAAACTACTTGCGTTGTGTAACTCTTTATGAATGCTCTGCCAAGAAAGTGTTCTATTTCTGGAGAAAGTCATTGTATAAATTAAAATTAATTAAGTATCTATCAACAGAAATATGCAGTGGTGTTTTAGCTGTGTTGGTCCTGACAAAGTGGGTGATACATTTTAGTGGCCCCACTTCTGTTAGTGAGAAAGAGGAACTTTTGAGCATACACAGAGCTCTTCTTCAGGTCTGGAGAAGAAGAGTTGTGTGAAAGTTCGAAAACTTGTCTCTCATCAGCAGAAGTTGGCCCAATAAAAGATATTACCTCATCCACCATGGCTCTGTAAATAAACATGAAATAGGAAAGTCAGACCTCTGAATTAGGCCTCGATCCTGTAAACCATGCAGATGCTTAACCTTACCACAAATATTTCCAAACTGGTATAGTTAAGTAAAGTATTTATACCCATTCATGGGACTGTTTGTGGTAAGGTTAAGCACATCTTTAGTATACGTTTTTCTTTTTCTTTTTTTTTTCCTGGGCCGGGAGGGTGATTTTTCTTCATGAACAGATTTTCAAGACTGCTTATAATGTACTTAATTGGTCCCATTTTATGCTATATTTTCATCTTTTCAGGTATGATTCCTGAAAATATATTCTCTTGCATCACTGGAGTTTGAACTGCAGTTCTACAGACTTGCATAACTTCTTCACAATGAGATGTTTGTAAATGTTACCAGAAACATGAATGATGCCAAATACATTTAGGAAGGGTTCACATGGTAGTTAGAATTAGTAAATATACTTTAATTTTGAAGGCATCCATGCATAATACCTTGCTTGGATATTTGTGTTTTTAGAGAAATGAGTACTTTAGAAAATATGATTTAGAACATAAAATTTTTGAAATTTATGCAAAATAGGTTTAAGTGTGCAAGCTTTTCTGTGCACTTCACTTCTTTCAATTTGCATATCCTTGACCCTTTTATTGCAATTAAAAGTCAGCTGTATCTATCAATTGCTGATTTTCTTGGATTGAGTAATTAGAGGCAGGCAAAGAGACTATTTCAGTTTGAAAATAACATGGGGAAAGAATGGAATTTGAGCCCTCCCCTGAAGGAAGTAAACTAGCATAAATCATTGGATGAGAAGTGCTATATAAGAACTAGGTATTATTATTATTATTATTATTTATTATAAAAAACATATTATGACTGTTAAACAATAGCTATAAAATCTTTAGATAAGAGTAATGTCCTATCTTATGATATCAAGCTCTTTAGCATAGTAATTTATATAAGCTGCTTTAACATCTACCATTAGGGGAAGCTACGCAAAAGCTGAGGTCTGTGGGCACTACATGAGGGTGACTATGTCTCAGTGATGGTAAGCCCCTCCTGTAATCTTTTCCATCTTTGTACTTTAATCCTCAAAAGTGACCAGCAAAAATTCAACCAGCCAGTTGCAGTCTGTTGTAATCTATATTTTACTCCCCAAATCTACTACTTACCATTTAAACGAGCAGGCCCCTACCTGAAATCCATACGGGGCAAGTAAAATAGATCCTTTAGCCACATGAAGAAAATATGGCCAGACACTATTGTGTAGGGGGGTTGAGGTTCTTTTGTGGTAGTTTAATTGCACAAGATTCTTGTACAAAATAAACACAGAACCCCAGAAAAAGCGTGTTAATGTTTTTTGTACTTTTTTTGTCCTCAATTAACCAGGGGCTCCTGTAAACTTTCTCACCAGCTGATCAGCACTTTCCCTCTCATCCTTCCCCCCCATCCTCCCCATAAGCCTTTTCAGCCAATCATAAAATAGGTGTCTGCTGTTCATCCCCGCTGGCTGCAGAAGATGCACCTCCATAAATGGCTCATTCAGGTTTCACATTCTGTACCTACATGATAGTCTGTGGAAAACTTACTTCCTCTCATTTGTCTCTTCCCCTGCTTTCTTGCTTTTCATAGCCAAATATTCCTAAAAATGAAAAAATCAGTCTCCCCAAAATAGAGACATCTGTTAGATATTAAAAGCAAAAGTCTCAGGCCTTCCAAACATGAACTTAATTATTTTCCTTTTAATTGTTAAAAGAAATGTTTCAGGTTGCACCATTGTTGGTTACGTGCATAATATGTAAATGTGCCACATGATTGTTACCTACTGCCATTTAAATGGACGTTTTATTCATTCTCTCTCTGAAGTGCATGGAACTGGGAAGGAGAACAGGCTGATGACCTGAATTGGAAACTTTAAACAATGTAAGCTGAGCAGAGTGGAAAAAGGAGAAGGAGGAATGATTGTTGGCTCATCCGTTGTGTTTTCAGAGTTCCTCGGAAAAGAAAATAACATGTCTGCTTTGAATCCTGCCGGCTGAAATGCTCATTGCTTCTGCCTACAGGATGTATTGCAGATCTTTTTCCATATTTGCCAGACGTCCACATCTTAATATTTCTAATTCAGGCAGCTTTCCCTCAGTGGTGTTTTCCAGTTCAATATGTTTCATTTTTGTCCTGAATATCTTTCTTCTACCTTTTTAGCTTTTTTCTAGCTCCACTCCAGATGTTGCATCTGAACATTTCTGGGTGTACATAAAAGGCAAGGAACCAGGACAACCATTGTCCATTTAAGTGCCAATTCTGTTGTTTTTTTCCTATGGCAGTCCAGTTGTCCCTCTCTCTACTTACATTTACAGTGAGGATCTTTCACTCCCGATTTATTTTAGTTGTTTGTCACTGGTGCTGTGCAATTTCTTTCCGTTTAATCAAACCAACTTTTCTCCTTCATTGATTTGCAAATCAATTGCTTTGACTTGGATCTTTCCACTTTTAGACAGTTTTGATGGCACATTAATGCTGCACAGTTTAAAGAAGAATTTCTGGAGGCCTTCAGCATTTATATAGTAGCTTCATCTGAAGTGCTCCAAGTATTGGTTAAGTCTGAGCATGCTTCATTTTAAGGCTAAGCTTGTAATTGTGAGAGGAAAAATGACACTTCTAAGATTGCAGTGAGTCAGTAGCGTGGCTGAGAATAGGACCCAGGAGTCCTAAATCCCAGCCAAGACCACTAGATACACTTCCTTTGGCAAAATAAGTTTTGTTTGACATTTATCTAGCAATCCTGATGTTAATTGGCAGCAAGAGTCATAGTCGGAAGGATGTTTGTCTGATTCATACACCAATAACTGTGGCTTTCAGATTAGTGGTAGGAAGATCTCCTGCTTAAAATACATTATAAAAATCCTAGCCAAATAGGGCAACTGATTATTTTTATAATATTCAGTAAGAAAGCCAGAAACACTTTATCCAAAGGCTGGACATGTATCATTTCTATCCATGGATAAGGAGATACAGTATTTGCCTGGGATGGGTTTCAATAGTCAGCATGTATCCACAGAGGCCTATTTCATCCTCACTAAGAACCTAGAGTAATTCATGGAACTGAAACCATACCTTTTTCAGACTTCTATGGTTGATATTTAAATCCTCTAAAGATGTTTGCACATTTTGACTCCCAATTTTATGAATATGCAAGAGCATTGCCCATGTGTTGTTTACATAGCATAATTATTAATAAAATATCCAGTACCTATGCTTGTCCCTTAATAATTTGTATTCAAAGCACTAGTCGTCTTTAGACGCCTTTGAGGTGAATGAAAATTACTATCCATGTTTATAGTTTGGAGGAGAGGAGAAACTGAAGTGGTAAAATGAACTATCTAGCACCCCACAGCAAGTCTGTGATAGAATTCATGATAGAAGTCAGAACTTCTTTCCTGCTAACCCTCAGTGCAACCCTTCAGTCCATTCTGCTTCTGGTCTCATAAGCAAATTAAGAGTGGTTCTTAAAGGTATTAATTGAATTGATATAATTAAACCCCTTTTATTCTTGATCTCAAGGGTTCTAGTTTTACACTAAAATATTTTAATCATATATCACTGTATTTTCTTTGTAGAGATCTAAACCCTGCCTCTGTCATTGTGCAGTGAGTATTCAGAAGTTATGGGAGATATTTAATTTTGTAGCCGTTGGTATAGATTGTTCTGTTTGTTTAGCCATGAAACGATTAAACAGATTATAATTGGACACTAGCATGTTTTATCCAAAAGGGAAGCAAGAGTTTTGAGTCTAGCATTCACAGGAGAACAGTCAAGCCACATGACACTTTACTTGCAAGAAGGATCCTGAGAGCAAGCCAAGAAAAATTGATCCTCATGTAAATATGAGGATGAGAATAGAACTAATACATTCTGCTGAAGATTGTGTTCAAACCAAACAAGACACTTTACTTTAAATTCTCAGCTAATCCTGTAGTTTCTAACATCAGGAGATGTTTCATTAAGTGAATATTAGATTTTGCTCAATTTATTATTCATTTAAATAGGACACTATCCGATGTCTGCCTAGTATTCTTTGTCATGCAGGTATATTCTTTGCAAGGATGTTACGTGATTGGTATAGATATTTCCTTCTAAGGAATTGTCAATGAAATCTCTCTAGTTTGTTAGCATAATAATGCTTGCAATATTGACTCCTCCTTTTGATCTTTTTTTCTGCTTTTGGATAAGTGGGTGGTCTACAACATGTAAATTGTTGCTCCTTGTTTCCTTACTGCCATCATTGCCTTTTCCTTGATAGTGGATTACATAGTTTATTCCACAGACTATGGAAGGATATTACGGTTTACAGTTTGATGTAATTTTTAAAATTAAATGCCAGAGGTGGGGGAGAAAATTTTCAAATCTCATTTTTTCTTTACTTTCCAATTGAGCATTAAGTACCTTTCACTGTGAGCTAGATAAATATGCTGAACTTAAAGTAAAATCTACAGTTCCAGAGCTGTAAAAT
The DNA here is from genome assembly GCA_007922155.1 of Mesoclemmys tuberculata. NCBI lineage: Eukaryota > Metazoa > Chordata > Testudines > Chelidae > Mesoclemmys > Mesoclemmys tuberculata. The sequence continues at coordinate 46,969,203 of ML675609.1, read as the reverse complement.
GCAGCCATTCTGGATGGACAGAAGCTTTAGATAGCAACTCGTTGTTCAATGGAATCTTCCCCACATTGTTGGAAATCACCTACAGAATAGATAATGTTTTCAGGTTCTATGGCCCTGAATCAACAATCCATCCTTACTCAAACAAAGCACATAATCATGTGCTCGGGTCCTATTGACTTCGTTTATGCTGGGTGTATTGTGACTTCAGTTGGATTTAAGCATGTGTATAAAGTTCAGCATGTGCTAAACTCCTTGGTTGAATGGGAGCCTATAACCAATAGTGTGTGTGTGTAATGTTAAATAAGTAGCAGGTAAATGAAGTAAGAGTCGATTGGCAGCAAGGCTGCTAGTGCAGAATTGATACCATTTGTAGTTAATTAGTAGACACTCTTGTAGGATGCTATGGGTGTAAGCTTTTATTCTTTACGTGGTGCAAGAACCTCCTGGAAAGAATTGTGATAATAGTAGCACTTAATAGGAAAAAATAGATTAACCATAGATCTTTGGATGTGAGCCCTACTTTCTGAGGGGCCACCAGGTACCAGTCTAGTTTTAGCATACCACCGATCTGCTGTTGAACACGCAGATCTGTGTTGTTAACAATGGTTCTTCGAGTGCTGGCCCATGGTGCCTTCAGGTATCTTTGGCGCAAGGGTCCCTGGGACCGGCGGTGGCAGCTCTGCAGCAAGAGCCTGTGAATCTGGTGAGCGTGAGTTTTCCCGATGAGGGAGAGTGGAAGAGTTGGGCCTCCCCTACATGCCAGATACATTTGAGGCAGAGTGGAACCTGATTGCCGTTATGGCGCAGCAGTCCCCCATCTCAGGAGTGAAGGCGGATCCAGCTATTGAGGTGGCACCTGACACCTGTAGGGCGGTCCTGGGTATGGAAGACCCAATGGGCCAGGACGTTCCCAAGGTGGAAGGGGGACCCAGGGCCTGGTCATCTTCCTCCCCTGATGAAGTGATGGGGGGAATCGACCACTGTGGACATGGACAATAGGGCTCACCAGGAGCTTTTGAAAAGGGTGACCCAAAATCTGGGTCTACAGGTGGAGGAGGTCTGAGAGTCCATAGACCCTATGGTGGACATTTTGGCTCTGGAGGGCCCCCCGAGAGTCGTCCTATCGCTGATTAAAATGGTGCAGTCCATGATGAAAACGCTGTGGCAGATGCCGGCCTCTACAGCAAAAGGGATAGAGAGGAAATATTTACTATTACTAAACACTATAGCCTTGAACCGTGGTTCAGCATTAACCTAAATCTAGATTCAACTATGCTGTTCTTTTATAAAGATAACTTGCTGTTGGAGAGTTACTGTGGACAATGATTTCAAGTACTTGACTTTCCCATGGTATAGTACAGTAGAACCTCAGAGTTATGAATACTAGAGTAACAAAATGACCAGTCAACCACACTCCTCGTTTGGAATCAGAAGTACGCAGTCAGGCAGCAGCAGAGACACAGGCACACAAAAACACAAATAGAGTACAACACTGTGTTAAAAGAAAAGTACTAAAAAAAGGGGGAGGAGGTTAAAAACATGTAACGAGGTAAGAAAACAGTTTCTATTCTTATTTCATTTAAATGAAGACAATTAAAAGCAGCATTTTTTTCTGCATAGTAAAGTTTCAAAGCTATATTAAATCAACTTTTGAAAGAACAACCATAACATTTTGTTCAGAGTTACGAATATTTGAGTTACTAACACCTCCATTCCTGAGTTGTGTATAATTCTGAGTTCTACTGTATATGTGTAAGGGTTAAAGGCTTCTACTATATGTATGAGTGCATTGCCCTGTAATGCATAGTCCACTGAAAATCGCGCCAGTACTGACAGCTAACAGATTTTCCTTTTGCTTAGGTTGCCTCAGGAAATTTTCATGTAACCTATTAACGTTTTAGCCAATCAGTCATTATCTACCAATCAATCATCACTAACTTGATGATCATCCTTGTAACTTCATTAATAAATCACCACTAGCCATCCCCCGGGAACTGGGAAATTGTATAATAGTTCAATATAAGAATTACAAAACCCAGTAAACACAGTGTGTTATAAATAGAGATTGGCCCAATCTGCAAAGAGCTGAACTTCCCCAAGTTCAGAATTATTCAGCACCAGAGTTTTGTTCAGGCTTATCTTTCCGTGTAAGATATGTCAAGGAAATACAAAGTGAGAGGGAAAAATTATAAGGGTCTGACACAGAAATGAGAAGTAAGGGTGAAAATTATAAATATGGAGCTAACAGTGTCCATACCAAATGTAGGTTTAGAAATCTAAATTTTAGTTGAAGTTTAAAATTAGGGAGAGAGCCACAAAAATGGAAATCAAGAGGGAGCTAATTACAAGCCTTAACTAATAGTGGGGATCTCTAAAAGGCAGGGTAAAGGTGTGTTCTTAGATACATATCAGCAAGAGATGCAAGAAGGGAGTTAAAAATAGTCAGAACCTACACTTCTAAAGTCTTCTGTATGATGTTTTCTATATTAATAGGTGAAAGGTGGTGAGGGTAACTAGGTAAGATACTGGTATGACGTGTCTTCCTCTAAACTCAGAGATGTTGGCTTTGATCATAATGGTTAGCCCATCTGTTGATTTTTTGCTTTGGTAGTCATGGCATAGTAAAACGCAATGTTTTAAAATTCTGCGGTTAAAGGGAGTACTTTTCATTATTTGAAATCAGGCAATATTTGTGCTTGCAAACGAGAACGTGTAGAACCCTGTAAATTACTCATTGCACTCACTTTTATCCTTCAAATTCATTGCTGTCACTGGAGATGATTGGAAAATTTGGACAACAAAGAAACAAACTAAATTTCTCAAAGTTGTGATTTTTTTCATCCTGTTTTCCAGCCCGCTCTAGTTGTTGCAGAAATTACCTTGTAATCATTCAATCATGAGCAACTATTGTTCATACAGAGCTGTGTGATTAGAGATTACATGATGATTTAGGCTTCTATGTGGATTCTTCTAGCGATTGTTTTCCTCTTGGTTTAGCCGATGTTTGTTGGTACAAAAGATAAAAGAAAAAATATGCTTTGTGATCACAGCCGCTGTTATAGGAAATAGTAAATATATATTAACATACACATTCCAGAGAGCTATGTAAGCAGCACTTTAAGGGAAATGCAAATTTTGGGGTAGAATCATAGAAAATAGAGAGGGTGACGATTTGTTGGACAATATAGTAAGTAACTCCTGTGAATTTGTGATATGCTCACCAAAAGATGATTGTGTATGCATTTAATGTCCATTAATGCCAAAGGGGAGACTATATTGACCCACTTTTTTGGATTTTTTAAAATATTTCTTTCAGTGTAAGCAATCATAGCTCATTTGTCTCTCCTAATAGTACTGTTGTTTTTACTGTTTTAAAATGTTTTTTTCCAACTGGGTACTAAGTTCCATTGTTAAGAATTTTCTACCAACATTAATCAATGAAATCCTTCCCTGGCTAGTACTCTGTTTTTTGTTTACATGTTTTAAAAAAACCAAGTGTCTTCCATTTCACTGTTTAACGGTTGTTGCAAAACCATATTATACAACACAAGAATCTCTAATACATAAGGAGGGGCACATTAGTGGTCTGAGTTATTTAGGTCAATATGCCATGACTCAGTCTTTTATTACCTAATGTTTCAGACACAATGTGAATTTAATTTTGACCTTTCAGTTACATGAGCAGTTTGACTGGAGGCTGCACAATAGGCCAAATTATAGATGGTGCTAAAATTCATTGCAATTGTAGATTCAAATGTGAAGTGGAGATGACTCATCAGATGTATGCAATGTACACGGTGAAAATACTTTAAATGCTTAGAGTAAGGACAAAGAGAGAGGGCAAATACTACAGTATAATGTTATAAAAGTCCCTTTTTCTATTTTACAGGGTTTTTATGTGCCTTTATAACATGGAATCCAATGTATGAGATCAAAGCAGTCACATTAATGAAAACAAAGCAATTGTATTTCCCTCTAGGCACAGGCGGGGAACACGTGGCGTTCCAAACACTCGTGTACAAAGAAATAAGGCATTGTCCTATAACTGCACCAATCGGAGATTGAGAGACTGAGGTTAAAGCAGGGGTGGCTAAACTCTTGACAAATGGGGCACAAAGAGCCCGTAAATATACAAATTGGCACCTACTAGGATCAAAGGTCCAAGTGCCTTGGTGTCAACTCCCTATTGAAACCAACAGAAGTTCGGCACCTTGATGCTTTTGAAAATCTCTCTAGAGGCTACGTTCCCAAGGGGGACTCAGGCACATGAAGTGGCAGCTTAGCTGTTAAGTCCAATGCTTTGGTGCCAGTGGCTTTCATAAAACATTGCTCAGCTTCCGCCTAACACTGTATTGACCCCCCAGGCCCCTACATTTCTGAATGTGGGCTTGAGCTCAGCTGCCCAAGTCCCGACACCCCCAGCAGCTCAGCACCTAACTTGTACCCAAGCCTTGGGAAGATTCACAACCTAGGAGCCCCGCTTGCCTATCTCACCTCTAGGACCTGACCTTGTACGTGTGTTCTGAGCATGCCTGACCCACACAAAGAACAGCCAGCACGAGTAGGTGGCTGATGGTGCTGCGCGCTGCTCCTCAGATACCCAGTGCTTATGGAACTCTCCTGGGAGGTGGGAGACCTGGGTTCTAATCTATCCTCTGCCTGATTCAGAGCAGAGATTTGAAGCCAGGTCTCCGACCTCCCAGGAGAGTACCCTAAACAAGGGTGATGAGGTATTCTGGGATGAGTCTCTTTGGCTCTCCCGTTGAAGCTATTCCAGTTTGTATGAAATACTTAAATCATCATTGGGCCAGAGAGAAACTGATAATGACCCTAGCCTGGTGGTTAGGCAGTTAGCTAGGGTGTGGGACACCCAAGTTCCCATCCCTGATCCATTGACGGATAATTAGAAATGGAACAGCTACAACAGGAGAGATTGAGAGCATCATACCAGAATATCCCATACTGCAGTGACGGGGGTGCCCTTCTGCAATGCAGGGGACCCAAGTGCAGATCCTTTCTCCACATCAGGCAGATGGGGAGTTGAACCTGGATGCCTCATATACCAGGTGAGTGCCCTAACCATTGTACTAAAAATTATAATGAGGGCACCACCCCGACCAGCTCCTCTGACTGACCATTTTGTGACTATAGCTCTTTAAAAATACGTAATGGGAAATGTTTCAAACCGAGTGCCATGGTTCATTTGACCCAACATGGATTTTTTCAATTCACTCAATTTTTGTTTTTGTTGCAGTTTTTGGATTCGGTTCCACCCAAACCAGTTTTTCTTTTTCTTTTTCTTTTTTTTTTTTGAACAGTCGGTAAACTCCCAGCTCTCCAAGCAGAGTAGTTAGAGCTGAGTCCTGTATGAAGAGATCAGGAGGGTAGAGGCTAAATTAGGTAGATGTGAGATTAAAATAGTTGAGTTAATATTTATATTACAGCAGCATCAACTGAGATTAGGATGTTGTTGTGCTAGGCACTGTATGAACAGTCCCTGCCCCAAAGAGTGACAATTTAAATAGGCAGCACAGAGAGGTGTCAGAGGGAAAACGACACATAAATATGGAGTGACTTGCCTACAGAGACTCAGAAGGTCACTGACTACCAGCCTAGTATTCTATCCAGTGGTGCGCGCTCTCTCTCTCTCTCAGTACACATGCACTGGATAGAAAAAGAGGTTCCAAATCCATTCATAATTTTCCGTGGACCGCTTAGCCTTACGAATTGACCACGTTGCTGTTTCCGACTAAAACTTTCTCCAAAAGTGAGAGTAGGGGTCAATCTCAAAACTACAAGGCTCTTTTGTTCCTCTTAAAAAGTAATCTCTGCCGAGTGCTTTTTAATGAAAGTGTTTTGCAACAATCCTTCTCCTGCCATCTGAAGAATTAGAACATGTGTTTTCTGTTTCCATTCTCAGGCCAGGAGGATCCTAACAGCCTACGGCACAAATACAACTTTATTGCAGATGTGGTTGAGAAGATAGCCCCAGCTGTGGTTCATATTGAATTGTTTCGCAAGTAAACAAGATATCCAGTTTTGATTTATATTTCTGTAGATCACAAAGATTAAACTTTCCAGAATTGGTTAATGTACTGATTATATATATATATATATAATATAAATAAAATAACGAAACTCTTTTCAAGATGATAAATCTTTCTCACATTTAATATAGTACGTTTCACTTTTTAAAAGTTCCTGCACAAATTTTGAATTTAGTAGACTAATGCATATACAATAATATGTTAACTGATATACTTAATGAATTATTTTAGAACATTTAATATATTTTTTAAAATGCCAAATTACTTGGTGGTGGTCTAGGAATGAAAACAATAATCACAAATCATTTGTCATCTCTGAACAATTTGAATTTCAAACGTAAATGTTTATTTTCCATGTCTTTTAGGCTGCCTTTTACAAAGAGGGAGGTTTCTGTTGCTAGTGGTTCAGGTTTCATTGTCTCAGAAGATGGACTAATAGTGACAAATGCCCATGTGGTTACCAATAAACATAGGGTAAAAGTTGAGCTGAAGAATGGGGCAACATACGAAGCCAAAATTAAAGATGTTGATGAAAAAGCAGATATTGCACTAATTAAAATAGACACTCAGGTAAGTCAAGGCATTGTAAATTTCTTTCTCTTGCTATACTATATTATTTCTAAAACCTATTGTTAATTTTAATGCTTAGAGAAAATACTTCTTAGTGGCATGGACCATAAAGAATCTGTGTGTGATCTGACAACATGAATATATTTTTAAAAGCCTAGTCACAAATATTTTTCTGTACAAAAATACTATACGTTATAAAAGCAAAGATATTTGAAATGTTCATGGATCTTCCCCAAAAGAAAAGTATAGATTACTAAATGGTTAACATATGCCCAATCTAGTGTAATCATTAGAGCCACGAGAGGAAGTTTTATCTTGTGGCTGGTACAGGGATATATCGGTACCTGCCTTTTGTAGTTATTGTGAAGTTATCAGTAGCGTTTATAAAATATGTTGACATCCTCAGCTGGAACATGCTACCTTGAGACCAAATTTATCATGTTTTATAAAATTTTGCTTAAAAAATACCCAAATCAAAAGGAATTTTGAGGACTTGAGAGGAATACTGAGTTACTCTTCCATTGAACATGGACTTGTGAAGCAAAGGCATGCAAGTCCTATATCCAGAATCAAAAACCATGTAAACCACACTGCTGTCATAATTGTTGTCTTCTGTATCTGGTCCCCTCCAGATATATTTGAGCACCTTCAAGGCCATTGTAAACCACATTGATTATAAACAGTACTATTGATCTGCAAAAATGGTACATCTTGTTGAACTTTATTGTATAACTTAAATGTTGCTGGGTTCAGACAATAATGGTAAGCATCTCAGGCACTGATTTTACTTATTTGGGCTTCCTTTTTAAATGATCTTCATACACCCAATATAAGAAAACAAGCCACGTTTCGGAAGAGTATTAACATAAATACAGCAGGGAAGTGGGCGTCATCTGAAACATACGACTCAAATGTGTAGATACTCCAGTGTTTTTAGTTCTAGTCTATTCCCTATCAAGGTAAGAGGCTTTCAGTCCAGAGCGCATTACAAAATCAGGGAACTCAGAGCTCTTGTCTAACTCATCCTATGAAATGCTACACCATGCTTTCACTATCTGTCATTTAAAGGCTCCTTTTGCTCTTACCAGCAGCACGAGTGCAAAATCTTTACTGTCTCCCAAATGTGTTTTTCCTGTGTCTTTCTCACTCTCACTGGAACAAATGGCTGTGCAATACAAATACAGACCTTGTTTTACTCCATCCTGGCAGGTTCCATTTTGCTTCACCTTCATTTGCATATCAACCAACTCTCTGAGAAGTGTTAAATTTTTATTTGTGCATACGTGAGCTAAGATAAGTAAATGCAGACCTGTTCTTTGCAAATAGTGACAGGGCAATGAGAAGGAGGCAGGAAGATACCATGGGTCAGAACAGACACTAAAGTTGAGTGGAATGGGAGGATGGGGAGAGAGCAGGAAAACAGGGATCCAGAGGAGAGGAAGTGTGAGAATGGAATTATAATGTAGTGGAAAGGCAGGACATAGGCTATAAAATAGTGGGAAAGGTGGCAGGGCAGGAGTAAGAGAAGGAAGAGATGATGGTGAGGAAAAGGTGTGGAGAAGATAATGCGGTAGTTGAAAGTCGGCACAAAGTGGAAGAGGAAGAAGAAAGGAAAAAGACGACCATGGAGAGGCATGGCAGGGTGTGAGGTGGGATATACTGAGTATTCTACGTCAGGATCTTTCCACTGACACTACCAACCACACACACTAGATATTACACCTGGATTTCATTAGCACTTGCAGCTCTAGGGAGTCAGAGTTGTTGTTTTTAAAAGAAAAATGCTCTGTTCTGAAAAGCTGCACACACTAAAAGGACTTGCTCTGCAGGACATTTTGGGACGTGCACAAACATTTGGTGATGGTCCACAGAAAACTAGCTGGCTGGCTGTCCTCATGTCTAGCTGACTCACTTGGGAAGGAAGAGCCTGGAGGCTGTAGATACAGCTGGAAACAAGGAGAGTGGGAGGCAGTCTTGCTGCCTGTACTGCTGCTATATAAGAACTTGAATTCATGGTCGTTTGGAGAAGATAAATGAGGAAATGGCAGATGAGCTTGTACACTAACTAAGTGCCTAGGTTTCACTGGGTTTCATAAATTGTTTCTGAAAAGAGTAAAAAGATATGCATCTTGTACAGTATCTTCCTAAACCATGAAGCACAATATTTCTAGTTATATGCAGTAGAATATTAAGTTGTTTGGATAGCCTGACAGAGGTTATCCATGTTTCTTGTTACACTTTAGTTATAATTCGTAGATATTGATGAAATAAGCTACTTTCAGTTTTTTAAAAATGTTTGCACATTGACCACAAACAGTTTTTTCCATTTCATTCATTCATTTGCAACTTTCTTCAACAAATCATTGTTGATCAGCTGGTAATTTGCAATTAACCATTCCAAGTTCATGGTATGTTCAATCAGGGAACAGAAACAATATCATGTGATTTATGTAATACATCAGTATATTGTGAATTTTATATTTGATTATCTCTCACACACACAGAGAGAGAGAGAGAGTTCTGTGTCGGTTAGTAACGTAAGGTACATGTTTTTTTGTGGTTAGATGACTTGTGTAGCTAACCAGTACAGCGCAGATCGTAACACTGACAATTTGCAGTCTTATTTATATATTCAGCTGTAAGGTCCTCAGGGCAGGAGCTGTTTGCGCTATGAGTTGCACAAATACATAGTAGAACAGGGAACTGAATCGTGACTGAGGCCTCTGGAGACTGCTATTTCTAAAGTACATTTGTAGTATTTGGTGACTATCAAGCTAAACATTTATTTTTCATGAGTGATCATGCTAAGAAGTTTGAATGTTCATGGAAAGTAGAAATAAAAAGGTCACAGATGCAGTCAACTTAAAATTCACTTTCAGTATGAGTATTCACTGAACGTTTTCATTTATGTACACAACTCTGTTTCTGTATCCTTTGGCTTTTTAAAAGTGCCACAACCTTTTAGATCAGTAAAAATTGTTTAAATTTTCTAATTGGCTTAGTCTAATTTATTCAGTTTATTTAACTAATTTCTTGATTAAAGATTGTGTTATAATGACCCTTTAAAATCCTGATGTGACATCAAAACACCTATCCAATTTCTGAAGCGGGAGGTAACATTCCTTCCTCATTTGAAGATGACATCAGAGATGAAGAATAAATTGTTTTCTGCTCTAGCATGTTAAGGCAGGATCTGAAAGGCACAAAAATGTGTGTAGGAACAGATAAAGACTTGAATATGAGTCCAAGCTACCAGTCGGTATTCCCAAAATAGTTAAGTTCTCTTGTAGCGGTGTGCACTTCATTCTCCTTTGATCTGTGCACTTCCGGCTGAAGACAGGTTGCTCGAAGTCATGTGGCTTTTCTGGGTGGAATAGGAAATTACATAGGATATTAAGCTGTAGGCACCAGTAGAATGGAACTGGTTTCCACTGACTCACCCATTTTTCTGCTGAAAAGGACTTGAAGTCAATGAAAAACGGAACTCTCTTTGAGGGTTTTCTTCTTCTGACCATTAATTATGTTATGGTTTAGAAAAAACCTTGCATTAATAAGAATGTCCATGGTCAAATACAGTTTAGTTACTAAAGCATTAAAGATAGGAAATTAAATCAGAGCCAATCCCAGAAAGGCCCCAAAACAATATATAATATTAAGGAAAATAATTCCAAACACATGATAGTCAATGGAGGAGAGAGATCTGCAAAGCAGTAATGCTGAAAAAGGTCTGAGTGATGATAGACTGCATATGAGCTTGTGATGTGATGGGGCAAAAAACAAAACAAAGCAGCAGCACTGCACTTCTACGTCTGCATAGGCAAAATCATGTCACAGACTGGAGAAGCAATAGTGTATTTCTGTGGCACTGGTGAGATTGCAGCTAGAATGCAACACCTCAGAGTTGGAGAAAATGTTGCCAAATTGGAGGCCATTCCGAAAATAGCACCAAAATGATTTATGAGCTAGACAAGCTGAGTTATGTGGAGCATTTTCAGACAAATATTTATGGTTTGGTTAAATGAAAACGAAGTCAGATATAGCTGCCTTCAAGTATTTGAAAGTTGTAAATGCCCAAGAAGGAGGAGAAACTTTTAGGGTGGTCTAGTGGGTAGTAACCAGGGCTAGCAGAGCACAGGAAAAGTAAGGTTGCATAACAAGAAGTGCTTCCTAATGGTGGGTTCGTTAGATTGTCTTCCCAGCAAAACCAAACCAGGCTGTTATGAATGTTGGACTAATGCTGTACTCACTCAATGGGTACATGAAAGCCAAAAGCACTGGAAGCGAAGAGCATTTTTGCTGCTGTGTGCGCAAACGGAGTAGAGCTCCTGGTGGCTCCATAGAAGTGAACTCTGTGGCAGGTTTCTAGAGCTCACTACAAAAGAAAGCAATGTGGGTGGGCCATAGGGTGTACACTCTGAGAGCCAGAACTCCCACATAGGATCCCAACATTGGGCCACTCGTGCCATCCCCTGTAATTGCAGCTATGACCCAGCTACATGGAAAAATGCCCAGTTGAGAGTTCAGTGGTCTTGTTCCTCAGCATCATCCCAGTCTATTGGGATCTTCACTGGCAAGATTTAGCCCACAATCCTGGGAGGCAATGCTGCACTAGCAACGGGAAATGTGTAGGTTACATTAAAGGTCTCTTATCTGTATTTTCTCTCATTAACTTCCTACTCATTGTGGCATTTTAAAGTAAATAAGAACACTTGCCTTCATTTCTCTTTCCTTTTTGCTTGGCCTTTCAATCCGGATTATTTTTTTCCTTGGAGCACCACAGTTTCTGTCTGTGGTCAGAGGACATTTGGCCATCTCTATGTACATAAACTAGCAGAAGCAGAAAAGCAAACTTCTCAGTTTATGTATAAATATTTTAATAGTCAGCATCTTTGAAAACAAGCTCGTTGAGCTTTAGATAGAAGTGACTTTTGAAAACATGTGGAATCAATCCCTATTTTACTTTCAAGTACATAACTGAATATTATAAAGCTTCCTGGCAGAAGACTACCAGTAATCCCTCATGGTAGTTCCAGGACATTTTAAATGACGCACACAAATGAAAGGTGTGGGGCGGGGCACAGGCAATACATGAAGCACTTTCAGATGGCGGTGCTGGTGATCTATTGTTTTTAGATTGCAGTAATCCCACCATGTGTTAGGCTTTTTCAAACAGAGGAAGACAGTTTTCCTGCAATGTTCGTATGAAAATTCAGGAGTGTGTTCACTGGGGATGGATATGAGGATCTGTCTTTTGTTAGTTCCTTTGTCATTAAGACCCTGATCTTGAGATATATTGAGCACATGCAGTTCCCATTCAGTTTAATGGGAGCTGACGCTGCGCATCATTTCTCATGATCAGGCTGCCTGAAATAAATAAAATCCCTCTGTGTATTTTAATTTCTTCGACTATGCTATAAACTAAAAATGGGAAACTGATCGTATCTATGCATCAGTAGAAATTAGGGTTTTTTAAATAGATGTTGAATGCAGAAGTGAAAAATTGTATATGAAAACAGAACAATGTAGCATGGGCTACTTTCTTTCTATGTTTTGATAAAACATAGCTAAGCAAGATGCCTCCAGTTACAGGTTCAAAAAAATGACATAAAGTATATTAAGCTGCCTCTTTTGAGATGCCAATAATAAATTCCAGTGGACTGGTTTTATGTTTGACAACTCTTGTAACATCTTTCTTTAAAAGGAAACACTGAAATATAAATGCAAATTTCTCCCAATCAGTAATTTCTCTTTTTTACCTATTTAATTTTTGCTTTATCAAGTTGCCTCTTGCCTTACTACTTTCCATCTTTTTTCACTGTCTTTTTCTCCTTCCAGATCTCAAGTCTTGATCTTTCCATTTCACCTTTTTCTCATCTTACTATCAACATCATCAGTTATCGTAGCATAGTGGGTTAGTATACTGGATGCCGTTATGCTCCTATTACAACATTGATCCTGTTATGTTTTAGGGTTAATGTTGATATTTTATTAGATGGCATGAATCCCCATGACATCATGAAATATCATCTTTGTCCTTTGTGCAAGTCCTCATTCACAAATTTTATCTGATGGAGATTTTTTAAAATATATGAAAATACTACCAATTGTGAAACTATCCAAAATTAGAAGTCTTTTGTTTTCTTTGGCATTTTGTCAAGGAATTCATAGATTTTAAAGGACATTTCTTGTCTTAAAACGGTCAGATCTGTATGTTTTTTGGTGTAGTTATTTCTGAAAGCTTAATTGAATTCCATATTTAAAATAGAAAGGCAATTCCCAAGAGTATCAGAGTTATATACTTTGCAAAAGTTGAAGTGACAGCTGAATTTGTAGATGCAAGTATACGAACATCTGGTTTTTTCCACTTAAAAACTAATTAAGGGACTATATGTCAGTTCCCAGCATGAATCAGAATAAATCAGAAAATTGTTCCATCTTCACTGATTTATGGAGCTCCAAGACCACTGTGTGCAGATTCATCACATTCCTTCCATAAAATTAGCAGATTATAGATAAGAAAGGATAGAAGTCAACATGCTTTTCCTCACAAAGATGCACTCACATGTCTCATGGTTGAAGTTCTAACTGAAATATCCTAGTATGTTCCTAGTTGGATGTTTATCTTCTATGTTTTTAATCACAATGTGTTAGCCAAATTCTGACCATAGTTATTGCAGTCTGCCTGTCTAGATTCCCTCCCTTTCGTTTCAGGATGAGATCTTTCGTGGGTATAATTTGGTGAGACTCCATTGATTTCAGTTGGTGTAGCTCCATTGCCGATTTACACTAGCTGGGGATCTGGCTGTCAGTAGGGTACAGAGCTTGTCATCTTTGTCATAATGTTACCATGGTGTAGTGTTACTGTGCACAGCTGAACAGCTGCTGAGTTCCACTGAAGAGCCAGTTGCATTTCAGGAGTGGGTGAACAGATTCGTAGGTGGGTGAAAGTAGCGGGATGTGAACCCAGTCCTGTAAATCTAATGCAGGACACACATTGTACTCAGTGGGAGTTCTGTGCATCGCAAGTTTGTAGGGTTGACTCTCTAGCCTGTAAAACGTGTAAAGTTCTGGGATGAAAAGGGCTAAGATATTATTGTTAACTGATGGCTTATCTTATGACAAGGTGTAATTGTTAATAATGTGCTATTTATGGGTTTATATGGTTAGTCATACGTTAGTTTGTAGACTATATGCTTTCATCTTTAGATTATTGTGTGAACACAAGAGTTGCCCAAGGCCATGCAGTGAGTTGCTGGGATTAGAACTAGAGTGTCTGGCTTTCAGCCATGTCCTTTATTCACTACATTATGCTGGAAGGCAGATGAGTTTGCCCAGCATTTTAATTAATCCTCATGGCATATCTGTAGCTAATTGGAAGTGGTTGTCTCCAATAGATTGTTATGTTACAGCAAGCTGATCTATAGCCAGTTGGTGTTAAGTAAAAAGAAAAATGAATCAATTTACTAATTAACTGTTTTGTGAAGCCCCTGGACACAAGTACTTAAGCTTGAATCACAAAGTGCTGTCTTCATACTCCAGCCATCCTGAGAAATGCTTGTTAATTGGAGCTCGTGGATGGCACCTTTTTTATAGTTTTGTTTCAACTACTGAATGATGAGATGCCTTGTATTTTATAATACTCCTCTTGCAGGCTGGAACAAGATGCTTTATCTGGTCTACATCTTATTCATTTCTAACTAGGTCTAGTAATTTTAATCACATTTTCCCCTAGTTTCAATTGATAATTTTTACCACTTTGATTAAATTCTTGTTTGTTTTTGAGAAATGAAATACTGCTAGTTGTGAGTGTCTATTTTTAAAAATCCACAGTAATGTAAAGATACCATAGCCAGCTTACAAAATCAATTCACTATAATGCATGCGTTTATATGTACCTTTAGCAACGACCATCTCATTTTTAAATGATTTAATATTTACATAATGCTATAGGTGTGCTTGGCACTATACTGAGAAATTAAAGATAGGAAGTAACATTCTGAAAAGTGTCACTGATTTTCAGTTGGTGCTTGGGTTCCTTAGCCACTTAAGTGCTTTTGAGAATTTTTCCTCGGATCTTTTAAAGTCTTGGGTCCTGATCTCACAATGAGCTCTGAATACAGGGTCCCCTCCATCCACAGAGCTTCATAAAAGATAAAAGTTGACTGTGGAAGGAGAGGCAACTTCAATTATTTTGACCAATAATAATAATGAATTAAATTTGTAGTTTACAGACCATTAGCTCAAAATGTTTTCTCTTAAAGAGCACAATAGTCTCTTCTAGAAACATCCTGTATAGGGAGCACATGCTTTTCAAAACCAGGTTTCATAATGTGTGCAGAGGGAAGCAATTTTTTTTAGTTTATTTTTTTGTTCTAAGCAAATGAAACGTTAGGCTAACTCTTTCCAGAAGGAATGTTGAATCACACAGATGATCCACAGCCAATCCATACAGTGTTAGACTTTGAATTGAAGTTTAACCAGTATAGGCCCAGGCTTGAAAACTCAGCACAATTTAAAATAATTGCACTAGTTAGTGATTGTTTATGATGTCTTTTTTCTTTTTGCTGCCAAATTTCACTTTGGCTACAAAAATGTTTATACTTCAGAGATTTACATAATGTTCCTGTATCAACAGATAGATCTTTTTTTTTTTAACATTATTAACTGAAGAAACTATTGTCTATTGAGCTTTTTTTTGTATAAGTTTCTTTCATTTATCTGTTTTTAAAAATCCCCCCTTCTCTAAATGTATCCCACAAGATTCCAGTAAACGTGCATGCTCTAATGATTGGTAAAATCCACAGTAGGTTGAAATAGAAACACAGAACAAATTTTATGCTTTTACAAAGGAGGAATTATGTAGAGAGGGAGGCGTTACACTATGAGAGCAACAGCATCTTGAACTTATGCTGCAAAGGCCATAAGGCATTTGGGGGAGTGTGCACAGCAGTGGCACTTCCACCACCAATAGAAAAAGAGGAGGTAAGACTAAAATAGCCCCACTGGGGCTGCTAGCGCAGCTGACGTGACACCCTTTGCGCTTCTCAGTGCGGCCAGTCAAATTATGCCTGCCCCCCGGGTCTTCAATTGTATTGGTGAGGTTCTCTGTGAATGCCACGTTAATTTGTATTTGTAGCTGTTATTTAGCCCACAGATAGAGCTTATTTAATTATACTATATTTTAACTGCTGAAAGTGTTTCCTCAAAACGGGATTAGAAAGGAAACTTTCTCTCTTGCTGTGTGGCCTGTTGCGTTGCTTCTGTTCAGTCAGCAGCTGGTTAATTATTTTCTTGCTGTCTTGAAACTGCAGATGACGTTTCCGTGAAGTGTCTTATCCTGTTTTATGGGTCTGGCACGCTGTTTTATTAAAACAATATGCTCATCTCAGTAAAACTTTTTTGGTGGAACTGAAATGTGATTAGATCAAAGGATATAGTGAGCTGTGACTTCTGTTTTCATTGTAGCATATATAGACCTGATTGCTATAGTAATGGAACCATTTTTCTTTTCTTGTTATAAATACTTCGTATTTTCCAGAATATATTTGATGAAATAAACCCTCACTGATATATTCAGAGGAAAATATCCTTTTGAGCTTTGTATATTTTGTTGTCTTACATTAGGGGTTTTTTTCCTCAGTCCCAAACCATGAAATTATTGGGGAATGAAAACTATTAAGGGTCTGGCTCTGGAAACTGTCTGTAGCCAAATTTCCAAAAGTGACTAGTGATTTTTGTGTGCCTCATTTTTTGGATGCTCAACACAAAGATATCTTGAAGAGGGCTGTTTTTCAGAAAGTGCTGAGCCCTGAAAATCAAGTTCTTTAAGGTATCTCAGATGGGCCTTCCCAAACTAGGACATGTTTTGAAGATTCAGGCTTGTGTGTTTCATGACTGCTGCTTGAGAGCAAGGACGTGAGTCTTAAAATGGAGTGAGGCAGCAGGAAGCCTATTTTAAATTTATGCCTAGCGAGCAGCGCTTCTTGTCTGCAGCGATGTGGGCAAGGGGGGTGGGAGGAGTGAGCGGGGCACATGGCAGGGGCACAAAACCCTTCTATGCGGGGGAGGGAGATGACAGTTCTTCTAGCTGCTGAAGGGAGAGAACGTGCCCCTCCAAAAGCAGCCACATTTTTATTCCTGTGCATGCCCTTGCCTCTCTGGGTAGGTGAGACTTTTCCTATACTTGGAGTAGGAAATCTGATTTTCCTTTTTCCCATCCTACCAATCAACAGTATAACTCCTGCATCATACTCTTGTAACAGAATCAGTGTGGCTTAAACTAGATTTCAGAAACCTTGGCCCTTATGTACGGGCTCAGCTTTATATGCTTGACATAGGGCTGCCACTTCTGGGATGCAAAAAACCAGGACATGTGCCTGACCCCACATACAGCTCTGGGTGCTGCCTGCCCACCACCCTGGACGTTGTTTCTCCATCCCACCCCCAGGAAAAGATGTCGTCAGCCCTCATGGACTCTTGCTTCTAGAGCTTCCATAGGCACTGATTTTACCAAGCAGGCTGTGGCACTGGCCGGATCCACCCTGCTCCTGCCTGCCGATGACCTCCAAAGCTGGTATCGTGCAGTGGGGATTGGATGATGCCAGTCCTGTGCCCCCCCTGTCCATTTGCTGCTCCCAAGCCATCTGGTCCCTATGGTTCCCAGACCCTCTGGAGCCAGAACTCCCTCTGTGCCCGCACCACTACTTTGTGGGTCCCTCTTCTACAGCCACTCAGGGCTACGAGCCAGCAGAGGTCCGACTAACAAAACCAGAGACTCTTAATGTCCCAGGGGGACTCTAGATTTCCCGGGACACCTGCCTTAAAAAAAAGGGATGAACCTGGGAAAACCGGGACAGGTGGCAACCCTAGTCTATTGACTTCCATGGGACTTATCAGATGATTAAATTAAGCGCTCAGAACTTACAAACCGTGAAACCTCTTCCAAGAACCAAAGAACTAGTGTATTACAGAGAGAGAGAGCAACAAAATTGAGATAAAAGTAATTACTGAGTCTAGCCTTTTCTTAATATCGGTTTGATTAAAAGTATTTTTATAATAGGTATAACTTGGGGGGACGAGGAGAAGAATCCAATCACTTTTTGCAGGGAGATGCTGTAGAATAAAGAATATGGAAGTTGAGACATTTCAAAATGAGCTCCAATCCAGGAGTCTCTTGCAAGTTACTGCTGCCTGAGAATTGCGATAACGTAACTATCACCTAAATATGGCTCCTGTTGGAGGGAGAGAAGGGGTAGAGCAGGAAGGAACCCATATATTTCCTTTTTTAAAAAATAAATAAATGTGAGGGTGGTTAAGGGGCCAATCTTCTCCAGCTGCCGTATGGGAATCTTCAGCCTGACCGGGCCCATCTGTGTTCCTTCCATAGTAGAGCCAGTCAATTCAGTCTCTCCCCAGATGTTCCTCAGCCTGGAAGGAACCCAGTCTTCTCTCTCTATCCAATACATTGGAAAAGTGCTGCACGTGCCTTCTTTCTCCACAGCCTACCTGCCGTATGTGTCAGTTGAGTGGTAGAGCCCTTGTCTCCACCTACTGGGTGGGATGTATTACAGCCCGGTCATGTCAATTTGCTGCTGATAGTTTACGATCAACCCTTTTTGGGCCTGGCTTTGGTTCACAGAAAGCTCTGAAGAGTGAAATAATCTCTTCAGAAATGGAATCCACATGGCAATGCCTGGATCTCACGAATGTTAAAGTGGGTGTTCCTTGGCTCAGTGCAAATAGTCTCATCTCGGTTAGCGAGAGAGTGCCAGAATGGTATCAGCTTTATCAGCATAGGGTTACAAGCCTAGAAATTAGGAAGCATGTTGGGAGTAATTTAGATTGTAAACTCTTTGGACAGAGACCATATTTTTGTTCTGTGTTTGTACAGCACCCCGCACAAAGAGGTGTTGGTGTATCTCTAAGATTGCTAGGTGATAACACAATGCAAATAATAATACTGTCAAACTTTTATTACCAGTGTGTCCTCAGAAGAAGAGATCACGTGAGGGAAGGAATAGGATTAATTTGCTCCAGATTTCCCAAAGAAAAATGTATAGGCTGGAGTAGCTGCATTTTATTTGATCTCCTCATCAGAATAGAAAATAAATTGCTTTTAGCCATGTGCAAGTTCGATTATGTACCTTAACTCTACTTGGTATTATTTCACTTTTCCGTATTATTAAGCAGTGCATTTATTTATTTATCTTTTACATCTACAGCTGTTTTGCTAACTATTTCAAGAAACTGTCAGACACAAGTCCAAACCTGGTGCCTTCAGATATTTGCCTTGAAGAGCAGAGCACACACATTCACTTATTTTGCAATTGCTTTTGACTTCATGGGCATATTCTGTGGAAAAAGAAATGTTATCTGAAGATCACACCCCTTAGATTTAAAAGCTTAGAGGAATATTGTTTACATGCACAACATCTCTAGTGATAGCAGGCTGATTTTCTCTGTTAAATCAGTTTGTGTGTGTTTCAATGGTACTGAGTTAATTTTAAAGGAATGTCTTAACGGTGATTGTGGCCATCTCTGCACAGGGTAAACTGCCAGTCCTGCTGCTTGGTCGATCTGCAGACCTTCGACCTGGAGAATTCGTGGTTGCAATTGGAAGTCCATTTTCTCTCCAAAACACAGTGACTACTGGGATCGTTAGTACCACCCAGCGTGGAGGGAAGGAATTAGGACTTCGGAACTCTGATATGGACTACATTCAGACGGATGCAATTATCAACGTAGGTCCTTTCCGCACAGCTGAATAAGCCTTCTTCCGTTGAATTTAGACTTCTGACTCTAGCCGCAGCTAGAAGTTTGTCAACCGCTTTTCGAAAGCAATGTTGTTGTTGCTGCATTTTATTTAAAAAAAAAAAAAATTATCCATGTGAACATAGACACACTGCCATGCTACAGTCTTGTTTACTTTTTTAAAGGCCCTAACGGGGCAGTATCAAGCAATGAATCATAAAATATCTGACCTAACTTGGAATTGTTCTAATCTGTAGTGAGTATTCTCTGGATGCTAGATAGCGTTTAAAAATCCATCACACTGTCACCGAAAACTTTTTAAAAAATAGCCAAGCTTGTGTTTATGTGGGATCAAGGCAAAGCAATATGTTGGTTTCTAGGCTCTTATGTTTAGCCTCAAGAGCTATTATCCCGGCTCTCGGAATAAGGTTTGTTAACATCTTCTGTGTTGCTAGTATAGTACTGTTAACAGCTGTGTTTTTTCTTAAGCTTCACTGGCAAAAGAATTTTAAAAATCAGTGTTTGGAAAAGTTGAACTATAAAGGGGAAAGGATAGCAGGGAAATATTTTCTGATTTCTGAAGGGGTGCCATTGTGCAGATATTTTATAGAAATTGGGAAATAACTCTAGAAATATGTCCACATTTCTTTTTAAATACTGAAATTTGTGCTTCTAGTAACTTCATGGAAATGGATATTAAAATATTATCTGTCTGTAAATTTATTTTCAGTATGGAAACTCTGGAGGACCACTAGTAAACCTGGTAAGGGTTTCTTTTAAAACAAAAATTTGTTTGTTAATATTAAACTTACCATTTTTTTAGAAAGAGAAATAGAACTCATATTTGTATTAAAAACAACGAGTGTCCTGTAGCACTTTAAAGACTAACACAGCTACCCCCTCTGAAACTGTATTTTTATTGCTTTTATAGAGAATATAAACACATAAGAAAACAAAACGTATGTAAATACATACACAAGATGCAAATAGTATATAAATAACAATTCAATGTTCTGAAAGAAATTTTAAAAGAAATTTGCCCAAGAAAGTGATTCAGTTCTGATAACTGGCTGACTGTACAAACATGACTGAGTTCTTATTAATCGCTCATTTGTGTTTATGTTGGCCAGTCACCATGATATACTTGGAGTTCAGTATTCCAACTGTTTGCCATTTGCATAGTTTAAAAGGAGTGTAATGCCCAGTATTTTTGCTCATGTCATGCAAAAAGCAATATTAAAAAATATATTTTAAGTTTAAGAAATAATTGCACTTGTCATAAAGTATGTAAACTCTTTACAAGCTGAAGTGAAGTTCAATGGTATCATTATGTATTCTCCCTTTATTGTGCATTTATCACTGTGGTTGGGCAGAAAACAGCCACTCCGGATCAGGGCAGAAAGGGGTTAATGGCAGATGCCGGCCCAAAAACTGCCAGCAAACTCAAGTACAATTTTGTCTGCCAGGTACTTCCAGACATTTAGGAATAAAGTTGTGGTCTAATTCAATCACATCCAGTGTCTCCAGTCCTTCTCCTAGCATAGCCAGACAACATGCGCTCAGAGGTCCTCACTCTGGAAAAGCTTCTTAGTTTGCATCAGGACAATTTCGCCTTGAAAAATATGCAGCCCTTCTTACTTCTCCAGAACGCTGACAGAATATTAAGTTACTCTTGGCCTAACCCACTGTACAAGTTCAGCAATGATAGAATGGCATTTTAGAATTTCCATTTAAGGGCCCAGAGTCTGATAAAGTTACTCATGCTGAATATAGTATCTTACTCCACAAGTGGTGCTGTTGAAATAAGCAAATGGAAAATAGCAGGACCAGTTGTGCAGAAAGGTGCTGTTTGTTGTGCGTAAGAATATCACCAGATTTTGGTCTTGCCTATGCTGGTGTAAACCTGGAGTATCTATATTGGATTTTAATGTAGTTACTCTAAATTTACAGCAGTGAAACTTGTATCAGAATGTCATCCACTGATTTTCCTAATTATGGAAGAGTCTTTGTTTAAACTTAACCTCATTTTTTCAAAGTTACTTTTTTAAGCCAAGTTTAGTGACGGGGGATTGGTCTACACTTACTTCTGTGATTTGGAGGCGATTGACGAGAGTTATGCAAAGAACTTGCGTAACTCCCGTCGCCTTCTGTGCTTCTTTTCTGTGCGCCATCTTCACTGCACTGTGCCACTTGCGGAGGTGGATTAATAACAACGACTTCTGGATCAACTGAGAGGGTCTTCACTGACCGCTCAGTCAATCCAGATAAGTCAATCTGACAGTGGTGACGGCTGCCATCATTGTAGACATAGCCTAATATAGAAAATTAGCTTAAAAATATTTTGCAGACCCTTATTAATTTTCTTTGTGATTTCTTGCAGAAAATCTTCCCTTGTATTGTTTCTTCATCATGGCATTTAATGTTTACTAACATACTTTTTCTTATTCCACCAGGATGGTGAAGTGATTGGAATTAACACTTTGAAAGTTACAGCTGGAATCTCATTTGCAATTCCATCCGATAAAATTAAAAAGTTCTTAACTGAATCGTATGACAGACAAGCTAAAGGTAGTATACTATGCTATTTTAAAAATGTGCATGTCTCACAGTAGGGAACCAATATAAAAATGTTTGACGCTCTCTATGTTTAAGATCATGAATGCTTCTGGTAAGAGCAATAAGTCGTGATTTTCTTTTTTTTTTTTTTCCTAACAGGCAAAGCAATAACTAAAAAGAAATACATTGGCATTCGAATGATGTCACTCACTTCTAGGTAAGTAAAGATGAATTATTTCCTTTACCTATAATTTTACTTGGATGTGGCCATTCGCACACATTTTGCTTCTGTCACCTTGAAAGTGGGTTATTGTAATATGCTTTGCAAAGAGCTACACCTGAAGATCTACAAATAATGGCCTGATTTTTTTTTTTCCTTTTTTTCTTTTTTGGTACTTCTGTTTATCTGTATTTATAGAAGACACTGCCAGTAGAAGATTCTTGTCAGTATTAAGAAATCTGTGTGCTGTAAAATAAGTGCAAAGTTTTAAAATATTGTCAGGTCTTTATGAATATGAACTGATTTGTACCCTGTGTGAGCTCCGGTATGTATAACACACCTAGCAAATAAAGATTAAAATGACTGAGGTTTTTCAGTCCTTGCAGTTTAACCTCCTTATAAGTGAAATGACCTTCTGTCAAAATAATTTTAAATTGGTGTCACTTTTTTTAGCAAAGCTAAAGAGCTGAAGGAATACCATAAAGACTTTCCTGATGTTGTTTCTGGGGCCTATATTATTGAAGTAATTCCAGATACCCCAGCTGAAGCGTAAGTGAAACGACCTTTTTTTTTTTTTTTAAACAACAACCATCAGCTTAGTAATGAGATGTTTTCACCCCTACAACAAGTTTGACTGTGCTAAAATCAACAAATCTATTGCCATCTGACAACAGTTTGGCCGTTTACATGAAAGGAGGAATTGGTTTCATTCCAATCCTTTGTGGGCAGCCCTCCATATCACAAAAAGAACTGTCAAAATTGAACTCTTGTCAAATCCCAGCAGAGAAGTTAAGCATTAAGTGGACATGATGGCTTAATCATCCTTTCACTGCTAGAGATGATTGCACCAGGTCACAATTGGGACACACATTGGTAGGATACTTTGGGGAATCTTGTGTTTCTGCTGGCTGTGCTATTATATGTTTTGTGGTCAGAGGACTTTGGTCATCAGGTTTTGTCTATCTAGCACCTTACATGGGCTTTTAATTCTCATGATTCACTTGCTTAATTTAAAATACTCCTTGATATTTCAGATGAGAGAGGAGAGTTTATCCAGAACGTGAAATTACAGAACTTATAGGAAGAGAGCAAAGTTTGTGGTGGTGACACAGCACACTTAGGATAATAGGCATATGTGCATGAAAGAGATCAGAAAATTAACATTTCCTGGCACACATTTTTAATACTCTATTCAAAGAAGGGAAGAGAGCTGGCTGGCATTTTTGCATAGCAGAGTGAAGGCAGTTTGAGTGCTTTGTAGCAGAGGTGTAATCTTAACCAATCATGCTTAGGTGCCTTTTATTTTGTAATTAACATTTTTGAAAGATTATGGTCATTCAAAGCACTGATATGTGCCTGCAACCTGAGCCTCCCCTTAGACCAGTGTAGGAATAATCTAGTTCATTGTACCATAGAATGTGGTTTGCATGTGTCTTCTTGACATTAGTGGATGACACTTGACTGTATATTTGGGATGAGAAAGTGAGCCTGCATCTTGAGACCATGCAAAAAAAAAAAGACGTTCTATGGTTATAGGAGTGAGAACAGTTAGCAAAGAGACTGAAGGTAGAAAAGAGAGAGAAGACAAGTAATGTAATACAGTAGTTAGGCTATATGAGGCCATGGTCAGAATCTGAATCCATCAGGAGTTGAGAATCATATTGATATTAACATGTTGATCATTACTGATGGTTATTCCATCCCAACAACTTCATTGACGAAATCTGCACATACTTGGATTAGGGCTGTGTTTTCACCGACATTTTGTATTGTGTGTGATATCAACTCAACTTGCTGCCACAAAACGTAGTCTTCAATTGAGAGAAGGGTCCTGTTGCACCACCTACACATAAGGATCAAGATATTGGTTGCCCAACTTGAGACACCATAAAGGAGTCTGTTTTCAGAAAGTGCTGAGCCACCTGGCCTCTGAAAATAAACTGCATTTAAGGTGTCTTGAATAGGACACCAGAAAACACTCATCACTGGAGAATCTTGGCCAAGACACGTAGCTTGAGAGAAGCACTCGGCTAAGACGTTTCCCTGTGACTGGAAGAGGCATATGATCACTGTGTGGTTGTGTAAAGATTATGCTCGAGGGTTGAATCATGTCTGATCTGGTTACTTGGGTTAGTATTTCCATGATTGGGAGCCAGAGTTTTGTGCATGACAGGGCAAGCCAATATGGAATGTACAATATTTCCCTTCCCCACTCCTGTTCCTCAATCCCAGCTGCAGTCTTGGCCAGCTCTTGCATCTAAAATATGAAAGGGACTTAGCACAGAGTGTGGAGGATCTGAAGTAGAAAGAGCCTCAATCTGACTTATCTAATCCCCATCTATGTGTATCTACTTTTTCTCTCTTTACATTGTAAGCTCTTTGGGGCACGGACCATATTGTTGTTGTGCATTTGTACAGTACCTAGGATGTTGCGTCCATGATTGGTGCACCTGGGCATTATTGCAATACTAATAATAATAATAATGGGTGGAATAAAACTGCACCCATCTCAGTCTGTGTTATAGGTTTACATTATTTTCCACTGTAGTTTTGAATTGTAATGGGACTGCATCTGAGATGTAATTGGCCCAACAAAGCTATGTGAAGAGAACAGTGTGGGATGCCAGATATACTGAATGGTCCAGATCCATTACTGGAGTGGACTGAGACGTGGATTGAAATGCCTGCTATTGGTAGCTGTGTACCTGCCCCTATGTACAGTGTTACTCAGATGGAATTGTTCTTAGTCTATAATTGAGTGAAAGGTTTGAAGGTTTCACTGCTGAAATAAAACTCCCTTGTCTTAACTGTCTAATCCACACCACCACAAAGCTTGTCCAACCTGCTGTTGTGTGCATGTTGTTTCTTTGCATCTCTTATTAGAGTTGCAGTCCTTTGAATGTCACTCCTGTGAGCATTCCGCTCTTTCTGAGAGCATGAGGAGGAGGATAAAATGGCAATTGCGATAATGTACCCCTTTTTTTGTATTTTAGTGGTGGCCTGAAAGAAAATGATGTGATTATAAGCATCAATGGACAGGCAATAATCTCAGCCAGTGATGTCAGTGACCTTATTAAAAAGGACAATCTTCTGAACATGGTTGTACGCAGGGGCAATGAAGATATTATGATAACGGTGGTTCCTGAAGAAATTGATCCTTAACAGAAACATGAGCTGGATTTCATGTTTTCTTTTAGCAACCGTGGACTGCTTACGTTATCTCTGTGCTGGTACAGGAAACATTAGACTTTTGACCAACTTTCTGCTTGTTCAAAGAAATAGTATTGGCCAACAAAACCAATGTAATGTTGCAGATATTCCAGATGATAATTTTTTCCTTCTGTATTTTATGTATGCAATGTATTCTTCACTAGCTAACACAACTGTTGCTGCTTAAACAGTCAACATTTTTTTCTCTGTCACCATTTCAACTGAGACTTAAAACAAAACAAAACTCATGCACACAATGTGTGTTGTGGTATTCAGGTATTAATAGGATAGCTGTTCCTTTAACTGGAAAACACCATTGTAATACGATTGTGGGATAAAAAACAGGGTTGGAAAAAGGTTGGTTTTTACACCCTCCCTCCCCCCCCAAAAACCTTTTCAGAATCCATGCAGAATTTTTACTACTTCCTTCTTTTCCTAGTGTTATTAAAATAATTCTACAGTATCTTTTTCTGGTGTCATTCATTTTGCCTCATGTAAGTTGTTGGATGTTTTACTTTTGAGTAAGTATCTACATTGAAACAATTTTTCAATGTACTTTTTTCCTCTGTCAGTGGGCCAAAACACTTTTTTTTACTTTTCCATGTATTCTTCATTTCCTACATACTATCACAGGAGTCTAAGGTAACCATTTGAAGGAAACAAAGCTTGGTGTTTACACTCTACCGACATGGTTTTTTACCTTAGTCTTCAGCTGTAGTATTTCAGCTATCCTAGGAGAGCAGTCTTCCATCTATAATTCTTCCTTTCACATTTTCTCCTTAAATTATAATGCAAACACTATCTGAAACCCTTCGCCTCCAGCAGAAGTTCCTAAACTGTAATTCATGGACCAGTGATGGTCAAGATGTAGCTATGTGGTCTCATTCTGCTATCTCTTGTTCTAGATGCTAAATTTGAATAAAAGGCCACTGTAATGAAAGATCAACATCATGAAAGTTTTCAATGCAAGTGTGCAATTTCTGCTTTTTGTGATTGTGAATGGGAGGTGGGTTGAGACATTATTAAATTGTGGTCTACTCTATACAAGTTCTTATACCTTGCGCATTACTGTGATACCGGTCACATTTTTATTTTCTCTTCTCTCTTTCCTGTGTGTGCATTGGACTGTTTGGAATTTTTTTTATATATACACATGTTGTATACATGTTAGAGAAAGAAAGGTCAAAGAAATGCACTTGCATTTGGAGAGGAAGGTGGCAAGGTTGTGACAGTTTGTAATTCCTGTGGGAGTTCATCACAGTCTGAAGATGGATCTTGAGAAAGCTAGGAAAATGTTGGAACCACTGGCTTATGTGAACAGTGTGGAAGACTGTTCTCTCTTCAGCAGTCAATAGAGGGATCATTCTGTCCTTGCAGTAATTTGAAATCCTCACTTTAAAGAGCTTTCTTTGTAGCCCCTGTCACATGACTAGGTGCAAAATATGGTTAGTCTCTTCACCCATGTTTAGGCAATAGGTTTTGACCATAAATCATCCACCCTTGTTGACCATAATGCTCCATGGCTGGACAAAGACTTCATTGATTCTAAGGCCAGAAGGGACCATTGTGACCATCTAGCTGACCTTTTTATAACCTAGGCCTTAGAACTTCCCCCAAAATAACTCCTACACCATAGCCTTTAGAAAAACATCCAATCTTGATTTAAAAATTGTCAGTGATGGAGAATGCACCACAACCCTTAAAAATAGTTCCAGTAGTTAATTATTCTTGCCATTAAAAAACTTACACCTTATTTCTGGTCTGAATTTTTCTAGCTTCAACTTTGAGGCGTTGGATTATATTAAGCCTGTCTCTCCTAGATTGAAGAGTGCATTATTAAATAATTGTTCACCATGTAGATACTTATAGGCAGATAAGTCATCACTATTTCTTTCTTGGTGCTCCCTCCATCTGTTCTTGTATCCAGCTCTTGTGTCTCATTATATAAATGGTTTTGTAAGCTCTTTATGGCAGGGACCAACCATTTTTCATGGAGTACAATGCCTAGCACAGTGGGGGCCCCAATTCTAATTGGGGCATCTGGGCTTTACTACACTGTAAAAAAAACCGTAATTGTACACTTACAATTCAAGTATGGCCGTTGGTTAGGAATCAGTTGATGATAAAGGTATTATTTGGTCTAACCATGGATGACCATGTGCCATTCACAGGCAAACAGTGGATTCAAGCAGTGGATTGTGATTCTTTTTGTGTGTGTGGTCAAATGATGTATAAAGGACACTAAATTCATGGTCTAACTGTATAGATATCCAATGACCAGTGTCCCTAAACGTATTCTGCGTTAGTGAACTCAAAGAGCTGTATTTGAGGGGCAATGATGTTCAAAAGGTGATTTATCTATAGTGTGACAATTTAGGATATTCAAACAGATGGAAAAATTCCGCCCCTTGCAACTCTAACAAGAGAAACTCAGAAACCCACAAACCTGATGTGTTCCTTCTCTAAGTGGGTGTATTTCTTTTCCGTTTCAGCCAGCACGTGACAAAACAACTGTAAGGAATATCCTATTGCTGCTTGAATCCTTATATCCCAAAATGGCATCAGCACTTATTATCTTGGATCTTCTTACATGACAGAAGGATAACACAGGTGCAGAGATCGTGTTTTGTCTGTGTCAAAAGCCTGCTCCTTAACATGACTCAACACCTAATTATGTCCCTCTTCAAATTGTCAGTCACTGGGGTGGGTCACAAATGACTAATTTGGTAGGAATCTGCCTTAATCATTAACCATGCCAAGTCCATGCTGTAGCTTTGCAACACCCTGGAAGGTGAAAGGAATTTCTAATGGCAGTAACCCCTGCTTGGTTGCATTTTACTCTGTCTATTTCTATTGGTAATGGATGGTAATACTGACATTGATCCATGCACCGAATTCCTGTTGATGAAATTCATGAGAGATTGGCAGGCAATATATGTCCTGTCAAGTGTGATCATATGTGACCCAGCAAAGGTGAAAGCTATTTAGCAAATTTTGCCTTCCTCCCTCACCCCAAAAATGCCCATTCCTCCAAAGCAATGCTGAATAATCCACAAAATCGCGGAGATTTAGGTGTATACCATGAAACTACTAAGCATTTTGTAGAGTGAAATTGCCCCAACCACTGTCACTTCCTCTCTTAGGAATAAATTGGTTTTGGTGGGCTGTGTCTGTTATTAGAAGTACTGCCAACTATAACCAAAGTTTTTTTTTTAAAAAAAAAAAACATGATTCATATCTACAAAATCAGGAGATTAAAATATAATAGGTTTTGGTTTGTCTCCTGATTATTTATTTTTTCCTTTAAGGAAATTTTTTCTTGATCACAGTTTGTATGAAAAGGCTGAAAAGTTACAGTCAAGAATGCAAGCTACCTCAAAACCTCTGGTTGCTTAGAGGAGGACTTAACTTACCATCGCCCAGCGTTTAGGGTGGAGAAGCTTAAATTCATTTCCATCTATCCGATCACTTTCCTGCTTCCCTTGCCATCATCCAGCTTCTCCCTTTAGTATCCTGCCCTATCTCCTTCCCTGTTCCCATATAGTCTCCTGCTCTTCATGTTTTTTTTTTATCCCCAAGTCTTCAACCCCCTCAAATCTCCAAAATATGTACATACCCCTGTCCCTACAGTATTCCTGCCCATGCCTCCATGTATACCTATTACCACTTCCCTCTTCAAACTCCTTTTCTGGCTCTCCACACACTCTACTGGTGCTACATATGATGAAGAGTAAGTATGTACAGTGAGGGCAGACTTATTTCTATCCCATGAGATGGTGGCCATTTTTACTGGAGACAACCTCATTTCCATCGATAAAGGTAGCCATCTTGACTGAGAGTATCCTGTAGTTTCAATCTCAATGAGGAAAAATAGTGAGATGGTAAGTCCTTTTCCCCACAAAAAGGGCTATTGTTACAGAATTAGTAAATATTTTAAAAAAAAAAAATCAAAATCCCAGAATGGTGAGACCTTGAATAATACCAAAAGAGTTGGCAACCATCATATATAACATAACTGAAACCACTCAAATTGCTACATAATTTACAGAGCTGGTAGGGATTTCCCCAAAATTCAACGTTAACGGTAGGAAGTATGCTCCTGCTCTCGATTCTGTTATTGGTGTTCCTTTTCCCATGTCACTCTTTTAACGCGCAGCTCACTTGAAATGGCCTTTTTGGTTTCTTGCTCGTTAATTCTCCCTCCTGATGTTGCAATTTTAACAAGTATACAATACATCCTTGTTTGTCTCTCACTTTGTTACTGCTGTGACATGAGAAATATCTATGCATGGGAAGAGAGGTCCCCTTTGCACATGGATATATGAGGAGGAAGGGAGGGGGGAAAATGCATGTAATATCAATAGGCCTTCATCCCACACGGTTGAAATTAATGCTCTTTGACCAGATCCCTGTACTGTATGAACTGGAGCTGCAGCCTATAGCTCCACCTAGTGGCAGGCCCATTGGACTTTAGCAATTATTTTTCATCATATGTGCAAAAGCATATTTTATTCATTTAATCTAGTTGATGATTGTGATCGTTGAATGGATTTTTATCTAGAAGTCGAAAGGGAGAAAGGGGTTATTGCAATCGAAAACTTTTTGATTCAATCATGGATATCTTATAAAATGTTTAGATTAAAGATATGTTTGCATAGTTCTCGTTTTTGTTTTTTTCCCACCATTCATTAATTGTTTGTGATTTATTTGTGTGGTGGTAATAGCGTGCTACATTTTATATAATTGTTTAAATAACAAATTGACCAGAAATGCTGTTGAGAGTGCTTAAGGTAACTAAGGCCTGGCCTACACTACAAAGTTAGGTCGACGTAAGCTGCCTTGCGTCGACATACTTGTGTCTACACTTCACTGATGTAAGCTCTCTCTTACAGCTCCATAACACCACTTCCCCAAGCAGTGCTGAGTCCTGGTCAACGTAGTGAGGGTGGCTCAGCATGAGTGTAGACACTGTTACTTATGTCAAAATCGAAGAGTCTTCCAGCAGCTGTCAAACAATACCTGATACCAACTGCTCTAGTGACAATTGTGAATGCCACTACCCACGGGTCCTAGAGCCTGGAAGGCCTTTTCCGTCTTGGCGAGCACACCTACCAGTTTTCTGCTGATGTGTGGGGCTGCCAAGCTGACCATGCTGTCAACACACTCCAGTTTCAAGTAGACAGGAGAGATAGGATCTCCTGGGCCTGTGGGGAGAAGAGGCTGTGGAGACACAGCTACGGACCGGCTTTAGACACGTGGGTATCTACAAGCAGATTGTACAGAGGATGCAGGAGGAGAGGTGCTATGTGGAGGAACTGCAGTGGGCATATCAGAAGGCTGGGGAGGTAAATGGTCATTCCTGTGCTGAGGTACCGACCTGCCACTTTCACAAAGAGCTGCATTCCAGATGTCTGAAACCCCTCTACCACACCACAGACCACGGATACTTCAACAGAGCCTGCATCGCAGGCCCCCGCATGAACAGCGAGGTGAAGGTAGAGAAGGAAGAGGAGGAGGATGGGAGACAAGTGACTGGGGAATACGGCTATGCCATGATCCAGGATCTGTTTGAGACTTCGCCACTGTCCTGTCAGTCACGGTATTTGAGCCTGGGCGAAGGGGAAGGGACCTCAGGTAAGTGTATAATTATATTTCCCGTTACACTGACGGCAACCCCAACTTCCTGGGACACAGCCATCGACTTTTCATTAATGTACTCGCAGAAGGGGTGGCAGTACAACAAAGAGAGACAGAGTTAAGTGGGGAGCAGGGGGGCAGGCGCATGTGGAGCAGTTTGTTTATGTGCACAAGGATGTCCCTTGAATCCTATGGAGGGATCTCAATGAAACTTTCATGGAGCTACCCTACAAGCCTCTCCCAAAAGTTTCTATGGATGGCAGCCTTTCTTCCTCCGTGCTAAGACACTTTCCCACACCAATCGGTGATAACTTCAGCAGGCACCATTGTAATAATCAGGCTTACAGTCCAAGGGCTTGGCTAGCTGGTCTTTCTCTGCCTTTGTTACCCCCGGGGGGGGAAGAGAGCAGGTAAAATCACCACCACCTGTGGAAAACAGGACCAGTGTTCAGTGCTGTTGCCTTATAGTTTCCGCCGGCCAAGCAGTTCTCTCATCATTTCCTTCACCCCTGGCAGGTCATACCCGCTCTTGCTGGTGCTGTGAGTGGCACGGTGCACGTGCACTCCAAAGCAGGAGTGTCCATAAAAACTAGGGAAGAAAGGGAAGAGGAAGGTCTGATCTTAACTTTTGCTTTTTGTTGTGACTGTACTGACAGTGGTACCTCTGTGTGTTTCAGCTGCAGCCCTTGTGGCCGTAAGGGCTTCCCCCTCCACAGCTGCGGAAAACCTGAGCCAGTTGAGGAGGAACTAAAGGACTCAGGATGACATGTTCAATGAGATCCTTCAAGCCAGGGCTGCCCCAGACCATGAGCAAAGGGCCTGGAGGGTGAATGTTGCTGACGGACTGGAGAAGGAAAAAGTGGACAGGAGAAAGTCACAGCAGGAAAAGGAGGGGGAGATGCACCAGGACCCAGTGGGCCTTCTCTGGTGCCGAACACGTGTGCTGCAGACTCTTGTGGACCTCCAGGTTCAACAGTCGCCGGCTCACCTCTCTTTGCAGTCTATAGAAATCTCTCTTACTCCACCTTCTACACCCCACCTCAATGTTCCACGTGGCATCATGGGGTATCGCTACCTCTACCACTCCAGACCATGAGACATAAAGGATAACAACAGCTTCCCAGCCAGCGCCTGTGGCTTTCACAAGTCAGTGTATGTGAAGGTAAAATGAACATGAAAGTTTTCTCCTTCTTAAGTTCTGTTCCATCATGTATTTGCTTTTAAGTTGCACAGAGATTTCTTTGCACTGCTTTTGTTACTGAATAACATTTATTATTTTGAAGATAATTCCTCTTTACTAGTTCACAACATACACTGCAGTGCGCCTCACAGTTCTGAAAGCATACGCTTTCTTGTTACTTACTGTTCCATGTGGCACCTCCCATAGAATCAGTGACAAGAGTGTAATAATTGTAAATGTACAGCAAGCACCGCAAAATGAATAGGTGCCTTGGCAGTGTTACAGTCATAGACGTACACCAAGCACCACACCATTTCTAATAGACCCCAAAACAGTGGAGTCTCGTGGTCGACAGGCCACCACAATGCATTACTGTTCTCTTTCAAAGCATTAAGCTCTTCTAATAGCCCTTGCGTCTGACTGTTCAACCTCAGCAGACAGCCACTCCACCTCTGCCCTGGCAGCAACTTTTCCTTCACAGATATTATGCAGGATGCAGCAGGCAGCTACAACCCTGGGACTGTTTTTTTCCCACTGGGATCTATTCTTGTGAATAAAAAATGTCAGTGTCGCTTCAGCCTCCCAAAAGCACATTCAGCTGTCATTCTGCACCTGCTGACCTGATAGTTGAATCTTTCCTTGGTGCTGTTGAGTGGTCGGAGTACGGCTTTGAGGGATACTTTGGGTCCCCCAGGATCGCTATTGGCTTTTCAGCATTGCCAATGGTAAGCCCCTCGTTGGGGGACTGACTCCCTGATTGTAGCTTTTTGAACAGTCCCGTATTCTTAAACATGTGAGTTTCCTGCACCTTCCCTGACCAACACTCATGTTTGAGAAGAATACCCGGTTATCCACCAGTGCTTCCATAACCATAGAAAAATAGCCCTTTCTGCTTATGTACTCTATGGCAAGGTGGTGTGGTGCCAAAATAGGGACGTGTGTGCCATCTAGCGCTCCCCCATGGTTCCAGAACCCCATTGCTGCAAATCCATCCACTATATTCTGCAGGTTGCCAAGAGTCCCAGTTCTGCATAGCAGGAGATGATTAATGGCCCTGCACACTTGCAAGACAACAGCCCCCACAGTGGACTTTCTAACTCCAAAAATGATTTCCCACTGGCCGGTAGATGTCCGGCATTGCACGTTTTCACAGAGTGATTGCCACTCATTTCTCCACTGTCAGTGCGGCTCTCATTCTGGTGTGCCTGTGCGGGGCAGCTGAGAAGAGCTTGGCACACAGACCCAGAAATATGTTCTTGTGAATCCAGAAGTCCTGCAGCCACTGCTCATCATCCCAAGCTTGCATTACGATGTGATCCCACCAGTCAATGTTCATTTATCAGAAGCAGCACTCCACCATCTGCAGCTGCTCTGCGAATGCTGCCAACAACCCTAAATAGGTTTGCACTTTATCCCACAGCAACGTGTCCTCCAAGAAATCATCATGTTCCACGCTAATTCGATTCGTCTCATGGCTCTGTAAATACCGGAGGATTGTGTGTCCCGTGCTTGCAATGGTTATGACAATATTGCAGAGCTGTGAAGGCTCCGTGATTTTGTTAGAGATGGCAAATAGTGAGGAGGGCTGTGTGGGTTTATGGGGTTTATGGTAAACATTATGGGATGGAGTCAGTTGCATGGTGGGAAGTTGACACCTTGCTCCTGGTCACCTCTGTGCAACTCATTTCTGCCCCACCATGTGTTGCAAAACTTCCCAAAAGACAATGTGGTCAATGGTGGTGGGTTGCTCACTGGGATACGTATGCATAGGGCTCTGGACTGTGCTTTGACTCAGCATTTCTGTTGAGTACATGCAGCACCAATGCGAGAAGCCAACTATGCATGTGCACAAGTGATATACTAACTGTGGCTCCTTTATGCTGTTACAACTTGCATCAAACAAAGTTTGTAGTGTAGACGTGAACTGAGATGTGGGGACAGGAGACACAGAACCAAAGTTTGTACTTATAATGCAGGTGTATTCTCTGGACTCTGATATGCACCTACAGCAGTTTGAATTTCCACTGCTGCGACATAAAACATTTTCTAAGCACAGTTGAAAATACTTGTTACAGCATGGCTTTGGCACAGTTTACGTAAATACCAATTTCTAGGAATTTGTACCAAATTTTGGCAGGAAAAAAAAGGCACAAAACGGAAAACCTCAAAATTAATATAGAATGTCAAAGTTTTTAAAATGAAATTGGCTATTTTCTGTTAGTGACATGGAGCTGATTGTCACTGTATTTGTGTATTCAGATCTAGTTTCAGATAAACTATTCACTCATTACTGAAAAGGAAAAAATCCAAAACTTGACCAAGAGATTTTCTCAACTAACACAACCTTTATCTCTCTCATTCATACACCAAGACAAAGGAGGTCTGTGTTTCAGATAGCACAAGGAAATGATATTCTATCTCCCCTTAACTATTTTATTTTATGTTTCTTTATAAAAACAAACAAACTTGGAACTATTTAAAATGACATCTTTACAGCAAATCAGCCAAAATGAATAAAGCTTTCAAGTTGTGCAGGATACAGTAGAAACTCAGAGTTACAAATACCTCGGGAGTGGAGGTGTTTCATAACTCTGACATGTTCATAACTCTGAACAAAACGTTATGGTTGTTCATTGGAAAGTTTACAACTGAACCTTGACTTAATACAGCTTTGAAACTTTACTGTGCAGAAGAAAAATGTTGCCTTTAACCTTCTTAATTGGATTGAAACAGCTTGCAAATAAAAAAGCACAGAAACAGTTTCCTTAACTTGTCAAATCTTCCTTTAAACTGTCCCTTTATTTTTTTAGCAGTTTACATTTAACACAGTACTGCACAGTACTTGCTCCTTTTTTTTTTGATCCGCTGCTACTGCCTCACTGTATACTGACAGTTCCATATGGGCTGTGTGGTTGACCAATCCGTTAGTAAATCTGAGGTTCTACTATGTGACAATGACGGGATCCCTGGGGTGCAACTTGGACTGTGGGATCTGTCAGCCCTCCCAACCGCACAACATATAAGTAACACATACAGCAATACTTCTTAACTTCACATATAATGTGAATAATGTGTAATAATAGCACATACAATCCAACAGGATACTATTGTTCAACAGACTTACATTTGACTTGTAAAATGCTCTCTCACAAGGCATACTTTCTACAAAACATACCATAATCATATCACAGTGGTGATTATGGGGGTTCCAGGGTGCTATATTGAGGTACAAAGTGTCACAATGACCTTTTTATATTTCAGAACCAACTGTACTGAGGCTTAGGCCTAGGCAGCTACAGATCTTCAAAAGAAACCCATGATGCTGTAGTAATTAGTGCTGGTGATTTATGGGTTAGCATTTTCCAATCTGAAACAGTAACTAATACACTGCACTAGGTGTTTGGGGGCCATTGTAGGAGCCATCTTAAGATGAGAAATCAAACACTGCTCAAATGGCCCCATGACACCTTTTTGTAAGATTAGAGTTGATAGCCCTGAGTAGAGTCGATTTTGTAAGAATATAGTCAATTATCCATTTTGGGTAATTATTTTAACCTACCTAAATTCCCCCTTCAGCTTCCAGTTGATGTGGTTCTTATTTTCATTTCCATTCAGAAAATGAAGTTGTGATTTGCCTTTAAATAATTGCTTAAGTCCTCTCTCTCCTCCTTTCTCTCACCCTTACATGGTGGTTTTAAGAAAGAAGATGATAAAGTTTCACCATTCCTGAAAATCAGATCTTACAGTTCATCAAGATACTAGGCTTTACTTAATGCATCATGCCAGAGAAGCCAGGGACCTTTCTTGTGAGAGAGGAAAGGGACACATGATGGAAATGAAATCCAAGGAGGTCAGACTTGATCATACTCTATGGATCTAAGTGACCATGAAAATCACAGCTCCTCAATCTGCAACCTAGACTTTAGGAATCTGTATGTAAAACATATAGCTTGGTGTGTTCCCCCCCCACACCTTTTACTGAGAAGATGGGGTTTGTTCAAGTCTATATGAGGAAGTCATAGTGGTTTGAAAGCTGTACACCATCTGCCAGCATATGCAGCTCTGAAAAGTACTATATTTGAGCAGAAATTTCAAAATCTGGTTTTGATTTTCAATGTCTGGAGTATCACCCTCTGTTCACAGATGGCTGACATATTGTCATGTTTATGCTCCGCATTCTTCGGAACCAGGTTTGTTAGCCCTTTTCCTGCCTTTATCCTTTTCCATTATAAAACATATGTCCTTGAAAATATATTCCATGTTCTTATTAATGATGCCATGAAGTTAGGGTCATAGTAGATACAGTTCAGTTTCTGTGGTACAAATAAGCAATCATTTTGTATTATCTTAGCTCTCCTTGTAGCATCTAGTGACTCTTTGAAATCAACAAATACATCATTCCAGTAATTGGGGAAAAAAGATGTTAGGAAAGAAGCTCATAAGTTTCTCTTCACATCTAGGAAAAGTTTTTGAGGTGATGTTTATTGATAGCTTCAGCATACCTTTGGAGAAGTTCAGGTAAATAGGTGTGAGACAGCTTGGACTTGTGAAAGGGTCCCACATGTCAGACACATCTGAAGACTTAGTTAAGGAAGTCAAATTTGGTTTAGACGTGGGCCAATTAATAAATATATCTGGATTGTCAAAGTTTTTGCTAGTTTCATGACTTTTGCTGTTGATTACTTGAATAGTGGTATCACATAGGAGACTCAGTTAAGGATCTGGGCCTCGTTTCACTAGGCATTGTACAAACACAGCTTGGAATACTGTATAGTGACTGAGAAGGGCAATTATTATGAAAGGGTTAGGAAGGAAGAAGGGTAGAGCTAAAGAGTTAGAAGCTATGATGACAGAGTTTGATGGGGAATTGTTTCAAAAATATTCTGAGAATAATTGCTCAAATGTTTACATCAGTTCATGCCTCCCTAGTTCACTTCTCCAAACATTTATGTGGTTGAGTTTTAGGAGCACAATTGTTCTCAAAAAGATATATTCAGTTCTGAGAGTATTCATGTAAACTAAACATTAACTGTAAGCATATATGTACTTGCACTGGAAGAGTTTGCTTGCTTCTCCAAATTGACATTAGAAACTATATCTATGACTTACCAGCCCAGTTACAACCAGCTGATTGTTCTGCATTTGCTAGAAAACTTACTATTGGTAATATAAGGAAGGTCCATATCTCTCCATCGGTGTTTATACAAAATTCCCTGTTTTTCTCTTGGATGCACACGACGCTCCCCATCCCATCCCACCTTTTAAATGCTGTGATTCAGATTCAACACTGTTACACTATTTTGATGCTAGTGTATTCCACTGTAATCAAACATAATATAGGACTAAAGGAGCAGTCAGTCTGGGCCTGTATTTTTCTCTGGCAGGTATATTAAGTCCTTTCTCTATGTGGTGGGATTTTGTTTGTTTGTTTAACGTTATTGCTTGGATTTTCTAAAACCAGTCAAAGCCCTGAAAAGTTTGGAGAAGTTCTAATTGAAATCCAGTTCCAAATTCATTCTCTTCTTATTTTGTATCCCCTGGAAACTTCACATCCTCAAATAAACTGGGTGTGAACTAGCCACACAGCATGTGCCTTTCTATCAGACTGAATTGGAGACTGCACAACACAGCGCTAATAAAGGAAGAGAAGTTTAACAATGTGCTACCTGCCTCTTTCTTATCCTGACTCTGGAGCACTTAGCCCATCATTCTAAAGCTGCTCTATTTTTAAAAAACACATTTGCAGGAAGGCAGCATTGCCTAATGACTAGAGCATTGCACTGGGACTTGTGAATTCTATTCCCAGTCTACTGCTGGGTTACCTTGCATAAGTCACTTTAACGCCCTGTGCCTCAGTTTCCCCATCCTTAAAATGGAGTTATTTATGCTTACCGCCTTTGTAAAGGCCTTTGAGATCTATGGAAGAAAAGTGCATATAAGAGCTGGGATATTATACTTAATATTATGTAAGAAACAGTTTACAGATCTGATTTCATCAGCTTTTTATTCTCCATCTGAGTACTAGCTGTGGGCTTCATCCTATCTGTGGCTGTGTTCTCTGTTTCCAAAGTCAAATGAAAGTTGAGTGAGCTGAGCAGCGCATTGGATTGGCCCTGTGTCTGCAATACCATATTGAGCAAAGCTATTTGGAATGAATTCCTACTGGCCACTAGGGGGTGAGCTGAGATCATTCAACGCAATAGCCTAGGTTCACTCCCAATATGTGGAAGAGAAGCATGCTATTTATGCATCCCGGCTGCCTAACAGCTGTATCGTACAATAGTGTTGGAATAAGAGCATGTGGACTTTTGTCAAATGAGCTAAAAGGCAAGTGTGAGAGGAAGCTTGAAAAGTAATAAAGTTAAAGGCAGGTTGGTCAGTGCCAAAGTGTCCATATAGCTCTTAATGGCATGGAAACAAATACTTGAGCCTCAGCTCTTTGAGCCAGCGTGTTTCATGGAAAGGACAGTGTATGGCTCCTGTAGCATGGGCAAGTGAGAAAGGGGTCCAGATATCCACACACACATCACCATCTTAGCATGAGGGCAAGCCACTAACAAACAGCTGGTCAGGAATAAAATGTCTACTTGTTTTCCAGGATATGTGCTAGTTACTGCAACTGTATTGTTACGCATGTTTATTACATCTGTAGGCTGTGTGAAGTGGCAGTTAAAGCCCAGGATTTATTTTGCTCCATTATGAATAGTTGGTTGTAAATATTTAATGCTTGCTCTCGGAATTGCATGTACTTAGTAGTTATTACTTAGTTGTGATTGGTCAGCAAACTCGTGTTAGTGAGTCTGTTCCCTGAGTGAATGATGGTGCAAGCTCACTCATAAGAATATTCTGAGGTGAGAATTAAGAAGCTTCTCTGAATCGTTGGTCCAGCAACTTTGAAACTCTGCAGTGTCACACATCATGATTTCCAATGCTTTTTTTCTCAAGAGCACAGTTCTACAGGATGTAAGCACTGTCACCCAGCCCAGCCGTGTCCATGCTCATGCCAGATGAACCAACTATCCATCACTGCAAGTCACATCCACTCAACTGAAAACCCAGACCAATCTCTGCCCAGCAAACATCTTTGCTGATTGCTTAGAGCTGCTCAGATACTGCACGAATCTTCGTTTGGATTTTTCAGAGAAGATCTTGTTCTCTTGTGTTTGCTTTCCTTGTAGCAGTGAAATTTGCTCACTCAAATGTTCAGGTGGAAGAAATGAAATTGGGAGGGGGTGACATAATGGTTATTGATGCGGATCTTACATTGATATAGTGCCTTCCTTCCTGAAGTATTCTCTAAATTATTTATAAATGCCTACTTCAAACTATATATAAGTTCACCTGCTACTGAAACGCAGTCACCTCTGACATAAATTGCAGGAGTTGTCAGAATACAGAAATGCTACTCAACAGTTTAGGACAAGAAGTGGAAATGTCAGGGGGACTCTAAGCAGGGAAAACATATTTAGATCAATTAGAATTTGGCCAAGATGCAGAGATCCCTATTCTCTAGATGCCATGTGGGGTGGGAAAGTGTTCCATGGCTTATTTAGTGGTCACAGATAGTCAGGACCTCTATTTTGAGTCTCATCCAAAACACACCACTACGAGTGTGGGTTCAACATGATAACGTTGTGCTGGGGGAATAGTATGTTTATGTTTCAGAGGGAAGAGTGCTAGCTGCTGAATCAAGACTATTTTCTGTAGCCCCTGGCTTTTCTTGTAGCTCTCAATCCACCAACTGATCCAATCTGATGTTGCCTAGACGGTGGTGGATCGTCGTTTGACAGGATCATAGCTTAAGGCTGCATGGCTGTGCAGGTCTTACACATGGGTGCCTCATGCTATTTGTTTTAGGGACTTTGATGCAGGTGAGCAGCACCAATTGTGATAGGACAGGTCAGGGGTCTGTGCTGACAACCTCCACATGTCGGGATTTTCAGGAACTAGGGCCTGCAGCAGAGCCAGTCTCTGGCTAACCGAAGAAGTGCAGCTGGCCTGTAGTAAGCTGCTTCATTGGCTACACCACCTAATTGGCTGGCGCTCTTAATCCCAGCAGACAGTAGCAGCAGTTCAGCAGCTGCTTAAAGCATTGGGTTCTACAAAGGCCGGTAGCTCTGGTGGAGATCACGGCAACCCTACAGACCTGTATTGCTGCCCTGCAGATGGAGAACGTGGTCCTGCAAGTTCAAGTCACACTGTCTTCAGCTTCAGCCCCCACAAGCCCAAGCTTCTCCACGTGAGCAGTTTAATGGCGATGGCAACCATTTTCATGGGTGCCTTAATCAGTGGTGTCTCCTATTGGTGCTGTACCCACAGTCATAACCCACTGACCAAGCCTGAGTGGGGGGTGATTATCATCTTGCTCTGACTTGGATTTCTCTGCTACTGGAAAAGTCCCAGAAATGAGCTAGATAATTTGAGAACTTCATTAGAGCTATGAGGCTGAAGTCACACTTCAGGTGTTGCAGGGATGCCAGCCAGCTGATATTTTAATCATTGTTCTATAATTGCAACGAATCTTATACAAAGTATGTCATGTAAGGTATCAGTGGGAATGGTACCATCTACCAAACATAATTTTATGTTTATATGCATATACCATTTTTTTTAGTCTGAAGATACTATGTACTGACATCCTGCATATATGGTGTATTCCTGAGGAACACCCAGCAAGTAAAATCTACATTGAAGCCAGACAGCACCGTTGTAAATGAGCTACTCAAGTTGATGGCCCATTAAAGCACGCTAAGCTCGCACAATAGACCATAGAAGAAGCCTGTCCTCACCCAGTGGGCCTTCCTGTGGATGTTTTAGCCAGAATATGGGTAATGGCTGCTTCTATGACTCAACAAAGCATGCAAGGGCATGTGACTTGCTCATGTGACCCTGGACTCCATCTTGTACGTGTGATTTTCCACAAACTGAGACTGAGCAGCATCCTCTCCCCACGGGGGATAGTATATAAGACCCTGGACTTACACTAGAAGGAACATTCCAAATAATGGACGGAAGACTTTCCAATCTTTTGGAAGTTACCAGAAACTCTTCAAGCCAGCAGTCTGTAATATCAGTGCTACAAAGCTGATCCAAGAACTTTGCAATGATTGTATGTGTGTCAGATCTTTTAGATGAAATAAAATGAATAAACCTTGAGCTAGTGCATATTAAAGGAGTGGCAGCAGCGTGCTTATTGGGTAAGAGGTAAGTTATATATTGATTTAAGTTATATTTATACTGGCTCTGTGGCTAATCCCTTGGGATCAGAAAAACCCTTTATTTTATTCAGTTGATTTTAAATAACCACTCGTCATTAAGTCTACTGTCTGGATGGTGAAACAAAGGCTAGGATACCCAAGGGGACTGCATTTCTGACTTCTTGTTAACCAATGTGGTGAGACAGAAGTTTACTTTTGTTACTGGTTTATTATATCTTATGGAAGTATAACCACCAGTTTGGGATGGATCTGCCACATTTCTAAGCAGTTAGTCCTGATTCTGGAGCTGTGACCCACTGAGGCACGGAGACAGTTCCCCAGTAGCGTCCATCATGGATTTAACCTTCCACCTACGCTGAGTATGTACTGGAAGCTTCTAAAACACACTCTGCCAAAGAAGCCTATAAATACATTGCAGACAAGCCCATCAGGCTTCCTCCACTCGGGCAGTAGTGGACAAGGTGTGGGTGTCTGCCTAGAACCTTAAATTGAGCCCTATGTTGGGGAACCACTAAAAACAACTAAATATCAAGGCCTTAAAACTGAGATCCCTTCAAAATGCATTCACGGGAGATTTTCTAATGAAGTTTCTTTGGAATGATTCGCAAACAAACCTGAACTTTGAATGAAAAACCAATGTTTGAAGAAAAAAAATGCTGACATGAAAGAACCACTGTTTTTCTTAACTCCCCTTCCTCGTAGATTAAGGGTAGCACATAACATATACTGTTTATAACATTGAAATATAAAATAGACTTGTTGTTAGTAAAAGAACTTTGATAGCTATATTTGTAATGATTTGTAATTGTGTATAGTAAATTACAGATGAGGTAAAATTTAGACCCAGGTTTTGCTAGCATAAGTGTGGTTTTGCCAATTCTTCTTTTACATAGCATTTAATCTATTTAATATGTTACTGCTGACAGAATGGAGGTAACATGTCATGTTGGAAGATGTAAGTAAGAGAGACACAAACCTGTAATGATAATTTTTTAAAAATCCTCTTTTTTTTTTCGGGGTGGTGGACGGGTTGGAGGAAGACCCAGGGTAGGGTAACACAAAATAACATGACCAGAAACTGCAAAACCAACAGGAAAAAATACAGAGTTGGGTAAATGAAGCTTGTGTATGCTTATGGTATGGGTTACCTAAAATCTAAAAGGATGTTGTGCTAAAAGTTGGTTGGATAAAGATTAAGTCATCTGCAACGTAGAAATCTATAAAAGAACCAACTGAACATGGGCCCAAACAGAAGAAATTTTGAAGGATCAGACCAAGGGGTCAGAGAAGGCGACGACTGTCATCGAAGGTGGAACATCTTCCTGGTGCTCCAGAATGTGATAACCGAGCCCATTTACCAATTCCATCTTTTCTATTATTATTTGTCTGGTATAAATGTGTGTCCAGACATAAGTGACAATAATTCTGTCTGAAATGGTATAAATAAGGGCAAAAATTGATTAAGCCTAAATTGGGTGGATTTGTGACTCCGTTTCCCAACTTTACACCCCACCGCCCATCCACCAAACTAGGCCACCAATATGTGGGTCCCATCAAGATTATACAATGGATAAACCCAGTGGCTGTCAGGTTACATCTGCCTGAGTCCTTGAAGATCAATCTTCTCTTTCACATTTCACTTTTAAAGCCCTACCCTGAGAGCCCATACCGCAACTGCTCCAACCCCCACTGCCACCCATAACATCCTGTAGACAGGAGGAGCTTGATTCACTGAATCCTCACTTCTCTGCCAGTGAGGGGAAGGCTCCAGTACCTGGTGTACTGGGAAGGTTACAGTCCAGACAAGTGGTCTTGGCAACCCTAGAGAACATACATACCCTGGACTTAATGTGGGAGTTCAGTCATAAGTACCCTCGCAAGAAACCAGGCCTCACAGACCCTAGTCTGTGCCCTCAAGGATGTGCTACTGTCAGGAATCGGAGCTAGAATGGAAGCATTGCTTGCCCTGAGTCCCCTCTCTGGGTAACCTAACGAGCACAGCTGGCTTGTAGTAGTCTGCCTGGTTAGTTACACTGAAGATTGGCTCTTACGCTCAGCAGCAGCAACAGTTCAGTGGCTGCTCAAAGCATTTGACCACAGCTGTGATAGAACCTCTGTCTGCTTGTTATCAACCTGACTCCTACCTTGTTCCTAGCCTTGTTACAGCTCTGCCTCTGCTTTGCTTCCCACCAGATAACCCAGTTTTGACTCTTGACTCCAATTTCCGACCTCTTGACTTCAACTCTGACCCTTGGGTCTGGCATCTGGCTTCTGATTTCTGGTTACTGGCTCCTGCTCCAACCACAAAGCATGACCACCCATGTCCCAGTCTTGGCTTGGTGTGATCCTAATTAGTAATCGGACTGGGGCAGTCAGATGCCAGGTAAGTACAATTCAGGATGTATAATGAATTATGGGAAGGCAGTCTGAGTCAAGGAGTTCCCTACATCTAGCTAGTGGAGCTATGTGCTGGAAACTTTTCTGTGTATTCTTCTGGCTGGAAGAAAGCTCTTTACTGTAAACGTTGTGATTGACTCATTTATGTGCAGAATGCACACAAAATAAATTTGAGTCTTGGATACCTCTAGGCATTGCTATACTGGATCAGATCTATGGTTCATCTATGGTCCACTATCCTGTTTCTAGCAATGGCCGGTACCAGATGCTTCAGAGGACAGTACAGGAAATCCTGCAGTTAGGAGTTATAGATGCATGAGAGTCTGGCAATTTCCTGTCCGAACAAAGTTTGCTGCTTGTGCGAAATTGTTGCAGATTGGTTTACGTTCCTCTAGATTAGGCAAATTGAATTTTGCATTGTTGGCATTTTGAAATAATAATTCAATGGAATTGAGCTTTAAATGAGCTTTTTCAACACTGTGCATTAAATGACAAATTGGTTGCATAATTGTTATAGATTTTGGGAATAAATGAAATTGGTAGATTGTGCAATAAAAAAAAAAGTTAGAGTTCCTGATTAGATTGTTTGTGTTGCAGATAATGTCTAACCTGATTCTGAAAGTAGCAAATCGTTAACCC
This sequence comes from Mesoclemmys tuberculata, assembly GCA_007922155.1. Taxonomy (NCBI): domain Eukaryota; kingdom Metazoa; phylum Chordata; order Testudines; family Chelidae; genus Mesoclemmys; species Mesoclemmys tuberculata. The sequence goes on along the minus strand of ML675609.1, from coordinate 46,924,779 downwards.
GATGTCAAACAGTGATGTATTGTATAATGATAGCCTCCACAGCACTAGCGTGAGACTAACAAACCCATACTTCTAAAATTCAGTTTCTTGGGTCAAGTCAGCTATGAAAGATTAACAAAAGAATCTCGTCTTTGTTGAGCAACGTGAACCACATTGCCATATGGGAGGTCCATTGTACACGCTGTACATATAGGTCCTTCAGTTGCCATTGGTTTGCTATGGTAAATTCTTTGCCCAAGGGTGAAGGTGAGAGGGAATGAAGAGATGGGCAGTATCAGAAAAAAACTAAAGAGATGTTTTTATTTTAGAGGGTTTAAGTTGGGGGGAAATAATCTTTCTGAACTGTGTATAGAATTATTTGATATAGTTCTGTTGAGTCACACCTGGAATGAATCTGGCCACATCAGCATATACTAAAACCATCTTGGTATGAAATTTCTTTTACCCCTTGCACATGGTCTCTCTATAGCCACCAACGGTGGCCCTTTTGCCACTGTGGTTTTTAACAGGAGGTTTCTTTCAGACGTTTCTTACTGGCCAGATCTACCCAAGACTGACTCCCTCCCTCCTGTGAAGTGTTCCTGCTGCTGGATGTTTTGCAGGCCCTTCATTATGATTCCTTGGCCCACTTTTCCTTCAGATGTCTGTTAAAGGTGAGGAAACCCCAGTCCTTTCTTCTCTCCTCATTTTGCCAGGATCCCAGTGGCAAGAATATTCAGTAGGCTGAATAGACTGTTTTCTGTTTTAAAAAAAAAGTTCTCTCCTTCTCCTAATTTGTGAGGTCAGTTTCTCAAGGCATTGATTGTACCAGTACAAGCTCCACTTCATCACCAACTTTTTCTCTTAAGGAGAACTGCATCTTCCTTCACTATCTCTATAAATAAAGGCACCTGCCCTGACATTCTCTGTGGGGTATGAGCTAACACTTTTAGCTAGATCCCTTCACCAGGATCAAGTAAAGATTCTAGCAGAGGGTCCTATGCAACATCCAATAAAGGGAACTGGACATATAGTCTGCGATATGCTTTTTAGGGAGGCCAGTGCTGCCTCATAGATATATGCAGTGCTACAAAATATGACTGCACTTTGTAATGCTTTTAAATCCTTTTAAAAAATATTTTGAGGCATATTGCACAGCAGCCTACAGAACATTTAATAAGGCTGCAGGCATCATCTGAAGTGACAAAGTGTAGTTCCATGCTATCCTGGACAGACCGTGAGTTCAAAGTACTATAAGGGACAACTTTACACATTTCCCCCAGAAATGTTCACTGTTGTATTTATGTTGGGACTTGCCCTTGTGGCAAATTCTCTTCACTCGGGCTGTAATCCGCACCTGCTGCAGAACTACCAGTAACTCTAATTGGTCACCTGCATGTTTGTTTTAGGCTAGATGCAGTTGTTATTGTCACTTTGCTGGGTAATGAAACTCCCCAACAGTATGGAAAATAAGTGGGAGCTAGAGAGACTTTGTTATGAACCAGTCTAGTGAGAAAAGGGAAGTTTTTTAGCCTAAGGCAAGATAAATGAAAAATGTGTATATCTAAACATGAAAGCTAACCTATTCCGACTGCTTATGGAGTCAGGTTGTTGAATGACTCAAGTGATGGCAGCCAAAAACACAAAGGAATGAAGATGGAGTGGGATTTTCAGATGTGCCTATGTAACTTGGGAGTGCAAGTCTCGTTAACTTTCTTGTCAATAGGGCTTCTGTTCCTAAATCTCACAGGTGCTTTTGAAATCCCATCTTGTATACACAGGCTCTTCCCCAACAGAGTGACTTGCTTGAAACGCACAGCTTTTGTGACTTGGAGCTAGGACAGATGCTCAGGATTGCAGCTATGAATCACAAAAAGGAATTGTTATCATATTCACTATCTGGTTTTCGTAACTGTTATGCCTCCACTAGACTTTAGACCTGCTTACTGATGCTTTCTGCAGTGACATCACAAGTGAGTATAGTTGATTTTATTAAATCAATATATTTCATGCTTTCCTTTCTGTTGCAGTCCTTTTCCAATAAAATCTTCTTTAAAGATAACTGCAACTATGACTTCTAGATGGTTAATTACAGGTGACAGCAGAAGGGCCCCTTGGATAGAGAGGGACTGATCTCTGGCAAATGCTGGTAATAGCCAGTGTGAGTGCAAAGAGCCAAAAGAGGTGAAGGGCGCTGGATACCCCAGGGATGGCATCCTGAGAGAAGTTGCCAAAATAAGGATCAAGGCATCCTGAGAGCAGTGTAACAACAGAAAGATGGCAATGACAGCTGGATACTAACCAGTTAAGAAGTGCGTTGGGTTGATTTGAAGGAAAGCTGGAATATTTTGGACCATTAAGACAAAATGATGGTTTTGTATAGCTATTAATCAGGAGGGAAGGATTTTGCCAGCGAAAAGGTGAGAGAATGTGCCAGTACAGTAGCAAAGGTCAAGAGAAAAGTTGAGCAACACCTCATAGAGTGATGCTGGCAAAAACCACCATAAAACTGATAAGTCAGCTAGATCTCAACTATGCTTTTTGATACCTCTCCCACACTGTGAAAGTGTGTTGCTTTTCTGTGTGAATATTTCCTAGTGACTATATCACAGGGATGATAGTTTACTGAAATCTTCTGTCAGTAAAATCCTAATCGTATTTTCTAAATCTCAGGATGTCATTTTAGGACTTGCCTGCTGTAGAAAGTCAAGAAGGCAGAGTTAAAACTGTACACCTCCTCATTTTGGGGATGCAGTTGTATAGCTATAAAGGTGTATTTATACTGATATAGCTATTCCCAGATGGGAAGGGTGATGATAAGCCCTCTATCAAATTACTCTTCACAGGTGTAACTGTTCACACCAGAGATTTTACCAATATGAGTATTCTGGTTTAAAAAAAAACCCCACTCTTGTAACCGAAATAATTACACTAGTAAAATTTTTACTTGTACACCAGACCTTAGAATGTGTAAATGTATTTCTCAGGGGCTGAGGGCTTCCTATGAGATACTCGGTTATTGAAGTTGGTGGGAATTGAAGACACAGCTAGGAGTCACTTGGCCTCTTCCAGAATTATGATTCGTATCCTTAAATTTTTGTTTTGATTTTCGGTCTCTGAACACACAGTTATCTATCTTGGTATGTCATGGCACACCTTAATTCTGGCATATCCTCGCTTTTGAATGCTTAACTTCACAACCTTAATATTTCCTGAAGGTTGCTTTTTAATGTAATGTTGTAGATAGTAGTGTATTTATCATTTAGTGAAGTTGCACAATAGGTTATATTACATTTTGTTTTACAGTATCATGTCTTTAGGAGATAGTCTTACATTAGGATTGTTTCAGTATTGTACCTGAGTGGTTCAGAAAGGTCAAAGAGTTTAAGGCCAGAAGAGACCAGCAGATCATCTAGTCTGACTAGCTGTTTGTCACAGGCCACAGTCCATATCTCTTGACCCTCAAACAGTCACAAATCCTACTCATTCAACAATGCTACAAAAATATTCCCCCAGCACTCCCATTTGTGAAATGTATCTAATGTGACTTTTGGGTACTTAGAGAGAGAGAGACCAGAAGTCATGAGCAAACTCCAGAACAGTGGGCCCAATCCTATGCAATGAACATAGTCCAGAGACACAGCATCTTCGGCAGGTATGAAATAGGACCCAGTGTCCTAATTTAAAAAAAAACCACTTTGTCTATTTTCAAATCTCTCTCAAAATCTCTTACATCTCAGTCTTATGACAGCTGTGAATAAGACACAACATGATGTGTCTGTCATGCAGACTGGATTGGGAGGGGGGGGGCATTTGTGTTATTTGACATTAATATGTCAAAATCATAGTGATTCATGTGAGACATACCATGTCAGGTACTGTTAGAAAGGTTATGATATGCTGAATAAGATGGTAATATTTGTGTTCATGTGCGATATATGTGAGGAAAGTTATGGAGACCTTTGATATACCTGTATTTCGAATTATGCTGTAAAAGACACACCCCAGACAGAGAGGCCACAGGACAATAGCCCGCTTAATGGCCCATCAAGACCTTTACAGAAGCCAAAGGCCCAGGAAGAAACTAAAGGCATACCTGAAGAGTTACCAGGATTGGCCCATGTGACTATGGACTCCATTTTGGTTCCTGTAAAATTCCACAAGCCACATGGCCAGTAACAGAGGGCATATAAGATCAAACCACAGAAACCATTTTGTCTTTTGTCTGGTTCCTTGTTCCTGTCCAGCTGCGGACACACCTCTGGATCAACACACTTTGCAACTGAACTGAAGGACTTAGACCCATCCAGTTACTGGATGTATACCAGAGGGACTATACAAGCCTGCAACTCCACAATTGTCCTAGAAACCTGATGTATATGGACTTATAAATCATTTGTATATATCTGATTGCTTTAAGCCTTTAACACTTCTCTTATTGTTTGTTTTTCTTTTATTAATAAAATTTTAGTTTTAGTTACTAAAGGATTGGCTGGCAGCGTGGTATTTTGGGTAAGATCCAAACTTATAGTGAACTGGTACTGTGGCTGATCCTTTGGGATCAGAGGGAATCTTTTAGTAAAGAGCATAGAGTTTAAACAACGGGTCTCTTTACTAGACCTAGTGTCAGATTGGGAGTCAGAGACTGAAATGAAGTAAAGGGGGTTGTGTGTATTTGCACAGTGGCTTCTTGATAACCAGTGTGGGGGGAATCAGAAGCACTGTTTGTGGCTGGTTGGGAAGTCTGACTGCAGTGTCACCCATCAGTGCTGGGAGAATTCGCTCTCCTTTTACAGCCTGCACTGACCCTGGCATTATCAGTGGGCTACCCTGGGCTCGGATGGGTTACAGTGTCTCTCTCAGTTTTGTGTTTCCACAGCATTGTTAATAACAGCAACCATTTATCCAGAATACTGTTCAACAGAGCCATAAACGTTCTTTGGTATTTACAATTTACTGTGCACGTTAGACCTCACTTTGTCATGTCAGTTCCTGGTGAAGCCCCAGGCTTGTTTTCGGATTTTGAGGCTTCTGCTAATGTTGCCTGGAAGGTCCTGGAGGCTCTGCCCCTGAAGTCTGTATGTCTGCAGCACGTGAACTCATTATTCTACCTCCCAAGAGGAATATAAGGTTTCCTTTTTGCGAAGTACTTTGAAATGGAGGGATGGAAGTTGTTGAATAGGGAGAGCATAGAACTGTCAGACTGGAAGAGATTCCCTCTTAGAACAGGAAAGAATTTCATCTCTCAGACGGGGGTGATCCCAGAAATCCCCAGCAGCCTTGATACATGTGCCAAATAAATCAGAGAACCACAAATAGTGGTAATAGAAGAGATCTATTCAACCACTTCCCCTTGCTAGATCAAGATTGTTCTGTACAATACATTTTCCCATTTTTTATCCAAACTAGGGTAAAACTTTTTGAGTAATGAGGCTTTCATCACTTCTCTTGGAAAACTATTCTGGGACCAAATGCATCTCAGCATCAGGAAGATTTTCCTGATCTTCAGCCTAATTTTCCCCATCCTTAATTTTATCTCATTACTCCTAGCTGTGTACCTGGTAGAATAATCTATTGGATAAGGCAGTGCTGGGATCTGTCCCCAATCAGCTAATGAAATAAATCTGCTTCCTTGTCCTGCCTCTCCTACTAATTACACTAAATTGGCCGAGTAATTCTGCCAGTTTGTTCAAAACATAGAAATAAATCCCTTTATCAATATACATTAATTTAATTATTTCTTATCTTACGTAACCACCTGTGTTTTAGGCAGTTCACATAGGAAAACCAACATATTTCCTTGCAAGGGTGTGAGATGAGAAGTTCAAAAGGAAATTAACTTCAAATTCAGCCTGCTTATGCCAATGTGAATTTCATCTATTATTATATTATTATTATATAGAATTTCATCTATATTATAATAGGATCAGAAGCTCACTGACATGGTAGAATTTTGTCCACTGTGTCACGACAGAATCTCCCAGCCTCAAATCACTATGAGGAAACTGTTCATGTGAGAGATGGTCTTTCTGCCGTGGAAAATAAATATATGCAGTATATTCAAAATGAAAATAATTCCCAAATGATCTTTGCTTTCTTTCAAAGAAATTATGTGACCCAGTGGTCTTGGTTTTATGACAAGTTGCTGAATGGAAGAAATTGGGAAGAGACTGTACCAGAGACTCACAAATTAGGAAATGGCAAAGGAGGAGCTGTGGAGAACTGGGAAATATTTATATTATTTTAATAAATATCATATGCCCTTCACTGTATCTGTGTGATATTATCCTGCCTGAATGCATACAGCTTGATCAAAAAGGAGTTGTTAAAGAAACTAGGCTGGACAAGTAAAACAATGACCTAAATATGGATCATCCTCCTCAAACTCAGTAGCTAGCTTGACAGCTGTGAAATGGGATTCCTCAACCTCAACTCTGGCATCAGGGCTGGTTGCCAAGACTGAGAAGCTGGAGTTGAAAATTCACTGATCTGTTAAAAGATCTGCCTTGCAGAGAGAAAGAGGAAGAAAGCTGTCAAAGCTGCAAGGGGAAGTACAAAGTTAGGACACTGGCCTAGAATCTGGGAGTTCCAGGTTCAGTTCCCTGCTTTGCCACGGACTTCATGTGAGCTTCAGTAAGTCACTTAGCCTCTCTGTGCCTGAATTCTCCATCTGGAAACTGGGCATAATAATGCTTCCCCATCTCACAGGTATGTTGAGGCTCAATACATTAAAGATTGTGAATTGGTTTTAGATGTACGGCTGAAAAGCAGTATATGAACCCTAGATTATTTCATTTCTTATGGCGCAGGCTGACATTGAGACACTGATTTGAGAGTTGGGGGTCTGCAGTAAGAAGTCTAACTTGTTTCTAAAGAGAAGGGGAGACAAAGGGCTACGTCATGTCTACCTACGGGGTGGAAGAGAATGGCAGCACAGGCAATACGACCATGTGTCTGTTCTTTTCAATCCATTTCTCTGAGTGCCGGGTACTTTCGGCAAAATAAATGAGACTGTTTTGAAGAAGCTGCTTCTCTGTCACTGGCCACAGGCTCCCACTGACAGGTGCCAAGTCCATTTGGTTCACTAGGTTTCACAGATACAATCTGGACCCGATTGGGAGAGCAGCTGGCTGCAGGGCCACACTCCAAAGAAGAATGGAGACACAGCCTACCACTTGAAAGGGCTGGGGGGCTAGAAAAGGGTCTCAGAAGGGGGGCTGATGCAGGGACCATGACAAGTGGTGGTAACTGACTGTGACAGTGATAATTTGCTATAAGTGAAGACAACAGTAAAAAGTATTGACAAAAGTAGAGCAAGAGGACTAGTGGCTTCTGCTCTTTTTAGGAAGAGAGAAGGAAAGGAGAGAGAAGGAAAATGAGTTGTAAGTAACTCAATAAAAGTCAGCACATGCAGTTATGGCAAGCAAAGCTGGTAAACTCCCAAGAACCTACAAAGAGACTGGCAGCAGTGAGTCTCACAGCCCAGGTCAACTGACTCTGGCTCATGTGGCTTGTGCTGTGAGGCTAAAAATAGTCATGTGGACACTTGGGTTAGAGTCCAGGCTCTGAAACCCAGTGAGGGGGGAGAGTCTTGGTGCCCAGTTTCAAGCATAAAGCTGAAAGATTACACTGCTAGTTTTAGACCCGCAATGCAAACCCGGCTCTAAAACTTGGTGCTGCAGTTTATTTTTTGTTTGTTTGTTTTTTGCTGTGTAGATGTACCCAAAAACACAGCTAGTTAATCTGCTACACCATGAGACCCAGAAAAGAAATGACATTCCAGGTCTAAGAGAGGAGTTGAATGGAGTACCCCAATCACTGGTACAGATATGAGTGGACTCTGGAGTTGGAAGCCAGGATGATCAAGCCGTACGAGAGGAGGAGAATTCTAGTATAATGTAGGAGAAGCAGGTGGGTCCCATCCTGACCAGGTTTCCAGAGAAGAAACTGGAGTTCCTGAAAGAGAAGTGGCTAGCACTGGAAGAAAAACAGCTTGCTGACTGGGAATGTCAGAGGCTGCATGAACTAGAACTTGAGACCATTCCATTTTCTGACCCCCTTAAAAAGTGCATTGAGATACAGTCAAATGGAAGGAGCAGTGACTACGATTTGTGGGCAGTTTAAAAAAACATTCCTCCTTACATTTGAACTGACCCTCGAGGGTAACAGGAAATGGTTTAGGAGATCATAGAATCATAGAGTTGGAAGGTACCTCAGGAGGTCATCTAGTCCAACCCCCTGCTCAAAGAAGGACTAACCTCATCTAAATAATCCCAGCGAGGGTTTTGTCAAGCCACAGTTTAAAAACCTCAGAAGATGGAGATTCACCACCCTCCTAGTGAAAAACTTTGTACTAATGTCCAACCTAGTCCTCCCCCACTGCAACTTGAGACCGCTGCTCCTTGTTCTGTCATCTGCCACCACTGAGAACAGCCTAGCTCCATCCTCCCTGGAACCCCCTTTCAGGTAGTTGAAGGCTGCTATCAAATCCCCCCTCATTCTTCCTTTCTGCAGACTAAACAGGTCTAGTTCTTTCAGCCTCTCCTCATAAGCCTTGTGCTCCAGCCCCCTAATCATTTTTGTTGCCCTCTGCTATACTCTCTCCAACTTCTACACATCCTTTTCGTAGTGGGGGGCCCAAAACTGGACACAATACTCCAAATGTGGCCTCACCAATGCTGAATAGAGGGGAATAATCACTGCCCGTGATCTTCTGGCAATGCTCCTACTAATGCAGTCCAATATGCCATTAGCGTTCTTGGCAACCAGGGCACACTGCTGACTCATATACAGCTTCTTATCCACTGTAACCCTCAGGTCCTTTTCTGCAGAACAGCTGCTTAACTCGTCGGTCCCCAGTCTGTAGCTGTGCATGGGATTCTTCCATCCTAAGTGCAGGACTCTGCACTTGTCCTTGCTGAACCTCTTCAGATTTCTTTTGGCCCAGTCCTCCAATTTGTTTAGGTCCTTCTGTATCCTATCCCTACCTTCCAGGGTATCTACCACTCCCCCTAGCTTAGTGTCATCTGCAAACTTGTTGAGGGTGCAATCGACCCCATCCTCCAGATCATTAATGAAGATGTTAAACAAAACCGGCCCTAGGACCGACCCTTGGGGCACTCCGCTTGTGACCGGTTGTCAACTAGACATGGAGCCAATGATCACTACTTGCTGAGCCCTATTATCTAGCCAGTTCTCTGTCCATTTCATAGTCCATTCATCCAACCCATACTTCTTTACCTTAATGCTCAGAATGCTGTGGGAGACTGTATCAAAAGCTTTGCTAAAGTCAATGTATATCACGTCCACTGCTTTCCTTACATCCACAGAGACAGTCACCTCTTCATAGAAAGCAATCAGGTTGGTGAGGCACGACTTGCCCTTGGTGAATCCTGATCACCTTCCTCTCTTCCAAGTGCCTTAAAAGGGATTCCTTGAGGACCTGCTCCATGATTTTTCCAGGAATTGAGGTGAGACTGACCTGGTCTCCCTGGATCCTCTTTCTGCCCTTTCTTGAAGATAGGCACTATATTTGCCTTTTTCCAGTTATCAGAGACCTTCCCCAATTGCCATGAGCTTTCAAAGGTAATAGCCAATAGCTCTGAAATCACATCAGCTAACTTCCTCAGCACCCTCGGGTGCATTGCATCTGGCCCCATGGACTTGTGTGTGTCCAACGTTTCTAAATAGTCCTGGACCTGTTCCTTCAGCACTGTGGGATGTTCACTTCCTCCCCATTCTGTGCTGCCCAGTGCAGTAGTCTGGGAGCTGAGCTTGTCTGTGAAGACAGAGGCAAAAAGGGCATTGAATACCTCAGCTTTCTCCACATCCTCTGTCACTAGGTTGCCTCCCTCATTCTGTAAGAGGCCCACACTTTTCCTAATATTCTTCTTGTTGCTAACATACCTGTAGAAACCCTTCTTGTTCCCCTTCACATTCCTTGCTAGCTGCAACTCCAGTTGCGCTTTGGCCTTCCTGATTTCATTCCTGCATGTTTGAGCAGTATTTTTATAATCCTCCTTAGTCATCTGACCAAACTTCCATTTCTTGTAAGCTTCTTTTTTGTGTTTAAATTCACCAAAGACTTCTTTGTTAAGCCAAGCTGGTCGCCTACCATATTTGCTATTTTTTCTGCACATTGGGGTGGTTTGTTCCTATGCCCTCAATAAGGTTTCTTTAAAATACAGCCAGCTCTTTTGGATTCCTTTCTCCCACATATTAGCCACCCAGGGGATCCTGCCCATCAGCTCCCTGAGGGAGTCAAAGTCTGCTGAAAGTGAATGGGTGTAATTTATCTATAAGTGGATAATCAGATGAGGGATTATCTCCACAAATGGGGAAAAAGATCTGGAACCTTTACTGTGGACTAGTTGCATGAAATGTCTGGGCTGGAACAGATTTCTGATGTATCCCCCCATGTGGCTCAGAGACCAGAAGACAAAGGCTCTGCACATCTCAGGCAGACTGGTTGATCCATTTGTAGATGGTAGACTGCACTAAACATGGTTCCAAGGAGTGGTAACAAGTGGGGTTAGAACACTAGGTGCCAATTCCACAGGTCATTACCATCAGAAGTGGTCTCCAGCTAATCCTTTAAACGAGATTCCAGAGATCTGCACTGCGGTGCCATCACTGTGTTGGCCCCCTTAACATTGTGGGTGGTTTTCTCATGTATTGGACCTGGTCACTTCCTGAATTTCCAGCTTCCAGTGCCACATGGCTGGAGCTGGAAATGAAAATCCGCCATATTTGTTGTGGTAAAAAAAAAAAGAGGCGGTTTGGTTGCATTTTTGGATGTACTTTTGCTTGCTCTTAGGGCAGGGCTTGGCAACTCTTGTGATGTTGAGGCACGGGGTTCCTCCCAAAGCATGAGACCCAGGATGGTCATCCTGATTTGCTGACCCATAGGGACAGCTCTGTCTGGCTTTGAGGTGTGAGTCAGGCTCTGTGGATAGAGGAACCATCCATGGTTTTCCATCATACAAACAGCCGTGCGATAGAGACAAAACCCCAGAGAGGGCATGCCGATGCTGGGAATGGCCCTACCCCCCTTTCTCACCTAAGCCTAGAAAAGCAGAGCCCAAGAGTTACTGCTGGTCATATCCAGCTTTGCAAAGGGCCTGATTTCCACAGCTGTTCAAAGCGTTGCTTCCCACATCCCCTAGTGGGAAGGACAACCCGGGCTGAAGTTGAGGCACAGAGAGGAATGTGGGTTCACGACTCTTCTCACGAGAGACAAGTGGGATGAGCAGGACCCAAACCCAGGCACAAGATCCAAGATTTTGGGATGACAAGAGACCATAGATCACAGGAAAATACTTGTGTCCTGCCAGTGTGATCCAGAGGGAAAGATCTATATCGATAGCTATGTATGATTGATTTTGTAAGGCTCAGCACTGTTTTATGACAATCATGTGATGTGTGATTTATGGGGGAAAAATACAGTGTGAAGGTATGACATTTGAACTCCAAGGAGGTGATAATAGGTACTCTATCTAAGGAGGGAGATGCCTGAATTTCCCTAGAAGAAAGGGCAAATATTCTTGCTCAGTGTCCCCTTTTCTCTACGGAAGAGAGAGAGAGAAGTGTGGACACAGGCCTGCTTCCTGAAAGGGGTGCGGTTGGCAGACTGGAAAAGGGTCTCAAAGGGGCAACCTATCCCAGGTCTGTGACAGGAGCATCATGGGGGCAGGGAAGAGAGAACTCTGGAAAAAGTACATCACTACCACCCAAAATCTTCCGGGATCAAATCCTCCAGCTGTTATAAATCACTGTGTAGCTCCATTCATCAAAATGGATCTGTGCTGATTTCCATCAGTTGAAGATTTGGTTCCCAAAGTTACTTCAATAACAGAAAATGCTACACACAATGACAGCAGCAGGAGTTAAAGTTGGATGTGGAATGCCATGAAAAATACAATAAAGACCAAAATTGACTAATCTGTGATAAAAGAGAGCTTAGGTTACTCTCATCTGAAAGAGAAGTGCAGCCATGTTAGAATCTTGGTCTGGAGGAGTAGCTTGGTGACATAGTAATGGAAACATGCCTTCAGGTGGTATTTGTCAGCTAAGTTTGGTATGGTGTCAATTCTTATTACATACCATGACTCTGTGAGCATGGAGTGGCATTGATCAACAGCATTGGTGTACGTTTTCTAGCCTTTCAGCACTAGGTTCAGTTTCGATTCTGGGTATGCCACTTTGTGCATAGGTGTGTTTTCTGTATCTATAAATCTTTGGCTGACTGCTGTTCCATCCCTTGGAAGCTGTACTGTAACAAAAAGGAAAAAGAACAGTAGATCAGTCAGTACAATGCACTAATCTATTTTAATAGTGAAGTCAACATTTATGACTTCCTTTTATCTTTTAATCTTCTTTCATTCAGGATAGGCTCTCCATTGCTTTTCTGTGGCAGCACATTTGGCTGCTCATCTTGATATATTTATGCAATTTTTTATTTGCCCTCACTGTTTTGTTAATAAGGAGCCTTATTTGCCTTTGGCTGTCGTTCTCTGAAAAAGACACATCCGTTTCTTGTAGTTATCTTTGTGCAGAGGTATTTATTGCAGTCACTAATCCCATCTGTCAGATGTAAAGCAGCTGAGGGTTTTAAAAACGGGGGTGGACAGACCAGCTCAGGTGAACTGACCAGAACCACTCCCAGAACTCAGAGTGGAATTGGAATTCCCAGGTGTGGAAATGGAATTCTGTGAAAATTAGATGCGCAGATGTTTTATTTTGCTGGGAAAGTTGGGTTTGCACGACAGTCTCCCCTATCTCAGATGGTTCTATTGAAAGTGGGGGCTTCTCTCAATTTCAACAGAACTCTGGACACCTGGATCCTCAAAGCATTCAAATGTTATGAGTTCAGCACTTCATGTTTCGTGTAGCACCACTGACAGTGGCACCTTCTTCCAGTTGGCCATTTTGCAGCTGAGAAGAACAGAGGAGAACACCTGTGGCCAGCTAGAAGATGTTTGAAGAGGTCAGAGGGAGAAAAATTTTAAAACTGTCTGGGAGCAGAAGTAGAAGGGGGAGTGTGTAATAGGCTGAGTGATGGTCCAACCTATTAAGCACTCTGAGGCCAGAGGTTCCCACAATCTCAGTTGAGAGCAGGACTGTTGCTTTTTAGTTATTGATCCATTTCCCCTTTTTGATGTTGAAGTTTAAACAGAGCCTAGAGGAAAGGGCTACAAACTGAAGTGGGAGTGGCTGAGGGTTGTCCCACGCTGGTGACTGGGTGCACCAGGTTACATGCTGAATTTAACATCTTTTCTCTTTGGTCATGAATTGTCCACAAACACGTTGTGACTTTTACAAATTTTACAGGTTACTTTGATAATTATTGGATACATTTATGAAAGGGTTTATGTGAGGGAGTTGTCTATGTTGAATAACTCAGATGAGTACAAAAGTCAGATCAGTGCCTTTGGAAACTTTTGACCTGAGTTTTTTTTCTTACATGGCTGTGGTAATAGAACAATATAAACCATAAATAATTGATGCTATCCATCAAACATTTGCTTGCTCAATCAATAGATGAATCACCACTATCTTTAATAAATCACTATTTAATAAATCAATGGTTCAATATTAACTAACTGAAATCCGGTCCCGGACAGACTGAGGGAACTGGTGCCAATTTTCTTAGTGAAACTGGTTGTAATTCAAAATGCTGGAAAATGTTTGCATTATGATAGCAGATATTGTACAATCTGACGTTAGGCTGTTCCATAGGCAGGTGATCTTTTCTGAGCTGTTACCATATTCTTGCAATCAGGTAGTGGGTTTGAAAACACAGGGTGCTGATATGCTATCAGTAATGGTCTTTGGTGTGTCTTCAATCTGTTCACATAGACTGAGTTTCTAGTCTCCTTGCGACCTGCTGTGCTATTCAAGGTTTCATAAAATATACAATATAAAAAATGAGGTGCTAAAAGAGGGATCTCCAACTGCGTATATCTTTTTAACAGCCATAGGTCAGAGGTTTCGAGTCAGCCTGCTCCTAAAAGTCTATACATTCTAGTCTCAATCCTTTCCCATTGAAGTCATTGGGAGTTTTTCCATTGACTTGAACTGGAATTGCACTCCCAGTGACATGCTCAAGGTTACACAGGAAAGTCAAGGGCAGAGCCAGAAAGTATAACCCAAGAGTACTGACTTCCAAGCCCAGGCTATAACTTATAGACCACACTGCCTCACTACTATTTAAGAAAGGTGTACCCTGATAAGCAGTCAAGGGGCCATTCTCTCATTACAAAGTTTCGGAATTGCCTCTTCAAACTGGGATTTTCTTAACCTTGTAGTGGTTAATATCTGGTTAATCTTCTGTATCCTTTAAATTGTTCCTAAATGAACTCCACTGAGTACACTCTGACTAGAAAAAAAGCTAGTAACAATAATCAATAGAATTTAATATCAGGGAATGTTGACAGAATACAGATTTCAGCAGTGTATCTTTTTCAAAAATTTGTGTAGTTTCTTTCTTTTTCAGTGTAGTGAAGGAAAAGACCTCATGATTATTAGGGATAGTTTAATTTGAGCAATTGATTTGGATTATCGGCAGATAAGTCTGCTCAATGGTCTGTGGGAATGTTGGATGGGATGGGAACTGAGTTACTGCAGAGAATTCTTTTTTGGGTGTTGGCTGGTGAGTCTTGCCCACATGCTCGGGGTTTAGCTGAGGTCTTCAAATCTCACTTTTGAGGATTTCAATAACTCAGTCATGGGTTCGGGGTTGTTATAAATGTGTATGGGTAGGGTTTTGTGGCCTGCCTTGTGCAGGAGGTCAGACTAGATGATCATATTGGTCCCTTCTGACCTATGAGTCTATGAGTAAAAGCCAAGGAGAACAAAGTGTCCATGAAAATCTATCCAGATATTACCGGAGACACAACAGGGGAAAGCATGTTTAGTACAGTACCATAATAGTATTATAGTATTTCTGTTTATTCACACTGACAATGAAGAGCTATCTGACAATGGAATTCTCCTAAAACTGTGGCATGAAAAAGCAATTACAAACACTTTGAGTTTAGTGGTGAATACAAGAGTTGGCAGAATTATGCACTGTGAATAAATTACCTGACAAGTTTATCCTTTTTCCTGCTTGAGCCATTTGTGAATGGATTTTTATTAATTTATTTACTATTCATAATACTTTTAAGAGTTGGATAGAAGCCATGTTGTCTTCTGGGTTGTTTTTGCTTCATTAATGAGTTGGAGTCTTTGTAGAGACAGCCAACTTAATACTTTCTCCTTGAGGGTCCAGAGAGATGGACTGGTGCCAGTGGAAGGATGATTTTGGAGTGAATTCAGTGCTGGAAGGATACTAAGTTTAGCTTGCAACGAGTAACCAACTTGGACAAATCCAGTGTGATGTTACTGGGCTGCTGACAGGCTGTTGGAGTCAGAGCTCTGGACCAAAGCTGTATGACCCCAAGACACCCATGATTATCAGGTAGACTGTGAGCGAGCGCATAACTTGCCTAAGTGAACTACAAAATGTCATGACTCAAGACACTAATAAAATATTTTACAAATATTTGGCAGTAGTTTATTTGTGATGCTCTGATTCAGTCACATTCCTGAATTATGTACTGCACAGAAATGATTGACCCTTCAAGCACCATGAAAAATTACTTCTTGGAGAAAGGCCACCTTTAAACACACCTTCATTTACGTCTATAATGAGAACACCTTTAGAATGCACTTTGTATCGATTTACTGTAGACGCAGAGCTGATTATTCAGCCTCGCCCTCTCCATAGTCAGAGCCTATAAATTCTGATGCTCCTTTCCTGAGGAACCCTCACAAGATGGGTACCACAATGATCTTCACTTGGATGTTGCTGTCTGTTTCTGGAGCTCTGCTGGCTACCACAGGTAAACTGCTTACAATCCTTACAAAGTCATAAAGGCAAGTTTTGCTCATTTTCACTGGCTCCACATTTAGATTTCCCAGTCGTGTCAATGGGTGCTTTGTGCAAAGATTAAGGGAGTGTAGGGCCACATTAGCTAGACAGCTTTGTTCTGTTGAAAAATGTGAGCCGAACAACCTAGTTAACAGTAGCTGTTATTTGAGCCATTTAAATAAACTGCTCAGTATTGTGCAATTAACCTTGCTCCCACCACTTAATGTTTTGTGTGGCTTGTACAACAATTAAATTCAAGTCAATCAATATCCTGTAAGTTAAAAATTTAATGTCTCCAAATGTTTGTGTTCAGGGCATGAATTAAGGAGTAATGTGGTTTCTCTTGCTAAAATGCATGTTTATTTTCAAGTGCGTCAAAAGTAATGCTTCCAGGTGCACACTGAACCACCCAGCTTCTATTTTATTAATTACATTTTAACAAAATGTAATGAGATAGAATTGTGAAATTATCGTAGTGTACTTGGGGTAAAGGAGCTATTCGCACCAGTACGCTGGCATTTCCCCCTTTGTGAATGATTTTTCTTTCTTGGTATTTCATGTGGTTAGTTTGAGTGATCTGTTCAAAATACTTGAACACTATGCAAAAGAATAAATGGACACAAATCGGACATAAAAAATGATAACGTCCATAAACCAGTCGGAGAGCACTTCAATCTCCCAGGACTCTCTGTATGTAGCTGACTTGAAAGTTGCCACACTTTAAAAAAAAAAAATAGTAATTGGGGGGGGAGAGTTGCCATACTACAAAAAAACTTTAAAAACAGATTTAAGCAAGAAACTGCAGAGCTGGAACTCATATGCAAACTTGGCACAATTAGAATGGGCCTGAATAGGGACTTGGAATGGTTATCTCTTTACAAGAAGTAATTGTCACTGTTCACACATTCTCACACTTCTAATCAGTGGTTATGAATAGGCCTCAGCTACTCTATCTGAACTGACTTTGCTAACACCTATTCTCCTCATTGTTGTATCTGAACCACGGATGTGTATATATATGTTCCCTATCTGATTTCAATTTCATACATCTGATGAAGTGGGTTGCAGCCTATGAAAGCTTATGCCTGCAGAAATTTGTTTGTCTTTAAAGTGCTACAGGACTCTCATTTTTGGTGAATGATTAAGTTATAACGGGTGTAAGGATATATGAATGAACCTAATTGTAACCTTAAACCAGGGCAATTTCTTCAGAACAACTCTGAAATTTGGCTCCTTCCCCAACCTAAAATATCCTTCCTAACCTAACAGTCATGGGATCTGAGCTACCTGTGTGCTCCCTGCTAAACAGGTGGCTGACTTCCCAAGTATCTGAAGGTCCTGACTTCAGCCACCTTTCTTCCATTCTTTTTGTGTTTGTCTTTCCCCATCCTCTGGCTCTCTACACCTTTCCTCCCCCAAACTATCCCTGCTTCCTCTAGCTTCTTCCAGGTTCTTCTTCCAGTCCCTCCACCAGTGCTCCCAGTGGCCAGGAGAGATTATCTGCAGTACTTTCTATGCATTATGCCATTGGCTGTTTCAGGCACCTCTGTATTATTTTGCACCTTTAACCCGTGCAGCAGTGAGTAGATGTGTAGAATTGCATCCCTAATAGATATTGTTAGTAAATGGCCAGAGGAGAAGACAGCAGGCAGTGGTGTCTCGCTTAAAAGCTTTAGCTCAGTGGCTAGGACACTCACCTGGGCTGTGATACACCTGGTTCAATTCTCCTCGATGCCTGATGTGGAGCATGGATTTGAATTTGGGTCTGCCACATTGCAGGAGAGTGCCTTGGCCACTGGGCTATGGCATATTTGGTGAGGGGCTCACTCACTTTCTTCTTTTGAAGCTGCCCGCTTTGTATAAATAATCAGTCATTGGAACAGGGACTTGAATTTGGGTTTCTCACCTCCTGAGGGCATTCCCTAAGCATTAACTCAGCTAAAGGGCATAAGAAAGCAGCCACCATCCTCCTCCTGCTAGTTTGTTAATTTAGCTCTTTATTTCCTTTGCTTTTATTTTAAAAATGTTCTAAAACACAACATTTTATTTGATCTAAAATAAAGTCATTTTCCTGATATTTTTTATTTTAGCACTTCCAGTTTCAGGTCAACTCAAACACGTTCTTCATTATTATTTGTTTGAGAACTGAAAAATCCATTATTCACCCATTCCTTGTCTTAAATTCCACAGCAGCTGACAGGCAGAGTGAGTGCAGGAAAAAGTAATTGCAGTTCACTTTTATTTTACCAATTATGGTTTGATTCCAGATTTACAGGGAAGTTGGATAAATTATTTTGTATCTAGTCTCTTGCCAAACTTTTTTTTTTATTATTTATGGGATATTTTGATACGGTGCAGTAGAGCCATTTAAAAAAAAAAAAATTTGTCGAGCTTAAGTAAAATTGTAAGATTTGCAGCGTTGATTCAGTCATTCTTTCTTTGTGCTCAGTAAACTAAAAACAAAAAACGCCCACACACTGCCCTTCTAACTTGGCAGGGTATGGGTATAGTGCACAACGAGGAACGTCTGATTTGGTAAGTGTAAACAAGCTGATCATGAAATAAAGATATTATTGGATATAGAATGTTTTCCTTACCAATATGAATACACTTCATAGGATTGCCTGGATGCAAGTATAAAGTACTAATTAAGGATCCCATATGGAGAATTCTATAGGGATACAGAATTCTATAGGAATTTAATAATGTTCTCTAGAGATTGTTCTAGTAATTGTAAATATAATGGTGATGTCGTTTTGTATAGGTGTTTGAATCATCGTATAGAATTTTATAGCAGGAATATAAATCCCAATTAAACTCTATAGAACAGTTAAAAATGACAGGATATAAATTTCTATTAAATTCTATAGCACTTCTCTATAAGAGAGACGAGATGGGTGAAGTAACATCTTTTATTATACCAACTTCTTTTGGTGAGAAAGAAAAACAACTTCTCCGTAAGATGCACTTGCCCAATTTCTGCATTTGCCCCAGGGCAGTCCCAACTGTAGAGATGACTGTTTTTAAAAAGGAATATTGTATTTGATTCTGAATTGGAAATATGCTGTGGAAATGGACCCTGTGCTGTGCCTTGACATTTTTAAATGGTAGTATTTGCATCAGCTCCATGAGTGTAAGTTTATGAAATGGGCACTGGCTCCCCAGCTGCATTCCACTTCTTCCCTGCAGACCCAGGAGCCGCTGTGACGGAGCTGAGAACACTCTGGTGAGCTGTGGTAATCCTTTCCTGTTTCAGCTCTCCTGTTGCATGTAAAGTGAGAAAGGAGAACTTGTTTCCTTGTGGGGCCTGGCAACCCACAGAGCAGAGTAGGAACTCAAATGACTTAGCTTAAACCTAGTGCAGCACTTAGGAAAGGATGACGTCTTCCCTCTCTTCCCCCATAGCCACCCAAGAAGAGGAAAAGAAGAAATGATGAGAATCACCAACCAGTTATGGCTCCTTGATTCTCTAGGCCAAGCCCAGTGCTGTTGCTTTAACAAGTGCCAGCAGACTCTGTTCCCCCAGACAAAAGGCCACACCTTGCAGTTAGCAGACCATCCGCCGCCTTATGCAGCATTTGAAAAATTGCTCCTAGAGTGAGTCAGCAAGAGCCCTGTCCCCCGATACAGTCCGCTTGTTCAGGTCTTAACGTGGGGAAGAGGCAAGAAAAAGGCAGGCAAGGCTAGTGATGCCCACATCCCTGTGGCTAATTCTGGTGGTAGACTCCAAAAGGAACTGCTGAAGACCACACTGTGTTACACCACTACTTCCCCCTTCCAGGGCACAATCACACAAAGTTAGGATCCAAGTCTGAACTTTTCCATAGTATAGTGAATTCACTACACAGAGGGGCTCAAATCATGGAGTTTGGATCTGGATCTGAACTTGTCCAAACTGTGGTGGGGTCTCAGATTGGTCTTATAATTAGGACCTATTTCTAAGTAGAACGGATACTGAGTGAGTAAAATGGTGAGGGATATTTCCTGCTTTGATAACACTGCAATCAATGTATAAAATGGAAAATAAAGGCATGCACTTTGCTCTGTTTGAAGAAGTATCAAACCTAAATCAAAAGAGAGCTGCTTACCTGTTAAAGCATTACACTAAACCTTTAGACAGTAGTGCAAACAACTAAACCTCGATAGGAACACCCATCTTTTTGGTGCCCATTACACAAAGTAATCTAACTGGCCCTTCAAGGGTGAGATCCATGGAGTTACTGCCTGATTCAACTATTCCAACACCATTAAAGATGGGAATTTTCTAAGCTGTTCTCTGCATGGTGTTTCCACTCCTTTTAAAATGACGACTTGCTAACATGCATTTCTAGGGAGATTGTGAATATTTGATCCCTACAAAATCACTACTTGCCCATGAAGCAATATACTTGCTCATGAAGCAGAGTATGTGGGAGTCTCACCATACGATCACTTTATATGTGTTATTCTTAGTACCAGCACCATTCTATTATTATTTTTTTTTATAATATTCATCATATGATGATTCAATATTCACCACTTTAACTGCAAGTAGCTTCTTTTTCAAATGACATTACTACCACTAGTAGTTTAGCTATCTCCAGCCGAGGTATGCTAGGGCAAAAGGCATCTTATAAACAAGATAGGCCTGATTTTGATCTCTCATATACTAATTTTAGATCCATAAGAACAATTGACTTCAATGGAGTTTAGCTGTTCTCACTTCTGTGAGATTAGAATCAGGCCCTTCAGAAAGACAGATTATGTAGGTTAACGCTAGGACTGAAAAGATGCCGAGGAACAAAAATACGATTGGCCAACATATTCAAAGTCTTTTCAAATAATATTTTTCTTAGCTCTTTGTCATCTAGAAAAGCTATACCAGATGTAACATTATAGCTGTTTGAGTTATTTTTCATATGCTTGACAGAAAAATGATTGAATTGATAGTGGCATTGTCCCTTGAAAATATGATCAGTTGATTCTTCCAAGAAAAACTCATGCTCAGTAAAAAAAAGATTTAGCACCACCTTGTGGACACACATTTTAAACATTACTATTGATCTGTAGTATATCTACAAACACATTAAAAGATAGTTACTTCCCTGAATAGCTTACAATATTGGTTAAGGCAATGTCTATATGCACAGTGCCGGAAACAAGCTGTCAGCATAAAACTGCCCCTCCGCGAGTATAACTTATGTTGCTCAGACGGTGGAAAATTCATACCCCTGATTGACACGGGTTTTGCTGACATAGGCTGTAGTGTAGAAATAGCATAAGAGAAGATGCAACACTTGAGTTTAACAAGCAGTGGAGAAGGAAGGACAAAGGTAAGTAGCTTCACAGGCTAGCTGTGCATAATTAGGTTACAAATCTATACTTTTGATTGGAAGACATAAATTATTAAGACATATGAATGGCATTGATTCCTCCTCTTAAGACCAGCCTCGTCATCTGTCCAGCCATCTCCCTCCATAACCTTCTTCCTTTCTGCTATCATGTTCTTTGCTTTTTTATGGAGTGCTAGAAATGTCAGCCTTTTTTAAAGCTACTGCCACTAGTATTACTATTGTGATGTCAGGAGAATGGAAATCTTGTTCTGCCAGAGTGACTGAATGTGATTTGTAGGCACTTGCGGGAACTGATCGTTTTGGTTTGTTAATTCCTCAGGACAGAGTTGTGGACCTAATTAATCCTTGGCCTTTGTTATCTTCCTTCAGTAGGACTGGAAACCACACCAGTAGACACAACATCTGGTAAATCCCATCTCGTCCTTGTTTCCATACTATTCTTCTTTACTTATGGGATTTTATATTCCACTGGCCCAATCCTGTATAGGTAGCACAACTTGACCACAATTATGTTCCTTTTTATTGGCTTCACTTGTTGTACATTTCCATTTTCTAAAGGACATCTCTCTGGCTTGAATAACCTCTTGAGCCTCATCGCTTCAGTTAATTATCTTTTCTTGCCTTCCTAAATTCTTTTTGGTCCTGGGGTATTGAGGTTTGCTCTAACTCAGTTATGGTTTGATGCGCTAAAGCTAACACAGCCTTCATGCTGAGTCAGAGGAATTTTATGTCCTCAATTTTGATTTAGATACTTTTATGCCAGCTTTGTCCATTTTAATTTTTTTTTAAATTCCTCTTTCGAAATTTTAAGTTTGCAGTGCACATTTTTATCTCTTTCTTCTCATGAGAAAATAGGTGCAGGAACTAAGGGTTCTGCCGCACCCTCTGGCTTGCCATTTCGTTCAATGGCTCTCAGCTCCCCCTCTATAAAAACTGTTCTAGCACTGCTGCCTGAGAACGTTGAACATGTTAATGTTGTTGTGATACTACTTGGTAACAGGTCAGCTAAAAATTTATTGAATTAGCTCTCAGTTCTTACACTAGGATTTAATTGAGAGTAGCCCATTGTACTGTGTGCTCTGAAACTAGCTGTTCCAAGAAGCACAAATATAAGGTGTGGAGAAATTGCTTCTGTAAAACTTGTCTTGATTTGACATCACCAATTTATAGGTGGGTGGGAAAAGTCATGTTACTCCTTTTAAAAAAAACAAAACCAAAAAACCCAAAAAATTAGCTCTTGTCTCCCTCAACACTGCATTGACAATGTTCTTCAATCTGGGGACTAGCGGTATGATGCTACTAGCATCCTTCCTGTACCGTATCCACTGATTTGTGCCATTCCAAAGCTTTCTGTAAGATTTGCCAACTCCCAATCCTCTTCTGTTCACACACATCCTAGTTTACCTCTTTCCACTTGAGTTGCTATAGAGACATTTCCATGATTTTTATTTTGGTTTATTTGCCTATTTTGATTTAACTCCATTATCTAACACCCTATTATCTGTCTAGGACTTGCCCATGTGATCTCAGCCTGCCCCATCTCCTCTTCAGCTGCACTTTCTTCTCTGTTCCTTATGGCCAGATGCAGAGTTGTATTTATATTGTTCACATCCCTGGCAGATGTGTTTGTCTGAGCTGAGCGCTTCTCAGCACTCAGATGTGTTCCTATTAATTAAGGGTTTGATAGTTCCATTTCAGCACAGCCCCTGCAGTAGGACCAATACATGGTCCTAGATAGACCACTTCAGTTATGTAATGTCTTCTGCTTGGGCTCATGAAATTTGCATGCTTGCAGCCACCTCTCTTCACGGGATGCAGATGACCAGTTAGCATATGGACATTATTCACCCCTGGATGTAACATCCGTGGTTTGGTAGCTCGGGTTTCATTAGACATGGAGGCATCTCACACAACCCAGAAGGTTCCAAAAAGCAGGCCTTTATTTGCAGTTTATCACAGCTGGATCCAGCTGGTTACCCTTCCTGCCATGTTACCGTTAGTGTGTGCTCATTTTGGTCCAGGATTAGAAAATGTTTTCTTGAGAAATGTGAACTGTAAAGGAAATGAATCTTTTGTGTGGCAATACTGTTATTGTTATGGTATATTTGTAAGTGCAATCACAATGAAGATGCTAGTGTAAGCTGATCAGGTATTTCCTTTGCATATTGTTCCATTGCATATGTTCGTGGGGTCTTTTTGTAGATGAATGACAAGCCTGCTTGAGTATCATGATTATAAGATGATGACATGAAAAA
>ML675609.1:46847667-46888186 GCA_007922155.1 Mesoclemmys tuberculata | reverse complement strand
AGTCTGTGGGACTGTCCTCATTCAGGATGGCTCTCTCATAACTGTGGCCATTCTGAAGATGCCGGTGTCATCTGCTCAGGTAAATACCAGGAGTTTTCTGGGAGCTTGGAGGTGAATTACTGGTATTGAATATGCTTTTAGCCATGTGTAAGAGGTTTTTGAAAGTCACATTGCAAAAGTTTCAAAATATGAACTACAGTTTATGGAACTGACTCTTATACTCCAAAGACCACTTTCGTACTTCCTCAGATACCAGTTCCATGCTTCAGTCAGCTAGCTTGTTAGTTCTCGGTGAATGTGATTGGGCTAGCATAGAAGGAGGAGTCAAAAAAGGGTGGGGGGAAGGATAAGGAAGAGCTCCCAAGGAAGGTCAAGTAATGAGGATGATACTCTGAAGTTCGAAAGGGTAGCACTCATCTGAATGGGTTTGTTTTCAATTCTGTTAACCAAATCTCCTTTAAAAATAGAATTCCTCAATGGGGGTAGAGCATGGGAATGGGATGTGGGAAACCAAGATTTCGTTCATGATTCTGCCTTGCTGCTTAGTTTCTGAATGCCTCTGTGAAGATGAAAGTGTAAGCAATAATCTTTTGTCATCAAGAAATGTAAATTGTTTGGGAATTTTTTTACTGATTTCAATGGGGGTCAAGCACATTTTACTATATTTTATGATTATCCTTAAGAAGATATTACAAACACGGTGTCATCACTTTTTTGTTCTAATTGCTAGAAAATATAACACCTCAGCTCTAAGGCACTAATGAAATACTAAAAACTGTTAAAATACTTTCTCATGTTTCTCCCTAACAGCTGCTGGGTATACAACTACTCCATCAACAGGTAAGTCATCACTTGTACATTACCTATCATGACATAAAATTTTAATATGATGAAATGTACATTTTTAGGAACACCACTGAAGTTTATTATAGGCAGAAATGGTAGTGCCACTTATAGTTATGGTTGCCCAACACGTTTTCATAAGACTCATTTTTCATTTGCTTCTTATTTGCCATACTGTAGCAGTTTAGGTTAAAATCCATGCTGAATTTCTGTCACAGTCTGATGTATTTTGGGAAGTTTGTGCTAAAACATTTCAGATATATAAAAAATAAGATTAGATAAAACTTGTTGTTTTGCCCAGGTTAAAAAATTTCTTCCCACTTTTCATTGAGGAACTCTTGTGCCCCTATGATTTGGTGTGGGATTTGGCATATTGAATGTGTGTTTTGTGGTTCCTGTGAAAATGCACCACAGGTCTCTAGTTTTGCCTCTGTTATCTTCCTGCAGGACCACCGAGATACACCACACCTTGGCCCTGGTACACAACAACTGGTAAGTAGTAACTCAATCTTAAGTCACTAAGATACTTCCCACTTATGGGATTCTGTGCTAGAGATGTTTTGAAACTCTAGCCTGTGGTTTCATAGTGTAATTGCCACATGAACTGAAATGAGAGCAAGAATAAATTGAAAAGCAATGCAAAGGATCCAGTTTCAAACCTGGTTCAGGCAATAAAGATTTCTCCGTATATTTGTTGAATTGTTCCCTTTTGTTCTGCCATCCTCTTACCCCAATAACCTGTCACAATTCTGTGGTCACCTTTTGGTTCTGAGGAAGAGAGGAGGATTGTGTATTTCAGCCCACAGTCTCGGTTTACAGCTCTTGGCATGTGGTCGGATTGTGTTGCTAATTTACATTAATGTAGAGTGAGGATTAGAAAGTAGACATTTAGATTCCCAGTGTCTTGCTATTTCCACTAGACCATGCTTTCTTCATTTTTGTATAAATTTTTCCTGTCTTTTCAGTACTTACTCTTCTCTTAACAGGTTGTGGTGGTAGAGTAGAGCTAGCTGGAAATCAAGAATGCTGGTTTGAAAAATAATTCTGAGGCTTTAAAATTTGTTTTCATTTTGCATCAGAACAAAAATGAAACCCGCTTATTTTTTTAACAAAAAAACAGAAGCTGTTGAGAGAGACCCATCCAGTAGCATGGTAACCACTCACCAGCTAATAAGGAATAACGAAGGTATTTCCAATGAAGAGAGTGGAAATAGTGCGTTCCCTACAATCTCTAGTAGGACCTTTGCTGTTCAATATATTCCTAAGTGCTCTGCAGAAGGGGGTGATTAGTGAGGTGGCAAAATTTGCAAACAATAGAAAATTATTCGAGATAGCTAAGTCCAAAGCTCACTGTGGAGAGTTACAAATGGATCTCACTAAGCTGGATGACTGCCAACAAAATGGCAGCTGAAATTCCTCGTTGATAATGCACATTGGAAAACATCATCCCAGATATTCATACAAAATAATGGAGTTTAACTCAGCTGTTACCACTCAAGGAAGAGATCTTGGAGTCATTGTAGTTTTCTGAAAACATTTGCTCAGTGTGCAGTGGCAGTGGAAAAAGCTAACAGAAAATTAGGAACCATTGGGAAGGAGATATATAATACGACAGAAAATATAATCCCATAATAATATCCATGATTTTCCAACACCTTGACTGTTGGATGGAGTTCTGGTCACCCCCTCTCCAAAAAGTAGAATTGGTAAAGGGGCAGAGAAGGACAACAGAAATGAGAGGGGGATGGAATAGCTTCCATATGAGGAGAGATTAAAAAGGCTGGGACTGTTCACCTTTGAAGAGAGATGACAAAGAGGAATATGACAGAGGTGTATAAAATCATGAATAGTATGGAGAAAGTGAATAGGGAATTGTTACTTACCTCTTGTTGTAACACAAAAACCAGGGGTCACCCAATGAAACTAAGCCCTCCTTCACAAAGTGTCAACCTGTGGAACTCATTGCTAAGGGTTGTTGTAAAGGTCAAAAGTGTAACTGGGTTCAAAAAAGAAAGCGAGAAGTTCATGGAGGATAGGTCCGTGCATGGCCATTAGCCAAGATGGCCAGGAATGCAACCCTATGCTCTGAGTGTCTCAGAACCTCTGGCTGCCAGAAGCTGTGACTGGACAACAGGAGATGGATCGCTTGAAATATGCCCTGTTCTGTTCATTCCCTCCAAAGCATCTGACACTGGCCACTGTTTGAAGAGAGGACACTAAATCTGACCCGCTATGGCTGTCTTAGGATACCCAGTTTCAAGTCCATGCTCCACCTTCTTTGGAGCAGAGATTTGAACCTCAGTCTCCCACGGTAGGTGAGTGCCCCAACCATCAGGCTATACAGTCTCTTTCTTTCCAGCAGTGGAACTGGATAGAGTCACTTTACAGAGCAGAGCTGTACTATAAGAGACATAATCAGCTGCCAGTCAACTTATTACTGGAACTCCCCCCGGTTTTTTCACTTGCTCTTCGGAAATTTTAAAGAAGTACAACAGAGTATTTCTTCCAGCTGTAAGAGTGTCTGTTGCTCCAGATTGTAGGCTCAAATAATGATGATTGTTTGATAACTATATTACAGCAGCACTTATAGGATTGGGCCCCATTGTGCTGGGTAGTATTCAAACACATAGAAAGAAGTGATTGCAAAACATTTTTTTTCTTACTATAGATTTTTTTTCTATCATAAATAGAGCTGGACTCAGGTTTAATTCTCCCCTCTGTCTGATATGGAGAAGGGTTTTGAACTTGAGTCTTACACATTTCGGGAGGCTGGCCACTAGGCTATTGCATATTCTGATATGAAGCTTTCTTAATATCTGCTGTTGAAGCTGTTCTATTTTGTATAAATTATTAAATAGTGACTGGAGCAGGTTGATGAGTCTCTTATAGCCTAATTTACTGTCTTAACCACCAGCCTACAGAGTCACTCTGAAACTTTGTCCCTCTCCAAATGATTGTTCATTTTCATTCATAGTGGCAATTCAGAGAGTCATTCATAATGAGAATGATCTGTTCACCAAAAATCTTTTCCACAGTTAAAATTAGGACTGTCCCTCTTTCTAATAAAAGAAATACATCCTAGGATGAATGGGATACCCCATAATTCATACATCCTAGGATGAATTTCTTTCAGGAGCCAACTAACAAATGAAAAAGTCAAACATTTTGCCAAATGTCTTCGCACAATACTGTGAGATCTAATTTAAATATCATTATATTGTTACTTTCAGTGTAATGTATAAGCAGCATGTGTAACTTGTCTGTGCCTAGAGTAGACCACCTGAAAATGCCAAGATGAGGGCAGGCTGTAAAAAGAGAGCAGATTCTCCCAGCACTGGCTGATGACGCTGAAGTCAGACTTTCCAACCAACCACAAACCGTGCTTCTGATTCCCTGTCTGTGACCACTGGTTATCAAGAAGCTAAAACAAAAATATACACAGAATTTCAGTCTCTGGCTCCCAATCAGCCAGTAGGTCCACTAATGGGATAAGTTATTTAAAACTCTATGCTCTTTACCAAAAAGCTTCTCCTGAGCCCAAAGACTCAGTCACATTACCAGATCAATGTAAGTTTGGATCTTACCCAAAATACCACGCTGCCAGCCAATCCTTTAGTAACTAAAAGTAAAGGTTTATTATAAAAGGAAAGAAACAAACTATAAGAGAAATATTAAATGATTAAAGCAATCACATACATACAAATAATCGGAAAGTCCATATATCAGGTTTCCAGTAGTAGTGTGGAGTTTGTAGTCTTGTATAGTCCCTCTGGTGTACATCCAGTACCTGGATGAGCCTCAGTCCTTTGATTCACAGCTTCAGTTAGTTGAGTTAATTCAGACGGAAGACAAAATGAATGTGGTGCAGCCGCCTTTTATGTCCCTTGGCCTTTTCCATGCTGCTTGTGGAAATTTACAGAAGCAAGATGGAGTCCAGGATCACATAAGTAAGTCCTGGTGACTCATGAGGTGTGTCTCTGGCTTCTCTGGTATTCCCTGGTGCTGTAGCCATTCTGTCTGGGGTGTCACCCAGAAACACAGTACGAATTGAAATACAGATACATCAAATATATCCATAGCTTCCTGTATACATATAACACATGAACATAAATAATGTCATCATACTTAGCAAATTATAACCTTTCTAATGGTACCTGACCCGGCTTACTTCATAAATTATTTTAATTTTGACATATTGATGTTAAATAATATCATAAATAGCCCCCTAATTCAGCCAGAGTCATACCATGTACCAGAAAAGGAACAATTATTAGAAAATTTAAGGTTCCTTTCTATGGGATTAGTGCTGCAAACACTCCTATTGTTCTGTGTTTGTACAGCACCTAGCACAAAGGCGTCGTGGTCTACAGCTGGGGCTTCTAGGTGCTACAGCAATACAAATAAAAACAAGAATGAGTAATTGATATGAGTATTCATTTGAATAGTCATGTTGAGTTAAATGGAGCTATTCAGGAGAGGAGAGTTGTTATTCGAAGTGGAAGGACTTTGAGAGCACACCTAGTCTATTCCCTCTGCACTAAAGTAAGATTAAGAATACCTAAACCATCCCAAACAGATGTTCATTTAATCTGTTGTTAACTACCTCCAGTGCTGGGGATTCAGATGAATGAATGTTTATGGGATTGGGTCCTAAAGAAGTAACCTTTGTATTTTTTAACTCTGTTTTCTCCTTCCTCCTCTTTTAAGTAAGTGTCTGTATTACAGTAATGAGATGAAATGCAGACAGCCATCTTTTTATTAGTTGTGTAAATTATGCACTTGGATAGAAATATAGTTATATATTATTTGTGAGATGGGTACCTGCTTTGTGTTCCCTGATGTCATGTTTCACCAGCCAGCCATCTCTCTCCCCCAACTCTCTATCCACTAATCTACTTATCCATTTATAGTTTTTCATCCATTCTTTCTCCCTAGCCTCTTCTCCCATTCAATTGTGCTATTAATTAAGTTTTATGACTTATTGGCATTTTCTTGAATTTGGCACATTATTCTAAAAATGTGTGTGTGTGCGCGCATGCGCGTAAACTAAAAATGTTGACCTTTTCTAATCACCATTGAAGTAATGGGAGGCTTTCTTTAACTTCAGTAGGTTTTGGCTTTGCCTGATAAATCATGCACAAATATATGCAAAAGTAAATATAAATGACCTGTATGTATTTTTTCTTCTTCCATTTCATTCTGCAGCAGATTATTCTTGTGGTGGTGTCCTTCAGTATTCCTCTGGGACATTTCATAGCCCATTCTACCCTGGAAATTATCCAAACAATGTAGATTGTGTGTGGGAAATACAAGCAATGAGCAATTACCGTATAACACTTTCGTTTAGAGATATCTCGTAAGTAAGGCACTAATTTCCTGGGCAATTCATGGGTTTAAAACCATATATTTTTGAAATTGGTACTCCCTCTCCATTTCAAGGACATTTTTCAACAGGGTTTAACCATTGTAAGTGACCAGTAAACCTAAAATGAAAATTGCATGAATGGAGTATTATTTGTTGTTACTTCTTCAATCCTATCAAAGTGGTTGGTACCATATAAGTTGGTGCCATACAAGATGCAAAATGAAAATAATTTCTACCCTGAACACCTTGCACTCTGAAGGGTTTAATCTGAGATTTTAGGTGATGCTTTGTGCTGAATCATAAAATAGTTTACAGAATGTTCATGTTTATTCCCCAGGACAGAAGGCGGTAGATGCCAACATGACTATATTGAGATATACGATGGGCCGCTCTATACCTCTCCATTACTGGGGAAAATCTGTTATGGTTCCTATCTCACATATACATCATCTTCAAACTTGATGACAGTTCGATTTCACAGTGACCAGAGTGCCACAAACAGAGGGTTTCGTGCTGACTATTACTCCATTCCTGCAGACCAGAATACTAGTAAGTTCATGTTTAACACAGAGCTTTGCTTTTCAGCAGACAAGCCGATTTACTGATTTTATTTGCTAAATAACCATTGAATAATATTGTTTAACCACTTCAGTATAGCAACCATTCACTGTCCTCTTTCATACCGTGTGATTAGTGACCTGCTACTTTCGGACAATAGTTAGTTATATATTTAAACAAAATCAATCAAATGAACTACTCTAGACATTTTCTCTGATATTCAGCCTAAATGTATTTTTACTTTGTATCATCTCTTTACTCTTATGGCCCCTTGTGCTACCCAACTCTTCATTCTCTTTGGGTCTGATCCTAGTCCTGATGCAGGTAAACCTCATTGCAATTCTCCTTCTGCATATAGCCTGAGTCAATTAAATGTCCTCCCCCCAGCTCATTAGTTGTTATTTATCTGAGCTCTATGCCTGTTTAGTACTTTATGGAGAATTGCTTAGTATTAGAATTATTCATATTTAGATCATTCTTGCAATTTCCTTTCCTACTTTTGATGATCTTCCCTGAATTCTCTGCAATTTGTCCAAGTCTTCATCTCCGGAGGTGTCCACAAGTGAATTTGAACATCTCTCACAGCCATTAAAACCTGATCCTTAAGCACTCATTCAGGAAAAACTCCTATTCCTTTCCATGTGTCTTTTGCCTGAGTAAAAACTACAGGATCCAAACCCCAATGAAGGATTATTACTTTGATGTGATTCAGCCTCTGCACATGTAGCTTCAAACCTGATAAGGCTTATGTAAGGTCATAATGCAAACTCCCGATTGTGCCATCTTTACTTGTATTGAATAGCACTTAACTGGTGAGTGCCATTGGCTGATCAGCATAACTGAAGACTGCAAAATCTAGCACATTAATCGCTATCAACAAACACACCGATTTCCCTTTAAATGTAATGTTCCCTTTTTCTTCACCTCCCACTGTGTTTTAGATCATTCACTCTCAGTAGTACTGAAAGTCTTGAGTTTATTGGCTTACTAATGGCCCTGGTAATACAGTTCTTAGTTTTACTCAAGCAAAATTCAAAGAAACTTCAATAGGATTTTCACTTGACCCTGGGATTTGATCTGCTATAGTAAATGGGATTCATATGATTCTTACCATTGATGACTCTTTTTCTGATGACAAGGAGAGAAGTTATAATTTGCAAGTTTTCATAATATTAGTAATCCACAGCCTAAAGCACAGGATCCTGGTGCATAATTCAACGTTTAAGACACAAGAGAGTAAAAAAGTGGCTTGGCTTATGAACCCTTTTCCCTCTCCCAACCTACACACAGAGTAGATAGAAGCATATCTATAGATGGCAACGTTTAATTATTATTGTATGCCTAAATGCACTAATAATATGTGTTTTATACACCCACCAGCTCTTCTATGCTTGCCAGAATACATGCAGGCAGTTGTTAACAGAGCCTATCTCCAATCATATGGCTATACTGCATGGGATGTCAGCTTGAATGACCCTTATTGTCGACCAACAGTTAAGCCAAACTATGTTATATTCAACATACCATACAATGGCTGTGGCACAAGACGAGAGGTAGGAAGCTAAATATTCAACAACCTGTGTAAGTAGATCTGTGCAAACTGCAAAATTCATTTTGAAAAAGGTGATGAAGAGAAACCTCATGTTCACGAACAGTCAAAATCCTTGGCACTTACCCATGTACACTTGGTACTAACAAAGGTGGTCTCAGTTCAGCAAGGAACTTACACATATCGAATGTAAAGCATTCGCTTCCGTAGTGCTTTAGGTTACAGTCATGCTTAAGAAACTTGCTGAAATCAGGACCTTTTGTGCATTACAGGTCTAAAGCTTTGAACAAATGTTAACTAACTTGGCTGTATTTGGTTCAAATAAAATAATTTTCACATATCTAAATGCAATCACCATACCATAAAGCTAACAAAAGCTGTTTAAAATGTTTGGGGAGTAGAAATGACCTCTAGTCAAATTGCTTTTCAGAAGTGTGGAAGCAACACTTTTTAAGAGTATATTATTCTGTGGGTGCATAAAAGTTTATTAAGCATAATGGTAACAGTGACCTTAGGTAAAACTGCGACTACATTTGATAATTCTGTATTTAACGTGCCATACAGGGAAACAACAACACTATCGTCTATTCCAACTTGATCAAAGCAACCTCTTCTCATTCTGTAATCAGAAGGCAAAAAGATTTTCACTTGCATATCAACTGCAAAATGCTCCAAAATACATGGATAGAAATAATGTATGTTGCTGAGGATGCTACTGAGATCAATGAAACTCAGTATAGCAGATACGATGTGAACATTTCATTTTACGAATCACCATCCTTCTCACGGCCGGTGTATGACTCGCCATACTACGTTGACTTGAACCAGAATTTATTCCTTCAAGCTTCAATTCACAGCTCTGACCCAAATCTGGTGTTGTTTTTGGACACGTCTGTTGCATCACCTGATCCCAATGATTTTACAAGAATAACCTATGATATTATCAAGAGTGGGTAAGGAATTTCCCAGCAATGGTTTACAGTAGATCTGTGCATGCAGTACTGTATCTGTTTTGCTTATGGAATAATTTGAATGGGGCCAGAGTGAATTAATTTGTTTCCTTTGCTGGTTAACAATTTATTTTGGGCAAATCCTGGCAAAACATGAAAAATAATGGTAGAAATGATCTTTAGATCATGCAACCCTGCACCAGTGAGTCCACTCAAGGATATAAATTAGTAACTGAAGTGGTAAATTCAATTCTGATTGAAGCAGGTGTAACCCCAACCTCCATTAATGTCAGTGGATTTTCACCTTCCTGCATCAGGATTGAATTCAGCCCGAAATAGCTTGTCTATAGAATTGAACTGTGTATTTTTAAAATATTCTGCTCTGTTTTTTTAAGAAAAAAGTTCATTCTTTTTTGCAATCCTAGTTTTCTTGTATCTGATTTAAATTAAAACCCAAAAGGAAATAAACATGCCATCTCTTCATTCAAACATATCTTAACCATCTATAGGTGACAGAAGTGTTGGCATGAATATAAAACAACATAGTAACGTATACTATACAGTATAAAGGAGATTATTATGAGAATAGTTCAATACCTTGTGATCTTAATTATGAGAATGAATTTATTAAATGTGTATGAAATACATTGAGGATACGAGACTTCCACAGCTTATTCTGAAATAATAGCTGTGTGGTAACAGATAAGTTGTGTTCCTTATTCCTGGTGGTTAAACAGAACCAGAATGCATTAGCATGGAATTTTTGACACTTACTAATGCTAGTCAACACTGACAGGAAAGTGAAACTTAATAAAATCTTGTTCTGTGATGTACTTATGCAGCTGACTTACTAGAGATTGGGTTAATTGGAAACATTGACTTTCTTGCTGCTTGCAAGATATTAAGTGGTTCTGGGTTCTTTTCACAGATTAGTTGCCAGGACAAATCCAGGTGGTCTCTTAGCAACTCCTCAGTCCTGGGCTGTGAACCTGCAAAGACCTGCGCAGGTTTAAATTTAAGCATGCGAGTTCAGTAAAACTACTAAAGCTCTTAGAGTTAGGCATGCATGTAAATACATTGCTGATTTAGGGACATCAATATTGTATATTTTGTTTTCAGACAAGTCGCTGCCACTATTTTAATCTTTCATTTTCTGTTCTTAGTACAATTACACAGTTTTCTCCCTTTCTGTTGTCAGTGCATTGTTGTTTTCTTAAATTTAATCTTTGCACATAGGACATGCTTGATGCCAATAATTGATTTTTGTGTGTAGGCATGAAGACTAATTGTATTTCATTTATTTACTTTAGGTGTGTTCGAGATCCTTCCTATGGTACATACTATTCACCCTACAGCTCCACCATACGGTTCAAATTTAATGCCTTCAAGTTTATTAACAAACATTCATCAGTTTACCTGCAGTTTAAAATGGTGGTGTGCAGGGTCTATGATTATTCTTCCCGATGCTACCAGGGCTGCATAACCAGGTCCAAAAGAGATACGAGCTCTTACCAAGAAAAAGTGAATGTTGTTGTTGGGCCAATTCAGCTTCGAAAAGATGGCCCTGAGAACAGGAATGCTGGTAAATTTAAATAACCTTCTCTTGTGTTTAGTACAAGGTCCTGTAAATCACTTTTCATTTCATAAAGTGTTTGCATGTCAGGTTACTTCTGATTTTTAGCACTGCAGCATGCTTTTACTGGTTTATGAACAGTTGCATAATAAACATCCGGTATTTGTTTATTGACAAATAGCACCTACGAATTAGTTCCTTACTTACCACATTTCAAATCCATCATTTTAATCTGCACATCTCAAAAACGCTTATTGAATCTATTCTGCAGGAAGAAAGATTAAATGCATTTTTTTATTCTAGCTTCATTGATTTTAATTATCCCAAACTGTTCAGACCGTGTGGTTGTCATATCTAGTGTTGGATATTTCCCTCAATCTTCCTTGAAAATGGTTCCATTCCCTAACTCTTCTGCTGGTTATGATTTTTTCATAATATTGAATCTAAAATATGCCTGCTGTAGGTTAGGATCATGTAATAATCTTTACTAATATAAAGATGGATTGATGTTTCTAGAATATCGTGTATGAAATAGAGTGACATTGATTTTATTTCCTGACTGATCTAGAGTGTAACTTTTTTTAATTCAAGTTCTCTTGTCCTGATATCTTTGACGATAACTGGAGCAGTGAACAAAACGTAACACTCTCATTCTCTTAACTCGCAGATCTGGAGTATTCTGAACATCAGGAAGACGCAGATGCCCGTGGCTCATTTACTGCTACTGCTGATCATTTCCGTGCTCCGTTTATTGTTGTGGCTGTGGTGCTCGCAGTTGTTGGTTTTACTCTTGTTGGGTTTCTTTTGAAAAGTAAACTGAAGAAAGAGATTCCATACCATACCATAATGTGAGACATTAAAGGCACCAGCATCTGGCAGACAGGTTCATCTCAAGTCCTAATGATTCAGTTTCTAGCAGTTGCGCTAACTAATTTTTATACACAATTCACGCTTCAAGGAGAAAGTATGAAAAACTTTCTGGAAAGAGGATACACTCTGAGTTCTGGTAAATTCAGGCTAGAGATGGGCCAGAGCTTAAATCTCGCATCCAAATAAAAGCTAGGAGAAGTTTGAATCCAGATCCCACCTGCCTAACCTGCTGCCATTTCCAATAATGGACTGAATTCATGCCCAATATCTGACCAGCCAGTTCCCTGCTCCCAGTCCTAAACTGCTAAGTCTGGTCCTAGATGATCTCTAGTCTAGATATACCTAAAACACTATGCTATAGTTTTCATTACATTCTGCAGTGAGATTTAACAGAGCAACTCTTATCCTTATAATACGATGAATGTGTATGCAGGAAATATGGTCTAGTGGTTAGAGCACTAACCTGGGATGTGATTCACTGTTTCAGCACAAACAGCTTTTGTGACCCTGGGTGAGTCATTTAATTTCTCTGGGCCTTAGTTCCCCATCTGTAAAATGGGGATAATAGCACTTCCATATCTCACAAGGGTGTTGTAAAGATAAATACAATTAAGATTGTGAGACGTCCAGATATTACAGTGAAGAGGACTAAGATTGAGAGACAGTACTTTGATTTGACAGCTTTATACAAAAAAAGGGCAATCTGGTATAGTATGTTCTTATGTATTATGCATACCTAGCATACCTTTTATGCATACCTGGCACATTTCAGTCACTGGAAAAGAATACAGAAAACATACATACATTTACATATGGAATTGCTAAATTACCTTGTTTCAGATTATCTTGAGCATGCCTCTTTAACGGTTAATGTCTCTTTGAGACAAATGTAATAGATTCTGCTAATTTGTAAAATGGGATGATTTCCAGGCTGAATGAATTTCATCTGTAAACATAGCAATTTAAAATCAGAAGTGGAAGTGTTACCAAAGCCATATTTTTATTTGTGTACTTGCAAATATAATTTCTGTGCATCTGAGCTCCTAACTAATGCTTTTCAATATGAAGAATGTGATTTCTCATAAAACAACTTTGCCAAGAACCAATTTACCAATTTGTGGTGGTGTTTTTTCCATTTCCAAAACCGGGATGGTAAAATGAATGTGTGTTTATGTAGGATCTTACAAGGAAACAAGATATCGCTGCCTTTATCCACTGCAAAAAATTGTGAAGAAGCTATTTTTAAGAAGCCAGATATTTTAATGGGATAAGTCACTGATTTTTCACTCAGAAATTTTCTCCCCGAATTTTTCTGTCATCTTCCCAAGTGTGAAAAATAAAAACAACATGTCAAGATTGCAGTGGGAAACAGAGGGACTGCAAAGGAGCAGGCTGTAACTTCCTGACTCTTAAGCTAATCCTAAAGAATGCCAGCTGACTCTGGCCTCCAAAGAGCCAACCACCAGCCAAGGATCACTGGAGCACATTGGTACTTTGGAAGTGCCCATCCCCACCCCCTCTGGGCCACCAAAGGCAGGGGTTGCAGGGACAGTAGCATAGGAGCTGGTTACACAAGCTCTACACCAGCCAGGGACTAGACCCACCCCAAGAAAATCGCCAACTGGGGAGATCCAGCAAATTTCCAATTCTTCAGCATGGCCGGAGCTGGGAATTGATTCTGACCTAATTTTTTAAAAAATTACTTCCTTGTTGAGTAGTTGGCCTGAGCTGGTTCTCACACTGCTCTACATAGCTTTTGTTGGTGGTCTATGTAGATCTGGGTATCACATGGTGCTGGCTATTTTCTATTTTGTCCCTAGCTACTAACCTGAATAAAAGGAAGCTAAAATGCATTACTTGCCTAATATGTTTACCTTTTCACATCAGCAATTGGGTTAATTGCCTCAGCGAAGTTATGTATTGATAGAGAAGGCAGGAAGGTGGGCCTGCATCATGGGAAATGAAGTGGTTCAGTAGAGAGTCTTCATGATGAAAATTTTTGAGAATCCCAGGGCTGAAGAAAGGAAGGTAACAATACTTCTCTATCTCACAGGGGTGAGTATCAGTACACTAAAGGGTGTGAGCTGCTCAGATACTGCAGTAATGGGATTCATCTAAGTACCTGTAACAGGGCAGGCTGCACTCCTGTCCCGTGACCCACACAAACAGTCTTGTATGCCCCTTGCTTCTTAACACCTGTGTGGGGTTTGTTACCACCATCGTCAGAGTCTTGTGCAGCAGCTCTATGTACAATGTTCTTCAGAGGTCAGCCCTTTCTCAAAGGTGAGATCTCAACTTCCTGAGACCCCTTTCCCACTCTTCACTTCCTTCCTGAGCTATTTAATTGTCCCTCCCAGCTGATGGGGTACTTAGCTCTTGAGCATTCCCAGCTCCATTGGGTAATTAAGTATTCCATTCCTTAAGTTTTCTCTGTGGGGAACTAATAGGAGCTGAAGTGAGCAGAATGCTGGGACAGATGTTGGCTCTCAGCACTCTGCCACAGTACCTTTAGACAGAGGCTATATATATATATACACACTTACTAGTGATGCTTCTCTATCTGCTCTCACTTCCCTCAGAGGGAACGTTTAAGGATGAAGCCTTATTGTTGAATTGGAACAACTGAACTTCACCCAAACATCTGTGGTGGTGCTACCATGCTCTTAATTATTCTAGTTCTTTTTCTAGAAATATTTTTGCATTTGAGATTTGCTTCAAGACAGGTTCACTACTTTCTTCTGCATTTTAAATTACTCGTGCCTCATAGACTCCTCAAAAAGGACTCTCTTTTTCTCAATCTGTCCTTTATCATGCTTCGCTTCCGGCTTATCTTTCATTTCAATGAGATTATCTGTGATCAATAATATTCCTAGTTCTCCTCCGTTCCTGGCCCCAGCAATGCTTGCCTCTTGCTTTTCTGATTTTGACTAATTATTCATAGAATTTTTCATCCATCCAGGTATTTTCTTTGTGCAATTGATTGAAGCAGTCATGTGGAAACCTTAGTCATGAACTGAGCTGATTGGGGAACATCAGTCAAATTATTCATTGCACAAACTTCTTGATATTTTAATAATGAATTTTAGACATTCTTTTCCCCACTATTTGTCCTACTGTAATCATGAGTGCTGCAAGGGATGTGGGGCACTTTGCTGGGTTTCTGCTAAGATAAGACTTTCTATTCATACATATACATACATAATATCATATAATTGATCATTATAATGGTTTGTACTGGTCAGTAATCATTGGAGTGACCTAATGAACAGCAGTTCTGAACAGTTCTTACTTTACCTTCTTAGATTTATTTCACCTCTGGGTAATATTTTCAGTAATGCCTAAGTTGTGTTTTCAAAAGTTAGAGGTCTAGATTTTTAAAGGTATTTTGGTGTTTTAGGATGCAGTAAGGTGCCTTGGTGCTTTCTGCCATTGATATCAATGTTATTTGCAGAGTTGTTATAGCCATGTTGGTTCCAGGATATGAGAGAGAAAAGGTGGTGAGATATGTGTTAATGGACCAACTTTTGTTATGGAAACTTGTCCCGTCCATCAACATAAGACATCACTACATCCACCTTCTCTCATCAATTTCAATGGGAGTTATGTACCTATGTGGTTTTGAAGGTCCTACTGTGTGCCTATATGCATCTTTAATCTCCTAAATATTTTTTGAAAGCATGGCCTTTAGACATTTAGGAGTCTCACTGAAAGTCAGTGGTATTTAAGCTCCTAAGTGCCTAAATTGTTTGTGAAAAACAGGTCTTAGACTCCGTTAGTTACTTAGGCACTTTTAAAAAAAATCACACTAGGTGCTGAGAAAATTTTGAAGAATATGTACATTACCTGTATATGAATGACAGTTAAAAAGATCTCCCTCAGTAGATTTCCATACCCTAACTGAAACAGCCACCCTTTGGATAAAGGTCAGGTCATGACATAACAATGTGTTAGGCAACCAGCCCCCCACCTATTAAAGATGGAAGACAAAGCTGCAGAGCGGTATTCAGATAAAAGAGCTGGCAGCCTATACAGCTGACAGAAGCTGTTGCCTGAATTGCTTAAACTCTTTAGTTCAATAAAACTGTTGATTCCACTTGCTGTAAGCAGACGAACGGTCCTGCTGTTGTGGGGAACTTCCCCGGCTTCTATACCATCCCAGTGTAATCAGACAGCAAAGGATCTGAATCGTCACTCCAATTCTCTTCGCCTGGGAGCCTGCCTGCCCTCAAGGACTCCTCTTCCGCTCTCCTGTGCAGCAGAATCCTTGTAATCCTGATAAGGCTGGGCCCAGGATCCCTGGAGGCTTATCCCCCAGTTTTGTCATGGTTACTTAGGATGGGATTGTGGATAAGTCACCTGCTCTGGTGGTGGCTACACGCCCTCAGGTTCTAGGTTGCAAAATCCTTCTCCCCCGCATTGGCCTTCCCATCGGGTTCGTGTCCCCGTTCCACATCTAGCCTTCAAGGCCTCTTGTCTGGTGATGTCTCCCTCTGCTGGGCCCTCTCTGACCAAGGTCCTCCCCTCGCTCTCCCCAGCCACTCTCCACGTTCAGCTGCAGTGTTACATGGGAGTCGGCTGTGCTCTGGCCCCACAACTCCCTTTTGTAGCTTGGCCATGGCTGTCTGTCGGTGTGGCTGGTCTGTTCTGCTACAGAAAGATAATGTCCAGGTGCCACAGCAACATAATACATATGCTGTAAACTTAAAATGAGTTCTGATTTTCACAACTCTACATACATCTTCCTATGACTGTACATACCTCACTAACGTTTTTCTTTAACAAGTGTAGTACTCCATTATGTTTCTGTTCACATATCATCTCCTTAGATTTTTATATTATCGTTGTAGTACTGTCTAGAATAATCCTGCAATATATTTTTTGGTTTTATATTTCTATGCTATTCTGTTATACTGATGCTTAACGTTACTTTAGATAACACAGCTTTGGGACGGATTCACCGGCAACCTTCAAATCACCAGAATGGCTTAAGGCATCAGGGACATAGCAGCACTTAAATAATACTGCAGAGCACATCAGAATGTGAGGGATTCTGACTCAAAGCTCAATAGGATCTTGGTTTAGCGGGGACTGTATTTTCTTTTAGTACCACCATTGTCTTTTTTGCATGTATTCTGGAAAAATCACCATGGTTTTCATGTACTCTGGAAAATCCACATTATTAGTCATAAGTCATGTCTCCTTTTCTTCAAAACAGAGGGACTTGTCTTGGGTTGTTCTGAATGCAGCAGAGTGGGAAACAGGTTCCCCATTCTGCAAAACATTTTGAGATATTGCAAACTAAAATCCCATCCTGGCCATTGTAACGAAAAGTGAAAGTCTCAAAAACTTAAACAAATAAATAAATAAAAATAAAATAAAAAATTCAGTCCAGGTCATCAAAATATTTTTTTTCAGTAATTCGGTAATTTTTAAATGTTTTATTTTGAATTTGACCTTTTTAAAACTATAGTTTACAGGCTTGGGCTGTGAGGCTGTAAAACTGTGGTGTAGACATTCAGGCTTGGGCTGGACCTTGGACTCTCTGGGACCTTCTCTCATGGGGCCACAGAACTTGGGTTCCAGTCCAAGGAAGAGTGTTTTGGGGTCTGGAAGTCTTAGTCTCATGCTTTGGTTTTATATTTCTATGCTATTCTGCTATACTGATGCATGAAGTTTAATGTTACTTTATATAACGCAGCTTTGGGACAGATTCACCGGCAACCTTCAAATCACCAGAATGGCTTAAGGCATCAGGGACATGGCAGCACTTAAATAATACTGCAGAGCACATCAGAATGTGAAGGATTCAGACTCAAAGCTCAATAGGATCTTGGTTTAGTGGGGACTGTACTTTCTTTTAGTACCACCATTGTCTTTTTGCATGTATTCTGGAAAAACCACCACGGAGTACATTAGTCATAAGTCATGTCTCCTTTTCTTC
This sequence comes from Mesoclemmys tuberculata, assembly GCA_007922155.1. Lineage (NCBI taxonomy): Eukaryota > Metazoa > Chordata > Testudines > Chelidae > Mesoclemmys > Mesoclemmys tuberculata. The sequence goes on along the minus strand of ML675609.1, from coordinate 46,870,537 downwards.
ATAACAGAGGGACTTGTCTTGGGTGGTTCTGAGTGCAGCGGGGTAGGAAACAGGATCCACATCCTGCAAGAAATTGAGATATTGAAAACTAAAATCCCATCCTGGCTATCATGATGAAAAGTGAAACTCTCAAAATCTTAAGCAAACAAAAATATAAATAAATAAACTCAGTCCGGGTCAATCAAAATATTTTTTCAGTAATTTTGAAATGTTTTATTTTGATTTTGACCATTTTTAAACTATAATTTACTTTGTTTCAAAGAAATTTCAAAGTTCTCCTCTAGTTCTAAGCATCTGGAAATTATGGAACAGGAATTCTGAGTTGAAGAGAAGCCTACAAATGCAGGTCATCAAATGGGTGTGTAACATCTCTCTTTAGGACAGTTTGCCAGAGGATATGTTGCTCTTAAATGGCAAGAGGCAAAATCCTCTGACACTAGCAGCTATGGTCAAAGTCTTGCTATATGTTAATGATTTTTGAGTTGTGTGTCCACAGTTCCATACTTTTAATGTAATTATTATTTTAAAAATGGTTCAGGATTCTTGATTTATTAATTACGTAAGTTCTGATAGAAAGCCTAGTGCTGTATGAGACACAGGAGGAATATTAATTATTTCCCTCTGAAGTTTGAAAAGATGGGCCATCAAGGCTTGATGTGATACCTAGTTACCTCTTACAAATGTGCTTGGGGGCAGTCAGTTGTCAGGCGGGTACAATTAGACAATTATGAATGTACATGAATTATACAATTCGGAATGCATAATTGATGAAGGGAAGTCAATCTGAGTCAAGGAGTTCCCTACAACTAGCTAGTGGATCTATGTGCTGGAAACCTTTCTGTGCGCTCTTCTGACTCGAGTAAAGCTGTTCACTGTAAACATTGTGATTGACTAATATATTTGTAGAACCCTCACAAAATAATTTTGATACATAAAACAAAGGTTGGCTCGGAGGAAAGTACAAGTGACTCTATAGTTTGGAGTTATGGTTGTGTGGGATTTTGAGAACTTTCTGCTCCTATGAAGTTTTTTCCTTGCTCTTAATTGTTGGATCATGGCTTATGTTCCACTAGATCAGGCAAGTTGAATATTTCAATATAGGGGAATAATTCAGTGTAATGAATGGACACTTTAAATGAGTTCTTTCAACACTGTATATTAAATGACAAATTGGCTGCATCTTTGTTAGAGGACATGAGTAGTAGTAGAAATTAGTATGTTATTATGCAATAAAAACACTTAAAAGTACCCGCTTAGATGGTTTGTTTGCTGTGTGTTACAGGTAATGTCTAACCTTATTTTGAAAGTAGTAAATCGTTAATCCAATTTCAAACAGAGATGTGTTGTATAATGACAGCTTCAACCATGCTAGCGTGAGATGAACAAGCCCACCCTTCTCCAATTCAGATTCTTACATCAAGTCAGCAATAAAAGTTATGCAATACATTGGAAGCTTTTAAGTTAATGTGAATCTCATTGCCATATGGGAGGTCCATTGTATGCGCTGTAAATATACAGGTCTGGCAGTTACCATTGGATTGCTATTGTAAGTGCTTTTGCCCAGAGGTGAAGTTGAAGGCGAGTGAAGAGATGGGCAGTATCAGAACAAAATTGAAGGGATGTATTTATTTTAGAGGGTTTAAATAGGGGGAAATAATATTTCTGAACTGTAAGTTAAGGAAACGAATTAGATCCCATTAGGCCAAACTAATTGCTATTTCTTTATTTTACTTCTTGGCCCACTTTTCCTTCAGATGTCTCTTTGAGGTGAGGAAACCCCAGCCCTTCCTTCTCCCTTGTTTCCCGGTGACAAAAAGTCTCAGTAGGATGCACATGTTGTGGTTTTTGTTTTAAAAAACTTGGGTCTTTTTCTCAGGTTTGAGAACTGATGGTTCTATCCCTCTCCTAATTTGTGATCTCAGTTTCCCATGGCATTGAATCTACAAGTGCTAGCTCTAGCACCAACCTTTTCCCTTAAGGAGAACTGCATCTTCCTTCACTATCTCTACAATAAAAGCACCCACACTGACACTGTATGTGGGGTCTGAGCTAACCTATTTACATGGAGTCTATATCCTCTCACCAGGATTAAGTAAAGTTTACAGAGATTCTAGTGTAGGGTCCTATGCAATACTCACTAATGGACACTGATCATATAGTCTGTGATATGCTTTAGAGAGGCCACTACAAACTCATAGATATATGCAGTGCTACAAAATACTACAGCAGTTTCTATTGCTAGCGACTGAAACATTTAAAAAATAATCGGAGGCATATTCTACAGGAGCCTGCAGAAGATTTAATAAGGCTGCAGGAATCGTCTGATGTGATGAAGTGAAGTTCCAGGCTGTGGGCAGATCATGAGTTCCGAGTGCTCTAAGGCAGAGCCCAGCACCCTTTCCCCAGAAGTTCTTGCTGTTGTATTCACATTGGGACGTACCCTTGTGATAAACTCTCTTCACCCCGTCTGTAACCTGCACCTGCTGCAGAACTCCCAGTAGCTGTACTGGTTATGCTCTCTCCTGTGCATGTTTGTTTTAGGTCAGATGCAACTGAGTTACCTTCAGTTTGCAGGGTTAGGAAACTCTCCCCAAAAACATGGAAGATAATTGGGCGCTAAAGCGACTTTATGTGAAGAACCGTTCTAGTGAGAAAAGAGGTTTTAGAATAAGGCAACATAAGGGAAATCATATTTATATCTGAACAAGGCAGCTAACCTATTCAGGCTGCTTATAGAGGCACGTTTTTTAGCCATTCAAGTGATGGCAACCCAAAATACTAAAAGCAATGAAGACTATGGGTGGGATTTTCAGAAGTGCCTGTCTAACTTCGGTGTCCAAGTCCCATTAACTTTGTTGTCAATAGGGCTTCTGTTCCTAAATCACACAGGTGCTTTTGAAATCCCATCTTACATATGCAGGCTCTTCCCCAACAGAGTGACTTGCTTGAAATGTACAGATTTTGGGACTTGGAGCTAGGACAGGTGGCTCAGGATTGCAGCTATGAATAACAAAAAAAAATTGTTACCATTTTCACTTTCTGGTTTTCTTAAAAGCTATGTCTACACTAGATTTTAGACCTGCTTAGTTAGGCTTTCTGCAGTGACATCACAAGTGAGTATAGTTGATTTTATAAATCAATATATTTGATCCCTTTTCTCTCAATTTCAGTACTTTTTCCAACAAAATCTGCTTTGAAGATAACCACAACTATGTCTTCTAGATGGTTAATTACGGATGACAGCAGAAGGGCCCCTTGGATAGAAAGGAACTGATCTCTGGCAAATGCTGGTAATAGCTAGTGTGAGAGCAAAGAACCAAAAGAGCTGAAGGGCGCTGGATACCCCAGGGACGGCGTCTTGAAGGAAGCTGCCAAAATGAGGATCAAGGCTTTAGGAATGTGCTGCCGGTGCCAAGTCCTGAGAGCAGTGCAAACACAGAAAGACACCAATTGGAGCGGGATATTAACCAGCTAAGAAGTGGGCTCTGTGGATTTGAAGGAAAGCTGGAATATTTTGGATCATGAAGAGAAAAAGAAACCTACACAGTGGTGATAGCTGTTTATCTGGTGTGAAAAATTTTGCCCGTGAAAAGGTGAGAGAGAAAGTGCCAGAACAATAGCAAATGTCAATGTAAAAGTTGAGCAACCCGTTGTAAATAGTGACATTGGCAGGAACTCAGCATAAAATCTGGTAGGTCAGCTAGCTCTTAAGTACGCAATATCTTGTAACTGTCCCACAAGTGTGTTATTTCTCTAAATATTTCCTAGTGATGATATCACAGGGATGATAATTTATTTAAATCTTCTGTCAATAAAATCCTAACCCTATTTTCTAAATCTCAGGATGTAATTTAGGACTTGCTTACTCTAGAAAGCCGGAGAGGTATGGTTCAAGTCATACAACCTCTATGGTGTGGATGTAGTTGTATACTTATAAAGGTGCTTAATGCGGTGAAGTGGAATTCCTCAACCCCAACTCTGGCATCACGGCTGGTTGACGAGGCTGAGAAGCTGAAGCTGAAGATGAAAATTCACTGATACGTTGAAAGATCTGCCTCACAGAGAGGGAGGGGGAAAGTTGTCAAGGGCTGCAAAAGGAAGTACAAAGTCAGGGCACTGGCCTAGAATCTGGGAGTCCCAGGTTCAGTTCCCTGCTTTGCCATGGACTTTGTGTGATCTTGAGTAAATCACTTAGCCTCTCTGCGCCTGAGTTCTCTCTCTGTAAACTGGGCATAATAAGGCCTCCCCAACTCACAGGGATGTTGTGAGGCTCAATACATTAAAGATTGTGAATTGGTTTAAGATTTATGGCTGAAAAGACTATATGAACCTTAGATTATTATTTCATTTCTTATGGTGCACGCTGATACGGAGACACTGGTTGAGAGTTAGGGGTCTGCAGTAAGAAGTCTGTAACTTGTTTCTCAAGTGAAAGGAGGACACCAAGGGCTACATCATGTCTACTTATGGAGTGGAGGAGAATGGCAGCAATCCGACCATATGTCTGTTCTTTTAAATCCATTCCTGAGTGCTGGGTACCTTTTGGCAAAATAAATCAGACTTGTTTTGAAGAAGCTGCTTCTCTGTCACTTTTACTGGCCAGTGCCAAGTCCATTTGGCTCACTAGATTTCACAGATACAATCTGGAGACCCAGTTGGGAGAGCAGTTGGCTGCACGGCCCCACTCCAAAGAAGGGTGGAGACACAGCCTACCACTTGAAAGGGTTGCACTTGCGGGTTGGAGGGGGCTGTAAAAGAGTCTCAGAAGGGGGGCTGATGTAGGGACCATGACAACTGGTGGTAGCTGACTGTGGCGGTGGTAACTTGCTATAAGTGGCAAAAGTAAACACTAAGTATTGTCAAAGGTAGAGCAAGAGGAAGAGTAGCTTCTGCTCTTTTTAGGAAGAGAAAAGGAAAGGAGAGAGAAGGACAATGAGTTATGAGTAACTCAATAAGAGTCAGCACATGCAGTTATGGCAAGAGAGGCAGGTAAATTCCCAACAGCTGACAGAGACAGACGATGTCTACACAGCAAAAAAAAGATTTGCAGCAGAGAGTCTCACAGCTCAAGTCAACTGACTCAAGTTCATGGAGCTTGTATTGTGGGGTTAAAAATAGTACACACAATTACATCAGTAGCAGTTAAAGCTGGACGTGGGGTGCCATGAAAACATACAATAAAGACCAAAATTAACTCATCTGTGATAAAAGAGCATTTAGGTTACTCTCATCTGAAAGAGAGATGCAGCCGTGTTAGAATCTTGGTCTGGAGAAATAGCTTGGTGACATAGTAATGGAAACATGCCTTCAGGTGGTGGTGTGCGTCAGCTGGTTTGGTGCTGTGCTGTCAATTCTTATTACATACCATGACTCTGAGCATTTGTGTACGTTCTCTAGCCTTTCAGCACTATGTTCAGTTTCAATACTGGGTATACAACTGTGTTCATGTTTGTGTATTTTGTATCTGTAATCCCTTGGCTGACTGCTATGCCATCTCGCGGAAGCTGTTCTGTAACAAAGAAGTAGGAAAAAGAACAGTAGACCACAGTTTGTACAACTCACTAATTTATTTTAATAGTGAAGTGAACATTTATGACTTCCTTTTATCTCTTAGTCTTCTCTCAGTCAGGATAGGCTCGCCATTGCTTTTCTGTGCCAGCACATTTAGCTGCTCATCTTGATATATTTAAGCAATTCTTATTTGCCCTCACTATTTTGTTAATAAGGAGCCTTATTTGCCTTTGGCTGTCATTCTCTGAAAAAGACAAATCCATTTCTTGTAGTTATCTTTGTGCAGAGGTATTTATTGTAGTCACTAACCCCATCTGTCAGATGTAAAGCAACTGAGGGGTTTCAAAACAGGGATGGCCAGTCCTGCTCAGGTGAACTGACCGAACCACTCCCAGAACTCAAGAGCTATCTTAACTGACCCGTTTGGAAGTTTAAAAAAACCAGTTAATTAAAAATATGTACACCTTTTTTCCCCCCTAGATGCCACATCTCATCTTCATTCTGGACAAGAGGGAGTTGGAATTCTTTGAGAACTGGATGAGCAGATGTTTTATTTTGCTGGGATTGAGTTGGGTTTGCATGACAGTCTTAGCATCTCAGATGATTCTATTGAAAGTGGGGGCTTCTCTCAATTCCAACAGAACTCTGGGACACCTGGATCCCCAAAGCATTGTAATGTTGTGAGCACACCAATTCAGTGCCTCATATCGTCCCACTGGCAGTGGCAGCTTCTTCCAATTGACCACTTTGCAGCTGGTCAGAGGAGAACAGAAGTCACATCCACCCAACAGCAGAGGGCATGAAGCTTGAAGACATGGAGATATGGATACACACCTGGCATGAAGGACTGACTCCACTGTTTCTCTTTGGGCAAGGCAGACCATGATCCTCCTGATGGAGTGACACCTGTGGCCAGCTAGAAGATGTTTGAAGAGGTAAGAGGGAGAGATATTTTAAAACTGTCTGGGAGAAGAGATAGAAGGGAGAGTGTGATGGACAGAATATGGATGGGGGGTTGGTGGTTGAAGACATAGGTATGGAGCTGGGGACTGTTGTTCTTACTTCATTTCCTTTAAAAGTTCAAGCACAGAAAGGCTTCACAGGACCTCTCTGGGCTTTCCAAAGGTGAATGTAGATTATATGGATTGAGAATATATGCATTAGTAATATGTAGGTTTATTATATCCTTCACACTTGTAAACAATATGAAATATCAGTTTTTTCGCAGACACCACTGAGAATTATGGAAGGAAACTTCTAGGAAGGAAACTTCAGGATAAGGATTTTTTTGTTGGTTTAAAAAAATAAACCATTCGAAGCAATATCTATCTTTCAGAGACTGGTTGCCAACTGTGTTAGGAGTGTTTTGAAAGAGACTGCTTGGGGGAATTTTCAAACTAACAAATGTACAAAATTCCATTGCTGGTTCCCCCCCAGATTTATGATAAAAATTCTACTGCTGGACTAGATATTGTTGTATTTGAAATTTCATGAGAATCTGGTTTGATGAAGTGTGTATTAAATATCCGGCTAATGACCTACATTGTCAATAGCAACCTATGTTAGATGCTTCGTCTTTGCATTTCATGCACAATATCTTTGAGGACTTCTCAAAAGTTATTGTCCAAGCTGCTTGATCTGCTTGCCTGGCCTTTCTGATGGGAAGCTGGAAATCAGTGGAACACCTGCAAAAAAACCCCCGTTATTTTGACATTTCTGACCAGTTATGGAGTTTGAAGAGGTTCAGATATAGCTCATATAAATAGTCAGACTTTTTGGTTGTGTATCTGAACCAGAACACTATATTATTTTTTCCATTTCCTTGTCCATTCCTGCTGATCTTTTATCTCTCATGTTGTTGGAACTCAGGGTTTCATTTTATTATTATTATAGTATGTGGAGTGCTTGTAAGGAATAACTTGGGCTGTGGGGCATAGTCAAACATCTCAGGATTGGACCAAACCCATTCTATATTGAAAGGTACCCTTTGCTCCAATGAACTTTGTAGGTGTCTAATTTTGTTATCTTTATGGATCTTTTGGTAAATAAACTACATAATATCCAGAAGAGCTTGGATTTCCACACCTAGCAAGAGTCACGCAGCTCACCTGTGACTCTGGCCTGAACATCAGGTGAGTTCTCACACATGCATATGGGCTGCAGGCACACAGCAGCCATTTCTCTGCACTGATTTATCTCAGCCACCAAGGGCTGGTGTGGCATCAGATCCCCTCCTGCTACTCCACCTGCTGGATCCAAGCCAGGAAGGTGGAGTAGTTGATAGGGGCATGAAATAAAGAATCCAGTGCTGGGTCCATGTTCTCTCTCCTCTTTCCACAGCTTCAGCCCCTTGACCCACAACCCAGCCAGATGAGTTCTAAGCTCTCTCTTCCTTTCCCCAGCTTTCAACCACTTACCTATTGTGGAAGTCTCTACATCAGTATATACGTCTGTAGGTAGATAAGGGGCCAATAGATGAACTCCAAGATATGTAGCATAGTTCCTGGGTTTAAGACCAATAAAACTTCTTGTCTTCCACTTGTTCTTCTGTGCAGCTCTTCACATGGCTCTTAACACCCACCTGTACCATGACCAAACTCCTCAGCTGGCCAGCACAACCCCACTACTCCGCTACTGTCCACACTTGAATCTGAGCAGGCACTGGCATTGTTTGGCATTTCCCTTTCCTTTGAAAATGGCTATAAAATCTTTTAAAATTCAAAATATTGCACCTGTCATTTTAACTTCTGTGGGCAACCCATTACTACCACCTCTGAGTCTCTCTCAATCCTTGGAGGAAAGGAGAATGAGGGAGTGTGGCAGAATAGTGGGTCATTAACCCCTCCGTGCCTCTGCCAGCCCCACCCCAGCTGTCTGGACTGGGGTAAGTGGGCCCGCAGGGCCCCAGACTGCAAGCAAGGAAGCTGGTGCTGATGAGAGCATGAGCTGTGCCTAATGAGGCAAGGGGGAACAGCTGTTTCCCTTGCTGGAGGGATATATAAGCCAGCTAAGGAGACACCAAGGGAGAGGTATGGCCAGGGAGAAGGGCAGGAGCTCTGCTACTCAGTTTGCCTCCTGGCCAAGGAATGGTGAGCAGCCCAAAGCCTAAGGGCCAAATGGCTCTGGTTTGGGAGTGGGATTTGCATCTGTACACTGTAAATAAGTGAGCATGGGTGAAGCCTGCGAGTCCTGTTTGTTTCGGAGGAGGAGAGACCACTGAGATGGGGGGGCCTGTGGAAATCTGCAGCAGGGAGGAAGTTTCAGAAAGCGTCAGACATAGAGAACAGCTAAGCAGACAGTAGGCACGTGAGTTAGCAAGGGAGGACAAAGAAAGTTGTTTCACAAGGAATATGTGGGAGTTAAATAGAGAGGAAGGGTATTTCTAGTGATTTAAGAGCAGGGCCATAGGAAGTGGATGTGAGGGACAGGCTTGAGGATCAGGTGGATAGACAAAGCCGAGGGAGAGGGGGAAAATAAAGGTTAAGACTACAGCAGTGTAAACAATTCTTTAAAAAAACCAAACAAATCATAGTGTGCAACAGGGAGCTCTGCCCCTGTGAAGGGCCAGGAAGTAGGTGACTCTGCCAGATGCTGCCTGCTAGGTTTCTCTTGACAATCATTTAATGCAGCTGGTCAACATTCAGTGGTTGGATCTGAGTTAGGAGGTATAAAGGATCACCCCAGCTCTATAAGGCTGCCTGCATACAGGGGAGAGCTGAGAGCGCACACACTTGTGACTGCAGCAGAAGGCTGTGAAAAGACAGGCAGGCCCTGCGGACACACCGCTAGGCTGAGGGATGGTCCAAACTATTAAGCTGTCTGAGGCCAGAGGTTCCCACAATTTCAGTTGAGAACAGGACTTTTTAGTTATTGGCCGATTTCCCCTTTTTCATGTTGAAGTTTAAAGAGACGCTAGAGGAAACTGAAGTGGGAACGGCTGAATGTTTGTCCCAGGCTGGTGACCAGATCCACCAGCCTGCCTGGTGAAGTAAGCTCTTTGCTTTCAGTTCATGAATTGTCCACAAACACGTTGTGACTTTTACAAATTTGGCAGATTGCTTTGATCATTTTTGGATACAGTTACACGGATACAGGGTTTAGGTGAGGGGGGTGTCTGTGTTGATTAACTCAGTTGAGTACAAAAGGCAGATCAATGCCTTCGGACACTTTTGACCTGAATTCTTTGCTTCCATGGCTGTTGTAATAGAACAATATAAACCGTAAATGACAGACGCTAGCCATCAAACATTTGTTTGCTCAATCAATAAATGAATCATCACTATGTTTAATAAATTATTATTCAATAAATCAGTGGTTCTATATTAACTAACTGAAATCCAGTGCAGGACAGACTGAGGGAATTGGTACCAGTTTCCTTAGGGGAACTGGTTGCAAGTCAGAATGCTGGAAAATGTTTGCATTATGATAGCAAACACTACAATCTGACGTTAGACTGTTCCATTGGCAGGTGTAGCTCTGACCTTTTTTGAGCTATTACCATATTCTTGCAATCAGGTAGTGGGTCTGAAAACTCAGGGTGCTGATATGCTATCAGCAATGGTCTCTGGTATGTCCTCAGTCTGTTCACATAGACTGAGTTTCTATTCTCCTGGTGACCTTATCTTAAGGAAAGTTCCTGCTGCGCTAATCAAGATTTCATTACAAATACAACATAAAAAAATGAGGTGTTAAAAAAGGAAGCTCCAAGTGTGTGTAGCTTTTTAACAGCCAGAGGTCAGCTTCAGAGTCCGCCTGCTCCTAAAAAGTACATGAAATTTCAGTCTCAGTCCTTTCCCATTGAAGTCACAGGGAGTGTTTCCATTGACTTGAACTGGGATTTGCACCCTCAGTGCCATGCTCAAGGTCACGCAGGAAAGTGAGGATCAGAGACAGAAAGTATAACCCAAGAGTGCTGACTTCCAAGCCCAGGCTATATACTGATAGACCACACAGACTCATCGCTCTTTCTGAAAGGTGAGCCCCTATAAAAAGTCAAGGGCCCATTCCCTCATTACAAAGGCTGTGAATTGCCTTTTCAAACTGGGGTTTTCTTAAACCTGTAGTAGATAATATCTTGTTAATCTTCGGTACTCTTTACATTGTTCCAAAATGAACTTCACTGAAAACACTCTGACTAGGAAAAAAGCTAGTAACAATAATCAATAGAATTTAATATCAGGGATTGTTGACAGAATACAGATTTCAGCAGTGTGTCTTTTTCAAAAATTTGTGTAGTTTCTTTTTAGTGTAGTGAAGGAAAAGACCTCATGATTATTAGGAAAAGCCAAGGAGAACAAATATCTGAATATCTATCCAGATGTTAAAGGAGACACAATAGCTAGCAAAGGGGAAAGCATATTTAGTACAGTAAGTGCACACATTAATCATTCTTTTTTTTTTATTCACACTGACAATGAAGGGCTTGTCTGACAATGGAATTCTCCTGACCTACGCCATGAAAAAACAATTTCAACACTTTGAGGTCTGTGGTGGAGAAAAGAGTTGGCAGAATTATGCACTGTGAATAAATTACCTAACCAGTTTATCTGTTTCCTAATTGAACCATTTGTGAATGGATTTTTATTAATTTATTTGCTATTCATATTAGTTTTAAGAGTTTGAGAGAAGAAATGTTGTCTTCTGGGTTGTTTTTGCTTCATTAATCAGTGTGTGATTGGTCAGCAAAACTGCTCAGTATTGGTTCTGTTTCGTGCTAAGATGTCTGAAATGGGAATTGTGAGTAGTGAATACCAAATGATCGTGTTCATGCATGAATTTCCTTATTCACGTGAAGATAGGGTTATTTGAACAAAGAAGAACCAACATCCTATTTACTTGCAGATTTAAGCATAGCCTTGGCTGTTCCCTTCTACAGTTGATATAGATTAAGCTTCTTCTGCTTTGCTTTTAAGGCCTCAAAAACTACGTCTCTAACCCTTGGCTTTTTGCATTTTCCCATTCCATTGCAACGATGCCAGCCTTTATGCTTTTTTCTGTTCCTTTCATCAACTTTTATTTTTATCTCTTTACTGCTCCCCCGGCATGAATCCTCTTCTCAAGCCTGTTTGCCAAGCCCCCTCCCTTGCCACATTCAAATCCCTCTAAAATATTTGCTTCTGGCCTGCATAAAGTGTGGTAAAGCAGAAAACAGCATAAGCATACGGAACCAACAAGCTACGTATGTGTCTCACTAAGTGTGCATGTGGTCTTTCCATTGTAACACTTGTATCCTCTTCTTTCCTTTTGCCCCTTTTATGACTCTTGATTGCTGTATGCTGTTGAATTCAGACTGTGTGTGCTATTGAGGGCAGAGACAGTATCTTTACATGTTTCAGGAGGCCCCGAGTATTTTTCTGAGTGCTCAAGAAATAATACACTTACTAAATATTACTGAAACCCATTTAGAAGCAGCAAATAAAATGTGACAAAACCTAAGAGCTATTATTTCAAATGAATGTCTGCCAACCATTTTTATCATGTTCACCTAGTTAATGCAGAATACAGCATTCCCACCCCCATCCCCTGAAAAAAGTCAAGCGCATTGTGTACAAACCAGAACTATGGAGCTGACGTCTCCATTGGGTTCAGTCTAATGGTGCTCATTTTATCCTCATCTCAGGGTCTGATCCATAATCCCACATAATCTAAAAGAGGGCTTCTCATCATGTGCCCTATGGACCACCACTCATCCTCAACCCTCCTGGTGATCTGCACAATTCATTCTCAACTTATTTAAGCTTTTGGAATTGAGTTCGTGTAAGGCGAAAGATGGTCTATAAAGCTGTCTGTCTTAGGAAGTGGTCCAAAAATAAAAAGGTGGGGAATGTTATAACGACTTGTATGTGCCAATGACCTTGAGAGCTATGCCAGCAGAAAAGTTTCAATTCCTGGAAGGGTGACCCCAGCCAGACAGGACAAATGGTAGGGACCAGAGAAAAAAAGTAGTCTACTGGTCCTCTCTGTTGAGGGTTGAGTGAGAGGCCAACAACCTATCTTTGTAAAAAAATTAAATTATAGAAACACAAAGCAGGCATTTTGGCAAATCATATAATAGACAGGGATGGTGGATCTTTGTTTGTGGACCAAGCAATGTCTGGTGGCATGACAGAAATTCTTATTTAAACTGAAAATGTGATTTTAGCTACGCAAAACAAAATGAGGAATTCATACAAAATATTTTTAAATTTCCGTTCAATCTCTACTTTTCCACACTGCATTCCAGGTTTCAACTAACATGGAATTATATTGTGAAACTAATTCAAAACCATTGGGTTTCACTTGATTTTGTGTAAAATCCACAGATTTTTCCATAATGTTCATGCAAAGATGTCAGTAGGCCCAAGTTCTCTGGAAAGGTTCATGCAGTTTAGCAAACCTTTCACTAAACATGTTTGGGCGGGTTTTTTGTTTGTTTTTTTAAAATCGTCACAAACTGAAGTCAAAACTCAAACCAAAGAGAGATGAGTTTGTTGATTACAGGTTTCATTACCAACTTTTTGTATCACTCCAACTGTGGTGATTTGCACAATCTCACTGTCACTGGCAGTGCCAGTGGGGGTTATGCCCTGTGATGAGCCATTGTCTTTGGAAGGACAAATAATGAAGGCAGCTGAATTTGTGTGTGACATTGATCAGGAGGAAAAATGTTCATAGGAGCAGTTGTGGAAATGTGGGGGACAAGCCCAGCCAACAGTTCCCAAAATCTGTTTTCCCACTTATCTTATCAGGAATGTGATCCTAAGAGCCCTTGATGACCGCTGGTATAGGATACACTATCTGTCATCATACTTATCCAACTCACTACATTCAACACTGCATTGTCATGGCATTTACCCTAAAGGTATTGTGAACGATATCGTATGAAAGCTGGATACAACGTGCAGGGTACTTATTTCATTGTAAAAAGAATGTTACTGTTATGTGTGAAGTTATGAGTTCCCTCTGTATGACGTTACTAAAACGTATTTACAACCAAACAGACTAGCCTAGGTTAAGGTGCTAAACAGGTCTGTCCGAAAAAAAGGAATGTGTATTTATCTCAATTTACATATTCGCAGTCAACAATGCCATGGAGATACATCAACAGTATTTGTATTTATCCTGATCTTGAACTCGAGAGACAGAATTAACGTGGCTCCTGCACCCCAGAGAGACACAGGAGACTGAATCCCCAGGAGGCCTTCCTGGCTTGTTAGACAGTCCCTTTGGCGATATGAGGAACTGTGAGAGAGACTTTCTTTATCATTCACCTTAGGAGACACAGGAACCAAGTGATATGATCTTTCTGGCCAGGAGAAAGCTGGAAAGGACACTGTGAGTGAGAGAAACTATCTAAAACCAGGACTGTAACTTGCTAGATTATGTTTTAGTCTTTTAGAAGCATATTTTTACCTTTGCTTGTAACCATTTCTATCTTCATGCCTTTTACTGGGGTGTCACTTAATCCGTGTTCTTCTGTTAATAAACTTGTTATGCTTTCATTATAAATCTGTGCTGTGGAAGATGAGTAAAATGTGTGCTTCTAGAAAGCTAACAAGTTGGAGTCTTTGTACAGAAAGACAATTTAATACTTTCTCTGTGAGGGTCCAGAGGGAGGGACTGGTGCCTGAAGAAGAATGATTTTAGGGCTGGAAGGGTACTAAGTTTAGCCTGCAAGGAGTAACCAAGTTGGGCAAAGCCACTGTGATGTTAGTGGGCTGCTGAGAGGTTGTTGGAGTCAGAGCTCTGGATCAAAACTGCATGACCACAAGACACCCATAATTACAAAGTGGACAGTGAGCGAACCCATAACTTGCCTAGGCAAACCACAAAATGTCATGAGCCAGTAAGACAATAATAAAATGTTCTACAAGTATTTGGCAGTAGTTTATTTGTGATGCTCTGATTCGGTCACATTCCTGAATGATGTACTGTGGACAACCGATTGACCCTTCAAACACCATGGAAAAATTACTTCCTGGAGAAAGGTCACCCTACCACTTCCTACAGTCTCAAAGATTCTCCCCCTTTCATGCCATCAGCAGTAGCCAGGAAGAATAAAGCATCTGGATCCACTCTAAAGACACCAAAGGTAACTATTGATTCATACATGAGTCAAACGAGTGTGGGATAATTTATGCCAAAAGTTCTCCTTCAGGAAGTGTGAAATGCTATTGCTTAAATATTCTCTTCTGGCAGGGACCAGGAAGTTATAAAAATAAAATTAAATGGAGAACAATTAAACACACCTTCATTTACGTCTGAAATGAAAACAACTGTGGAATGCACTTTGTATCAACTAGACGCAGAGCAGACTATTGAGCCTCGGTCCGTCCATAGTCAGAGCCTATAAATTCTGATGCTCCTTTCATCAGGAACCCTCACAAGATGGGTACCACAATGATCTTCACTTGGATGCTGCTGTCAATTTCTGGAACTCTACTGACTACCACAGGTAAAATGCCTACAATCCTTGCAAAGTCATTCTTACAAAAATGTAAAGACAATTTTTTCTTATTTTCACTGGCTCCACATCTAGAATTCCCACTCATGCCAATGGGAGTTTTATGCAAAGATTAAGGTGTAGTGTAGGGCCCCATTGGATAGACAGCTTTGAAAAATGTTGAGCAAAGCAACCTAGTTAACAGTAGCTGTTGTTTGAAGCACTTAAATGAACTGCTCAGTGTGGTGCAATTAACCTGGCTTAACGTTTTGTGTTAGTGATTTGTACCATAATTAAATTCAAGTCAATCAATATTCTGTAAGTTAAAAATGCAATGTCTCCAAATGTTTGTGTTCAGGGCGTGAGTTAAGGAGTAATATGGTTTCTCTTGCTAAAATGCAAATTTTCAAGTGCTTCAAAAGTAATGCTTCCAGATGCACACTGAACTGCCCAGCTTCTATTTTATTAAATATATTTTAACAAAATGTAATGAGATAGAATTGTGAAATTATCGCAGTGTACTTGGGGTAAAGGAGCTATTCACACCAGTATGCTGGCATCTTCCCCTTTGTAAGTGATTTTTCTTGGTATTTTATTTGGTTAGTTTGGGTAATCTGTTCAAAATGCATGAACCAACCTATTCTAAACAATCCGGTCAAGCTCATGTTATAGAACTTGTACTTCTGCACCTGGAAACACTGTGAGTGATTTTCATAACTAGTATATAAGCAGTGTTACAGCTACTTCTGTCCACTTCAGGCCCTTGGTTAAATGAGGTTTGTGAAGGGTGAGCGTGCTGTAGACTGTGTTTATCCTTTCAGGGTATTTATGAATGATTTACGTTATAATAGGGGTGTAAGCATATATGAATGAACAACTCTGAAATTTGACTCCTTCCCTAACCTAAGTTATCCTTCCCAACATACCAGGCATGGGATCTGAGCTACCTCTGTGCTTCCTGCTAAAATGGGTGGTTGGCTTCCAAAGTATCTGAAGGTTTTGATTTAGCTGCCTTTCTTCCTCCATTCTTTTTGTGTTTGTCTTTCCCCATCCTCTGGCTCTCCACATCTTTCCTCCCCCAGACTATCCCCGCTTCCTCTAGCTTCTTCCAGTTTCTTCTTCTCTCAACTCATCCCAATACTGCCCAATCCCTCCATCAGTGCTCCCAATGGCCAGGAGAGGTTATCTGCAGTACTGTCTATGCTTTATGTCATTAGCTGTTTCAGGCGTCTCTGTATTACTTTGCACCTTTCACCCATGTAGTGGTGAGCAGATGTGTACAATTGCATCCCTAATAGACATCTTAAGTAAATGGCCAGAGGAGCTCAGTGGCTAGGACACTCACCTGGGCTGTGATACACCTGGTTCAATTCTCCTTGATGCCTGATGTGGAGCATGGATTTGAATTTGGGTCTCCCACATTGCAGGAGAGTGCCTTGGCCACTGGGCTATGCCATATTTGGTGAGGGGTTCTCTCACTTTCTTCTTTTGAAGCTGCCCACTTTGTATAAATAATTAGTCTTTGGAACCAGGACTTGAATTTGGGTTTCTCACCTCCTGAGGGCGTTCCCTAAGCATTAACTCAGCTAAAGGGCATAAGAAAGCAGCCACCATCCTCCTCCTGCTAGTTTGTTAATCTAGCCCTTTATTTCCTTTGCTTTTATTTTAAAAATGTTCTAAAACACAACATTTTATTTCATCTAAAATAGATAATTTTCATGATACTTTTTATTTTTAGCACTTCCAGTTTCAGGTCAACTCAAACAGATTCTTTTATTATTTGTGTGAGACTGCTAGAGAACTGAAAAATCCATTATTCACCCATTCCTTGTCTTAAATTCCACAGCAGCTGACAGACAGAGTGAGTGCAGGAAAAAGTGATTCCAGTTCACCTTTATCTTACCAATTGTGGTTTGATTCCAGATTCACAGTTTTAAGTCTCTAAATCCTAAGAGTCAAAGTTTCAAAAATTTCATCGGCAAACAGGGATTTCCCCCCTAAAACATGATGTCTTCATAGATAAGTGAGTGATTTTGCTGGTTCTCTTGTTGCATCTATAGCTAAATTTGTCCTTGCTATACAAGCTGCTTGCAAATAGGGACATGTTTACTTGAAGCATTTATTTGTCAGTTTCACTGGTACAGATATTACAGGTCTGTGAACAGAAGAAAAAGCCCTGGTGCTGATAAATTTTCAAAAATTGGGGGCTGGGAGGGAAGTTGGATAAATTATTTTGAATTTAGTCTCCTGCCAAACTTTTTTTATTCATGGAATGTTTTGATACAATGCCAGTAGAGCCTTTTAAAATTTTTTTTACACTTCAGTAAAATTGCATGATTTTACAGCATTTATTCAGTCATTCTTTCTTTGTGCTCAGTAAAGTAAATGCAAAAAAACCTACACAAACCACCCTTCTAACTTGGCAGGATCTGGGTATGGTGCACAATGAGGAATGTCTGATTTGGTATGTGTGAACAAGATGATCATGAAATAAAGATATTACTGAATATAGAATGTTTTCCTTACTTATATGAATACACTTCAGTAGAATTGCCTTGTTGTAAGTATAAAGTACTACTTAAGGATCCCATATGGAGAATTCTATAGGGATACAGAATTCTATAGGAGTTTAATAAGGTTCTCTAGAGATTATTCTAGTAATTGTAAATATAATAGCGATGATGTCATTTGTATAGGTGTTTGAATCATCGTATAGAATTTTATAGCAGGAAAATAAATCCCAATTAAAGTCTATGGAACAGACCCAGGAGCCTCTGCGATGGAGCTGAGAACACTCTGGTGAGCTGTGGTAACCCTTTCCTGTTTCAGCTCTCCTGTTGCATGTAAAGTGAGAAAGGAGAATTTGTTTCCTTGTGGGGCCTGGCAACCCACAGAGCAGAGTAGGAACTCAAATGACTTAGCTTAAACCTAGTGCAGCACTTAGGAAAGGATGACGTCTTCCCTCTCTTCCCCCATAGCCAACCAAGAAAAGGAAAAGAAGAAATGATGAGAATCACCAACCAGTTATGGCTCCTTGATTCTCTAGGCCAAGCCCAGTGCTGCTGCTTTAACGAGTGCCAGCTGACTCTGTTCCCCAAGACAAAAGGCCACGCCTTGCAGTTAGCAGACCATCCGCAGCCTTATGCAACATTTGAAAAATTGCTCATAGAGTGAGTCAGCAAGAGCCCTGTCCCCCGATACAGTCCGCTTGTTCAGGTTTTAACGTGGGGAAGAGGCAACAAAAAGACAGGCAAGGCTAGTGATGCCCACGTCCCTGTGGCTAATTCTGGTGGTAGACTCCAAAAGGAACTGCTGAAGACCACACTGTGTTACACCACTACTTCCCACTTCCATGGCACAATCACACAAAGTTAGGATCCAAGTCTGAACTTTTCCATAGTATAGTGAATTCACTACACAGAGGGGCTCAAATCATGGAGTTTGGATCTGGATCTGAACTTTTCCAAACTGTGGTGGGGTCTCAGATTGGTTTTATAATTAGGAGCTATTTCTAAGTAGAACGGATACTGAGTGAGTAAAATGGTGAGGGATATTTCCTGCTTTGGTAACACTGCAATCAATGTATAAAATGGAAAATAAAGGCATGCACTTTGCTCTGTTTGAAGAAGTATCAAACCTAAATCAAAAGAGAGCTGCTTACCTGTTAAAGCATTACACTAAACCTTTAGACAGTAGAGCAAACAACTAAACCTCGATAGAAGCACCCATCTCATGAAATAATCTAACTGGCCCTTCAAGGGTGAGATCCATGGAGTTACTGCCTGATTCAACTATTCCAACACCATTAAAGATGGGAATTTTCTAAGCTGTTCTCTGTCTGGTGTTCCCACTGCTTTTAAAATGCATTTTTAGGGAGACTGTGAATATTTGATCCCTACAAAATCACTACTTGCCCATGAAGCAATATACTTGCTCATGAAGCAGCGTGTGTGGAAGTCTCACCATATGATCACCTTGTGTGTGTGTTTCATAGTACTAGCACCATTCTATTATTATTATTTTCTATAATTATCACGATATAATTCAATATTCACCACTTTAACTGCAGGTAGCTTCTTTTTCAAATGACATGACTACCACTAGTAGTTTAGCTATCTCCAGCTGAAGTATGCTGGGGCGACAGGCGCCTTATAAACAAGATAGGCCTGATTCTGATCTCACATATACTAATTTTAGACCCATAAAACCAATTGACTTCAATGGAGCTTAGCTGTTCTTACTTCTGTGAGATTAGAATCAGGTCCTTCAGAAAGACAGATTCTGTAGGTTAAAGCTAGGACTGAAAAGAGGCTGACAAACAAAAATATGATTGGCCAACATATTCAAAGTCTTTTCAAATTATATCTTTTCTTAGCTGTCATCTAGAAAAGCTATACCCAAAGTAACATTATAGCTGTTTGAGTTGTTTCTAAATACGTTTCACAGAAAAATGAATTGATAGTGGTATTTCCCTTGAAAATATGATCAATGGATTCTTCCAAGAACAATTCATGCTCAGTAAAAAAAAAGATTTAGCACCACCTTGTGGACACACATTTTAAAAATTATTATTGATCTGTATTATATCTACAAACACATTAAAATATAGTTACTTCCCTGCATAGCTTACAATATTGGCTAAGGCAATGTCTATACGTACAGTGGCGCTGCAGCACATGTGGTGAAGACACTTTATGCTGACAGAAACAGGCTGTCAACATAAAAAATCCCCCCTCCATGAGTGTAACTTATGTTGCTCAGATGGTGGAATATTCATACCCCTGATCAACACAGGTTTTGCTGAAATAGGCTGTAGTGTAGAAATAGCATAAGAGAAGATGCAGCACTTGAGTTTAACAAGCAGTGGAGGAGGAAGGACAAAGGTAAGTAGCTTCATAGGCTAGCTATGGTCACAATTAGGTTACAAATCTATATTTTTGATTGTAAGATATAAATTATTAATCGATATGAATGACATTGATTCCTCCCCTTAAGACCAGCCTAGTCATCTACCAAGCCATTTACCTCCACAACCTTCTTTCTTTCTGCTATCATGTTCTTTGCTTTTTTATGGAGTGCTAGAAATGTCAGCCTTTTTTATAGCTACTGCCACTAGTATTACCATTGTGATGTTAGGAGAAAGGAAATCTTGTTATACCAGAGTGACTGAATGTGACTTGGAGGCATTTGTGGGAACTGATCATTTTGGTTTGTTAATTCCTCAGGGCAGAGTCTTGGGCCTAATTAATCCTTGGCCTTTGTTATCTTCCTTCAGTAGGACTGGAACCACACCAGTAGACACATCTGCTAAATCCCATCTCGTCCTTGTTTCCATACTATTCTTCTTTACTTATGGGATTTTATATTCCACTGTCCCAATCCTGTATAGGTAGCACAACTGACCTCCTCAATGAAAGACCTATAGAATGGGAATGTCTCATGTCTAAAATGTCTGATTTTTCCACATCAACAGGTTCTGGACTAACGGCACCTCCACAAACAGGTAACTCAAGGTTTATACTTTGCTCAATGATTTACACAACAATCTGGCTCTATTTCAGATAACCACTTAAACAGTGCCTTAAAGGTATGTCCACAAGCAGTCCTATTGAAATCTGTGGGACCACTTGTGCTTAAATATTTTGCTGGACCAAAGCCAGACTGCTTAATACCTGGCAGGATAGGTTCTATTTGCTGAACTGCACATCTCTAGAATCCGTATTTCAGTGTTTACGTGCACTTGAAATGCAAGTATAATAGGCACGAGTTTTAATAGCAAGTGTATAATAGTGCTATACAAGAAGTTGTGCTGCTACTGTTAAGAAGGATTTGTTAGATGCAATCTCTTACAACTTTTTCATGTTGCATGTTATGCTTTGAAAGGATGGGTCTTCATGGTAGGTATTGAAAAGTTCTATCTCTTTTGGTGTGGATACAGTTTAGAAAAGTAATGTTACAAGTACTGCTTGGGTAATATAGGAAAAAGTTAACATACCCACAACTATCGTGTGTGCATGGAATTCCCGAGAACGACACACTTAGAAAAGCCCATTTTTAGTTCAGAGGAAATATGTAGATTTAAAAAAATAATAAATCACACATCAGACTCCATGTTCTAACAGGGCTCCTAGACTTGATGGGAAGTCTCTCAGCCAGTGGAATCTGGGGCATCACTTTGAATCTGTGTAAAAGTATATGTAGCTCTATAATAATAACAGATTGTCACCCCATTTAAATTAGTGTAGCTCATCCAAGACGATATGTCTACACCATTTTACACCAGCAAGGGATCTGGCTTTGCGAGGTTCTTTGGCCATTTGTGACATTCATCAGCTTACCCCATTTTAAGTAGATTAACAATTCACAAGTTCTCTTTAAACTATAATAATTGTTCAAAGAAAAACCCATGTCATCTTACGTTAAAACTAAAAGGGAAATTAAGTTTTTGCTTCAGTAATTTTAAAATAAAGAGAATTTGCAAGACAGCAGTTTAAAATACCAAAACTGCTACTAAGAAAATGTATACATACTGAGCAACAAAAAAATTTCTTATGTCCTTTTAAAAAGAAGTCCCCAATTTTGCATTTCTTTTCTTAAAAAAGAGACCACTACATCCATTCCTGAGACCACTACAGCTACCACATTCACAACAACCACGACAACATCTACAACCACGACAGAGCCAACTACTTGTAAGTCCTGCCTTCTCCTTGCTTTATTAATATTTTATCCATTTTTATGGGATTTTATATGGTACCCACCTAATGATATGATTGAATAATAAAACTACTATATCCACTGAAATGAAATT
Source organism: Mesoclemmys tuberculata (assembly GCA_007922155.1). Classification (NCBI taxonomy): domain Eukaryota; kingdom Metazoa; phylum Chordata; order Testudines; family Chelidae; genus Mesoclemmys; species Mesoclemmys tuberculata. Next base: position 46,848,794 of record ML675609.1, on the reverse strand, counting down.
GCTATCATGATGTTGACTGCAAAACACAACCCATAGTGGTAATAACTTTGAGCAACATGAATTTGTGAAAAACACATGACAAAAAAAACTCATCACTATTTTTGATGAATACAGTGAGTGAAAGAGAAGAGTATATGTAATAGAACAAATTGGTGCAGTTATTCAGGAAAAATGGAAACATTTTTGTAGAAACCCAAGTATTTTGTGCTAATATAACTTTCTTTTTCTGCTTTTTTTTTCAGTTGGAATAATAGCTGATGGTAAGTCTGTCTACAGACAGCATTGACACATTTGCACAGATATTGATTTACAATGCCATGTATTAACTGAACATCCTTTCTGTTCTGCACTGGAAATCTTACAAAACCCAGGTTCAACTTAAGTATGACTGTTATTAAACTGAAATAGAATCTCAGGAAATAAGTGAAATAATGCTTGGGGAAGGCTGATTCAAAGTGCTGAAGGCTGGAGTCCCTTATCTAGAGAAAATGATCTTTCTTTCTACTCTCTCCATGTATCAGCAAGGAGAGGGTAACGTTATTTTTCTAAAATTAATTTGAAAACTATGACTATATCACTTTAACCTTTTAATTGCATTTACACTGATTTAATTTCACTTCTTTGCCATTGTGTAAGAGTAGTTTGATGGTTGATGGGACATTCTACTCTGAGCTGAACTCCTGGCCCCATTGAAGTAAATGATAAAATTCACAGTGACTTTAGTAGGGTCAGGATTTCACTCATAGCTTGTGCAAGAGCAAACCATTCCACTGCCTAGAAAAGAAACTCAAAAAAAAAAAGTCCTACAAAAAAGTGAAACTAATTCAAATGACGACAAATGGGAGAGATTTCTAGAGGACTGGAAAAGGGCAAATATAGAGCCAGTCTATAAAAGGGAAATAAGGACAACCGGGGAATTACAGATCCGCCAGCTTAACTTCAGTGCTCGGAAAGATGATGGAGCAAATAATTAAGCAATCAATTTACAAATACCTAGAACAGTGGTTCTCAACCAGGGATATGCAGAGGTCTTCTGGGGGTACATCAACTTGTCTAGATATTTGACTAGTTTTACAATAGGCTACATAAAAAGCACTGATGATGTCAGTACAAACTAAAATTTCATA
>ML675609.1:46767610-46819174 GCA_007922155.1 Mesoclemmys tuberculata | reverse complement strand
GGTGACAAAAAGTCTCAGTAGGATGCACATGTTGTGGTTTTTGTTTTAAAAACTTCGGTCTTTTTCTCAGGTTTGAGAACTGATGGTTCTATCCCTCTCCTAATTTGTGATCTCAGTTTCCCATGGCATTGAATCTACAAGTGCTATCTCCAGCACCAACCTTTTCCCTTAAGGAGAACTGCATCTTCCTTCACTATCTCTACAATAAAAGCACCCACACTGACACTGTATGTGGGGTCTGAGCTAACCTATTTACATGGAGTCTATATCCTCTCACCAGGATTAAGTAAAGTTTACAGAGATTCTAGTGTAGGGTCCTTTGCAATACTCACTAATGGACACTGATCATATAGTCTGTGATATGCTTTAGAGAGGCCACTACAAACTCATAGATATATGCAGTGCTACAAAATACTACAGCAGTTTCTATTGCTAGCGACTGAAACATTTAAAAAATAATTGGAGGCATATTCTACAGGAGCCTGCAGAAGATTTAATAAGGCTGCAGGAATCGTCTGATGTGATGAAGTGAAGTTCCAGGCTGTGGGCAGATCATGAGTTCCGAGTGCTCTAAGGCAGAGCCCAGTACCCTTTCCCCAGAAGTTCTTGCTGTTGTATTCACATTGGGACGTACCCTTGTGATAAACTCTCTTCACCCCGTCTGTAACCTGCACCTGCTGCAGAACTCCCAGTAGCTGTAATAGTTATGCTCTCTCCTGTGCATGTTTGTTTTAGGTCAGATGCAACTGAGTTACCTTCAGTTTGCAGGGTTAGGAAACTCTCCCCAAAAGCATGGAAGATAATTGGGCGCTAAAGCGACTTTATGTGAAGAACCGTTCTAGTGAGAAAAGAGAAGATTTTAGAATAAGGCAAGATAAGGGAAAACGTGTATATCTGAACAAGGCAGCTAACCTATTCAGGCTGCTTATGGAGCCACATTGTTTAGTCACTCAAGTGATGGCAACCCAAAATACTAAAAGCAATGAAGACTATGGGTGGGATTTTCAGAAGTGCCTGTCTAACTTCGGTGTCCAAGTCCCATTAACTTTCTAGTCAATAGGACTTCTGTTCCTAAATCACAAAGGTGCTTTTGAAATCCCATCTTACATATGCAGGCTTTTCCCCAACAGAGTGACTTGCTTGAGATGTACAAATTTTGGGACTTGGAGCTAGGACAGGTGCTCAGGATTGTAGCTACGAATCACAAAAAAGAATTGTTACTATTTTCACTTTCTGGTCTTTTTAAATGCTAGGTCTACACTAGACTTTAGACCTGCTTATTGATGCTTTCTGCTGTGACGTTACAAGTGAGTATAGTTTATTTTAAAATCAATGTACTTCATGCTTTTCTCTCTATTTCAGTACTTTTCCAATAAAATCTGCTTTGATGATAACCACAATTATATTTTCTAGATGGTTAATTACAGATGACAGCAGAAGGCCCCTTGGATAGAGAGGAACTGATCTCTGGCAAATGCTGGTAATAGCTAGTGTGAGAGCAAAGAACCAAAAGAGCTGAAAGGTGCTGGATACCCCAGGGACGGCGTCTTGAAGGAAGCTGCCAAAATGAGGATCAAGGCTTTAGGAATGTTTTGGCAATGCCAAGTCCTGAGAGCAGTGAAAACACAGAAAGAGGCCAATGGGAGCGGGATATTAATCAGTTAGGAAGTGGGCTCTGTGGATTTGAAGGAAAGCTGGAATATTTTGGATCATGAAGAGAAAAAGAAACCTACACAGTGGTTATAGCTGTTCATCTGGCGTGAAAAATTTTGCCAGTGAAAAGGTGAGAGAGAATGTGCCAGGACAATAGCAAAAGTCAATATAAAAGTTGAGCAACCCATTGTAATTAGTGACGTTGGCAGAAACTCAGCATAAAATCTGATAGGTCAGCTAGTTCTTAAGTACGCAATATCTTGTAGCTCTCCTGCACTGTGGAAAGTATGTTACATCTCTGTATGAATAGTTCCTAGTGACGATACAGCAGGGATGATAGTTTATTTAAATCTTCTGTCAGTAAAATCCTAACCCTATTTTCTAAATCTCATGATGTCATTTAGGGCTTGCCTACTCTAGAAAGTCATAGAGGCATGGTTAAAGTCATACAACTCCCATGGTGTGGTTGCAGTTGTATACCAGTAAATATAGCTGATATAGCTATTCCCATATGAAAGGAGTAATAACTATCCTTGTATTAAATGACTTTACACAGGTGTAATTGTGTACACCTAGGGCTTTTACCAATGTAACTATTTTGGTAAAAAAAATCACCTTGTCATTGAAATAATTACGTCAGTAAACTTTCATTATCGCTTCTGAGTGGTTCTGGAAGATCCTAAAGTTTAAGGCCACAAAAGGCCAACAGATTATGTAGCCTGATTTCCTGTTTGTCACAGGCCATCATTAACCCCCAGCACCCACTCACTATATTCAACAGGTTAGGCGGTAGCTTCTTGGATTTCACCATTTGTATCATAGGGATTGCAAAGGTGGTTTAGTAATACCAATGAGTGTCTGATGTGATGCTAAAGCATCCACAATGCCAGACCCCCACCCTACCCACAGCTCCTGTGATCAGTATGGACTAATTTTTATTCTCGATGGACCCTCAAATAGCGATGATCATACTTAGCATTTAGCTTTTATCCAGCATCTTTTATCCATGGATTTCCAAACACCTTACGAAGGAGAGTAACATTCTCCCTATTTTACAGAAGGGGAATCTGAGCCACAAAGTGTCTGTCCTAAGTTTTCTCTCAGAAGGCTAGCAGCAGAGCCAGGAACAGAACTCTGGGCTGCTGCTGTTAAAGCCAAATTTAGTCAAATTTAGTCAGGATCTCTTGACTCTCCGTCACAAATCCTACTCATTCAATAATGCTACAAAGTATTCCCCCCAGCACTCCCGTTTATGAAATGTATCTACTGCGACTTTCAAGTACATACAGAGAGAGAGAGAAAACAGAGGTCATGAGCAAACTCCAAAGCAGTGGGTCCAATCCTGTGCCATGAACATAGCCCAACTGTTTATCCCGAACACTATTCAACAGAGCAATAAACATTCTTTGGTATTGACAAGTGCACTCACTTTGTCATGTCAGTTCCTGGAGAGGCCACAGACTTATTTTTTTTGATCTTAAGGCTTCTGCTAATGTTGGCTGGAAGGTCCCGGAGGCTCTATCTCTGAAGTCTGTATATCTGCAGCATGTAGACTCATTATTGTACCTCCCAAAAAGGAATATAAGGTTTCTTATTTGCAAAGCACTTTGAAATGCAAGGATGGAAGCTGTTGAATAGGAGATAATGGTACAGTCAGGCAGGAGGAGATTCCCTCTTAGAACAGGGGAGAATGTAATCTCTCAGAGAGGGAGATGATCCCAGAAACCCCTAGCAGCCTTGCTACATGCACCAAATAAATCAGAGAACCACAAATAGCAGTAATAGAAGAAATCTACTCAAGCACTTCCCCTTGTTAGTTCAGGATTGTTCTGTACAATACATTTTTCAATTTTTAGTCCAAATTAGTGTAAAACGTCTCAAGTGATGAGGCTTTCAGCAATTGTCTTGGGAAGCCAAATGTATCTGGAGCCAAAAGCATTTCAGCATCATGAAGATTTTCCTGATGCTATACCTAATTTTCACCTTCCTTTCATCTCTTTACTCCTGGCTGTGTACCTTGGAGAATAGTTTGTTGGGTAAGGCAAATTCTGGAATTTGTCCCCATGTCTCTCAGCTCATGAAATAATTCTGCTTCCTTGTCTTCCCTCTCCTACTAATTACACTAAATTGGTCAATTATTCTGTCAGTGTGCTGAAAAAATGGAAATAAATCTCTTTATCAGTATACAGTAATTTAAGTACTACTTTTCCCCAATATAACCACCTGTCTTTAGGCAGTTCATGTATGAAAACCAACATTTTTCCTAGCAACGGTGCAAGAGTGTGAGGTGAGAAGTTCAAAAGGAAAATAATTTCAAATTCAGCTTGCTTATGCCAGTGTGAATTTGATCTGTTACAACAGGATCAGAATCTCACTGACACTATAGAATTTCATCCATTGTGTCACGGTCAGAATCTCCCAGCCTCAAATCACTATATGAGGAAACTGTTTGTAGGAGAGATGGTCTGTCTGCTTTGGAAAGTAAATATATACTGTGTATTCAAAATGAAAATAATTTCTAGTGATCTTTGCTTTTTTTCAAAGAAATTATGTCACCCAAAGGTCTTGGTTTTATGACAAATTGCTGAATGGAAGAAATTGGGAAGAGATGGAACCAGACACACTCAAAATGGGAAATAACAAAGCAAGAGCTGTGGAGAACTGGGAAATATTATATTATTTTTTATAAATATCATATGCCCTTCCCTGCGTCAGTGTGATATTATCCTGCCTGAACGCATACAGCTAGATCAAAAAGGAGTTGTTAAAGAAACTAGGCTGGACAGCTAAAACAATGACAGATATGGATTATCCTTCTCAATCACAATAGCTAGGTTAATAGCTGTGAAGTGGGACTCCTTAACCCCAACTCTGGCATCAGAGCTAGTTGGGAAGGCTGAGAAACCGGAGATGAAGAGACTGATCTGTTAAAAATCTGCCTTGTAGAGAGAGAGGAGGACAATTGTCAAAGGCTGCAAGGGGAAGTACAAAGTTAGGGCACTGGCCTAGAATCTGGTAGTCCCGGATTCAGTTCCCTGCTTTGCCATGGACTTTGTGTGTGGCCTTGAATAAGTCACTTAGCTTCTCTGTGCCTGAGTTTTCCATCTGTAAATGGAACTCATAATGCTTCGCTACATCATAGGTGTTGTGTGGGTCAACTGAAGACTGTGACGATGTATTGCTGAAAAGCCCTGCATAAGCAATAGGAATTATTTTATGCCTTATGATGCAGGCTGACACAGAAACACTGACTGAGAGTGAAGGGTCTGCATCAAAAAGGCTGTAACTGTCTCCTCAAGAGAATAGGAGACACCAAGGGCTACATGATGTTAACATGGGGTGGACAGGAATGCCAAGTGTAGGTGAGGTGGTATTTGCATACCTTTGTTATATTAAATCCATTTCTCTGAGTGCTGGGTACTCTTTGGCAAAGTAAATCATACTTTGTTTGGAATAACCTACTGCTGCATGATTGTTACTGGCCATAGGTCAAAGGAAAACTCTGGCAGCTGCCAAGTCCATTTGACCGATTGGTTTGACAGGTACTATCTGAAGACACTGTTAGGGAGTGGTTGGCTACAGGGCCCTACTCCAAGGAGGATGGAGGCACAGGCCTACCACTTGAAAGGGGTGCACTTGGAAAAGGGTCTCAGAAGGGGTGCTGACCCAGGGACCATGACAAGAGGTGGTAGCTGACTGTGGCAGTAGTCATTTGCAATTAGTGGCAACAGCAGGAAAAAAGTATAAATAAAGGTGTAGCAAGAGGAAAAGTGGTTTCTGCTCTTTTTAGGAAGAAATAAGAAAAGCACAGATAAGGGAAATGAGTGTGAGTAATTCAATAAAGTTAGCAAGTGCAGTTAAGTAAAGCAAGGCAACTGAACTCCCAAGGACTGACAAAGACACAGGATGTCGACCCAGCAACAAAAGTGACCTACAGCGGTGAGTCTCAGAGCCCAGGCCAATTGACTTAGGCTTGTGGGGCTTGTGCTGGAGGTCTGAAAATAGCAGTGTGGAGCCTAGGCTCTGAAACCTAGTTGGGCTTGGGGGGAGGAAGAGGGAGTCTTGCAGCCCTGCCTCCAGTCTGAACCCGAACATTTACACTATTTTTAGCTCTGCAGTACAAGCCCAAGTCATTTGGACTCTGAGACTTGTTGCCACAGTTTTGGTTTTGGTTTTTTGCTTGCTATGTAAACGTCCCCAAGACACAACTAGCTAAGCTGCTATACTCCAATGACCAGAAAAGCACCAAGGTTTTGGGGTGACAAGAGACTGGGCGAACACAAGTGCGATCCAGAGGGAAAGATCTATATCGATAGCTATGTATGACTGATTTGGTAAGGCTCGGCACTGTTTTATGACAATCATGTGACGTGTGATTATGGGGAAGGATTACAGTATGAAGGTATAACACTTGAAAGGGGGGGCCTTAGACTTCCCCAGAAGATAGGGTGAGAATTCTTCCTCGGGACTTTCTCTCAAGAGTAGAGCTGTAGAAAAATGGGGACACAGGCCTCTCACCTGAAAGGGGTGCATTTAGGGGACTGGAAAATAGTCTCCATAGGGGCAACCTACCCTGGGACTGTGACAGGAGCATCATGGGGACAGGGAGGAGAGAAAACTGGAACAAGTATGTCACTACCACCTGAGAACTTCCAGGGTCAAATCCTCCAGCTCGTATAAATCACTGCAGTTCCAGTACAGATTTCCACCACTTGAAGATTTGGCTCCCAAAGTTTTTTCTGTAACAGAACATGCTGCACACAATTACATCAGTAGCAGTTAAAGTTGGATGTGGGATGCCATGGAAAAATACAATAAAGACCAAAAATTGACTAATCTGTGATAGGAGAGCTTAGGTTACTTTCATCTGAAAGAGGGGCAGCCATATTAGAATCTTGGTGTGGCAGAATAGCTTGGTGACATAGTAATGGAAACATGCCGTCAGGTGGTAGTGTTCATCAGCTAAGTTTGGTGGTGTGGTTTTGATTCTTATTACATACCATGACTCTGAGAGCATGGAGTGGCATTGATCAGCAGCATATGTGTATGTTTTCTAGCCTTTCAGCACTAGGTTCAGTTTCAATTCTGAGTATACACTGTGTGTGTGCGCGTGCATGTGTCTGTGTTCTGTATCTTTAAACCCTTGGCTGACTGCCATGCCATGTCTGGGGAGCTGCGTTTTAGGAAAAAGAACAGTAGACTACAGTATGTACAATGCACTAAATTATTTTAATTGTGCAGTTAACATTTATGACTTCCTTTTATCTTTTTGACTTCTCTCATTCAGGATAGGCTCTCCATTGCTTTTCTGTGCCAGCACATGTGGCTGTTTATCTTGATATATTTATGCAATTCTTATTTGCCCTCACCATTTTGTTAATAAGGAGGCTTATTTGCCTTTGGTTGTACTTCTCTGAAAAAGACGCATCCATTTCTTGTAGTTATCTTTGTGCAGAGGTATTTATTGTAGTCACTAACCCCATCTGTCAGATGTAAAGCAACTGTTTAAAAACAGGGGTGGCCAGTCCAGCTCATGTGAACTGACCAGAATCACCCCCAGAACTCAGAGCTGTCTTAACTGAACTATTTGGAAGTTTAAAAAAAACAGTTAATTAAAATATATGTACTTTTCCCCCCTAGGTGTCACATCTCGTCCTGATTCTGGCCAGCAGTGGAATTGGAATTCTATCAGAATTTTCTAACAGAAAAAGTTAGGAATGTTTTGAAAGAGTGACTGCTCAGGGAATTTTCAAGCTATCCAACCTACAAACCTTTTTGCTGGTGTTGGTTGTGTGTCTGTGTTCTCTCTGTGTGCTGCACTGGCTCTGGCCAAGTAACCAGTACAGCAGACTCTGATTGCATGGCCGAATAAATCCACAAGGACCTGGAATCAGTATCAAAGGCACCCAGCTAGGTTTATCGTAGAGGAAGCGTGGTCCTAGTATCCCGCAGTCTCTACAGGACCACTAACACATGTGTGCTCGTTACAATGGACCAGCTCAATGGATGGCAGGATTTTCTTCCCCTCCAGGCCAGCCAAAGATACATCTTCTGAGACTCTTTTATACACTCACGCAAACAAGTCACATAGTGCCCCTCTGACACAGCGGTACAGCACTGTTTACCTTGTACCTGATGATTCGATCAAAACATCTCTATCCATCATGCTGCCATCCTGACCTTATCTAAAAAAGAGGGGTCATGATCTCATTATCTTTGGGGAGTATGCATGTGCCATTCCTGGTATTGGGGTGTTCTGGTACCACCTTCCTGGAATCTACTTGTGTTTGTTTTGTGCCTAGTTCTTAAGACTGTGTGTGTTTGCAATACCAGCTCTCTTCTTGCCAGATTCTGTCAACTTGCCAGCGGCTTCACAGCCTGACTTCTGCTAACTTTGCTTTATGATAGCAGGGTCCAACTACTTTAGTTCAGGCCTCAGGCCTGGCCTGTTGTACTAGGCCTCATGTCTCAAGCTCTCACTTTCTAATACAGCTGGTTTCCCCCAGATTTATGGTAAAAAAAAATTCTACTTCTGGATTAGATGTTGTATTTGAAACTTCATGAGAATTTGGTTTGATTAAGTAAAAGAGCGTGCTGAAAATCATGCTAATGACCTTCATTATCAATGTCACCCTGTGTTACATACTGTGTGTATGTATCATATGCACAATATCTTTAAGGGCTTCCCAAAAGATGTTGTCCAAACTGCTTGGTCTGCTGGTATAGACCTGCTGATGGGAAGCAGGAAATCTTGCAGGAAAAACCTGTTGTTGTGACATTTCTACACCGATTACGCAGACTGAAGGGGTCCAGACAAAGCTCATATAAGTAGTCAAGTTTTGGTTGCTTATTTGAACCAGATACTGGACAATTTGAGGTTTTCCATTCTTTAATCAGTCCAAAACTCTTCTCTGCCTGACCCGGATATTTGAGACAATGTTTCACATATGCTTCTTTCTGAGGCTAGATTGTTATTTTTTTTCACTTCCTTGTCTGTTCCTCCTGATCCTTATCTTTCATTCTGTTGAAACTCAGGGTTTTTTTATTGTTATACAGTTGGTTGAGTGTTTGTAAGGAATAATTTGTGCTGACGGGTTGCGTCAAACGTCTCAGGATTGAACCAAACCCATTCTATATTGGAAGCTATCCCTTGCTCCAATTAACTTTGCATGTATCTGATTTTGTTATCTTTATGTATCATTTGGTAAATAAACTATGTAATACCCACAGGTACTTGGATTTCCACACCTAGCAAGAGTCATGTAGCCTGCGGACCAGATGAGTTCTAAGCTCTCTCTTCCTTTCCCCAGCTTTCAACCGCTCACCTATTACGGGCATCTCTATATCCACATATGTGTCTGTAGTTAGGTAAGGTGCTAATAGATGCATTCAAGGATATGTAGCATAGTTCCTGGGTTTTACAGGACCAATAAAATGTGTTGTCTTGCACTTGTTCCTTTGTGCAGCTCTTCAGATCGCTCTTAACACCCACCTGTACCATCACCAAACTCCTCAGCTGGCCAGCACAACCCCACCGCCACCTGCCCACCCACCAACCTCTCCATGCCCGAATCTGTGCAGGAACTGGCCTTGTTTGGCATTTCTCTTTCCTTTGAAAACAGCTATAAAATCTTTTAGAATTCAGAATATTGCACCTGGCATTTTATCTTCTATGGGCAACCCACTACTGCCACCCCTGAGTCTCTCTCAATCTCACTTCTTTCCCTTAGAGAAAAGGAGAATGAGGGAGGCAGTTTCGGAGAGGGCAGCCTGGGAGAACAGCTAATGGGAACAGAAGGCACATGAGTTAGCAAGGAAGGAGACAGAGTTGTTTAACAAGGAAGATGTGGGAGATAAATGAAGAGGAAAATTTATAATGGAGGATTTCTCTCAGAGAGTGTGGAGTGATTTAAGAGCAGGAGTAGAGGGGGTGGATTTTAGGGCCAGGCTTCAGGATTGGGGTGGATGGACAAAGCAGAGGGAGAGCGGGAAGATAAAGGTAAAGGCTAGAGCAGTGTAAACAATTCTCTATAATAAGAAAACAAATACCGTGTGTAACAGGGTGGTCTGCCCCCTTACGGGCCCAGGGGAGCAGGAAGTCAGTGACCGTGTTATTGAAATGAACCCAGCAGGCAGGGCTCAGTTGGACACGTTTACTGATTGGGTCTGAGGATTCCTAGCTAGGACATATAAAGAAGAATGCAGTTCTGCGGGACTGCCTGGCACCGGTGGAGAGCTGAGTGTGCACTCTTTTGTGGCTGTAGCAGAAGGCTGTGAGAAGACAGGCAAGCCCTATGGACACCCATAGGCTGAGGGATGGTCCAGCCCATTAAGCTATCAGAGGCCAGAGGATCTCACATATTCAGCTGAGAACAGGACTATTGCTTTTTGTTGTTGTTCTTTTTCCTCATTTTCATGATGAAGTTAAAACTGAGCCCAGAGGAAAAGGCTACAAACTGAAGTGGGAGTGGCCAATTGTTTGTCCCAGGCTGGTGATCTGGTCCACTAGCCTGGGGTGAACTTAGCTTTTTTGTTTTTTTTCATGAACTGTCCACCAACATCCTTGACTTTTACAAATTTTACAGATTAGTTTAATAATTGTTGGATAGGTTTATGAATGGGTTTTTGTGAGGAGGTTGTCCATGTTGAATAAATTAGTTGAGTACAAAAGTCAGATCAATTTCCTGGGACACTTTTGATCTGAGATCTTTTCTTACGTGACTGTTGTAATAGAATAATATAAGCAATAAATAACTGGTGCTAGACATCAGACATCACTTTGCTCAAGCAAGAAATAAATCATCACATCTTATTTAATGTATCAATAGCTGTATATTAACTAACTCAAATTCAGGACAAGACAGACTGAATTAACTGGTACCAGATTTCTTGGAGCAACTGGCTGTAATTCAAAACCCTGGAAAATGTTTGCTGTACAATCTATACCTGTACATAATGTATATAATCTGACTATAGGATGTTCCATAAGCAGATATGGTTCTGGTTTCTTCTGAGCTATCGCTGTTTTCCTGCAATCAGGTAGTGCGTCTAAAGACAGAGTGCTGATATGCTAACAGTAATGATCTCTGATATGTCTCCAGTCTTTTAACATAGAGTGATTCTCTGTTCTTCTGGTGATTTTACCTTCCTGCTGTGCTAATCATGATTGCACAGAAATACACAATAGAAAAAGATGAGGAAATAAAAGGGGGGATTCCATACTGTGTATGTCTTTGTAACAGCTGTAGGTCAGCAGTTCAGAGTCAGCCAGCTCCTAAAACTGTATGAAATTCTGGCCTTGATCCTTCCCCATTGAAGTCACTGGGAGTTTTTTCATTGACTTGAATTGGGAGCAACACTGCAGCCTCAGTGACATGCTCATGGTCACAGAGCGAAGTCTAGGGCAGAAGCAGGAAGGAGAGCCCAGGCTGTAACTGGTAGACCACTCTGCCTCATTACTATTTCATACAGTTGTGTCCCAATAGGTAGTCAAGGGACATTCCCTCATTACAAAGGTTCTGAATTGCCTCTTCAAACTGATTTTCTTAAAGTTGTAGAGGTTAATATCTGGTTAATCTTCTTTGCCCTAAAAAAGCTAGTAACAATAATCAACTGAACTTAATGTCAGAGAATCCTGACAGAACAGAGATTTCAGCTGAAGGTTTTTTTAAAACATTGTGGAGTTTGTTTTGCAATGTGGCAAACTGGAAAACACCTCAAGGTGATTAGGAAAAGCCAAAGAGAACAATATGCCCATGAACTATCCAGATGTTACAGGAGACATCATGGCTAAGAAGGGAGAAAGCCTGGTTAGTACAGTAAGTGCGCACATTAATCTGCCATTATATTTTTTTATTTATTTGCACTGACTGCGCAGGGCTTGTCTGACAGTGGAATTGTCCTAAAACTAACTCATGAAAAAGCAATTGCAAATACTTTGTGGGCTGTACTGAAAAACAGAATTGGCAGAATTATGGACTGTGAATAAATTACCTGATCAATTTATCCTTTTTTTTTCTGCTTGAACCATTTGTGAATGGATTTTTTATTAATTTATTTGCTATTCATAATAGGTATAAGAGTTTGAGAGAAGAAATGTCATCCTCTGGGTTGTTTTTGCTTAGCTAATCCGGGCCGAATGGTCAACAAAGCCACTCAGCATTTGTTTTGCTTCCTGCCAGAAACAGAGGAACTGTGAGTAGTGAATATCAAACGATCTTGTTCATACACGAATTTCCTTATTCATGTGCAAATATGCTTATTTGAACACAGAAGATCCAGTATTCTAGTTATTTGAAATTTAAAGTATACTCTTGGAGGTTTCCTATTACAGAGTTTATTAGTTAAGCTCATTGTGCTTTGTTTTCAAGGCTTCAAGCTATATTTCTGACTCTTTGTTTTTTGCATTTCTCCATTCCATTGCAGCAATGTCAGCCTTTATGTCACTCCTTTCATTGACTTTTGATTTTGTGCCTTCTTTACTGCTCCCACTTGTATGAAACATCTTCCCGAGCCTATATGCTAAGCCACCTCCCATGCCACATTCATATCCCTCTAATCAGATCCTTCTGCCATCTGGTCTGCATGAAGTGTGGTAAAGAAGAAAACAGGGTAAGCATACAAAACCAACAAGTTGCATACGTGTCTCATTAAGTTCCAGAGGCGTAGCTGTGTTAGTCTGTATGCAGCAAAAACAACGAGAATGCTACAGGACTCTCATTGTTTTTGATGTCTCATTAAGTGTGCATGTGGTCTTTTCACTAGAACCGCCTCTGTATCTTTTATGACTCTTGCTGCTGTACCCTGCTGCATTCAGACTATTTGCTATTGAGGGCAGAGATAATATCTTAGTGTGTTTCAGGAGGAAAATAGTATTTTTCTGAGTGCTTAAGAAATAATATATTTACTCAACATTATGGAAACACAAACCCCTTCAGGAGCAGCAAATAAAATGTGACAGAACCCAAGAGCTATGATTTCAAATGAATGTTCACCAATTGTTTTTTTTGGCCAGGTTCACCTAGTTAATGCAGAATACAGCATTACCTCCCACCTCCCAAAAAAGTGTCACACATGTTGTAAGTAGTAGTAAAAGGGGTACAACTTCAATCAAAAGTTGACCCTGCATCTTGATCCCTAACACTTCTCCTACCTGTCACCTGGGGTATTACTTACTGGGTTAAGAATGACACATGACTGAAAGCCAGGGGTGGCATGTGACCCCTCTTAGAACTCCTTCAACTCCTACCAATCAGAGTGAGTTTCAGCCCCATGGGACCACCATGACCAATTGAGACAAGTGCCAGAATGAGGCGATTTGCCTGGAAGAGGTTTGTGCAACCTCTCTAAAACTTACCTCACTGTCCTCTCCCAGTCAACCAGGGTTTCACGCCCTTAGGCTGTCCCAGAAGGGAAACGTGGCCCGATCAGCAGAGGTTTTGCATGAGGGTATAGGCCAGAACCCCCATTCTCTAGACCTCAGCGGCTGGCCACCACCCCAGAAGTCTCAGCATTGTGTAGAAGATGCCATCTCATTTCACGTACGTGTTTTCTCAGAAATCATGGAAATGCTGAGAGGAAGTTTGGAATCCTTCACCACCACTGTGAGAACTTCAAAATTTGTTTTAGCTCTAAGGGCATTCCATCTCCTGCAGAGGAGAAGGGAAAAGCCCTTTGGTCTAGCCTGGTGGTTGATACACCAGAACCCAACCCTAAGATCCAAGGAGTCCTGAGACTGACGAGTGTGATGGTCTCCCATTGTCTGCCACCATGCCTGCCTGCGATGTGTGGGAGTTGCCAGTGGACAAGGAGAATGGAGAAGACATTGCGCAGATAAATGAATGATAAGAAGTGATGGATGAGAATGTATTGCAATGGGGTAGGAACCAACCCATGGTTGTAAGGATCTAAAAACAGAAGGGCTTACAGCTGTTCTATTTTCTGAAAATCTCTCTACAGCTTGATGATGCCTTTCTAGAAGACCCAGAGGGACCTGGTCTGCATTGCATCAGAGAGCAAAGATGAATCAGGCCCAACTTGTTTTTGCTCAAAACTAGTATAGATTGCTCAAGAGGACACTGAATATGAAGAGGATGATGGCTCTATGTATATAAGGAAGACTGGTGGCATAGCATTAACTGAACCAACGCCACATTGTGAGCGTAAAAAAGTTAGCCAACTATTGTATATATTTCTGTTTCTGCCATCCTTAATGCCTGTGTTAGTTAGGGAGAAACTTTTCAAAGATTGTAAGGGCTGTTGTATAGAAGCACCAGGCCAACAGCTCTATGACTATGTGAATTGGATTTCAGAGGATATACACTGAAAGTTCTGGGACCCTGTGTGATGACCTATATTTGGAAAATTTATTATACACTGTTGTTGTGATAGGTTATGAAATGCAGAGTCTTTGCTTAACCCAAGAAAATTTAGCACAAGGGGTGACCTTGGTAAACGCCGTGCAAAGTGCTCGAGACCCTAACAACAGTTTAAAGAAAATTACCAAACCAAATGATACCTGCTTAGTGTGTTATTTTGACCATCTGGTCCTCTCAAAAAGTTACAGAACACTGCTTTGGAAAAAAGACTATTAGTAAGAAATCTAAAAGGATTAAGTTAAAGAATGGTGAGGGGACAAGTGTGATATAAAACTTGGTAGCGGTAAATAAAAATATCTATTGAAAAGGTCTTTGTGACTATCTATGTTTCTGTTAGAAGGTCTGTCTGGTTCTTAAATAATATAAACTTTTGATGGTGCATCTTGGTTTGTTTCCAAGGGGCTGTATATCTTTTAAAAAATAGATTGTGAGAACCCAGTTCTTAAAGCAAAAAACTGAAATGAGTGTAGTAGAATCTGGGGGGGTGGTGGTGGGGAAATAAAACAAAACATATTTAAAATAAAGCAAAAAATAAAAACACTCATATATAACATAGCTGTTTGAGACATGTGGACGTTGAGTATAATAGAGCTGACTCAACCCTGTTGAACTGATTTGGTTTTACCACCCCTTTTTTTGCCTCCTAAAAAGTGAAAATTGGCTAAAGACCCAAATAGCTCTGTGTATAATGTTTTTGATGCTTTAAAAGAGTAATTTAAAAAAGGGTAACATTTTGCTTTAAATAAAACACGTCTATACTTAAAAAAAAAAAAATTATATATCTATGTGTACTTTTCCTGACATGGTCGTTGTAAAAACAAACACCCGCACCACCCACCAGACATCAATTGTCTTTAAACACCTCAGCTGGGGGTTTTATTGAGAAACATGGTTATGAAATTCATTGCAAGATAAACGTCTGGGTTTGTTAATGCATGTTTTGAGTGAGCTTACATACGCCTGAGATTTTACATTTTGTGTGTGTGTGTGTGTGTGTGTGTGTGTATATATGTGTGTGTGTATACACACACACACATATATTATTATTATATATATTAATTATTATTTAATATTAATATATTAACATATAATATTATTATTATATAAATTAATTACCCTTCACCTGGTCATTTTGCATGGTCATTAGAATTCAATTTTAAAATCTGGTCAAAAGATCAATCCTTGTTATGGAGACATAAGAAAAGTACACAGTGAAAGCCATAGGCAGCAGAGTGGAGGTCTTGCAACTGTCTTGTATGAATGTTGATGGCATTTGTGTTTAAAAAGAATAAATCGTAAAGCTTTGTATTGTATTGTAATGTACTGTATGCATGTAGTTGCTTTTCTCGAAGCTGGTCTTTGTAAGGGCTATTTGGAACAAGCCTAGTTTGGATTTGGTGCACTCTTCAGACCCACTGTGGAAAAAAAGCCATGTTGATTAAAATATCTTTCTTTTACCAGGTGCAGTCTCTCTTCTCTTTCTCCCAGGTTTCCTCTTGGTCTTTCACTTTTGGCCGACTCTGCTTGTTAAAGTCCTTCTTTTAAATGGTTTCAGGGGACCCAGGTGCCTTGCGTATTACGCTTTTCTCTTTCCTTTTCACTATACATGAGCCCTGATCCCTCCTGTGCAGATGGACTATTCACCTTCTCTAGGGTAGCTTGGGAGACATGTCTAGCTATATGTTGAGTGGCTATTTTTACGTGGGGTTTAATAATCTCTAGCCCCTTCCTCAAAAGTGGCATGGCTTTTCAAAAGAGGTTATGGAATATGCCACCCACACCAGCCCCCGTTATTGCAGATGCCCCATGATATCCAGGAAGAGTGAATCCAGCATGGGCTTTTTAATAGCTTCTGTAAAAGGTGGGGTCCCCATAATTTTTTTAGGGTCACCACAACATTTTGCTTTTTAAAACTATCACTCTCTCTGAGAATGTAGGTGCAGCTTAATGGTCAACTTGCCAAAGTGAAATGAGATGTCATTTGAGATGAGTGTCTGTTCTGGTCTGTCTTTATTTCAGTGGTGATGGTGTCGATGTGATGTTTACTGACAAGAACAAAATGTGATTTATAGTAGATGATGATGATAAACTTGTTCCTTCCTTGGATGGGGCTGCAGCGTAACAGGAATGGAAAAGGCCCCCACAAACTGGTGTTCTACCATATCCATGTATTAGATAGAAGGCGTTGAACTCCTGTGTGAAGTCTGTTGAGAAGAGGTTGTATTTTTTTAAAAATGGCACTGCAATTCTGATTATAGCTATGCAAAACTCAAAGAGGAATTCATACAAAATATCCATAGAGAGAGAGAGAGATACATCAGGACATACTGGGCTTCTCAGGCAGCAAACACAGATTGTGCAGATTCCCTACATCCCACCCCCAAAATTCCACGTGGTATCAGGGGTTGCTGCACTGCCCCTACCATTCCAACTCAAGGGACATTAAACACCATCACAGCTTCACATACACTGACCTGTCAAAAGCCACCGTTGGTGTATGTGTAGCTGAGCTGGACATAAATGTTCTCTCACCTTCAGAAGTTCTGTTAATTTATTAAGGTTCATTAAGTTTTTAATGTATTTGTTTTATAATTGCCTGGGTTTTTCACACTGTTTTGTTACAGAATAACACTCCATTATTTGGAACACAATTCATCTTTATTAGTTCACAACATATGCTGCCAGGATTCAGCACTTCTGAAGGCAACCGATTACCTGTTACTGCACGGTATCGCACAACTTACAGGATTAGTCACAAACAAAATGAATAGGTGTATTGGCAGTGTTAAATTCATACATGTAAACCAAGCCCCACACTAATTCCTGACAGACCACCAAATAGCATGGCCAGGTGGAGCACAGTACAAAACAAACCCCAGTTTTGTGGTTCACTGTGAAAGTGCTCTTTCAAAGCCTCCCGGAGCCATGTAGCCCCACACTGAGCTCTTCTAAACAACTTGTCGTCTTGTGTCTGCCTGTTCAAACTCAGAGACAACTGCTCCACCCTGGCAGAAACTTTTCTCCAGAGCAGGCAGCTCTAACCATTACAATATTGTTTTGTACTGAGATTCAATCTTGTGAGTAAACGATGTCAGCAACCCTTAAATCTCCTAAAAGCACATTCAACTGCCTTTCTGAAGCTGCTGAGCTGGTAGCTTGATCTTTCCTTGGTTCTATTGAGGTAGCCGGTGTACAGCTTCGTGGGCAAGGGGTAGGCCGAGTCTCCCAGGGTAACTATTTTGCAGTTCAACATTCCCAATGGTCATCTGCCAGTCCCTGCTTGTAACTTTCCGTACAGTCCTGTGTTCTTAAAGATGCACCTTCTGTGACCAGCCCAGACTGATCTCAGTGAAGTGTCTTTGTATAACCATAGAAAAATAGCCCTTTCTGTTGACGTACTCTGCGGTAAGGTGATCTGGTGCCAAAATAGCGATATGCATGCCATCTATTGCTGCCCCGCTGTTTGGGAACCCTATTGCTGCAAATTTTCCCACAGCGTTAGAGTCACAATCCTGCGCAGCAGGCGGCACTTAATGGCCCTGCACACTTGCATGACAGTGGCCTCACAGTGGATTTGCCAATGCCAAATTGATTTCCTATGGGCCACAGAAACCCTCTTGAACAAAGATTGTACCTTGGTAGGTTAAGTTTTAGTCTTTTAGAAACCTATTTTCACTTTTATTTGCTTGTAACCATTTCTAATTGTATCCCTGTTACTTGGTATCACTGAATCCATGTTCATCTGTTAACAAATGTGTTTTACTTTTATTATAAATCATCAATAAAGTGTGTGCTTCCAGAAATCAAACAGGTTGGAGTGCTTTATTGTCTCTGTAGCATCGGTGAACTAATTACTTTCTCAGTGAAGGTCCAGCGAACGAGACTGGTCCCTGCAGTGGGATGATTTTGGAACAAATTCAGGACTGGAAGGCCACTAAGTGCAGCCTGCAAGGAGTAACCAAGTTGGGCAAAGCTAGCGGGTAGGTTGCTGGCGTCAGAGCTGTGAACCAAAGCTGCACAGCCACAAGACCGCCCGCTTTAAAAGACAGACCGTTACCAAGCCTGTACTGACCTGAGTGAACCCCAAAACATCAGGAAGACACTAATAAAATATTTTACAAACACTTGGCAGTAGTTTACTTGTGATACCGTCTCTCGGGGTATTTTTACACTGCCGGGGTTGCACAGCTCAATGCAGTCGGAGCGACTGAGCGGGCTGTGGGATAAAAGTTCTTCTCCAGGAAGTGAGAAGTGCTATTGTTGAAATATCTTCCTGCAGAGACCAGGAAGTTATAAAAGAAAATGTAACCAAGAACAGATTAAACACTTGCATTTAAGACTGAAATGAAAACACCTTGGGAATACACTTTGTATTGATTCACTGTAGATGCAGAGCAGGTTTTTGATCCTCACCCCTCCTTAGTCACAGCCTATAAATTCTGATGTTTCTTTCATCAGGAACCCTCACAAGATGGGTACCACGATGTTCTTCACTTGGATGTTACTGTCAATTTTTGGAACTCTGCAGGCTGCCACAGGTAAACTGCCTACAATTCTTGAAAAATCGTTCTTACAAAAATGAAAAGGCAAGTTTTGCTCATTTTCACTGGCTCCAGTGATGCCAATGGGAGCTTTGTGCAAAAATTAAAGGTAGTATAGGGCCACATGAGATACATTTTTCAATAGAACAAAGATGTGTAAGCCAAGGAAGCTGGTTGATGGTAACTAATAACTATTATTTGAACCATTTATATAAACTGCTTAGCATGGTGAAATTAACCTTGTTCTCACCACCTAGGATTTTTTGTTAGTGGCTTGTATCACAGTTAATATCAAGTCAATCAATTTACTTGTTATTGATTTAGTGTCTCCAAATCTTTGTGTTCAGGGTGCATATTAAGGAGGAATATAGTTTCTCTTGCCAAATGCATATTTATTTTAAAGTGCTTCAAATGTAATACTTCAGGTGCACAATGACTCACCCAGTTTATATTTCATTAAATATATTTTAATAACATAATCAGATATACTTGTAACATTATTACAGTGTACTTGGGGTAAATGAAATACTACACATGCACACCAGTATGCAGGCATCTTCCCTTATCAGTGATTTTCTTCCTTGTTATCTTCTGTGATGAGTTTGGGTGACCTGTTCAACATGCTTAAACCAACCTATTCTAAGCAGTCCTGTAAAACTTAGACCTTTGTATCTGGAAATGCTGTGGATGTTTCATAACTAGTATTTAAGCAGCATTATAGTTATTTCTATTCACATCAGGCCCTTGGTTAAATGAGGTTTGTAAAGGGCGAGTGTGCTGTAGATTGTCTATCCTTTCAATATATTTATGAAAGTCTATGTTACAGCAGGGGTGTAAGGATACATGAATGAACCCTAATTGTAACCTTAATGTAGGACAATTTCTTCAAAATTTGGCTCCTTCCATAACCTAAAATATCCTTCCTAACCTACCAATCATGGGATCTGAGCTACCCAGATCTGAAGGTCTTGACCTAGCCACCTGTCATCCTCTTCTAGTCTTTGTATGTGTGATTCTCTCTCCCCATCCCTCAATTCCTCCTCAGGTTCTCCACATCTTTCCTCCCTCAGGCTGTCCCTGACTCCTGTTTCCTCTAGTTTCTCCCAGTTTTTTCCACTAGCTCTCACCATTATTGCCCAGTCCCTCTACCACTGCTTCTCAGTGGGAGAGATTATTTCTAGTGTTTTCTATGCATTATGCCATTGGCTGTTTCAGGCACCTCTGTGTTTTTAGCACTTTTCATCTGTGTTGCAGTGAGCAGACCTGTAAAATTACATCCCTAATGGACCAGATGAGAAAGAGGTAGGCATGGCTGCCTGCCTTATATCCTTTAGCCCAGAGCACTCAGCTGGGTTTTGGTTGATCCTGGTTCAATTCCTCTCTTTACATGATATAGAACAGAGATTTGAATTTGGGTCTCCCATGTCACAGCAGAGTGCCTAGTCATTGGGCTATGGGATATATGATGTGGAGCTCTCTCAAGCTTTTCTTTTGGAGGAGTTTTAATTCATATAAATCATTAAATAATCTTTGGAGAGGGACTTGAATTTGGGTCTCCTACATTCTGGGCAAGTGCCCCAACCAGTGAGCTAACAGCTATAAGGAAGCAGTGATCACTTCCGTCTACTATTTTGTGAATCTAACCCTTTACTTCCTTTGCTTCTATTTTAAAATGCTCCAAAAAATCAGTTCATTTGACCTAAATAAATGTTTTTGTTGTTTTGATTAATTTTTTTTGGCACTTTCAGTTTCAGGTCAACCCAAATGGATTTTCTTTTTTTTTTATTTTTGAAACTGCCACAGAACTGAGAATTTCCTTATTCACCCTCTCCTACTCTTAAACCCTGTTACTAATGACAGATATAGACTGAATACAAGAAAAAATTACTTCAGGTGATCTTTAACTGACTAATAGCATTGTGCATCACTTTCAGATTTACAGTTTCAATTCAATACAAACTGCAAACTGTTTTGGTATTGCTGAATCTACATTTATTTCTGGAAAAAGTTTTGACCTAAAAATTTTGCCCGGTTCTAGTTATAAGACACTATTAATTGATGCTAAAATTTCTCATGTTTCACCCAAACAGCTACTGGATATATAACATCTCCAAGAACAGGAAATTTATCACTTACCTGTTATCCATCATGACATATTTTAATATGCTGAAATGCACATGTGCAGGATCTCTACTGACATTTATTACATGCAGTTAAGATTGCCTAACACTGTTCATGATAAGGTCCGATTTTCAACTGCTTATAACTTTGCCAAATGTCAGCCATTAGGCTCAAATCCATGATGATTGTTTGCCAAAGACTGATGTATTTTGGGAAGTTTCAGCGACAGTTCATCTGTTTTAAAAAATAAGATTAGGGAAAACATGTTGTTTGCCAGGGTTATCACACATTTACATCCAGTTCAAACAGAACGACCACTGTATTTGAGAGATGGCAGTTACCAAAATACAGGATTTCATGCTTATTAATATTCTGTTCTACAAAGTACGAACAATTACTGGTAACTTTGTCTCAGATATGCTGGTTAGTGTGGAGCATATATTTTGTGAACCTGGCTGGATGAATCAATTATTTAGGATTCTCATTCTTTCTAAGTTATATTATCCATTTTTATTTCATCTTTGACGGAAGACAGTTTTAGCAGTTTCTGAGGAATGGGAGAGTTTCACAACAATTCATATAAGTTTAAGAAAAATAGGGAATGTTCCAAATGTAAGCAGAGTATGAAGTTTTCCAGAAAAATATGCACCTTCCATGAAAGTGTCCCTCCACCACAACCAACTGGGGAGGAACACTGAGTGGCCACAAGGGAAGGGCACAGTACCCACATGGTGGAGGCAGTTGGCTGATGTGAGAGAGCATATGTGTCGGAAAAAGGGGGCCTATTATTTCGGATCCATTACCTTTTCCATTGGTTGGAAGTGAGGGAATGAGCTAGCCAGTTGGTTCTCGTGCTTCCCCCCCTTACCTATTTAAGCTTTTCCAATGTTTTCAAAAAGTTTCTTGCTTCAGCCAGCTACCCTAACTTCCTTCTCCTTTGTTAGCACCAGTGGTGTCTCAGGGTCTGACTAGGTTCTGACCTGTTATGGGATTAGAAAGGAATTTTTCTTGTAAAACCAAATTGGCAAGAATTCTGGCAGGGGGTTTTGCCGTCTTCTCAGGATCCTGGAGGCAAAGTTAGTTTATAGCATTAAGATGTAAAAAGGCTTAACATTAGGAAAAGTTCTACCGTCTTAGCACTGCAAATGGATCTATGCTGATTTACAGTTGACCATCTGATCCATGATATATTAAACGACACTTATCTGACAGGTCTTTATTAATCATGAATAATATTGTGGGTCTAAAAAGGACTAGACTGCCTTCTAATTAACAAAACCATTTACCTTTTCTAGGTTAGTGAGCTTACACCAGACAGAACCAGACTACTGTCCATTATTTCACAAATCGTTTCCCATGTCTTTAAAAGACATGTCTGTGAGTTTGGTGAATGGATAGAACAGATGTAAGGGTCATGTTGAACTGTATGACAAAGGAAATTGGGCAAGAGTTTGTGAGGATTACTGGGACATACATGAAGCAGCGGTTATTTGTAGGCAGGCTGAATATGGCTGCGACATATAAGCAACAAGAAATGCCTATTTTGGTGAAGGTTCCAAATTTTTTCTCCTTGATTATATGAATTTTAGAGGCAACAAACTCTATCTTTGGGATTGCCCTGCTCTAAGATGGCACTCTTGTAACTGGGGTCATCTCTACAGGTATTTTCTGATTTTTCTTTCTGAAATATTTTAGCTGTATATCACATCAGAGTATAAAAGGTTTCATCTGATCTGGCACTGGACTAGGAATCAGGAGATTGTGGTCTGTTCACTTATACACTGGTGTGAATTCTATCGAGTTGCTACACTTCTTTGTACTTGGATATTTTTAATTGAAAAGCACTGTACAAATGTGAAGTAAAATTACCAAAACCTATTTCATTTGCTTCCTGTTTACAAAGTGAAAAATTCTTCAGACATTTATGTTTAGTAAGATTTTAATTAGAGTTAATGCAAATAGTGAAGGTAGAAATGGATTTTTTTCTCCTATTCCTCTCCCTTGTTTTCCAATTCCTCATAATTTCCTCAAAGCTGAAATAACCCATGCTTGGTAAACAGCTGATTATGTTGTGTGGAAAGCTTTGAGTAAAATATGTGCAGCCATTTTTGAGTTATAGGAGAAAGTGGAGTTAAAAATTCTCCATGTTCGTATTGACATCTTGGAGGGGTAGAAATTTCAATCATGATTTGGTTTGCAGATCTTATTCATTATGTCTTTACACCTTTTTTTTTTTTCTAATGTTCTTAACTTGTGTTAGCTAACCCGAAGTAAAAAGCCTAGTTTGATGTTTTGACACGAGTTAGCAGGTTGAGTTAAATCCTAGGCTGCCCCCATGGTCTATAACTTGACCTGTTAACTCATGTGAAAACTACCAATTGCCTGGTCTTCATTTGGATTTTATTTCAAAATAATTAACTCAGGCTAAGAACATACCTGTAAGGAGTAGTATCTTACTGCCATACTTTGAAAAGAACCAATGATTTTAGAGGACCTTCTTAAGAGGTAGGTGCCTACACAACATGAATAAGGGTTAAAGAATTGGGCCCAGAAGAAGGAAAATAATTCTTCAAATACTTCTGCATGTATATAATTTGAATCATGCAAGTAGGTCCCATTGACTTCAATGGAACTAGTAGTGTGAGTAAAGTTACTCAGACATGTAGGATTTTTGTGTTTTCCCGGGGTTCTGGCTCTCTGAAGAAAATCTGTCCATAATTTAAAAAATGTATTCATATTAAACTTAGAGAGAAAACAGAACCAATACCATGAATCTAAATACACTTGACCTTTGGGAACATTTGGATCCAAGTCTAAACTATGGTTTGGGCCCATCTCGAATTCAAGTAAAATGTAAAATACTGCATTCTTTGCAATAGAGACTTCTGCTGGAGCTGATCTCAGATTTTTATTTTCCTGCAAAGGTTAAATAGTATAAGGAAATAGCATTCGTTTTTAATGTGTGGTTGTACTTTGAAAAATGACTCTGCAATGGCCCCCTTACTCAATACATCTGTTCCCTGTGTGTTTGCTGACAAAAATAAATATTTACTGTATTTTAGTCCTGTTAACCCTTCATCATCAACAGGTTTGTTTACTAAATTCCTGTCAGGTACATTTGTGCATAGTCAATGAGGATGTGAGGTATGGACGGCCTAATTAGCTCTGTGGAATCTTTATTACTGTGGAATCTTTATTACTGATGATGGGAAAGAGGGAAAGAAAGAAAAGGGTTTAGCTCTCAGATACCACAATAGCTATGCATGACTGGCAATCTGAAAAATAATGAGAAATAAAAGCCAGCCTTGGTTTACTTCTCAACTTGAATACATTCAATATGGAAATTGATGAGACAAACATGGAACAGGATGGAATCACTTTTCAGAGCAGAGCTGTACTATAAGAGAAATAAGCTGGGGCCAGTGAGATCACTAATTAAACTCCATCCAGTTTTTTGCTCACCAAATTTTTTTTTTAAATGACTACTTTCCCTCTCTCTCCCTCATTTCCCCCATCTATAAAATGGGGCTTTTAATACTTACTTTTTTGTAATGTGCTTTGAGATCTATCGATGAAAAGTGCTATATAAGAGCTAGGTGGTTTTGTTATCATTCTAATTTTTAGGACAGACATAACTTAATTTGTATCTTCAAATGTTTGCAATGAAAAGGTGCATCAATTGCAGTAAAATATTTCTATAATCACTTATTGGTCAAAATACTACCTTATTTATGTGAATTTGATCACGGTGGCTTCTCCTTAACTCACTAGAATATAGCATAGATTTCACATGAAAATGTTCTTCATGGTGTCAACCCTCTTTATGTACACATCATTAAAGCACCATACAATTTTTTATCATGGCCCTCTTAGTTCAGCAGAACTCAGAACTGGGATAGCTGTAGTGTAGGGAAATAATCACATAGCCTGCTCACACAAAACTTGATTCAAATAAATTTTTTAGGTGACCCTTATTTCAGTGAGCATCAAATAAATAATTGAAATAAAATAAATTATTAGTAATATGAATAAACCTGTCTGTATTGTTTTCATTTGTATCATCTATAAAGATGATCAGCCCTGTCTAATATTTGGGAATAATGTGAGCATTATTTAGATTCCCTGACTTGAAATTCATTGAAGTTATGGAACTGATTGTTACTATCCTTAGGGCATTTCTGAATATTCAGGATTTCTCAGAAGACTGATAATTCCAAAGGCACCAGTCCAGGCAAGCACCAATGCGCAGCATAACTTTACTCACATGCGTGGTCCGATTGGCTTCAAATCAATGGGATTACTTGGTAGTTTACGTCTAAATGTATATGGTGATAGGATAGAGGCCTAAGATTGCATTCTCTAATCACCTATATGTTAGTGACTTCAGGGTGCTGCTGCTTTTAGGGACCCCGTGTGGTTTTTTGCTGCCCTAGATATTGCTCTTTGGCACTAAGTTAATTACAGTTACAATGTTTACTATTTATTTTTGGTAAAACATTATCATGCCAAACAAACAAACAAAAATCAAAATCACTAATCTCTGTCCTTCTCTTTTATCTTTCAGACTCAATGATTGGTAATTATCTCTTTTTAACATTTTTGTTTAGATTTATTTCTCTTTCCCAATGCTTCCCAAGCCAATAAACAAAGCTTTACTACTCCCAAACAGGGATACAAGATGCAGGAGTTATTGGCAGAAATAAACGGGTGTAAAAAGAGAAGGTGGAGCCTGTTGTGCTATGCATTCTACCCAGAGGGCTAGAGGAGAGTAACTCTGGTAGATACCAGCAAAAGGGCCAGGGACAATTGAAAGAAAGAAATGAATGAATTGATGGGCATTATCTATGTGGAAGACTTTGGGGGCCCTCTACTGATTAATAAGTAGAATACAAGATTTTAAAATAAATGGATAATTTCTACAAACCTGCACTACTCCTGGATCAGATTTATGAAGACTTAACATTATTCTAGCAAAATAAAATGGCACAGGAAGCTCCATAAGAAACATTATGTGACGCTTCCCAATAGATTAGTTCTTGCAGCTATAAGAGTCTCTGATCCTCCAGATTATAGGGTCAAATGACTACGGTTGTTCAGTAGCTATCTTACCACAGCACTTACAGGGTTGGGCCCCATTGTGCTGGGTAACAGACAAACACACACACAGTGTTTTACCTTCTGAATTTTTTTTCTTGGTATAGGTTTTTACTATTATAAACAGAGCTTGGCCCAAGTTCAATTTCCCCTCTGCCCGATATGGTAAAGGGATTTGAACTTGGGTCTCCCATATTTCAGAAGCTTGCTGGGCAATGGGATATTCTGATATGGAATTTTTCCAATCTCTCCTGTTCACGCTGTTCTTCTTAATATAGATATTTAAATAGTCATTGGAGCAGGGATTTTAAATTTGGGTCTCATGAGAGAAAAAAACTAATTGCTCTTTTTTGTGAACACAGTGAATGAAAGAAGGCAGTAGCGGTAATATATCCGTACTCCAGTAAGACATTCGGTGCACAGTCCTAGAAATATACCTTAGAAGTTTCAGTCCGATCTGACTTCAATAAAATGTGGATTTGTGGGTTCTCTAATTGTCCCTTTGTCTTATTGCAGCAAGCACTCCATTTCCTCCAGTGAGAACCACACCACGTGGGAAGTGCTGTCTCACCCCTGATTTACTAAAATTTAATTTTTTACTATGGGATTCAAATCAACAATCTGATCCAGATGATGTTCAGACCCCAGTTGTCTCAGTTGTTACCATGGGGAATAAAACTAACTAAGGTGCTAATGAGAATTTCCCTGCATCTATTTTAGGGCTGGCATTGAGACTGGTGAATTCATCCAGCAGATGTGAAGGTCGCATTGAAGTCTATTACCAAGGATCCTGGGGGACAGTTTGTGATGACTCCTGGGATCTCTATGATGCAGATGTTGTGTGCAGGCAGCTTGGATGTGGATATGGTGTTGCAGCGAAGACCAGTGCCTGTTATGGTCAAGGGTCAGGAAATATTGTCCTGGATGATGTGAGTTGCAGAGGATCAGAATACAGTCTATGGGACTGTCCTCATTCGGGGTGGCTCTCTCATAACTGTGGTCATAATGAAGATGCTGGTGTCATCTGCTCAGGTAAATACCAAGAGTTTGCAGGTTTCTTGCTTGTGAATGACTGGCACAGAATGTGCTTTTAACCATGTCAAAGGTGTTTTTGGAAGTCACATCTCAAATGTTTCAAAATATGAAAATCAGTTTTTGAAACTGAATCCTATACTAAAAAGTCCACTTCCCTATTCCCTCAAACATTACTTCCATGCTTCAGCCAGGCAGCCAGTTAGTTCCCTGCTGAATAAGATTGTGCATGGAATAAAGAGATTCAAAAAATTGAAACAAAAAACAAACAAACCAAAGTGGTCTAGTAGTTACTTTACTAAAGTTTTCAGCAAATCAGTTTCTAGTGCTGTCTTTGCTAAGTTGGGGAGGAGTGTGTGTGTGGGGGCGGGGCGGGGGCGGGGGGTGTGATGAGGAGGGGCTTGTGCTCGCTAGACTATTACATCAGATTAGAAATAACCTTGGGGGGAAATGTCAACTAATATGAAATTGACCACAGCTTTGGAGTCAGGATGGACAGGAAAGGGTCATGTTGAACATCAGGTCAGCTAGTTGTGAGCAAGGGAAAATGTCTATGTTTCTCCACACATCCACAGTGCTGCAGAAAGAAGAGGTTTCAGAGTCCCTCTGCATAGCCTTTCTGTGTTATCTCACTTGCGCTGTGGTTCCATTGACAGGGATTTTTGCATCCATGAGGCACGGATTTGGTATAAGCAATATTTGATATTTGGAGTTTCCTCATCCCTAAATATAGCTGACTTGAATGTGGCTCTAAATGAGTTCACTAACTTAGAAAAAGAATCAACTAATTAGCAAAATCAACATTTAACAGGAATTCTAGTACTTTTTTAAATGAACACTAGTATACATGTTTAACAAATAAAGACCTGTCCGATAAGAATTACTTAATACATCATAGACCTGATGCTCTGTGCTACATCAGCCTAGTTCCACCTGCTGTGCTAAAAGAGTAATAGTATTCCTAATGTACGCTTTTTTAAGTCTTAATGCTGTAAGGTAACTGTGTCTCCATGATATTGCAAGGAAGGCAAAAAATCCATCACATCGCTTGCCACTTCGGTCAAATGAAAAATATTGTTTCCGAATTCTGAAAAAGGATAATCAGTCAGACCCACAGCATCATAAATAACACAGCACTGATGGTATACTAAGGAGAGGCAAGAAAAAGAGTAGCTGGCTGGAGCAAGAGACTGTGAGCGCAGTAGGTAACGAGAGAGGGTGGGCACAAGAGCCAACCACCTAGCCCATTCCCTCAGCTCCAACTAATAGGGAGGGTGGTGGATCTGAGGGAAAAGCCCCAATTTCTTCGCCACACATATTCTCTCATGTCAGCCATCTCCCACACCTCCTTGGTCCTGCATCTTTCCTCTCTGGCTGCTCACTGATTTTATCCCATTAATTGAGAAAAGGCGGCAATTACACTATTTGATGATCTGGCCCATATTTTTCTGAATAGCTTCATCCTCTGATGACATTTGGAATATACAAATCTCTTCATTTTTCCTTAACCATTTAAGCATTGTTGTAAAACTTGCTCATTTATTTGAAATTGCTTATTCTGTCTACTGTGAAAGAAGAAATAAAAATGGATAACACAGAAAAAAATGACCACCTGAAATAATGGTTCAGCCCACCTGGTTCACAAAATATACACTGCATGCTAACCAGCCTATTGGTGTATTAAATCATGAATGATATGGAGGAAGTGAATAGGGAAGTGTTATTACCTCTTCACATTACTCAAGAACCAGAGGTCAACTGAAATTAATAGGCAGCAGGTTTAAAACTAACAAAAGGAAATACTTCTTTACACAATGCCCAATCTGTCTGTGGAACTCGTTGCCAGGGGATGTTGTGAAGGCAAAAATTATAAGTGGGTT
Organism: Mesoclemmys tuberculata; assembly: GCA_007922155.1. NCBI lineage: Eukaryota > Metazoa > Chordata > Testudines > Chelidae > Mesoclemmys > Mesoclemmys tuberculata. The sequence goes on along the minus strand of ML675609.1, from coordinate 46,790,476 downwards.
AAAAAAATGAGAAAAAATAATGGAGGATTGGTCCATCAATGGCAATTACCCAAGATGGTGAGGGATGCAACCCCATGCTCCTGGTGTCCCCCAACCTCCAGCTGCTAGAACTGGAAGACAGGGATGGATCACTTGAATTGCTCTGTTCTGTTCATTTCTTCTGATGCCTCTGACACTGGACACTGTTGGAAGACAGAACACAGGGCTAAATGGACCCTTGGTCTGACCGAGTATATCTATTCTTATGAGACCCAAGTTCAAGTCCCTGGTCTACCTGATTTGGAGAAGAGACTTGAACCTGTGTTTCCCACACAAGGTCCAACTATCCGGCTGTAGAGTCTCAGGGTAGCCAACCTTACATATTAGTATTTACTGACATGAAGATCTGAAGTTGATTTTTTTAAATAACACAATAAGCTTTTACTGACATCACTAAAAATACCATAAGCAATACAATAATGTCACAGGAATTCAGAATTACACAATTGTTTTAGCTGCAGTTCATTTATCAGTCGTGTTCTTTGGGCATGTGCAATAATATAAAATAGGTCACGGTCAGTGTAGTTTTATGATAGAAGAGGTGATTCCGAACGACAACAATCAATGTCAAAATACAGTATGTTTTATTTCCATCCAATTTCACAGGCATTTTCCTTTATTTACGAGTTTATGGACAGTGTTAACATTATACATTTTTTATGTAGTGTCCGTAATTTTATAGACGGTTGGCAACCCTGAACTGGATGGAATTATTTTTCAGTGCAGAACTGTACTATAAGAAACTTATTTTGCTGCCAGTGAACTTACTAACTCAACTCCATCCAGCGTTTTCACTTGTTCGCTATCTGTAAAATGCGGGTAATAGTGTTTACTTTTCTTTTTGTAAAGTGCTTTGAGATCTACTGATGAAAAGAGCTGCGTAAGCACTTGGTGGTGGTGGTGGTATCGTTGTTATTTTCATGACAGATTTAATTTGGCCTGTACCTTCAAATGTTTGCTATAAAAAGGTGCCTCAACTGTAGAAGAATCTTTCTGTTAATCACTTATTGGTCAACAAGTTACCTTATTTTATGAAGTTGACCATGGTGGCTTGTCCTTAATTCATTAGAATATAGCATAAATTACAAGTGAAATTGAGCTTTGGAGTTTCATACCCCTTTACGTACACATCGGAAAAGCACCGGACAATGTTCTATCATAGCACTCTTACTTTTGAACAAAATTCATAGCTGCAGTGTAGCAAGTGCCTGCCCCCACTAAACTGTTCTCATGTCCCTTTTCAATAATCCCTTACTTCAGTGAGCATCAGCTAAATAATACATGTAAAAGAAATTATTAGAAATATGAATATACCCACATGTATTTTTATGATTTGTGTCTTCTGTAAAAATGATCGGTCTACTCTAATACTTGGGAATAACTTGAGCATCATTTAGAAGCCCTGATCTGAAATTAAGTGGAGTGATGGAACTAATAGTTCATATCTCTAGGGTATTTCTGAATATTAACGATTTCTCACAAAATTGAAAATCCTGAAGCCATCAATCCAGCCAGGAACCTAAGCATGTGCTTAACTTTTATTATGTTTGTAGTCCTGTTGATTGCAAGTCAATAGAATTACTTGCTCGCTTACATTGAAGCATATGTATTCATAGGAATGAAGTCAATTATTGTATCTCTCTCATTCACCCAGTCGTTAGTGATTTGAGGGTGCTAAGCTACTTACATGAGTACACTGTGTCTGTCCTACATTACCTGTTGCTTTTTGACACTAAGTTAATTAAGTTGAATTGTTTTCTAGTTATTTTTGGTAAAAAATTACCGTGCCAAAAACAAAACCAACACTAACCCTTGTCCTTTTCCTTTATCTTTCAGGTTCGATAACCCCTGGTAATTGTCTCTCTTAAATGTTTTTGTTTAGATTTATTTCTCATTCCCAACGTTTGCCAGTCCAATAAACAGCAACATAACTATTCCAAAACAGTGGTGGCACGTTCAGGAGTCACTGGTAGAACTAAACAGAATCACACAGTTGTGTAAAGAGAAATGGTGGAACCTGTTGTGTTATGTATTCTACCCTACTGGTCAGAGAGGAGTGTCTGTAAGAGATACCAGCAAAAGGGCCAGAAACAACTGAAACAAAGAAAGGCCTCAATGAATTGATGAGCATTATATTTGTTAATGATCTTGAGCCCTCTCCAGATTAAAATATACAGTTACAAGATTTTAAAATACCCTCACAGTTTCCACAAACCTGCACTACTCTTGGATCAGATTTTTTAAGACTCACCATTATTCTAGCAAAATAAAATAAATTGACCAACTATTTTCCAGAAATCTGTTGCTCAGCTCTTATTCCTAATTTTATTCTAACTTTATTCTTATCTCCTTCCAAAAGAAACATATTCCTAGGACTCTTCCTTGCAGGAGCCAAATGACACACACAAGAAAATCAGACATTTTATCAAGCATCTTTTCATGGTACTAAGATTTCATTTAAAATTTTAAAGAGCCCCTAGCACAAAGGAATTCTGGTCTATGTCTGTGGCTCCTATGCACTACAGGGATACAATAAAAAGAATAATAATTAATCCACATAAATATTTATTTGAATTCTCATATTGATTTAACAGGGACTATGCAAAAGAGGAGAGTTATTCTTGGATAAGTAGGTCTGGAAGGGACCTCAAAAGGTCAGTTAATCTATTCTCTCTGTGCTAAGGCAAGATTAAGTATAGTTAGACCATCCCTGAAAGGTGTTCATCTAATCCATTCTTAACATTCTCCAGTGAAAGGCATTCACATGCACGCATGTTTATGGGATTGGGTCATAAAGAGGTAACCATCATATTTCAGTAATCAGTTTCAATGTAGACAACTAGCTTTTCAGCTGTGTGAGTTATACAGTTGGATAGAAATATAGTTATGTTGTTTGCTCAGTGAGTGCCTTCTTTGTATTCTCTAGTGTCATGGTTATCCAGCTAGCCAATCATCTCTCTCTCCATCTCCCCATCCACCAATTTACTTATCCCCTTCTAATTTTCATCCATTCTTTATCTCTATCCTATTCCCCCATTCAGTTATGCTATTAATTTAGTTTTATGATTTTATTGGCATTATCTTGAATTTTACATATTACTCTAAAAGTATATATGTATATCAAAAATGTTGCCCACTTATATATTGTTCTCCTTTTGTATTAATAGTTCCTACCAACACTACAACATGGTTGTATCCAAAAGGTAAGTTGTAATTGTTTTACTTACTTGTATGTTGTTGTTTTCCTAGTCCCCCACAGTATTCCTATCAGCAAGTTAAAGAAGTATGGGTTGGATGAATGGACTATAAAATGGATAAAGAACTGGCTAGATCATCGGGCTCAACAGGTAGTGACCAATGGCTCCATGTCTGGCAGCCGGTCACAAGCGGAGCACACCAGGGGATGGTCCTGGGGCTGGTTTTGTTCAACATCTTCATTAATGATATGGAGGATGCACCCTCAGCAAGTTTGCAGATGACACTAAGCTCAGGGGAATAGTTGATAGCCTGGAAGGTAGGGATAGGATACAGAGGGACCTAGACAAATTGGAGGATTGGACCAAAGGAAATCTGATGAGGTTCAGCAAGGACAAGTGCAGAGTCCTCCACTTACGATGGAAGAATCCCATGCACAGTTTCAGACCGGGGACTGACGAGCTAGGCAGCAGTTCTGCAGAAAAGGACATGGGGGTTACAGTAGATAAGAAGCAGGCTATGAGTCAGCAGTGTGCCCTGGTTGCCAAGAAGGCTAATAGCATATTGGGCTGCATTAGTGGGAGCATTGCCAGCAGATTGCGGGAAGTGATTATTCCCCTCTATTTGGAATTGGTGAGGCCACATTTCGAGTATTGTGTCCAGTTTTGGGCTCCCCACTACAAAAAGGATGTGGACAAGTTGGAGACAGTCCAGTGGAGGGCAACAAAAATGATAAGGGGGATGGAGCACAAGACTTATGAGGAGAGGCTGAGGGAACTAGGTTTGCGTAGTCTTCAAAAGAGAAGATTGAGGGGGGATTTGATAGCAGCCTTTAACTACCTGAAAAGGGGTTCCAGGGAGGATGGAGCTAGGCTGTTCTCAATGGTAGCAGATGATAGAACAAGGAGCAATGATCTCAAGTTGCATTGGAAGAGTTCTAGGTTGGATATTAAGAAAAGGCTTTTCACTAGGAGGATAGTGAAGCACTGGAATGGGTTACCTAGGGAGGTGGTGGAATCCCCATCTGTAAAGGTTTTTAAGCTGTCGTTTGACAAAGCCCTGGCTGGGATGATTTAGCTGACGTTAGTCCTGCTTTGAGCAAAGGGTTGGACTAGATGACCTCCTGAGGTCCCTTCCAACTCTAATATTCTGTGATTCTCTGTTATCATATTCTAATACATAAATAATCCACATATAAATGCTGCCAGATTCCTTGGATAGGAAAATAAATATGGCATTTTGATCAATCTTAGTCCTTTTGGAAAGTTGTCTTCAGACTGAAGGCAATACGTTTTTTGAATATCAACTTTTTTTCTTTCTTTTGGTAGCTAGCACTTTTAAATAGGGCTATAATTGTGCTATCAGATACTTTATTAAGGTAGTTTTACTTTAGCATAAGCACTTAGGCCCCAATCTTGCAAGCATGTATGTATGTGGTTAATTTGGCTGACGTGATTAGTCCCAGTGGCCTCAATGAAACTATTCATGTCAGCAGAATTAAGCATGTATTCATACGTTTGAGGGACTCGAGCTCTAGAGCCTGGTCTTTGAGGCACTCACCTGGTGTTAGAAACCCGTGTTCAATTCTGTGCTCCAAATCAGGCAGGTTAAACAAATTCTTCCAACTGAGAGTAAGGACAGGCTGCAAAGCAAAAACAAGGGCCAAATTTTATACCTGGTTCAGGCAATAAATGTTTCTCAGTATATTTGTTGAACCGCATTACAAACTTTTAGTCTTGCATATTGTACCTCAGTCTACTGAGGTTTGCAGAGTCAATATTGTTTTTTCTTCATTCCATCCTGCTGGCTCTCACTTCTGCTCCCTGTCCTTCTCTTCCTAGAAGAGAACAAGATCTTCACATCTTAGATTGTCCGCTAGCCTCTCTGCAAAGCACCTAAGTAGGTCATTCTTCAGAGAAGAGTAAGGCACTTCTTGTATTACTACGTGGTCCTTCAAGTTACCTTGAAAGGAAAGAGTTGGCATGGTATTTATTGGCTGCACAGGACAAAGTACAGGGGTAATAACTGTGAGCAACATGAGCTTATGAAGAACAAATCATGAGAGAAAAAAACTAATTGCTCTTTTTTGTGAACACAGTGAATGAAAGAAGGCAGTAGCGGTAATATATCTGTACTCCAGTAAGACATCCGGTGCACAGTCCTAGAAATATACCTTAGAAGTTTCAGTCTGATCTGACTTCAATAAAATGTGGATTTGTGGGTTCTCTAATTGTCCCTTTGTCTTATTGTAGCAAGCACTCCATTTTCTCCAGTGAGAACCACACCACGTGGTAAGTGCTGTCTCACCCCTGATTTACTAAAATTTATTTTTTTACTATAGGATTCAACATCATCAACCTAATTCCGACGTGTGCCCTAATATGGATGTGTAATCCCCACAAGTGGTCAATAATAGTTCCATACATGGGTCAGATTGACTCCAGTTGTCTCTGTTGTTAACAAGGGGAATAAAACTGACTAAAGTGCTAATGAGAATTTCCTTGCATGCATTTTAGGGCTGGCATTAAGACTGGTGAATTCATCTAGCAGATGTGAAGGTCGTGTTGAAGTCTATTACCAAGGATCCTGGGGGACAGTTTGTGATGACTCCTGGGATCTCTATGATGCAGACGTTGTGTGCAGGCAGCTTGGATGTGGATATGGTGTTGCAGCGAAGATCAGTGCCTGTTACGGTCAAGGGTCAGGAAATATTGTCCTGGATGATGTGAGTTGCAGAGGATCAGAATACAGGCTATGGGACTGTCCTCATTCGGGTTGGCTCTCTCATAACTGTGGTCACAATGAAGATGCTGGTGTCATCTGCTCAGGTAAATACCAAGAGTTTGCAGGTTCTTGCTGGTGAATGACTGGCACAGAATGTGCTTTTAATCATGTTTAAAGTGTCTTTGAAAGTCACACCTCAAAGGTTTCAAAATATGAAAAACAGATTTTGGAATCGAATTCTATACTAAAAAGGCCACTTTCTTACTTCCTCAAACATTAGTTCCATGCTTCAGCCAGCCACCCTGTTAGCTCTCTGCTGAATGAGATTGTGCGTAGAATAAAGAGATAAAAAAAAAGGAAACAAAAAAACAAACAAACCAAAAACTCAAACTCAGTCAGCTCCAAAGATCAGAGTGACCTTCCTGATATTCAGTTGCAAGTCATCTAGCAGACAGTGACACTGAAAGATTTCAGCAAATCAGTTTCTAGTGCTGTCTTTGCTGAGCTGGGGAGAAGCGTGGGACAGGGGCGATGAGGAGAGGCTTGTGTTCGCTAGACTATTACATCAGATTAGAAATAACCTTGCGGAGTCATATGAACTAATATGAAGTTGACCACAGCTTTGGAGTCAGGATGGACAGGAAAGGGTCATGCTGAACACCAGGTCAACTAGTTGTGAGCAAGTGGAAATGCCTAGGTTTCTCCACACATGCACAGTGTTGCAGAAAGTAGTTTTTTCAGAATCCCCCTGCATGGCCTTTCTGTGTTATCTCACTTGTGCTGTGGTTCCATTGACAGGGATTTTTGCACCCATGAGACATGGATTTGTTATAAGCAATATTCGATATTTGGAGTTTCCTCATCCCTAAATATAGTTGACTTGAATGTGGCTCTAAATGAGTTCACTAACTTAGAAAAAGAATCAACTAATTGGCAAAATCAACATTTAACAGGAATTCTAGTACTTTTTTAAATGAACACTAGTATACATGTTTAACAAATAAAGACCTGTCCGATAAGAATTACTTAATACATCATAGACCTGATGCTCTGTGCTAAATCAGCCTAGTTCCACCTGCTGGGCTAAAAGAGTAATAGTATTCCTAATGTAAGTTTTTTAAAGTCTTAATGCTGTAAGGTAACTGTGCCTCCATGATACTGCAAGGAAGGCAAAAAATCCATCACATCGCTTGCCACTTTGGTCAAATGAAAAAAATAGTTTCTGAATTCTGAAAATGGATAATCAGTCAGACCCACCATGTATAAATAACACAGCACTGATGGTATACTAAGGAGAAGCCAGGCAGGGTAGCTGGCTGGAGCAAGAGGCATTTGGAAGAGACTGGGTAAGCTTAATAATTAATGGGAGAGAGGGGCCATGAGAGCCAACCATCTAGCTCATTCCCTCAGCTCTAGCTATTAGGGAAGGTGGTGGACCCAAGGGAAGACCCCCAACTTTCTTAGCCACACATGCTCTTTCATGTCAGCCATCTACTACCACCTCCTGGGTCCTGCATCCTTCCTCTCTGGTCGCTCACTGTTTTTCCACTGTTGAGTGAGGGGAGGGGGCAATTGCACTATCTGTTGATTTGGCCCCATGTTTTTCTGAATAGCTTCATCATCTGATGACATTTTTAACATGCAAAGCTCCTAATTTTTCCTTAGCCATTTAAGCATTGTTGTAAAACTTGCTCATTTATTTGAAATTGCTTATTCTGTCTATTGTTAAAGAAAAAATAAAAATGGATAACACAGAAAAAAATGACCACCTGAAATAATGGTTCAGCCCACCTGGTTCACAAAATATACACTGCATGCTAACCAGCCTATTGGTGTATTAAATCATGAATGATATGGAGGAAGAGAATAGGGAAGTGTTATTACTCCTTCACATAACACAAGAACCAGGGGTCAATCAATGAAATTAATAGGCAGCATATTTAAAATGAACAAAAGGAAATACTTCTTTACACAATGCCCAATCTATCTGTGGAACTCATTGCCAGGGGATGTTGTGAAGGCAAAAACTATAAGCGGGTTAAAAAAATGAGAAAAAATAATGGAGGATTGGTCCATCAATGGCTATTACCCAAGATGGTGAGGGATGCAATCCCATGCTCCTGGTGTCCCCCAACCTCCAGCTGCTGGAACTGGAAGTCAGGGATGGATCACTTGAAATTGCCCTGTTCTGTTCATTTCTTCTGAAGCCTCTGGCCCTGGCCACTGTTAGAAGACAGGATACTGAGCTGAACGGACCCTTGGTCTCACCCAGTATGGCTGTTCTTGTGAGACCCAAGTTTAATGAATGATATGGAGGAAGTGAAGAGGGAAGTATTAATGTGTAGTCCCGTTGGTCACAAATCATTCGAAGTACTTGCTCGCTTACACTGAAGCATATGCGTTTATAGGAAAGAGGTCAGAGATTGCATAACTCACAGTCACTCAGAAGTTAGTGATTGGAGGGTGCTATGCTGCTTTGATGAACCCACTGTGTCTTTGCTACCCTACTTGTTGCTGTTTGGCACGAAGTTATTTACAGTTATACTGTTTTCTAGATATTTTTGGTAAAACTTGTCTATGCCAAAAACAAAAAACCCACTAACCCCCGTCCTTTTCTTTTATCTTTCAGGCTCAACAACATCTGGTAATTGTCTCTTTTTAACATTTTTTGTTTAGATTTATTTCTCTTCCCCAATATTTGCTAGTCCAATAAAATAACAACATTACTACTCCAAAACAGGGGTGGCAGATTAAGGAGTTGTTGGTAGGGTAAAGTGAACTGCACAGTTGTGTAAAGAGAAAAGGTGGAACCTATTGCGCTATGCATTCTACCCTGCTGGTCAGAGGGGAGTGGCTGTGAGAGATACTAATAAAAGGACGAGAGAGAATTGAAAGAAAGGAATGAATGCATTGTGTATGTTGAGATATTTGAGGAATCTCTCCTGATTTAAAAAAAAAAAAAGTTGATTACAAGATTTTAAAATACCCTCACGGTTTCTACAAACCTGCACTACTCTTGGATCAGATTTTTGAAGGCTGACCATTGTTCTAGCAAAAAAAAGACATTCTGAGGACTATTACTTACAGAAGCCAACTGACACATGAAGGGAAATGAGACATTTTAGCAAACATCTCATGTTAAATGAGAGATTTAATTTAAAATGTTAAACAGCTTTAGCAGAAAGGAGTTCTGGTCTATGTCTGGGCCTTCTACACTCTACAGGAATACAAATAAAAAGAATAATAACTAATTTGCATAATATTCATTTGAATCATCATATTGACTTAACTGGAACTATGCAGGACAGGAGAGTTATTCTTGGAAATGTAGGGCTGGAAGGGATCTCAAGAGGCTATGTAGTCTATACTCTCTGAGCTAAGGCAAGATTAAACATGGCTAAACCACCCCTGAGAGATGTTCATCTAATCTGTTCTGAACGACCTTCAGTGATGGGGATTCACATACATGCATGTTTATGGGATTGGGTCCTAAAGAAGTAACCGTCATATTTCTTAACTCTGTTTTCTCCTTCCTCTTCTTTTAAGTAAGTGTTGTGAGTCATTGCAGTAATCAGATAAAATGCAGACAGCTAAGTTTTTATCAGCTTTGTGAATTGTACAATTGGATGGAAATATAGTTGTGTTATTTGGGTGTCTGCTTTATATCCTTTATATCCTTTAGTGTTACGATTATGCAGCCTGCCAGCCATCTCTTTTCCCCATTTCTCTGTCCATTGACCTACTTATTCCTTCTAATTTTTATCGTCTGTCTCTCCTGTCCACATTCAATTATGCTCTTAATTAGGTTTTATGTTTTTATTTGTGTTATCTTGAATTTAATACATTATTCAAGAAGTATGTATCTCCCTATTAAAGATTTTGTCCATTTACATATTTTCTCCTTTGTATTAATAGTTCCTACCAATACTCCTACATGGCTGCCTCCAACGGGTAATTCATTATTATTTTACTTATTTATATGTCTATTATCTCATTATAATACAACAAATGATCCACATATGAATGGCACCAGATTCCTTTCCTGGAAAGTCAGTACCGCATGGTGATAAATCTTAGTACCTTTTGCAAGCTGATTTCAGACTGAAGGCAATACATTTTTTGAATATCATCTTTCATCATTTTCTTTCTTTTTGCAGTTATCACTTCTAAACAGTATTGTAAGATACTTTATTTAGGTATTTTTACTTTATAGTGAACACTTAGGCCCCAATCATGCAAACATGTATGTATGATCTTAACTTGGCTGACGTGACTGTTCCCAATGGCTTCAATGAAACTATTCATGCCAGTAGAATTAAGCACATACATGAATGTTTCCAGGAATTGGGCAAAGGTGAGTCAAATAAAACAGAATCACCAGTCAACAAACACCAGCAATTTAAGCCAGTTTCTGTGTACTTTACAGGTAGAAAAATACAAGTTTAAAAATCCAATATTTTTCTGTGCATCCCTCATCCAGATAATGACCTTTCTAGCTTTTTCTTTTCTTTTTTCTTTTTGTATGTGTTCACCATAGACAAAATTCAGGGGGTGTGTATATGCCTTATTTCATTTAACGCCCTGCATTAAGTAAAAATTATGTTCCAAAGTTGGCTGTAGTCACACTAGTTTAGACTGTAATTTTTGCCCCCAGTGCACTGGGCAATTCTTTGAAAATCTACTTCCAAACTGAATTAAGAACACAACATTATTGAAAGGAAAAAAGCGTACTCTTTCCTCACTGGACTTTTTCCTTGTCCATATTTTCTATCTTCAGTTATATACATTTATGGCCTAATATTGAGAGGTACTGAGCATTAAATGAGAGAGAGATGGAGCTCCTCAGCTGTCAGGATCCGATGAGAGTCATAGAGCACCTTTTATAAACACCATAAAAGTTATGGGAGGCTTTCCTTTAACTTCAGTAGGTTTTCTGTCTCATAAATCATAAACAAATATATGCAAAAGTAAATCGTAAATGACTCATGTACTTTCTCCTCTCACATTTCATTCTCCTGCAGGTTATTCTTGTGGTGGGGTCCTTCAATATTCAGCTGGGACATTGCAGAGCCCATTCTACCCTGGAAATTATCCAAACAAGGCAGATTGTGTATGGGAAATTGAAGCAGTGAGCAACTCCCGTGTCACACTCTTGTTTAGAGATATAGTGTAAGTAAGGCAATAATTTCCAAGGCAGTTCATGGGTTCAAAATCATGATTTTTTTTTGAGATTGGTACCCTCTCCATTTCAAGGACATTTCTTAACATGGCTTAACAATTGTAAGTGACCAGTAAACCTAAAATGAAAATTGTATGAATGTAGCATTATTTGTTGTTTCTTCAGTCCTGGTTGGTACCATGTAAGATGCAAAATGAAGATGATCTCTGTCCCAAACAGCTTGCAGTCTGAAGGGTTTAATCTGAGATTTAGTGATGTGCAGTTAAATAGACATTCACATAATAGTTTACAAAATGTTGATGTTTATTCCCCAGGACACAAGGTAGTAGATGCCAATATGATTATATTGAGATATATGATGGGCCGCTCTATACCTCTCCTTTGCTGGGGAAAATTTGTTATGGTTCCTATCTCACATATACATCGTCCTCAAACTTGATGACAGTTCGATTTCACAGTGACTGGAGTATCACAAACAGAGGGTTTCATGCTGAATATTATTCCATGCCTGCAGACCAGAATATTAGTAAGTTCATGTTTAACGCAGCACTTTGCTTTCAGCAGACAAGCCGATTTACTGATTTTATTTGCTAAATAATCATTGATAAACGTTGTTCAACCACTTCAGCATAGCAACCATTCACTGTCCTCTTTCGTACTGTGTGATGATAGATTTTGTTTAAATATAAAACTAACTATTGTCTGAAAGTAGTAGATCAATCACATTAATTATTTATAGACATTTTCGCTGATATTAACCTAAATGTATTTTTACTTTATATCATATTTACTTTTGCTGATGGCCCCCTGTGCTACCTAACTCCTCATTCTGTTCGGGTCTGATCCTAGTCCGTGTGCAGGCAAAACTGTCTTTAAAGCATTCCCCTTTTCATAGCATGAGTCAATGTCATATCCTCCCCCCGGCTCATTAGTTGTTATTTATCTGATCTCTGTGCCTGTTTAGTACTTTACTGGTACATGTTTAGTATTAGAAATATTCATATTTAGAATCATTCCCGCCACTTGCTTTCCCACTTTTGATGCTCTTCCCTGAATTCCCTGCAATTTGTCTGTCTTCAGCTATGGAGGTGCCCACAAGTGAACACCTCTCACAGTCATTCAAAGCCTCATCCTTAAGCCCTCATTCAGGCAGCACTCCTATTCTTTTCAATGTGGCTTTTGCCCAAGTGAAGACTACAGGATCCAGTCCCCAGTGAAGGACTATCACTTTAGTGCTCATTAATGTGATTCAGCCTCTGTACATGTAGTTCTAAACCCTATAAGGTTTATGTAAGGTCATACATGCAATCCCTGATTCTGGCATGCTTACTCATATTGAGTAGCACTTAACCGGTGAGTGCCATTGGCTGATCAGTATAACTAAAGACTGCAAAATCTGGCCCATAAATTGCTGTTGACAAACACACTGATCTTTTCTTTACTGTTTCCATTTTCTTCATGTCCCATTGTGTTTTAGATCATTCTCTCCCAGAAGTACTGAAAGTTTTGAGTTCATTTGCTTCCGAATGGCCCTGGTAATACAGTTCTTAGTTTTACTCAAGCAAAATTCCAAGTTACTTCAACAGGACATTCACTTGACTCCAGAATTTGATCTGCTATGGTAACTGGGATTCATATGATCCTTACCACTGATGACTCTCTCTGAGGACAAGGAGAGAAGTTATAATTTGCAAATTTTCATAATAATAATAATCCACAGCCTAAAGCACAGGCTCCTGGTGCATAATTCAACATTTAAGACATGAGAGTAAAATCATGTGGTTTGGCTTATGAACCCTTTCCATCTTCCAATCTACAGCAGAATAGATAGCAGCATGTGTATCGGTTGTAACATTTTAATTATTATTGTATGCCTGAATGCACTAATAATGTGTTTTATCCACCCACTAGCTCTTCTGTGCTTGCCAGAATACATGCATGCAGTTGTTAACAGAGCCTATCTCCATTCACATGGCTACACTGCATGGGATGTCAGTTTGAATGACCCTTATTGTACACCAAATGTTACACCGACTTTTGTTATATTCAAAATACCATACAATGGCTGTGGCACAAGACGAGAGGTAGGAAGTTGAATATTTAACAACCTGTGTAAGTAGGTCTGTGCAAACTTCAAAATTCATTTTGAAAAAGGTCATGAAGAGAAACATGCACTGCAGTACACAGGAGTTACAAGTGAACCAATGACTGAAGGTTCAAATTCACTGAACAATCCCATCTATCCTTCCCCTGCCTGCACGAAACTCATCACTTTTTGTAGATTGACCTTATGGGGAATATTGGGAGGATTGGGAGATACATGAACCACCTCAAACCATGTTCATAGACCTTTTTCAGGCATGAGCTGATGTCCATGAATAGTCAAAATCATTGACACCTACATAAGCCCCAGCTCAGTGAGGCAGTTACAGATATCCAATTTATAGCATTCACTTTGAGTGCTTTGGGTTAGAGTCGTGTTTAAGTACCTTGCTAAATTGGTTCAAAGCTTGCACGGATGTCAAGTAACTTGTCTGTGTTTGAGAAAAGAAAATATTTTTCATGTGTCCCAACATAATCACTATACCATAAAGCCAACAAAGCTGTTTAAAATGTGCTGGGAGTAGAAATGACCTAAGTCACATTGCTTTTCAGAAGTGTTGAAGCAACACTTTTTAAGTGCATATTATTCTATGGGTGCATTAAAAGTTTATTAAGCATAATGGTTATAGTGACCTTAGGTAAAACTGTGGCTACATCAGATAATTCTGTATTTAATGTGTCAAACAGGGAGACAACACCACTATCGTCTATTCCAACGTGATCAAAGCAACCTCTTCTGGTTACATAATCAAAAGGCAGAAAGATCTTCATTTGCAAATCAACTGCAAAATGCTCCAAAACAGACAGGTAGAAATAATGTATGGAGCTGAAGATGTTACTAAGGTGAATGAAACTCAGTATAGCAGATACAACGTGAACATTTCATTTTATGAATCACCTTCCTTCTCACGGCCACTGTATGCCTCGCCATACTACGTTGACTTGAACCAGAGTTTATTCCTTCAAGCTTCAATTCACAGCTCTGACCCAAATCTGATGTTGTTTTTGGACACGTGTGTTGCATCACCTGATCCCAACGATTTTACAGGAATAGCCTATGATATTATCAAGAGTGGGTAAGGACTTTCTTAGCAATGGTTGACAATGGATATGTGCATGCAGTACTGTATCTGTTTTGTTTATGGAATAATTTGAATGAGGCCAGTGTGAATTAATTTCAGTTTCCTTTGCCAATAAACTATTTAAATATGTTTTGGCAAATCCTGGCAAAAAAAGAGAAATAATAATAGAAATGACATTTAGACCATGCAACCCTGCACCAGTGATTCCACTCAAGGACATAGCATAGTAACTAAAGAGGTAAATTCAGTTTTGATGAAAGCACGTGTAACCACAACCTCCATTGATGTCATTGGATTTTTACCTGCCCCCATGAGGACTGAATTCTTCCCCAAATAGTTTGTCTATAGAAGTGAACTGTGTATTTTTTAAATATTCCACTCCATTTTTTAAAGAAAAATTTCATTCTTTTGCTATTCTAGTCGTCTGGTATCTTTTTTTAAAAAAAAATCTTCTCAGTTTCTTTCCATGATTATTCTGTGTTTTGCAAGTGACACTTATGCATTTTAATGTCATTCAGGTGATCCAAAATTGTTCATCTGGCTCAGATTAAACCATTTCTTGTGGAAAAGTCAGATAAAAGAATTATAGAAAACAAATTAGATTCTTAGATCTGGTAAGGGGAAAAAAACAGATCACAGATCTTATCCAGTACGGCAATTCTTAAGTTCTATGCTTTAACAGCCAGAATTTCAGTACATATCAACATCGTTAGACTCTACACCTTTTGGTATGAAAGTACAAGTATTTCAGGAGCAAGGTCCCATTATCAATGAATATATGGCTCATTCATTTGTTGGTCCAATCTTAATTGTATATAAATAATGGGGAATAAGAGTGAAATTTCAAAATAATTCAGCCAGGGAAGCATTAGAGCTGCAGGATATAGAGAAGTTAAGTTTTAAAGAAACCACTTGCACAATAGTTTAAAACCCTCTATCTATAAATATTCAAAACAATCCTTTTAAGAAATGATCTAATAAAATCATACAATGACGAGAAAGCCAAATCTTTTAAACCGAATATTGATTTAAATTAAAATCCAAAAGGAAATACATTTACCATCTCTTCATTCAAACATATCTTAACCATCTATAGGTGACAGAAGTGTTGGCATGAATATAAAACAACATAGTAACATATTATACAGTATAAACGAGATTATTAAAAGAATAGTTTAATACCTTGTGATCTTAATTAAGAGAATGAATTTATTCAAATGTGTATGAAATACATTGAGGATATGAGACTTCTATAGCTTATTCTGAAATAATAACTGTGTGGTAACAGATAAGTTGGGTTCCTTATTCCTGGTGGTTAAATTGAATCAGAATGCATTAGCATGGAATATTTGGCACTTATTAAGGCTAGTCAACACTGACAGGAAAGTGAAACTTAATAACATCTTGTTCTGTGATGCACCTATGCAGTTGAATTACTTAGAGATTGGGTTAATTGGAAACATTGACTTTCCTGCTTCTTGCATCCAAAGCAGAAGTCATGGGAGTGGGGGTGAGTTGGATAAGATGGCACAGAATGGAAAAAGGAATTTGTCCTCATATTCAGTAGCATCTAGAGAACCCAATCAGGCATCATGGCCCCATTGTTCTAGGTGCTGTACAACCATTTAGTAAAGAGATGGAGCCTGTCCTTCAAAGTAGAGCTGGTAGAAACATTTTCAACTGAACTTTTCCTATCAAAAAATGCTATGTCATCGAAGCTGAAATGCTTCATGGAAATGTATAAATTCTGACAGAATTGTCATTGGGAAGGGTTTCTCAGGTAAGACAAAGAAAAAGACTTGGGACAAGTGGTTAGGGTGCTTGCCTAGGCTGTGGGAGACCAAGGTCCAAGTCCCTGCTCTGAATCATGCGGAGTGGGGACGTGACTTGGGTCTCCCATCTCCTGTGGATCAGCCCTGGCTATGCTGAGTTAGCGTGCTCTCATGTTTTTTTTTCCTTCATGAAAAAATCTGAAATCTCTTTTTTTTTTGTATCCACACTGGAATAAAAACAAATTTCAAAATTACGTGTGAAATGGAATTATCTGGCCAGCCTTACTTAAGAGTTCAAATCTTGGTTTCAGTTTCCCCTTAATAATAAAAATAACCCCCTTTTGCTTCAGCTGCTCTACATAGGTCATTCGCACTGCAGCCTGGAGTTATAAATAAGAAGCTCTGGGCTTTTTTAATAAATTAGTTGCCAGGACATGCCCAGGTGGCCTCTTTGCAACTCCTCAGTCCTAGGCCTGGATCCTGCAAAGACGTGTGCACAAGCTTAAATTTAAGTATGCGAATTCTGTAAAATTACTCACACTCTTAGAGTTAAGAGTGCATGTAAATACATTGCTGATTTAGGGACCAGTATTGTATATTTTGCTTTCAGACAAGTCATTGCCACTATTTTAATCTTTCATTTTCTGTTCTTAGTACAATTACACAGTTTTCTTCCTTTCTGTTGTCAGTACATTGTTGTTTTTTTAAATTGAATCTTTGCACATAGGACATGCTTGATGCCAGTGATTTATTTTTATGTGTAGACATGAAGACTAATTGTATTTTATTTATTTACTTTAGGTGTGTTCGAGATTCTTCCTATGGTACATACCATTCACCCTACAGCTCCACCATACGGTTCAAATTGAAAGCCTTCAAGTTTATTAACAACCATGCATCAGTTTACCTGCAGTTTAAAATGGTGGTGTGCAGGGTCTATGATTATTCCTCCCGATGCTACCAGGGCTGCATAGCCAGGTCCAAAAGAGATACGAGCTCTTACCAAGAAAAAGTGGATGTTGTTGTTGGGCCAATTCAGCTTCAAAAAGAAGACCTGGAGAACAGGAATGCTGGTAAATTTAAATAACATTCTCTTGTGTTTAGTACAAGGTTCTGTAAATCACTTTTCATTCCATTTCACAAAATCTTTGCATGTCAGGTTACTTCCGATTTCTAGCACTGCAGCATGCTTTTACTGATTCTTCTACAGTTCTGATATAAACATTTGTATATTGACTATTGAATCATTCTGCAGGAAAAGAGGTGAGATGCAGTCCATCTCCCTATTATAGCTTCATCAATTTAATTATCCCCAAACTGTTCAACCAATGTGATTGTCATATCTAGCCTTGAATATCTCTAGAAAAGGAACCCTCAACCTTCCTTGAAAAATTTTTCTATTCCTTAACTCTTGGGCTAGTTACGATGTTTTCTTAATATTTCACTTAATATGTCCCTGCTGGGGGTTAAGTTCATGAAAAAGACTTCACTAATATAAAGATGGATTGATGTGTCTAGAATGTCTTGTACAATATAGGGTGAAATTGATTTATTTCCTGATCTGATCTAGAATGTAACTTTCTAATTCAAGTTCTCTTTATCTTGATATCTTTGGCAATAACTAGAGCAGAGAACAAAATGTAATCAAAACTCTCTTTCTCTTACCTCACAGATCTGGACTATTCTGAACATCGGTTAGACACATATTCCCAGGGTTCACTCACTGCTACTGCTGATCATGCCAATGGTCCATTTGTTGTTACAGTTGTGGTGCTTGCAGTTGTTGTGTTCACTCTTGTTGGGTTTCTTTTGAAAAGTAAATTCAGGAAACCGATTCCATACCAGATGATGTGAGATACTAAAGGCACCAGCATCTGCCAGACAGTGGTATTTCAGGGCATTTACCTAGTGATTCCGTTTCTAGCATTTGTACTGAATAATTTTTATATGACAATTCACGCTTTAAAGCGAAAGTATGAAAACCTTACTATAATGAGATTACACTCTGAGTTCTGTTAAATTCAAGCTAGAGATGGGCCTGAGCTTAAAACCCCTCATCTAAATAACTGGGAAAGCTAGGAAAAGTTTGACTCCAGATCCCAATTCTCTCACTTGCTTCCATTTCCATAGACTGAACCCCAAATCTGACCCATCAGCTCCTTCCCCTCAATCTAAAACCAGACTTTGCAGATCAGGACTATCTCTAGTCTAGCTCAACCAAAATCTGTGTTCAATTCCTCTTTTACCACAAAAATCTTGTGTGATCGTGGGTGAGTCATTTAGTCTCTCTGGGCCTCAGTTGTCCATCTGTAAAATGGGGATAACAGCTCTGTCCTACCCCACAGGGATGTTATGAGGATAAATACATTTAAAATTGTGAGATGGTCAGATAGTACAGGGAAGGAGGCCACACTAGTATCTAAGATCAAAAGAGAATATTTTTGGGGGACAATTTTATACAAAATAAAGGGCAATCTAATATTATTTATGTTTACCTTTTATGCCTATCTAGCACATTTCAGTCACTGCTGATCATCAAGGTACTTAGATTTTATTGCAAGTTTTCTCCCTCATAATCCTCTTCTCACTTCCTTTCAAGACCAATGTTTCTAACATCTCAAATATTCTGACATGGAAATTATGGTGAGGAGACAAATGAAAATAGATTAATTTGTAAAATGAATTTCCACTCTAAATGAATCTCTTCTGTAATTTAAAATCCAAAAAGGAAGTGTTTACAATGCAATCTCTCTATTTGTATACTTGCGAATATAATGTGTCTGGATCTGAGCTAATACTTTGCTATATGAAGAACATGAACTGTCATAAAGCAACTTTGCCAAGCACCAATTTGTGCTGGTTTTTTCCATTTCCAAAACAAGGTTGGTACTATCAAGAAGTGTATTTTTGGGGCTTTTAATAAGAAAATGAGATATGTTTCTTCCTTGTCCAGTACATAAAGTTATGGAGAAACTGGTTTTAAGAAGTCAGATATTTCTGTGGGATAGGTCACTGATGTTTGACTCAGATATCCTCTCTCTTCAGATATTTCTATTATCTTCTCATCTGTGAAAAACAAAAACTAAATATCAAGATTGCAGTGGGGAACTGCAAAGGAGCCATTTGCAGCTCCTGGGGTTCTGGAGTTCATCCTAAAGATGCCAGCTGACTATGAACCCCAAAGAGCCATCCACCAGCTAAGATTGCATATTGGTACTCTGACCATGCCCACCCTCAGCCCCTCCATGTCATCAGAGATGGGGGGGTTGCAAGAACCCTGGCATAGGAGCTGGCTATATGAGCTGTATGCCAACTGGGGACTAGACCTACACCAAGAGAATCATCCATTGGAGGGATCTAACAGCTTTCCAGCTCTGCAGCATGACCAGAGCTGGGGAGATTTTATGACCCAATGTTTTTTTTCACCTCTTTCTCTGTAGAGAAGATGACCTGAGAATGTGCAACCATATGGATGGATTCTAGATGCACTCTAAATACCCCATGCATTTACAGTTCTTCTTGCGGTCAGCCCAACCACATGCTTCTGCCCTTACTTCCATTGACTCTGATGAGATACATTGTATATTTTATTAGAGAAAGTCCAATACACGTCAGTGTGTAACCATTATGCCCTACAGCTAGCATATTTTTCTAAGTGATTTTCTGTATACAGGCAAAGAAATACTTGTAAAAAAAAGACCTGAATGGAATATGTTCCTGAATATCTGATCAATAATTATATTTTAAAACATTTCAGTTGACTTTTTCTGATGCCAGTTTTTCAAATTCCCTCCACCACCCCTAAATTAAGTAGTTTGAACTTCCTTTATCATGAACAGCACTTCATAGTGCTGGGAGAGGTGTTCTGAGAAAATTTGGTGTATTAGATGGACCGTATGTTATTGGTATTGGTGGGAGAAGAGATCCCTTAATCTGTGGGGAGTAGGTAGGATAAATAGAAATAGAATGGAGTAAGACTGAGGAACAGTCAGTGGTTCTCACACTGCTCTATACAGCTTTTGTTGGCAGTCCGTGTAGATCTGGCTAGTCACATGGTGCTGGCTATTTTCCTTGTTTCTAGCTACTAAACTGCATAAAAGGAAGTTAAAAATACATTACTGTCCTAATATTACATTTTTATGTCAGGAATTGCTTTAGTTGCCATAGGGAAGTTATATATTAATAGATGGGGCAGGAAAGTGGTCTCCATCATAGCATGTGGGAAAGGTCAGTAGATACAGTCTTCATGATGAAAAGGTTTGAGAACCTCAGGATAACGGTACTTCCCTACTTCACAGGGGTGAGAGTAAGTACAGGGAAGACTGAGAGTCACTCAGGTACGAGTACTCAAGTAATGGGATTCATCTACATACCTGTAACAGAGGAGGCTGCACCCAATGACCACTCACAATCGTGTATGCCTCTAGCTTGTTAATGCCTCTATGTGAAAGTTACCACCATTGTATCAATGCTGTGAAGCAGCTCTGTCTACAACATTCTTCAAAAGGCAGCCCTTTCTCAAGGGAGAGCTCTCACCCTCCTGAAATCCCTTTACCCTCAACTCTGCTAGCCTCACCCTCTCTGTACTGCCTTCCTCTACTATTTAATTATCTCTCCCAGCTCCTAGCATCCCTGGTCATTAGTTAATTAAGTACTCTGTTCCTCAATCAAGTCTTCTCTGGGGGGAACTAATTAGAGCTGGTGACCACTGTTCTGGGACAGATGTTGGCCCTCAGCACTCTGTCACTGTACCTAAAACAGATACTTTTAAAATATACATATACTTACCAATGATGTTTCTCTGTCTGCTGTCACTTTCTTATGAGAGAAGGTCTAAGGATGAATCCTGATTGTAGAATTGGAAGAACTGAATTCCACCAAACACCTGTGCTGGAATTATCATACTCTTAATTTATCTACTTCCTTTTCTAGAAAATGTTGGTAATTACTGCATATTTTTTCTTTTGAGATTTGCTTCAAATCAGGTTCACTTCTGTCATCTGCATTTTAAATTTCTTGTGCCTCACAATCTCCTTGAAAAGGGGCCTCTTTATCTCAGTCAGTCCTTTTCCAATCATGCATTCCCTCCAGCTTATCTTTTATTTTGAGAAGATTACCTGTATGCCGTAATGTTTCTAGTTCTCCTCTGTTCCTGCCCCCTGCAAAGCTGGCCTCTTGCTTTTCTGATCCACAGCTTAGTTCATTCACTTATGTATTTTGTTTGCGCTGCTCATTGAAGCGGGCACATGGAAGCCTTAGCCATAGACTGAGCTGATTGAAGAACATCTGTCAAATAATTCATTGCACAAATTTCTTGATATTTTAATAATAAATTATTATACATGCTTTCCCCTATTATTTGTCCAGCTATAGTCATGTGTGCTTCAAGGGATGTGAGGTACTTTCAAGTTTTTGACTTAATTGTAGAACTGTGGCTATTACAAACTAATTTAAGTTTGAAAACCATTACATAGGACAAAATGCTAAATAAATCACATTAATCTTTTTTGTTCAGGTTAGATTTTTTACTTCATTTATTTTTGTTTCAGCCTTTAAGTCATCTATTTTCATCATAAAGGAGCAATATGTCTCATTCTAACACAGTTTAGGCAAAATTCCTAAATGCTTTTTTAGGTTTTCTGTATGCTGTTTACAAAATTGATCTGTCACATATCTGATTTTTTCTATAATATATTGATTGCTTATTACCAATTTGTAGTTACAGTATGGCCTACCATATGCATTTTGCCGTTTGAATGAAATACAAATAAAAAAGCATGCTGTACATTTCCTGTGAACTTCTGAATACAAATCTGCTCTGCTGGCTGCCAGTTAGCTCCGTCTGTGGTAAAGTACTAGTCAACATGAATATTCATCATAGAACTGGGCCTTACGGCCCTGATCTAACAACCTGATCCACATGATCAGAGTCCATGTGGGGTTCAGAGATCTATCCTCACAGATCCAATTGCCGGATCTTGGCCAAAAAGTGTTGTGTTGTTTTTCTTTTTAAAAGAATTAAAAGGTTGGCCAGTGTGCAATGGAATGATTTCTGGTGTGCAGCATTGTATATGTTAACCAAAGCATTTAATCAGTGTCCTTCATATGGTCAAACTTCAGACATGCTTTCTTTGTTTCATAAGTGCTTGATGTATTTCTCTAAGAGGTCTGTTATTTTAGGACACAGATAAGCGCTTATATGCCAATATGGCAAAGATCCGTTGAAATGTCACATGAACTGCTTCCTTCTGCTGGAAATCAAAACTTATCCCATAAACAGAAACTTAACTTTTCAAAACTTTTAGCTTACTGTTTTAAACTATAGATTAAAAAAATTGAGTAGGGATTGTTTTTTGGGGAGGAGGATGGTTTTTTGCAATAATATTTTTAAGGAGCTAATTTATCTGCCAGAAAATAAAGATTGATCAATCTTCCCCTAACCCTTTTTCTTTACAGCTGATACAGAAAGTACTTGCTCCCCAAAAGCCTGATTGTGTGAAACACTGACTGCCTCCTGCAAGGTGTTATATTGCTCAGTTCCCCTACTGCAATCAGTGGGAACTGAAGATGCTCCAGCAGCTGACCTGACAGCCACACATAGCAGGATCAGACCCTAAGTACTTCTTCCAGAAATGTACACACTAAATAAGAAATATAAAAATGTGGGGCTTTGATATCATTGTGGGAAACATCTCCTAGAAGACAACACTGGCAGACATCACCCCATAGCCATTCTACTCAGAGGGTTGGGGTCTTAGCCAGTGTAAATCAG
>ML675609.1:46752818-46767210 GCA_007922155.1 Mesoclemmys tuberculata | reverse complement strand
ATGGGCAGGCCCTCAGCTCTCCTACCTTCATATTAAGAGTTGAAATGCATGCTGCTGGTTTTGGGAGGAGAAAGGCTTTTTGTGGATCATGCTGTCTTCTGGATCCCTTGAGTCATTCCTTCAGAACCCCCCCCCCCCAGGTGCTATCACTCTGTTCCCCCTTGATGCAAAACAGCAGAGTAAGCCTAGAATTATACCCTAAATGTTTACTTAAACTATTAAAGAACTATTCTTTGTGGCCCTGCTTATTATGCTAATTACTCCTCTCCATGTGAATGTTCTGCTTACAGGTACAAGCTCTGGGGTCAGGTTTTTAAAGGTATTTAGGTGCCTAGTGGGATTTTCAAAACCTAGGCATCTAAAACTCATTGATTTCAATAAATGTTAAATGACTAAATGCTTTTTAAAATCCACTACCAACCTAATATCTTGAAAAGTCTGGCCCCTCATCATTATCCGGACACTAGTAACACATTAATTATAATTTCAAAATCTATACTATTCAATTATTAGAGCAATGGATGAAAATGTGATATAACTGCTCCTTTGGTAAATCATCCAGAATTCGTCCTAGAAACTCAGGCTGCTTTTTGGTTCTCCAGTACATCTGAGGTGCAAAATCTTGCCCTACTTGTCAAGGCATACCCAGTTTCTTAGCTCACAGACTGGCTTTTGTTGAGTGAAGAACAATCTTAACTGGTAAATGGTGATAGGTCAGGTATATTTTGGCATTGTCAAAAAAAAAAAGAAGTGTTGCAATCCAAGTTGTGTGACAATACAACAATGCTGGCAGTGAGTGGAGTTCCAAATAAAAGACTGAGATACTGCCTGGACATTGACTAATATATTGCAGGAAACAATGTCCTTGGAACAAATAAACATAATAAGAAACTAATATAAGTAACTTTCATTAGTATGTGTGCAACATACATGTGTAATAACTCAGAACCCTGTGCAGTTAAAAATTGGAAGGTGCTGCCCACAAGAAGTTACGTGCAATGTTATTTTTCTGGGCTGCTATGTGGTTTTCTATTATTTGCCGAGTGCTTTTTTAAAATTGTTATATAGATATTTATTTATTCTATTTAAAAATAAAGATGATGGCTCACACCCTTTTCATTTTATGTTCACAAATTTTACTATTAATCAATTTGACAAAATTAAATTCAACATACACATACAGAGAAAACAAAATAAGATGATAGACAAATAAATAAATAAATTGCAGAGGTTTTATCATACAATAGGATCCAATATATATTCTTTTTGGGAAACAGGTGATTGTAGCTCTTGTTTGGTAAGCTTAGCCTATAGCTTCAAGTGACATAGCTGAAGTGGGAATATATTTTCTTTTTCTTACCTTTTAATGGCTTCTACAAGAGCAAAATCACCTCATAATTTTTTTCTCATTTAAAAAGGAATAATTCCTTCACAGGTGTTTCATATGCAGAATCTTTTATAAAAATACTGCACAAGTACCAATTATCAGTATTGTATCATGCTGTACAGTGAACGTAATGACCACAATCTATTCTGTGTTTGATTACTGAGGCAGAATGTAACTGAATCTCCAAAACTTTTAAAACATTCCCTCATCCCACTACATGTTCCCTTTCCACCGTTTCCTGCTCTAGAAAGGTTATAATGTGCTGAATAAGATGATGATGTCTATGTTCATGTATTATATCTGTAATGGAAGTTATGATCATCTTTGATATACCTGTATTTCAAACTATGCTGTATAAGACACACCGCAGACAGAGAGGTGGCAGGACAATAGCCTGCTTAATGGCCCGTCAAGACATTTACAGAAGCAAAAGGCCCAGGAAGGAACTAAAGGCATGCCTGAAGAGTTACTAGGATTGGCCCATATGACTCTGGACTCCATTTTAGTTCTTGTAAGGGCCTACAGGCCACATGGCCAGAGACAGAGGGTATATAAGATCAAACCACAGAAACCATTTTGTTTTTGTTCCTGTCCAGCTGCAGACACACACCTACCCACCTCCGGATCAATTCATTTTGTAACTGAACCAAAGGACTTAGACCCATCCAAGTACTGGATGTATACCAGAGGGACTATACAAGCCTGCAAACTCCACAATTCTTCTAGAAACCTGATACATGTGGACTTTCAAATTGTTTGTATGTATCTGATTGCTTTAATCCTTTAACATTTCTCTTATTGTTTGTTTTTCTTTTTATAATAAACCTTTAGTTTTAGTTACAAAAGGATTGGCTGGCAGTGTGGTATTTTGGATAAGATCCAAACTTATTTTGATCTGGTCCTGTGGCTGGTCTTTTGGGATCAGAGGGAACCTTTTTAGTAAAGAGCATAGAGTTTAAATAACTGGTCTCTTTACTGGACCTAGTGGCAATTTGGGAGCTAGAGACTGAAATGCAGTGAAGGGGGCTGTGTGTATTTGTTATAGTGGCTTCTTGATAGCCAGTGGGGGAATCAGAAGCACTGTTTGTGGGTGGTTGGGAAGTCTGACCTCAGTGTCACCCACCAGAGCTGGGAGAATCTGCTCTCCTTTTACAGCCTGCCCTGATCCTGGCATTATCAGTGGGCTTCCCTGGGCATGGGCATTATGAGACAGATAAGTCATGTGCCCGCTATAGTGTCGTGGCTTTACCATGCAGATTGTAATGGACTGCAAAAACCTTTTCCTCAATTCATGTAGGCAGTACTAGGGAACTAAACCAGGCACAGGAATGAATCTAGAATCAAGATCCTGTTTCATTTACTCTTAAAAGAATTATCTTTGACTCTAAGCCAATTTGAAAACATACAAATGCCAATCTGTGCTAAAATTTTCTTCTGCCTCTCATAGGAATGGCACTAGGACTTGTGAATGGAAGCAAGCAATGTGAAGGTGGTGTTGAAATTTATTACAAAGGACAGAGAGGACTGGTTTGTGATGCTGCTTGGAACAGGAACGATGTACAGGTTGTATGCAGGCAGCTTGCATGGGGCCAGGTCGTTTTAGCACCAGGAAATGCCCATGTTGGTGAAGGTTCAGGAAGATTTTCCAGCACAATGTGGAGTGCAGAGAGAATGAATCCTCCCTATGGCAGTGCTCTCATGGCAGGTGGTCTTCACATAACTGTGGCCACCAGGAAGATGCCACGCCAGTGTCATCTGTTCAGGTAGTTGGGCTTTCTTTTTTATCCCAACATATGTGCATGGATTACAGTATGAGTTATGGCTTATAGCTCATTAGCATGAAAATGGCATGTGAAGCGTATTCCCTCTCTGCACCCCTTCTGTAGTATGTGAAGGACACTACAGCCATATAAAATATGGATCCCATGTCCACTTCCCTAGTCATTTCCTGGCTCACCACTATCACGGCTCTTTGTAGCAGTCTATGATGGGCCTGTGCGGGTGAGAGGAGAGAAGAAGAGACATTTTCCACCATGCATATGATTTGCGATGACACTGTGCATGAATATTGCACATGTCCTTTTGTAGGTTTTGGCTGACCCTTTATGCTTTTGAAGTTTTGTTATAAAATATAAATTGTTTCTATTCTTTTCTGTTCAGAAGGAACTGACATACCTGGTAATTAACATCTCAGACTAACTTCATTGATTTAATTGACAAAATAAGATAGTGTGTGGAAACCAGGCCTCATCCCTGCAGATCCTTATCCGCTCCATTCTGCTCCTACATCCTTTCTTCTTTGGCAGCCCATCTCTCAGTAGAGCAGTATTACCAGTGGTTTTCCCCCTCAGACTTTTCCCCTACTATGCCGCTAATGCTTCTTAGAGCAAATTAGTGCCTAATGGATATTCTTTAGGAAATGTACCGCAACTCAGAAAGAGAATTCTCAGAGAGTGGCTCACTCTCCTCCACCCTAGTCTGCTACCTCACCACCCATGGAACCTCAGCCATGTAGAATTGGGTTGGTGGGGCCGCCATGGACTCCATCTTGAGCTGTATCTGTTTCTGTCCTGCTCCTCTTGCTCAAGCAAAGAGGCGCATCTAACCCATTATCTATAATGATCACAGCAGTCTACAGAAGATAATGTCTTTACACACACACTAATGTTAGCTCCCATGTGTCTGGTAATTTCACCTAGCACTTGTTGCAGTAAGGGATATAATTGTGTTGTGGTTTTGTCCAGAAACATTAATGATTTTTCCCAAAATTCCTTATTTTACTATAGGAAGAACATTGTTTGTTTTTCTAGGTTGAATAATAGGGACTTTTCTCTATTCACTGACCTTAGTGTATACCAGAAATAATTCCAGTGAAGTCAATGAACAAGCAGGCCCCTGGAATTAATATCTTTTTCAATGGTGCCTGGGACTGATGACTCTTTTGATTAGTTTTTCACTCATTTACGTGCTTTCTACATTGCTAAAAAGCTTCCCTTTAAGGGTCAGATTTGCCCTGTATTTTTAAAAAATCAATAAAATATTAATTGCTCATACTTAGAGATGGGTCTGGAGCAAAAGCCTAGGTAATAACTCCCCTCAAAATTTCAGGAAATTTAAGACCTAAACCCAGCTTCAGACTTCAAGGCTGGCCCCATTTCTATAATAAACCTAACAAAACCCCCTGTATTCTGGTAAAGTTTAGATCTAGGTTCAAACTTTGCAACTTGGGGCCATCTTTACTCATGATCATGCTACACACATCTGTATGCCCAATGTCATTGATTTTACCATTATCAAAGTCTAAGTAAAGAAAACTCAAAAAGCAACATGTGTTAACGCTCTTTTTACTATACTCTCCTAATGCCCATTGGTTATGCTACATAACAAGAGAGCTATCTCAGTTTGAATGGTAACTCTTAAAAGAGGTTGAAAGAAATCAGTGGGGCTAATGAGACTTTTTGTGAGCCACCTAAGGTTACATGCTGAGATCAAAAGCATTCACTGAAAATAGGGAAAAATCTCTTTTTTAATTGTACACCATTGTCCGTGTAAACATGTGAACAGGAAAAGAGAGAAGAATTTAGTGCATTCCAATATAAACAAATCACTTTGGTATAAAATCTTACTTAGATCAAGATGGTCAGTTCACAGGATGAAATGAATAGTAACACTGCATACTGAGCCAAGAACATTGATGCCAGTTCACAACGGCACACCAGTCATCTGCAGAGTAAAACAAGAACTATTATCTCTGAAAGTGTTTCCTTCTCAGGTGGTAGACTTCCAGATACTGTAAGAGGTGACACACAACTGAACTATTGACACACGCCTTTGGGAATGGAAAGTTTGACACCATTTGGGCCACAATAAAGGACATAATATCTAAGGTTTTCCTCTTGCTTTACTTAAATGTTGGCACCTGCTTAAAGGCACTTTGGATAGTGACCAGTTTTGTTGTTGTTAGTTTTATTTAACCAACTTTTGTTTTATCCCTTTCTTTAGAGATACTTTTCACTACCAATATCTCTTTTATCCAAGTTAATTGGGGCTGAATGTAACAACTGTTAAATTAGGGATAATCACTTTTTGGCACATTGAAGAGAAAGACATTAAAGTCGGACATTAGAGGAGGCTGAGTGAAAGGTATGGTAATAGCTTGAGCAAGGGGTCAAGGGCAAAAGAGTAGGTGAATGGCATTGTGGACATGAGAGCTGAAGAGTGCTAGGAATTAATACCACATTGCATCAGAAAATGCAGAAATACACTAGCAACCTGTCCAACATCCAACCTTCTCATTTCACCTTCTCCAAACTGGATATTTCCACAACACCAAGTAGCACGCCATATGCCTGTTTCTCTGCTGCCCGAACCCTCCTGGATCACACAGGAGCAGCCACGCAGGGTGAGGAATGTGGATAAATGTTTCCTGCACCTCCAGCTTTCCTCCTACCAGTAATACCAGTTCCCACTTTCTCCCCCAACTTGCTTACCCTATGACTGGAAAACATGAAAATGGTTCTCTCCTTTTCCTTGAAATATTCCCTCCTGCAGCTCCTGGACCAAACCAATCTCTCATCTCCTCTCTTAGTCTACCTTAGTTTGGTGCTGGCTGGTTCCTGGTTTACTGCGGTTGGCAGAGCCAACAGTAGCACATCCACCTTCTGCCCTACAACTGGCCCAACATGAAGGGGACAGCAGAGACTGCTGGGAGGACACTGGGCACACAGAAATAGACAGGGGAGGACACAGAGCACTGGAGAACACGGTGACATGGTGCAAAGGGAAGACATCAGGGAACACAGAGCATGGGGGTGATGGGGACACAGAAGGACACTGAACCCTGGAGAATATACTGGGGAACACAAAGTTCAAAAGGCAACTTGATAACACAAGAGTGGGATAAGGGCACGATACACGCACAGGCACAGCTATGCACACAGACACACTCCTTTATGGTATAAATATATGACACGGTACTACTGGAGCCCTTTTGTGAAGAGAAGAAACAAGCTCATCTATAGAACCAACTCCTTGCATTCTCCCCCCAGGCAAACAAAAACTTGACTCCATTGTTCTCCCAGTTATTTCCCCATGGCTGCACTTATGCTGGGTCTCTCCCACTTCCCCTGCACCTCCATGAAAATTCCCTCCCTGCTACCAACTTGTTCAGGTGTGTTTCCCAGTTTCAAGCCCTTCTATGAGCAAGCACTGGGATTAGCTCTTTAGGAAAATCCCACTTCTAGTGAGTTCCAGCCCTGGAAACCTTGTTAATGATAATCTACACCAGTGCTAAGGCTTGTATTACAATAACTGCAGAACCTCCAAACTGAACCCTAGCCCAAAATGAGCCTACAATGCTAACCTCAACTTAAATCTGTACCCTGATATGAACACTCATTGGCTCTTATCTTTTAAAGATAGTCAAAGACAGTTGATACTAGAAAAATGCCCGATGCCTGGTAACCTTTTGAAAGTAAACTAATAGAAAATAAATAAATAAAGCAGAATTTTAATTAAGTGGCTGACTAGACTGTGGGAAATGAAAATATTCATAACAAAACATCACTGATAAATTTGTGATCAAGAAAGAAATCTGACATATTATATTGTTTAATCTTAAGGTTATTCCTGTTTGAATAGACATCTTTACAATGATTTAAAGCATCATAGAGCTATTGAGGATCATGTTGCAACTTCAGGGTATTGAAATAATATAAATCTTCAGTAAAATAAGATTAAAAAACTGGCTTAGTTGCTTTTGCTCAGATGGAAATATTTAGATGTAAGAGCATGGAAATCTGCAATGCAACCAACTTTTACTTATTGTCTTGAAAATGTAGGGAGCATTATAGAAGGAACTGATATACATTTCTAAACTAGTAAAGATTCTTTCTGCGTGGACTGTCTTCTTTGGATTCAGAGTTAGAGCTGGGTGAAATTTTTCAGACAAAATATTTTTTGCCAAAAGTACATATTCAGGCTGACAAAAAACATTTGGCAAATTGCTGTTCATTGCAGAAAAGTTTTGGCTGAAATAAAAATTGAAAATATCAAAATGAACAGCTACAACATTATCAGGAAAATTTAATTTTGGAGCTATGCTTACAAAGGGATTTAGGCACCATTCACAAAACCAGGGAAGGAGGAGGAATTGGTGGTGGTACCTCCCCACTGATAACTTTTTAGCTTCTTGGTTGTTGCTATCAATGGCTGGTGTTCTTGGATGGGTTTCTCTCAATCTTGTTGAAACTCTTCCACTTTGTATAAAATACTTGAATTTTTATTGAGCCAGAGAGAGAGACTGGGAATGACTTTATAGCGTGGGTGGTTAGGAAATTGGATGGGGAGACACCTGGGATCCCATCCCTGTTCCAGTGGCTATTCAAATATTATGCACAAAGTTGGAATAGCTTCAAAAGGAGAGACTGAGAGACACCCATTCCAGAACATCCAATATCCTAGTGGTTAGTGTGCTCACCTCACATGCTAGAGACCAGTGTTATGGTCTTTGCTCCCAAGTGGGGATTTAAATCTGTGTCCCATATCCCAGGTGAGTGCCCAGACCACTGGGCTAAAGATTCTAAGGTTGGCTGTGGGGAAGGATACCACCATCACCCTATCCTCCTCCCTGTTTCTGTGAACCTAGTCCTTCATTTCTTGTGCATTTATTAAAATAGTTTCATTTGGGGATGAACAAAACATTTTATTCGGACTGCAACAAAACTTCTCTGATTTTCGATTTGCCAAAAGCTCCAAAAAATTCAATTTCAGTTTGATTCAAACTGATTTTTTTTAATTATTATAATTTTTCAGAATGGGCAGAAAACTGAAAGATCACTTATCCATACAACTCTACTCAGAGTATTTGTCGAAACTATAATATAAAAAACAGTTGCAAAGGACAATGAAATTTCAGCAGTACTCTCTGACAAAGCCTGTTGTGTTTTCTAAACTCTGATTCCTACCCATTGAGTTCTTTGCTCAGGCTGATTCTATAACATTTGCTTAGCTGATAATTACTCATTATTGCTATTATATTATCACCATATTATTAGCAGATTGGATCCTCACTTTACAGCCTTAGTTTATGAAAAAAAACGTAACAGAAGGGATTGTTATGTAGTCTGTGTGCATGTGTCAGTCTTGTTCTGATGCAGAGGAAACTCGGAATTTGATCAGAATGGTAAGTAACAAGCTTTATGAAGCTGTGTTGTAGGACTGTGAGGTAGACAACATGGCTGACCTCTAAGTAGTGTCTTGAGCTTGTGATATCTTTACAATATGATGATTCTACTTTTGAGTGAACTCCTAATGTGTTACTAATTACTTTTAATAGTCTCAGGGTTAAAAGGGAGACACAGGAGCTCCACTGATCATTTCTAGCAATACATTATGACAAATGGCCTGTTGAGGATTATGACAAATTAGTGTAGATTAGACGAGCCCCAAGGTTGCTCTAGTCTATCCTGGAGGTGGCACAGAACCAGCTCCAGTGTCCATAGAAACAGGGAACAGCAGCAGGTTCCCTTCGTCCTGTGTGGGCCATTGTTGTTTATGAGAAACTGATTCCTTGGTATATCAGGCCTCAAGTCAAAAAGAATTAATTGAAAGTCAGGGCAATGATCATGAATAAATAGAGATATTCACTCCAGGCTAAACAGGAGCCAAAGCAACTTGAAAAGAATGTAGGTACTGTTGAGTAATGGAGAATTTTGTTTCACTGGAGTTTCTGACTCAGGGTCAGAATTTGCTAATTGAGACCTTTCCATGATCTTTAGGGCATTGCCATACTTTTGATGCAATTCCTGCAATAATAGACTAATTTCCTCCAGTATGACACTTTGGCATTTGGAAAGCAGTTTAGTTGATGTTATGACATCTTTACTTTATATCATTAATTCTGAAAGCCACCACTTCCTGGAACAATCACGTCAGAGCAAAGGCATTTGGTGGATATTTGGAATCAACCCCATAGCTACTCTGGCATGGCATT
This sequence comes from Mesoclemmys tuberculata, assembly GCA_007922155.1. Taxonomy (NCBI): domain Eukaryota; kingdom Metazoa; phylum Chordata; order Testudines; family Chelidae; genus Mesoclemmys; species Mesoclemmys tuberculata. The sequence goes on along the minus strand of ML675609.1, from coordinate 46,757,830 downwards.
GATCTGTAGATATCTAGATCTATGGATGTACACTGTGAAATGAAAATATCCTCTAAATCACTTCCTTGACATTGATTTGGAAGTTCAAGAAGCAAGATCAAATTACATAGCATGCCCCCTCCTGTGTAGACTAAAACTTGTATAAATTCTGAAACAGTTTGCTTAGGTGAACAGAAAACCGAGAGGAAAATGGGGCTTCAAATTATTTTCACTTGGATGCTGCTATTAAGTGCCACTATCCTGAATGACCCAGGTACTGTGTCTTAAATTATCAGAAGTTTTTCTCATTCATGTATAAAAAATTAAAGCATGGATTTTATTACAGGAGTATATAGATGTGACTTGTTGGGAACCAAAGACAGCTGAACCTAATAAAAGTAAAATTACTGAAAACTGCTAAATGGCTTTGTACAATGAAACTTTTACTTCAGTTTATCACTTGGTGCCATTACTAAAATCAAATCCTCAGAGATTATATTCTAAATTGGAAATGGAAAGCAGTAACGTTTGTGCTTCTTTTCTGTGTTACAAACATTGGGGGATGGGAAGATTGGAGTTTCAGAAACATCAATTTTGCAAATATTCCTTCTCTAATAGTCTGGTTTGCCATTTTAATTAGGTTGCACAGTAAATTTAAGGTTCTCAGTGTAGATAGAGATGACAAGGAGCAGAGTGTCAGAGACAAGGACATAAAGCAGCAGCATATAGGTTAAAAACAGTGAGCCTTCGTGCCTGAAACAGTGCAGTGTTTAAAGATTAGTCACAAGCTCTGTGTTTCTTCAAACTTTACATAAAAAAAACCTACCTATCATCTTGTTATCTTAAATAAGAGACTTTGATCTTAAAGGACCAGCATAGGTATTACTGATAAAGACTTGTCTATCAATTATAAGAAGTAATAGATGAATATATCAAGTTTAGGATGAAAAAGATGGTTACATTTAATTATGCCTAAAACAAAAGAAAAGCCACCTCACAGATGTGGTCACCATCAAAGAGGATTAATTTGGACTACAAGGAGGTGGTCAAATCTTAACACAGCAGAAACCTAATAATCTTTGTTCTGATTCAATGCATTCCCATTGTCATTGGACCTTACTTCACTAGGATCGGATGTGATTTATTGAGATTAGGTCTTTAAAGGCTCTATTTGTATTGCAATTGATCTCAGAGTGGGAAAATTGTGAAAAATGTATGTGGCACCTAATCCTGCAAAACAAAAATGTCAGTATCATTGAGACTACTCACCATCGTAAAGGTTTGCAGGACTGAGTCTTTGAAGAGCAATGTTGCTTTTAAAAAGAGTGCATAGAAAATATTCCAAGGGACCAATTCTATGATGCTCTGGAAGAGCTCAACTCCTACTGAAGTCAGTAGGAACTGAGGTCCTAATCTAAAGCGAATGGAAATACTTCCTTGACTTTACTGGGCTTTATATCAGCCCCTGAGAGGGCACAGCAACTCCCAATATCATGCCCTTATTGAAGAATAAGTATAAATATTTTTAAAGTGCCTAAGTGATTTGGGAGACTATATCCCGTTTTCAAAATGAATTTAGGAGTCCTAAATCCCAACCCTTTTCAGTGAGCCTCTTTGGGTATGTCTACACACCCCATGGGCGCGAGCATCCTAGCCTGGGTCAACAGAGTTGGGCTAGCAGGATTTGTGCTAACGTTCTAAAAATAGCTGCGTGAAAAGCACTTGGACGTTGCGCCTTGGATGGGAGCTCGAACTCTGAAGCCTATGCAAGGCAAGGGTGAGCTTCAGAGTCTGAGTGACAACTTCCACATGCTGGCTACTCAGTTATCATTAGTGCAAACCATGCTAGCCCAACTCTGTCAACCTGGACTGGGAGGCTCGCCGCTGTGGGCTAGGTAGACAATCCCTTACAGGCCAGATTTTCTATGGTGTTTGGATGCCTAAAGATGCAGATAACGGAATTTTCAAGTGTCCAAGTAGGTCCCAATGGAGTTTGGCACCTCTGAACTTTGTGGCTAAGACTCCATACCTTTGCCTAAAGGTTTGTTTTATGCTCTCCATGGTTTGTGATAACTTCCCAATAGCTTCAGAACATTATGTCAGATCCTTACTCGGGATGTGGTCTTGTTCCTGTTGAAATGGAATCTGGAGAGCCAAATAGGGACCATGATCTTTTTTTTTTTCTAGATGGAGGAATACTAGAGTTTTTGCTTGATCACTAAAGGTTAAAGAGCAGAAGAGACCAAGGATGCAATGCAACTTGTAAATGTTTTCACTGTAAAATGAGAAAACAAAGGGCAACAAGAACAGAGAGATTTAGCAGTGACTCTCTAAACCTGGCAAAATAATTAGGTAATACATGTACTGTAAATGGCAGAATTAATCTTCAGACAGTGGTGTAATGCAAGTAGTGTCAGGGACTGATTTAATCCAACTCACATTTTGAAATTCCTTTAGCAGTGCACAGTGGAAGTGCTGTAACTCAGTACTTTAATAGTGTTTTCACTGGTTCTGCACTCCCCCATGTATCTCACTAGGATTTCTGGGGACATAATCCATCGTCCTTTGTGCCGCAGTAATCTGAGCCACCCTATCATTCTTTCCCAGTGAATTGTAAGACAACATGTCTGTCCTTCTGGACCCATGGGGAGGCACTGAAGGACCATTAAGCACTCAAGTGATTTATCCTATGTGCTCACTGGTTACCAGCCCAAGTGAAAGCAGAACCCAGGCTCTGGCCCTTACCTTTAACCATGCATGCTAGCCCATTTTATTACAATCAATTTAAAGATAAAGACAAAGATTATATATTAGGAAACAAAAGCCACTTTACGGACACTTCCTTTATGATCACATATAAAGAAAGGCATATTTTTAAATTACTAGTTTTCTCCCACCATATATTTATATCTGAATTCCCTATTTTCCCCTTAAAATTCAATATGTTCCTAAAATTTCCTAGCATTAATACAGCCTTTTATCTTTAAAGCACTTTACAGACAGTAGCAAATTAATCCCTACAACTTCTCTGTAAGGTAGGGAATCAAGGGTATTATTTCTGCTAATTTCAGGGAAACTGAGATGTGGCATCCAAGGCCACAGAGGAAGTCAGGAATGTTTTTAGAACTCCAAATTCCTTGTTTCTCAGTCCTGTTTTCAGACCACAGCTCTTTGACAACCAATAGGTTTATAAACAAAGCACCCACGCAGTTGGTAGAAACAAGCTGGTACACCTAGTTTATAAGAGCTTTGAGAATCGATGCCTTTACTGACAGCAAACACCCATCATATCACAGGCAAGTATTCTTTGTGTCAATGAACATAGTCTGAATCCATTATTATTATTATTCCATATTACAGCTGGTTGAAACATTTTTGACCAAACATTTTCTATTTGAAAAAGGAATTTTGTCAAAATTGAAACCTTCCATGGCAATGTGCCACTTCATCAAAATTTTGTGGAAAAATTTGCCTAGACAAATCAGTTTTGACTTTGTGTCCTTTTAATAAAGTCAAAACAGTTCTTTTTGACTGTCTGTTATGACTTTCGTATTATTCATTTTAATATTATATTAATTGTGTACATATAATATTGAATATTCTATTATTTAATATTGTATATTGTAACATATTGGCTGCACATCACTGCAAATGGATATTACTTGGTACATTACATTTATTGCACCATATATATCCGCCAAAGTATATTTTTACTGAGCTACAACATCCCCCTTATTCCCAGTTATGAATCTCTTGTGCAGAGAGTGAAAAAAGTGCCAAATAGCTGTAGTGTTATGCAGTGACAGAGAATAGGATAAAACTACAAACTCTGCTTCATTTCCATTGATTATGAAATTTTATTTTTTTAAATAAATTTATGCTACCAGTAGTCCAGCTGAACTGTAGTTAGCACTAGTGGGAGCCCTAGGGTAGAGAGGGTTCTAGTGGCTTTTTATGGTTTCACTATGTTATTAAAATGGGGTTCACACCAGTGGAAGCCCTAGAGAAAGTAAAATTCTAGCGGGTCTGAGAATTTTGTTACCCCCATATTAGTTAAACTTACTGATGTGGTAGTATGCAGTTAGATTTTTTTCCCTATAATTCCCTAACGTAGAAAAGGCCTACAACCATTGATATCAATGGCAAAACTCTCCTTGAATTCAACAATTTAAGATAGGGCCATCAGATGGGATCTTGACCCAGGTTTCCAGAGGTGAAAAATTAGTGCATCAACTCACTTTTCCACAAAGCCTCAAATCTTTTAACCGACAAACTGATTCTAGTGTCTATGACCAGTTTCTATTAAGTTCTAATGACTTTTTTCTCATGCCTTTTGACAGCTTTAACCTTCACCACAGAGAACAATGTGGAAATATCTACCCTAGTACAACTGCCTGGCATTAATGAAGGTAAGGAACTATCAGACATAAAGAAGTAAATAAATACTAACAAACAAAAGAGATGCTGGAATAACTTAAACAACTGAATTGCAGTTATTAATCAGGACCAGATGGCATTCAGTGAAGAGTTCAAAATTGGTTTATAGGTCTGGGCATAAATAGAATACAGAGCCACTGGCCACAGTGATCCTAATTTTCAAACCATCCCAACCCTAGGGCTTTACACAAAAATTTCCATACAATTGCACAATTAATTTTGGAATACAAGTATCAACATGAAGAGCAGAGTATTTGTGCATGCAGTTGGCTTGCTTGACATCTAATGGGACACTTTTATTTATTTTTCTCTCTCTCTAAATTAATAAATATGATAAGATATGTGTGGCAGGGTTGTATAGAGGGATATTGCAGCTAAGTCCAAGTCTAAGGATGGAGGGAAGGAGGTAATGCCAGACTAGAGTTAGCTTCTTTCTCACTGGGACTTTTTGTCTTGCCATGTCCCCGATTTCAGAGGCACACACTCCCCTTCCTCTCCATGCTGTACACCCTCGGCTCTCCTGGAAGGCTTTCCTAGGGATGAAACCTGTGCGGGCATTTGATGCAGGCTGCTCACTTGTAGGCCTCAGATGGCTC
>ML675609.1:46718324-46743044 GCA_007922155.1 Mesoclemmys tuberculata | reverse complement strand
TATTGACCAATAGTCCACACAGAGGCCTGTGAGCGCCAGTAATCTGTGCTTCCATAAAATCCTATTAGCTCTGCAGGTTTTGGAGTTGAACCTTTGGTTCTTCTGCAAGGGGAATGAACTCATAGAGTTCATTTCAATGTCTATTTAATAAAGATGCTATTTTAATTTTGTCGTCTTTTTTCGTATTCTCAGCTGTGTCCCGTACCACACAAGGCACCAGTACAATTAGTAAGTCTTTTCTCATTTTTGCCTTACAGAATGTTCTTTTCAATACGTGATCCATGTTTATGTGCCTATTTGAAGGGTAGCCCTTAAATTCACAGTGGATTTGTTGAATTCTCATTTTGACTTGTATACATCCACACCTTTATTTTTATGGCTATAGCAGATATCCGCAGCACCAAGTGCAATATTTCTTAATCTGGATTTTATTTCTGTTTGTTCAGTAGAAAATTATTCTGGTGGTAGTTCCCTTTAAGATTTTTCTGATGCTTTTTCTAGTCCCACCACGTATAATGGTGTGAACAAACCTGTATATGTCACTTTATATAGAATCTATAGCCCCTTCCCTAGCAGATGTAATCATTTTACCTTAAACTGAATTTCTGTACCTATCATCTTTATTTATCAGTGAGCTGCTATGCCCATCTATTGCCAGACTCACTGTCACCAACATAGGCCTTTCAGTTTTCACCATTTGGGTCTGTCAGGAGGGTGATTTGGAAAGAGAAAGGATTTCCCCAGAATCAGTATATCTCTTAGTTGATCTGTTGGTGTTCTTTTCCCCCTGAGTAAGCTCCTCTGGGTTGATCAGGTTTTATGGGGAGTTTGCATTTTGACACCCATATTGCTGACCTGTTTACCACCCCCAGGGAATAACTATGGCCCCAAATGGTATTCAGGAACCATAATCATATTGTATTAATGGACTATATCGAAACTAACTAACCCATTGTAATTAATTAATTAATCTAAGATATGATTTGGTCTGTACTGTAGCTACTGTGCTTCCTTGCTTCAGCTAAAAATTCTGTATCTAGTTTACAGATTCCATTGACTATTACTCATCTGTGTCTTTATTCTTCCTCATCTTTGTTTGTCTTTCATGATTACTTTGCATCAGGAGCAACAGGTATTTATTACTTCGTGTTAATGTAGTTATTGGATTCCTTCAATATATTTCCTTTTAAATACTATTACTGTATGATTTAAAACACAAAATAAACATTTTTAAAATAGTGTAGTATTTTAAACACAGTATTTGAACAGCTGGCTCCACTGACCTACTGTTTGAATGTCTAAGAATGTCCCGGCTGACAAAAATAGATAATAAAGGAGAAAAGCTTTTTTCAATAATTCTCAGAAATTTACTGAGCTTTAATGTGGACTACAGTTTTTGAGAAGGTGATTTGTATTTTGGCCAAATTCTATTAACCGTAACAACCTGACAAGACAATGAACCCTATTTGAAGCCATATACCATCCTAGAGCCAGGGAGAGTTAAAATAAAAACTCCACTCCCAATTTTTTGTCCATTTTCTGTGCTAAATGATAGTGTGGATATTAGAAACACAGGGTTTCTGACCCTGCTGAAGTCAGTGGAAGATTTGACATAGACATCATGGGGCCAGGATTTCGTCCTAAATCTTTTACTCAGCATCTTCCATTCTATGGTATTGGTCATGTTTTCTTGTAGTATTTGCATAGTAAAAGCCTCATGTACCCTGTATCTGCCATCAAGAGAGCCAGAGACCTTAGTGGATGTATTATTTGTGGATCAATGACAGCAGAAATCAGAAACATTGTGATAGCTTGCTACGTTTTTGAAAATTCACTTCCCTGCTTTTCCAAGCCCCATCATTGAGACTGGTGAGTGAGGAGGACAGGTGCTCAGCTCGAGTTGAAGTCTCTTACCATGGAATCCTGGGAACATTTGTGATGCTGGCTGGGACACACAAAACACAGAAATTTTGTGCAGGAAGCTTGGGTGTGGACTGGTTATGTCAGCCCCAATTAATGCCCCTTAGGGTGAAGGCTCAGGAAGTAACTTCCTGGATGATGTGCAGTGCAAAGGGGAGGAATCTGTGGCAGTATTATCATAGAAGGTGGCCTAGACATAACTGTGGCCATCAAGAAAATGCCAGTGTAATATGTTCACGCACTTCAATGGGCTTTGGATCAGACCCCATGTTAGATTTCCCTAAGGTGTTCATTTTTTGAACTAATATGTATTTCCAAGTTCAGTGCACCACTTGAATTACATAGCCCATGAAATGATTAGATCATGGGTTGGGGTCTCCTTGCCCAATGGGCCACATTTTTTAAAAGGGCATCTAAATTGTAACTACAAAGTATCAGCAATTGTATGCAAAGAGTTAATGGAACTTGGAAACTCCTCTCAGGATGCAAAAAGAGGTATTCCTCCCCTTTTCAATTTTCAAGCAGCTACTCTTTTTTCATTACGGTAGTCTTTGGAAATTGATGGTAAATGGCAGCTCTATTCATCAGAACATTTTCTATTAATATTTTCAAAACCCTAATTCAGTTGATTATACTGTATACGTTAATTGATCACACTATAATCATAATAGTAAATAATGCATGAACTCTCATGAACTAGCCTTAATTTTTGCCTTTTGTTATCTTCATGTGTAGCTCTTCCCAGTAATACTGCAGCACCCAAGAGACCTGGTAATATTTTTTTATCCTTCTTTTACTACTGTACTGTAAGCTTGGATAAGAGAAACTAGTTAGGAAAGTCTTGATTAGGCCATTTCATTTGTTGTCTGTTGCAACTATTAGGCATGTTTGGACCCCTAAGGCTTTCCCTTACAGTCACTTTCTGCCTTGGAGGCTGTTCGAGACCATAAGTGATGGCTGACTTTCTTGTTTGACCTAGTAATACAGTTTTAAAATTCCACATATTCTATGGTCCCATTACTCACTGTGGTGCCCAGTCCCAAAGAATGCAGACTTTGTTCTGCAGTGGCAGAGACCAACAGTAAGATGGCAGATATGCTGAGCTCCCACAGAAAAGAATCTTCATCGTTAGGGAGCTTCAGAGAAGGTCCATCATGGAGGATAGCCAAGGAGTGGGAAGGGGATCAGAAAGCATCTGTGAACCAATCAGGGAAGGGAGGAAAGTCAGAAATAGAGGGAAAAATTTTGAGATCCATTAGAGAAGGAAAGGTGGAGGACATCTGAAGACAATGGGGAAGCCAAAGAGGGATGCAGATTGTCCAGGTAAACTGACTCATTAAATGTTTTAAGCAATCATCAAACTATACAGAAACAGAACAGATTTTGGTAACAGCAGGTTGTTCTGGTAGAAGGAGCTATGCTCAGCAGTGTGCACCAAGAGGGGGAGCCAGTCTGCACTTGTGTACTTTATCATCAAGCTAAGTCTGCATTTTTAGAGTGGTTTTCATATGGACTGGTAGGCTGGTTAATTGAATCCCTGTTCACTGCACATTGCTGGAGCGGGTGTAACTGCTATGGCCTAACTCTGAGCTCACTCTGTTAGGTGGTATGTATTAATTCCATATAGAAGATAGGCAGGGGAAGTGAACTTTCAATGGTGTCAGTCTTATCAGTAAAGAAAGGGAAAATTCATTTTCCCTCTACCCAACTGTTATTTCCAGGCTAGTTAATATTATGCAAGGTCAACTGCTTTTATTAACTACTGCATTTTTATACATGCTTCAATACTGTGTATTGATATTCAAATTTCCCCTCATCTAGTGACACTTTCATGTCTGCCAGAATACATGCGTGCAGTTATTAGAAGAGACTATATCATGTCAAAAGGCTATTTTTCGTGGAATGTTCATTTGAATGACCCGACTTGTGGACCAGTGGTTACAAAATACCATGTTATATTCCGTATACCTTATGATGGCTGTGGTACAAAAAGTGAGGTAAGAGTTTACACCTGAAAATACTGTATCTCACAATAACTTGTTAAAATTACTTATGAAAGAAAAGTTTTCAGAGAAACTCTGTGTTCTTAAAATTCCCAAAAGATTCCTGTTGGGAAAGAAAACACTGTAAAATTTATGTCACAATAAAGTTTTGTGAGAACCAACATTTTGGGGATTGAACTGTGGCCTCTGAGAGCTGACAGAACAAGCTGTTCCAACTGGAGCTAAGAGCCAAAGTTCCTTAGCCAGCCCTGTAATAGACTCATCCTCTATGGATTGGGTACAGAGGGGCACTTCTAACACACACAGACAAGTGAGTTGTAGTTGTATCAAGAAATGCATGTATTGGTAAACATAACGCAAAGGAAAAGTTCAAGGGTCCAGTCCTGGTCCAGATTAAATTAGTGCTTAAATTACAGACTTCAAGGGAAGCAGAATCAGACGTTACAGATGGGAAATGCATATTAGATCATTCAGTCCATCTCTCTGCCTGTACACACTTCTCCCCTGCAGTACTTTTCCCAGTGTTTTGCCCAGTCTAGTTCAAATATTCCACACAATGGCTCTCCCTCCACAACCCTCAAGAGGTATACTTATTACATTTTTCCTTCATATTCAGCCTAAATTTTCCCTCTGTTAATTTCATGCAAGGCCAATGATCTAGCACAAAAGGGCATCTAAAAGTATTCATGATGAAACCACATTTTTACTTGTACTCAAACAATTCACTGCTGGTTCATCTGACTTTCTGATAATTCGTGTACTGCATTTTTGCTCTCTAGTTTGTAATATTTCAACAAGACTTTTGAAACATTGCACTCCACATTTTATGTAATGTTTTAACAGGTAAATAATGGGACTATCAACTATTCCAATACTGTCAGAGCATCCACTTCTGGTAATGTCATCACCAGGACAAAGAATCCTCAGTTACATTTCACCTGCAGAATGGACCAGAGCATGATGGTAGACATCATGTACACTATCAACCTGTCCAACCCTTTAGAAACTGATGAAATTCAGTATGGACGATTCAATGTGAATCTTTCCTTTTATGAATCATCATCTTTTTCAACCCCAGTGAACGATTATCCATACTTCGTTGGCCTGAACCAGGACTTATTCATTCAAGCCACCCTCTACAGCCCTGATCCAAATCTGATGTTGTTTACAGACACATGTGTAACATCTCCTGATTCCCAAGACTTTATGACTGTGAAATATGATTTAATCAAGAGCGGGTAAGGAAAATATTGAACCCATAGTTTAACAATTTTTTTTTATATAATATAACGGACCACATAGGGGACAACAGCAGGGTTTGAATCTGGGACTCATAGTCCTAAAAGCCTCTACCACTTTAAGATAAAGGAATGTATTCATTAGCTAGTTAAAGTAGCCTTTTATATGAACCAGCCAGTAGAAAGAATGACACTTCTCATAGTGTGGATTACATATAGTTTCATATCTGTGTTCCGCTTATGGAAGAATTTAGAAAGAGAAACTAGATGGGAAATTTCTGTAGAGATTTTAAACTGTATAAAAATTGTTGGAAGAGAAAAGCACAGGTTTGGATTTCTCTTTTTTTCTCTTTTTTTTAGAAAATCTAAATGGGAAATAAAAAATAACATTAGAAAGATAGCACGGCTCTTTATTCATATTTTTGAAAGATGCTGTCCAAAAGTATTCTTTTAAATCCCAATGGGTGTTTTCAAAATGTTTTTGCACTTATTTAATTACATACACTCCATCTCTGTGTATTTAGGATTTTCATACTGTGAATGTTGATTAACTTTGTTGTTCAAAATGCATAAAGGAAAGCTCCAGTCAACTTATGGTGCAACAAAGGTACTTATTTTAAGCAGCACAAAGACAAGTGACATAATGAAATATCTATATTGTACTATTGAGACTAATTTTATGGTTTTTCTTTTTCTCAGGTGTCCAAAAGACGATACCTACGCTAATTACTATTCACCAAACAAAAAACTTGTTCAGTTCAAATTTTCAGCCTTTCAGTTTTTTAATGGATACTCTACAGTTTACCTTCAGTGCAAAATGGTGGTGTGCAAGGTGTATGATTATTCTTCCCGCTGCTACCAGGGCTGTGCAACTAGGAACAAGAGAGAGACAAGCTCTGACCAGGAAAATGTGGCAGTTGTTGGGCCAGTGAAGCTCAAGTAAAAAAATCTCAGTAACTCAGATGGGCATCCTGTCCACTTAATATAATGTTGTATCAATCACTTTTAACATAAAAAAATGGGTTCATTGCATATCTTCCTGCTACTGAGTTCTTGAAGTGCATATTTACCAATATAGAAAACGCCTTAATAGACAGAGTACTTACTTCGTGATAGTATACATCTGAATATATTCCTTATCTGCTTTTACCATTCCCTAATTTCAAATCTTTTTAATTGACATTCCAGATGTGAAAAAGCTTATACTTCTCTTCAGCAAATAATAATGATTTTCTGATCTAGACTTTGTAGTCACTGTCTTTTTGTGTTTATTCAACTTCCCTCTATTTTTACGTCATATTACCACTGTATAACTTGAATGTTAATCAGTTTTAAACTATAACATACATTACAATCATATAAGCATTGTACTGTATAACTCACAATGGTTCACAATGAAGTTGGGGAAAAGGTTGAGGTACAGGACCAGACTATTATCACTTTGGGTATGTCAACACTGCAGACAGAAGTCAACTTACTTAAAGTTGACTTTCACCCTCTGATTTTTAGAAGTCACTGGAGCGTGTGCACACCATACTGTTTGCACCTGTCTCGTGCATTCACTCACCACGCTTGTGTCAACATTCAAAGCACTACACTGTGGGTTGCTATCCCACAGTGCAACTAGCCACGGTGGCTGTTGGGACGAGTTTCATCGTCCCATGATGCAACGCTCCTTCCCCCTCCCTTCTTCTCCCAAACAAACAGAAATCCGATTTTAGCGCCATTTGTTTATGCCACACGCTCACCATTGCTGCCGAGACATGGCGCCACCAGCTCAACTCTGCACTGTTATTTTGAGCATCACAAATACATCACGGCTTATCATTGAGTATTTTCAAAGTAGAGCAAGAAGGCAACTACGATGCCACAGAGGCTGCCCTGCTACAAGCCATCAAGCGGAACAACTCCCAATTGCTGCAGGCCGTAACACATCATCTGCAGTCTGTGGAGTGCCAGTTGCTCGGAGCTGGCCCCATTCCGGAAGCATGTGAATACTCACTTGAGACAAGCTCTGACGGTGGAGAAGAGAGTTGCGATCGCTCTGTGGAAGCTGTCAACTCCCGACTGTTACCAGTCGGTTTGGAATCAATTCGGAGTCAGTAAATCTACAGTGGGCACTGCCGTGACTCAAGTGTGTAGGGCCATCAATAGGCTTCTGCTAAGAAGGATAGTGACTTTGGGAAATGTGCAGGATATAGTGGATGGGTTTGCTGTAATGGGGTCCCCAAACTGAGAGGGGGCCATTGATGGGACGCACACCCCTATCTTAGGGCCTGCCCACCGAGCAACCGAGTACATAAACCGCAAGGGGCACTTTTCCACTGTCCTGCAGGGCCTTGTGGATCACAGGGGTTGTTTCACTGACATCTATGTGGAGTGGTCTGGGAAGGTGCATGGCGAGTGCGTATTTTGGAATTTGGGACTGTTCTCTAATATGCAGGTGGACACTTTCTTCCCTGATCAAAAATTCACATTGGGGGTGTGGAAATGCCCTTAGTGATCCTGGGAGAAACTGCTGACCCCTTGCTCCCTTGGCTAATGAAGCCATACACTGGGCACCTTGACAATGACAAAGAGTGTTTTAAATAACAGGTTAAGCACTTGCAGAATGGTTGTTGAATGTGCGTTTGGGCGTTTAAAAGCCAGCTGGAGGAGTCTCCTCACTAGGCTGGACATGAATGAGAAGAACTTCCCGTTAGTGATATCTGCATGCTGTGTTCTTCATAATGTGTGTGAAGCAAAGGGCGAGAGGTTCCCCCAGGGTTGGGCTGTGGAGGCAGAAAGACTGGCCGCCAATTATGAGCAGCCAGATGCCAGCAAGACACTGAGAGCTAACCACAGAGTGCTTTGCATTAGGGAAGCTTTGAAAAGCAGGTTCTGCAACAAGATGCAAGACTATCGCAGATTAGAAAGAGGAAAAAAAAAATCAAGAGATGACATGTTTGGTAAGCTCATGAACGGCTCCGCGGCCACAGAGACAGAGCTCAAAGCGTGGCGGTTGACCTTTCCCCAGAATATGGACATGGACAGGGAGAGTCGCAGAGAAATGCAGGAGCATGATCGCAGTACCATGCAGGAGATGCTGCGAATCATGCGTGACCAGGCAGACATGCTCCGGCAGCTTGTGGAGCTTCAGGAGGAGCAGAGGCCAGATAGAGTCCCACTGCAGCCCCTCCATAGTGCTCCTCCGCCTATTGCTTTGCTGCCCTGACTCTCCCCCACCCCCGAGAGGTACCAGAGGAGAATGGCCAGGCTGCAGTATGTGATGCACTCCACCCCAATGGAGGCAAGCAGAAAGCAGTGGTGGCCCCGCTCACAGCTGGCCTGAAAGCAACCACACTACCCCTTGAGACTGTGAATGAACATGCCCCACACCCCTCATGACTTGAATGTTCATAAATTAAAGTTGGCATCATTTCAACTCGTTTCTTTATTAAATCATATCTTGTTTGCGAGGGATTTGGAGGGTACTGATATTGATGGTGGGGGGGATGTTGATTTTCCATGATACTATATTGTAGCATGATGTGCATGATTTTCCAAGAGTGCCTCTTATGTTTACACAGCTGTGTAACCCTCTTTGTACTCAGAAAAGTCCACACTACCACCCCCTCCTCCTCTTGAATACCAACACACCTGGCTTCCATGGTTTAAGCGAGGGTTATGGTAGGAACACATCTGTGGCACTAGCAGGAGCATAGGTGCTGAAGGGTTTGTAACACCAGCTTTCTGCTTCTTAGTAGGAAATACTGAGAATGCAAATGACAGGTTCAATCCAGGAAACCACCTATACTATTAATATTTAAATCATATGATACATCCTGGAGTGGAAGAGATTAGTCATATGCTAATTACATCACATCCCCCCAGGAGAAACAGGCACATTTAAAGGAATAGAAATTCCTTGAGTCGTATTTGCTTTCTCACCTAAGGCAGGGCAAGGCTAGGGTTGTTTCTCCTTCCTTTCCCCTGTAGGAGTAGAAGGGGATTCACCTCCAAAATCATTAGATTGCCAAGAGCCTGGCGGACAGACCTATGTCTGTGGAGTCCCTGTTCTCCTCTACTGCCTCCCGAGAGCCTCCATATCCTTGCAACACACCTCAGACACTATTATCATGTATAGAAAGCTCAGACTAGTGATCCCTTTAGCCACTGACAAATTAGGGTGCATCTACACAGCGAGAAGCAGCCCACAGCAGTGAGACTCAGAGGCTGGGTCAACAGACTTAGAGCCAAAGTTCCAGCCAAAGCCTATCTATGCAACCACTGTTAGCACTGCAGCGTGAGCCCCATCAGCTCAAGTCTATTGACCTGGATTCTGAGACTTGCTGTCATGGGGCTGTTGCACCCTGTGTAGATGTACCCTTAGTGGCTAACTTATGCTGTGAACAAAAAGGGTTTATAGTCCTTGTGATGGAGTATATTCCCCACACGGGCCCTTTGAGGATAAATTAAGCCAGGCAGGCCTAATTAACCAATTAAGCAGCAAATGGAGAGATGTAAGCTATAACGAGGCCACTAATTAGAAGCAGGTTCAGCTGGACAGGAGCAGAAGTGGCCTGCATGAAGCTAAGGAGCTGCAGGGAAAGAGGAATCTGCAGACACTCTGTGAGAAGAGGGAGAATGGGCTGGCAAACCCAAAGAGGGAGGGAAACTAGTTATGTAGGAAGAAGCCCAGGGAAACAACAGCAAGGGATAGGACCATATAGGCCCTTGCTGACTGTTCTTGGGTTCCTGGGCTGAAATGCAGTGTAGAGGGTGGGCATGGGTTTTCCCACCAGCCACTGGGTAGAGGTATGGTGCATTGGAGATATCAGCCAGACAGCTGGTCTGGAAGAACTGCCATTTCCGCAGAAGGGAAGGAAATTAGTGACCTGCCTGGAGGGCCAAGCCACAAACCAGAAGCTGTTGCTCTGAGAGCAAGAGAGATGCAGACTGAGAGAACACAGCTAGAGAGACAGCTGAGGAGGGTACAGCACCTGGCCCAGCTAATCCATAGGACAACAAGAAGGAGGCACCACAAGCAGTGAGGGAACCCCGTCACAGTTTCCCCTTAATTCCAGTTTCATTTTTCACGTAACACACTTCTCAGATTTTAAGTTAACCATCTCTTCACATTCTATTATTTCTTTTCACCAGCGACAACTATGTCAACACTAAAAATAATGGAGAAAGCATGATTTGAAGTCTACCAATCGTAAGTATTTTGCCTCACTAACAAACCGTTAGGCCAATAGTTGAATGGTATTAATGGGGATCTCATAGGAGTCATGTCCAGCTTTCCTCATCCCACAGAGGATTGTTTTGATGCAAGGTCTTTTTGGAAAGTTGTGGAAGTTTCACTAAACAAAGGGGAAGCACACCTCCCTAGAGCCCACGAAATTCTCTGAAGTGCAAAGTGATCAAATCTCTTCAAAGTTTTCTGAGACAATGTCTCCAGTGTTTCTCCTGAGGCACTGTAGCCTCTGCACTACCTCTTCCTCAGGCCAAAATCTGGTCATTCATGACAATGGTTTGTTCACCATACATCATTCTCAGGATAATATCCAACTGACCTAAAATTCTCCACAATATAGAGAAAAGCTACATTTATAACCTGAGAAATACCTGGTTCAGAACACCATCCATGTTTCCAACCTCACACACTAAATCCTTCAGCCATGGAAGGAGAGTTCTGACTCCCTTTCTTGGCTACACAATCATGTTTACAGTAGTGTTATGTTATACAAAAGCATTCCTGCTAGCTTCATACAAACTAAGTCCACTTCACTCGATTTTCTATCGCTGAATCCTTTTCATTTAATACTATACAACAAATAGCAATAAACCTATTAGTAAAAACAGGACAAAACTGGACCAAACACTTCCCAGAAAATCAGCCTACTAACAATGTTCTCATTAATTCACAAAAGACGACACAGCATCAATGAATTGGGCCCTTCTGTGAACATTATTTTTACTAAGCTCTATAGATAGCAAGTGAAAACATCCTAGCAACAATTTAGAATTGTTATAATACCTGAACAGCGAGGGTCCTGTGGCACCTTAAAGACTAACAAATTTATTTGGGCTTAAACGTTCCTGGACAGAAACCTACTTCGTCAGATGCATGAAGTGGAAACTTCAGTTGGTAGAGACTAGGAGTGGCTATGCAGTCTCGACAGTGAGAGAAGACAAGATTTCTAAATGAAGATATATGGCTATTTCAGTTAAATGTTTAGGAAAAATAGATCTCAGCTTGGTGGTTGGCAAAGTAACAGGAAAGAATGATTATACAGAATAAAAGTATTGCTTTTGCAGCTTCAGCAGAGAACTCAGCTCTTCTCCATTATTTTATTTCAGCTGACGGGCATTCATCAGATTCATTTTCTTCTGCATAGCATCTTGCACACACTGTGAATATCATTACATAAAATGGTCTCATTTAAATACTATCTCCCTGTCAATATCTTAGAAATATATCTAGCATGCAGATCTGATTTTATTGCAGTCTATTATTGTCCCACCACTAACTCCGGCTTATTAGGAAAAGCATGAGGTTGTTCCAAACCCACATTTGAGTATTCTTCAACTGCTCTCTGTGGGTTTCTCTAGAAAGGCAATTCTTACAGAGAATTTTCTGCTCAACTATTCCTTTACAGGGCCCGGAAAAGCCCAACAGTAAGTATAATTTTATCTTTGCGTTCTAAACCTATAGGTGTACTTGAGATGCTGAAATTAACAAACACCTGACTCTCCTGAATCAGCCCTCTGTTGTTTTAAAGCTTAGGGCACTGTTTCCTAACCCTAATCACAAACATGTCATGTGCATCATGGTGTTATCTCAAAAAATCCACTGCTGTGCTTTTCTGCCCAGAAACGGAATCTGACGTTTGGGGTTGTTTCCAAAACTGGTTTCTGAGCTGCAAAAGCAATATGCAGCCAGTACAATGGTGCAGCAGATGGGAGAATCAAGGCTTAGAAATCCTGGTTTTAACCCAATTTCTGAAACACGTTAGAGAAAGTTAAGTTTCAGTTCAATGCCTTTTCCTCATGAGAAGCACAGGGAACATGTTTGTTTGATTAGAAAAGCCTGATCTTTGGCAAAGGACAAACACTTATTGCTCATCACAAACCTGCCTTTCACTGCCTTCTTAAAAGTTGATGCTATTTTAAACCTAAAGCTGCATTCTAAGACAAACAGGAAATGATCCTCATGAACCTTGTATTTAAGCAGTAGCATGTTAACTTTTTTCTTTCTTCACTGGCAGCGTCCCTTACTTGCTTTTCACGCATGGTAACAATTGTTCTAATTAAATCTTATCTGTATTCACTTGGCTATAATAATGAGATGACTTCCAGCTGAATGATCCAACTTGCAGACCAATTGCATAAATCCAGTGCTATTTTCCTTCCCATTAAGCAGCTGTGAATGGTGTGTGAACATCCTAATCATATACTTGCTTTCATGTAACTATTTGGGTGCTCAACCAGAACCATATTTTCTTTTCCTAGTAAATTGTAACCTAGGGATCAAGGATTCCCTATATAGATGGAAGTAAAGGAGTACCTCATCTCAACCAAGGCTATGCTCAGCTGCTTGTATGACTACTAGACTATGCTTACTCCTATGCATGGTAGTTGTAGCCATGTCAGTTCCAGGACATTAAACAAACAGTGGGTGAGGTAATAATTTTTATTAGACCAACTTCTGTAGGTTAGAGAGAATCTTTTGAGACACCGAGAGCTCTTCTTCAGGGGGAAAGGTACTCCCCATGTCACCGCTAAATGCAAGGTGGAACAGATTGTTTATTGTTTAGCCATGATTTGAAAATCTTAATTGGTTCTATCTTGACAATTTAACAAAATGTGTGTGTAGCTCATCATTGCTTAAAGTAGCAGCATAATTTTAAAAAGATAATATTTCAGATATAGTCTTATAATCTTCTTTACAAAACAAGGGGTAATATTTCACTCTTTTTTAAATCTATTTTTATGGGAAAGCTTTTAATATGCAGGATCAGAACCACAAATAATTGAAACAAAGCTAGGTTAAGTCCTCCTAAACTTGACACACACAAAACCAAAAATAACTATGGAAAGGACAGAAACATGGAAAAAACAACCATGCAATAAACAAGGGGAAAATTATAATTAAAGCTGGATATTTTTATAGGTTAAAATCTGAATTAGCTCACAGATTAAATGAGACTTTGATTATTCTGATGTAGTATCTTATTAACATTTAGCTCTTGTAAAACTACCACACAGAGTGTTAAGATTAGCTGTGTGTTCAGCAAATATCCAAGACCAGTACTGAGAGGCTAATTTAAGTCAGATTAAACAGCACAAGAAGAATCACAACACTAGCCAGTGCTACGTGCTATACTTTAGCTTTATTTGCACGTGAAACTTCACTTGCTATATGCTTTAAAAGGTCTAGATCTCAATCTCGTATTTAATGAATGTTCATCATTAGCCATGCTAGCCAATTAATCTAAATAACAATGCTTTACTTTATAATAAGTAGTATACTGTATTTTTTCCTTGTGATGCTTAGTGTGCTCAATCCTTCTCTCATTTATTTCAACGGGTGCAAGATCAGTCCCCATATGCAACAAACTGCCAACACACACAGGATGAAACCATCCCAGTCCCAAAGAAAATAGATATTCAAAGCACTGGAGATAAACAGTAACTAATTATTCTTCACAATATCCTTCCAAAGAAAGTTAGTAGTCTCATCCTCCAAACTAAGGCAAAGAAATTATGCAATTGAAATAAGACTATACAGCAAATCAGTAGCAGAGCAGGATAAAAACCCTTGAGTTCCTGATTCCCAATCAATGGACACATGCTTCCAAAGCATGCTGATTCTGAAAATGTCTTCCCTATTGGTCTAACCATTCTATAAACCAGAATTTGTTCTTTACTTTTTCAAATGTAACTTGCTAAAATTTCCCCTTTAAAGCATAAACAGAAATATACATTGATTATATATGAATATAAAAGGTATGAATACTGCAAATTATAGCATGAATTCTACATTGTACTGTGAACAATTCTTTATTGGGTAAATGACACGTTTCAAGGACAACAAACTTAAGAGGTCTCTTTTTAGAAGACCCTGAGAATAGAGAAATAAGTGAAGTCTAATATTCTTCTTTGACTATAACAATTGCCCCATATCCATCATAGAAGTATTTTCCACACACTTGGCGAGAGAATAGTTGAAAATGTATCACTGAAAACTGTACACTAGACATGCTACTTGTCAGCACGCAAGGCTAGAAAGGTTTGTCCAATCTTCTCTTCTGAAAATCTACTGGATTTTACAAATGACACTTTTTCAAATTTTGCTAGGAGCAAAAGGGAGTTGGATCCATCAGCTCATGCTGGGCATTGTCTTGGGCTGCTGTAGGGGTCTAATGAGTTCTGTCTCTCATCAGAATAGCTCTGAGGAGTCATTTAAATGCAGCATAGTTCAAAAATTCAAAATATTGTGTTGAATTCTTTAGGATATAAATTGAGAGGATGCTAAGGGTGTTATCCCAGTTGATTCTGTCTTCTAGACCTCTTGTACAAGATGCAGACACTTCCACACCAAGGGTTCCCTAGTTTCAGTACATTTCCAGCAGATATTCGTGCCAATGCATGTTTGATCAGGAATGATTCCCACTACATGAAGTGGATAATTTAATTGAACAGCTTCAGCACAAAGATTAAGATCCATTGAGCCACCATTGATCTTTCTGGAGATGAATATCCAGAGTGCTATAGATTGGGTCCTAGAGTTATCATATTTGTAAACTTTTATCAGGATCCTTGAAGTAATCATAGAATCATATGACTGGAAGGGACATCAAAAGGTCATCCAGACCAGTCTCCTGCACTCATGGGAGGAGTAAGTATTATCTATACCATCCCTGACAGGTGTTTGTCTAACCTGCTCTTAAAAATCTCAAATGATGGAGATTTCACAACCTCTCTGGGCCATGAATTCCAGTTACTACCCTGGCAGTTAGGACATTTTTCCTAATGTCCAACCTAAACCACCCTTACTACAATTTAAACTCATTCTTTCTTGTCTGATCCTCAGAGGTTAAGGAGAGCAATCTTTCTCCCTCCTCTTTGTAACGACTTTTTATGTACTTGAAGGCTGTTATGTCCCCCCTTAGTCTTCTCTTCTCCAGACTAAACAAACAAACACCCAATTTTTTCAGTCTTCCCTCATAGGTCATGTTTTCTGGACCTTTAAGAAATAGAACACGTGATTCATAAGTCTGGAATTCTATTTAAGTAAAAATGCCCATACTTAAAGCAAAAACAGAGAAGATCATGTTTCTCAAAGGAAGACATTGCCTTTATCTCTGTCAAGCCAGCTGCTTGTAGAACATCTGTAATCTCTACCAAAGCTGTAGACAATGGTGAAGGAGGACTCTAAGCCACCGTTCTACCTCCCTTATCTTGGAGCAACCATAATAATGTAGGGTCATTCTTCTGGTTCAGGATTGCCCTAATGCAGCAGCTCCTGTCCCATCAGACTCCCTATATAAAACAGTTGCCCCTTTAGGTTTCTGCTGCTACTGTGGGCTGAAGTTCTGACCAACCCGCTACACTAAATCCATCCAAGCATCTGCATGCTTGTTTTGAAATAAGCATCGCCAAGGCAGGTCCATAATCTAGCTCACTGAAAATAGTCAATCCACTTTCCATACTGTGCTTCAGTTCAGCTTCATTTTAAGCCATAACAAATAGTGATCCTGAACTGACATGTTAGAGGGAAAAGGCTCCTTTTCTTATTACCCTTTAACCAAAAAAGAGTTAAAATAAACTCAAACTAAATTAAACTGAATTATGTTCTATTAGCTACCCATCACTAGAAGAATAAAGCACAGAAAACAATGAAGTTATTTAACAAATAGAAAAACTCATTTTATTTAGAGTGTATCTTTCATAGTTCAAGTAGAGGTTGACAAAATGTATTCCAAGCAGCTTTTCAGAAATTTTTAACCAAGTAAGCCACAAAAATACATATAAAATTACATTTATGAAAAATATTGATATTCTCAAAGATTACAGATCTTTTGTAACACTAACACTTAGTGTACAATACTGGGTAGAATTACAGTAAAATACAATAGACATCTGAAAGGTTTACGTTTAGTTTAATAAATATTAAGCTTTGTAAAGACATCAAAATAAATACTTGTCCCTGGAAAGTCTTTATATTGGGGTCCTGTATCTTTCAAATATTGTTTCTCTCTCTCCATTTGAGATTCCTTCTCCAGAATCATAGCTTTCTGGTGACATTTTGTTCAATTTGGAGTTTTGAACCATGTCCATTAACAGAACAACTTTAGTATCTAAGTGTTCCTGAAGTTTCTGCATACTTAGATCAATATAATCCATTAGTTTTTTCTCCATCTGTTCCATATTTTTGGATATGATCTTTTCCAGGTAGGAACAAATACGCTGCTGTTCCATTCTGCAAGAAATGTAAATACAAATAATTGGTCACTTTTTTTTTTAATATGGATTCAGTAATCACGCTGGCTAACTGGCATAAATGGAGATCCCAGCGCCTCAAGGAAGGGCACAGAAGTTTTGAACCATCAATGGGTTTCTTCGAATATGCAGTCATTAGAAGAGATACTTTTGATGTTACAGTCTAAATATAAATACTTAGATATTAATACAATTTTAAACACAAGCTAGGAAATACAAATATTCATCTTAATCCACCCTCGCTACACAGATGGCCTAGTTTTGTCTAAACGCATACTGTGCAACATACATTAGTCAGGTACATATTATGTAAGGGCAAGATTTGCCCTATTGTATTTCAGAGTGCGTACATTCACCTGCACAACTAACCAACCAAAATGCTTTCTATGTACAGTGTGTAAGAGTTAAGGGTACTATGCCAATCTTTACTTTTCCATTTGCAAATTTGTGTTTAATGTAATCTTACCTCAATATTTAAAGTGGTAATTTTTAAATATTTTTTGTTGCTTTTAAGAAAAAAAGGTTAGCACACTAATTTGTACTAATTTCATTTTATGCTTCCATATCTACATAATTAGAAAAAAATTAGGGTATTCTCGGAAAAATAGTAGCACAAAAGCCACACAAATCATATCCATATTATGGATTTACATTTTTTAATGATAGTATTTATGGGAGTACTAAACAGTAGAAAAAAATCATTTGCCAGTGAAAACCAATTTCATTTTTTTTGCGAAGTGGCAGAGTAGACATCAGTTAGGACTAGCCAGTTACAAGTTTCAACTTTCTGCCATTTGTGTTTTAAAAAAGGGCGATCTTAATCATTTTGTACATATTTAAATGCAAGAGCTATATTTGCCCCCTTTTAAATGTCTTAGAAATTAACAAATTGTACTAAAATTTTCCAAGATATTCACCATACCCAAACCAGCAAACAGGAAAAAAAAAATCCAAAAACTTGCTAAATCACTTCCCATGAGTAACCAATGCAACGTCATGTTTCTGTCAACCTGCAACGGAAAGTAGCTAAAGTCCTGTCGTTTTTTACTGCTGCTATTCAGAACCCTCTGGGCAGCAGTGTCAAGAAACTGATCTTCAATCTGATGATACTTGGGAAAGATAAGAGCTTTTGCTTTTTCACCAGGTCAGAGGACCCAAAAAATGAAGACCAGCAGGGGAAGGATAGAGCAGTGAGGACACCCCATTCCTACAAGTTCTGAGGGAAAGAGAATGCACTTCTTACTGCTTAGCAGCCATAGAGGGTTTGGAAGCCAGGCTTCATATTTATCACATGTAGGCATAGGCTCACAAATAAAAAACGGAGCCATCAAGCAGAATTCAAGTAAAAAGCCCAGTTAAGGAACACCAGCACTTTCTCCTTTCCTGGCAGCTGGAGATGTCCAAACTCTCAGCAGGGTGCTGCCACCTATAAAGTACTCCTTTTCCTTTCCATCACCTTTCATATCTTTAAACTATTATGTATCTAGTAACATGGGAGAGGAAAAGTAGGAGAGATTGATGGGCTAAGCTAAAGAGAAGTATACTAAGAGATTTTAGTAATAGAAGTGGGAGGAGAAAAAAATAGGAGGAGGAGGAGACAGTAGATAATGTAGGAAAAGGAAGAATGTGATAGGAGAAGACGAGAGACATCTAGGATAATGCAGAAAAAGGTAAACCACGATCAGCTGCTGGAAAGAAGCAAGGAATAGTATGATGGTAATAATGAAAGCCATTCTATTTAATACATTTCAAAATGCCGATCCACACTGATAAATAGGTGTTTTATTCTTAAATTGCAGTGGTGTGTGGTCTTGGAGGGTTGTCATGGCAATAGTGAAAAAAATACTGCTACCAACCCGCACAGTCCACAGGTTAGGAGGAGTTGGGTTAGTGTATCAAACCTAACTTACCCAGCAGTTTGAATGCCTTCCTCTTTAGCAATTGAATTTTTCTCAAAATACTTATTCCCATCATCTAGCCGAAGATGATTTACTTGGCCACATAAGTTTTGAAGAAATGGAAGCAGCAGCCCAGAACTGGGCATATTTGGATTTTCACTTGCTTGCTCTTGCATTAATGACGACACCATAACTTTAAAATCATTTCCAGGAAGAAGAGTGCTTTGCTGCATAGCTTTAAGTCTTTCAAGATCAGGAATATTCTCTCTACTTGGTATCCGTGTGTTCAGGTCAGTATGTGTTTTTAAATCTTCAACAACTGTTTCAGTTGTCAAACAATTTTTAAGAGGAAAGGATACATTTGATGATTGGTCTAGTGCTCTAAAAGCAACTGCATTGTGCAATCCATCTATTGCATGTTTGTCTCCAAAGACTGATTCCTTTTTCCCAAAGATACATTGAAGTTTGTCTCCAAGAGGAAAAGTGTTCTAATGGAAAGAAGAAGAAAGTACATTTCATTTGATATATTTTAATATAAATCTATAGAAGTAATAAATGTGCCTCCCCCCCAAATGTGTGTAAGCATTCTGTAGCATTTCAGATTACTGTAACATTCCAATCCATTCTGGCTAGTGTAAAGTTTTCTTTGAATCAATGTGATATAAAAACTTTCAGAATTAGTTATGTACTGATATTCTATAGAAAATAAAGAAACTTTCCCAGTAAAGAGATCATGTGAAAGTGACTCACATTTGGGAAATGAAAGTTTAGAATAGCTAAAAATTTCTTTAGACTGAACTTCAATTATTGAAGCAAGAGTTGACTAAATTAGGGCCCCAACACTACTCCATGTGGGTGAGTGCAGAGATCTGTACACATGGATCTCTTTGCATGACTAGGGCCTAAATCCAATAGTTTATACCATAAGTACTTCCCCTTTTATTTGGAGGGAACAAGTTGTATTATAATGAAGATGCACCCCCCACATAATTCTCAGTGCAAAGTAGTGACAGCTCAGTTGTAACAAACAATATCTATCCTAAATTATTAAATTTATAATAAGTCTGCCATCTCAAATGCTGCCAAGATCACTTTTTATCATTTGATTTTAGCAGGAAAGTTGTGACCTTTTCCTTTTGGGTGCAGATCTGAGTTATCCATGTTAGGTCAGTTTAAGGCTAGATTTCTGCTACAGGTGGCTGACCCTTAAAATTATTGATATTTCAGTTGGTGTAGAATGTTGCTGCACAGACATTATATGTTATTTCCTGCAGAAAGCACATTACACCTCATACTCAGTGATCTGCATTGACTAGCACCTAATTTTTAAGTGACATGAAAGGTTTACGTTTTGTCCTACAAAATGTTAAATGGGAAGACTGTTCCTTTTTTAAACTGTAGTATTACAGCAACTGCCCTTAGCTGTTGATCTCAAACCTAACAGTCCCCTCATTTAAATGGAGAGGGGAAGGAATTGGTGGCATAGTGTTTTTAATGGGGAGTCAACTCTAAAACTGATTTGTTCCCATGTTGGTCAGGTTGGCTTTAATGACTTTCAAGGAACATTGCATAGTTCATCTGTCCGCAGGCTTGTCACAATGGTCATGGCTAAATAAGATTTGCAACAGTAAGAATTTTTTCTTGGGAGGTCTTTTTAATCAAATGAGTTTGGAATATGCATGTAACACTGAGACAGAACACAACGTCCTGGATTTTTCCTTTTTATAAATTTAAATAAATAGAAGGATGGTTACTTGCCTTCTGCTGAAGTCGAACCATATTCATGAGTTGTTGAGCACCTGGAGATAACTTTGACCCCATGGATTCCACTATAGTTTGAACTCTCTCTAGATCTATGCTTGATCCTAGTGAAGGAAGATCTGAGGCAGATTTTGCAGAAACTTTCACTTGTACTACAATTTTAGTTATAAGTACTCTTTGTTTTTCACCAATGGAGAGCAGCTATTGCAAAACAAAGAAAAATAATAAGATTTTAGAACAAAGTACTACTTTGGACATTAAAAGATCATTTTAGTGGAAAATGGAGACCTGCTTAACAGGCTTCATACCGCAACTATTCTGAATAGTACTCCTATCACAGTAGAAATGAGTGCAGATCAGTTGGAAGATCCATTAGGCCCTTATCTTGCCAACACTTAAGCACATGCTTAAACTTTATGCATATATGAGTAGTCGCATTGACTAAGTGAGAATATTCACATATGTGAAGTTATAAATGTGCATGTTTGTAGGATCAATGCCTAAAATTCTCATTGTGTACAAACTGTTAAACATCTAGAATTCCTCTTTTACAAAATTGTTTAAG
The DNA here is from genome assembly GCA_007922155.1 of Mesoclemmys tuberculata. NCBI lineage: Eukaryota > Metazoa > Chordata > Testudines > Chelidae > Mesoclemmys > Mesoclemmys tuberculata. Next base: position 46,722,169 of record ML675609.1, on the reverse strand, counting down.
AGCATTCTCCACACACACACACACACACTTTAATAATGACATTTTAAGACATCTGTGATGTAGATTTGACATGAGACCCTGGTATCAAAATCCACCTATGTTTTTAAAGAGAATACTCAAACCACGTCTCAGGTTGACATAAACCTAATTTCCATCATTTGACTAATAGACAGTAGTGCAAAAAAGCACTATTTTAAAAAGCATTCATTTAAAAAAAATGACAATTTAAAACAATTTTGTGGAGCTTCCTACCTTAATTCTACAAGAGGTTGTGGAGTACTCCAACTTAAGATACTTTTTGTATAAAGTAACCTTGTCATTTCTGTTAGAAAAATAAAATAAATGAGCTTTGAAGTCTCTATATGGTAAATATTACATAAATGCTTTCTACAGGTGCACAAAAATATCAGCTATTGTATTCAGATAATGAGAAAAGAGCAGAGTGGAATGGAATATTTTGGTTTTAACACAAATTCCAGTTGGATTTAGACATATGGCATACATGTACACAGATAGTTCCTGGTTTTTTCATGCAGAATATTCATAGGATTAGCTTCTAGTTTTGACTTGACTGATCAGCTGGTTCTTAAATTAGCAAGTCAAAAAACATATCTGGCCAAATGTTGATGTAATTACAATAAAAAGTCTGTCTTTTGAATTATTTTTTTCAAACTCCATAGACAAAAATCTTTTGGAGTTTATAAGGAGAATCAATAGCGACTTATTTATTTTCATTCCTATCTTTGCACCCATATGCAAGACAATTTAAAGTAATCCTAAATGGCTTTTAGGGATTACTACTGAGTTAAATACTGTAGCTCACTAAAAATGGTAGTCGATAGACTTAATCATCTGTTTGACACAGATGATGCACTGGCTATGTAAACCACTAAACGCATCTCAACAATAACTTGGAGGGCCCACCTAGAAGTGCAGTTTCTATGCCCATTAATTCCTTGCTCTCTGTTGAGACTGTCAAGAAGACACAAAGTGTGCTGGTGGTTTTGCGATCTGGATATAGGCCAATAAACCTCAATTAAGATGAGACACCCAGTAGATGGCAACAGATTTTAGTCAGTATAAGACACCTGGGCTACACTTAAACCATCAGTCTAAAAGCAATATAACCCATCACCAGCTACCTGAACCAGCCCGTTTCTTTTTCAAATGAATTTAATAAGCAAAGACAAAACAGAGCCTACATAATGAAAACACTCACCTGTCATTCTGGATGGTGCAGACTTTCTCCCCCCTACCAGTGCCACAATACTCTTCTCCTACATATACTTCCATGTTCCTTGCCTCACTTAAAATTCCAACATAGACTATTTCTTCAGATCTATGAGGATCACACTGCAGGTATAGCAAGCAGGGAGTTTCAGTTTCATCATTTAAACGTCTCTCCAGAACCACAGAGCTCTCACTAGAGATACAAGAAACATTCTGTTTAAGCAACTCAATTACATTTTATTTAACCTATGCTTTCCAGGTAAAACTCTAGTTTAAATGAAGAGTTCTTGCTTATGTTTTATAAAGCGATTCACAATTTTTAAGAGAACAGTTACAAAAAATATAGGTTATGTAACAGCAGCATTTACCCCATTACTTTCACAGATGCATCCTTTATGAACAAACACTACAATTATGGGTTGCATGTGGTGGAGGGTATATTTATATTATATGCCATGTTTTTACAAATTTCAAATTTGCCGTGGACTCAGTCTGTGTTGAAAATTAATGGCTGGCTGCATCTGAAGGAAGTTTTCCTCCCAATACCGTTTTAAAGGTAAGCAGTGGGAGGGGAGGTGGGGGGAATGTGCATGCTATTAATATTTTTAGTTACACAGGAGGAGATCCCTACCCTGGAATACACTCATCAGTCCCCCCATGCTCTGGTTCCGACAGGACACGCTCCCATAAACATGTAATCAAATTATTTCTTTTCCCATTAACAGGGACAACTCGGACGGCAGCAGGCGCATTCACCGCCCGCACGGCTGTAGTCTCCGCAGGGAGCACAGGGCCCTGGCCCGGCCCAGACTCGCCAGGAGCGTGGATGTCGATGCCGGCCCCTGTAGAGAGCTTCGCACTCGGGCGAGCAGCTCTGCAGCCAGGCACCAGACACCGCCTTCAGGGTCCGCCCGCCTGAGGCCACGGCACCCAAGGCAAGGCGGCCGCAGGACCGCACCGAGAGGCGGTTCCGATCCAGATCCACACCCCGGCCTAGCGCCCTCCGTTGCCCCGCAGCCGGGTAAGCATCCCCGTTCCCGGACGTGCCCCACCTGTGCTCGGGCGGCGCCAGCGCCTCGCCGACGCCGGCTCCCTCGGGAAGGACACGCAGGGCGTCCGCCAGGCCCCCGCGGGACCAGGGGGCCACGCAGTCCCAGGAGCAGCCGGCTGCGAGGCGGGGGCGGCGGAGGGGGCCCGTGGCGCTGCTGAGGCCATCCTCGGTTGCCGCCGCGCCCGCCAGGCTGCCGCTCGCCATCGTAACCGTCACGCTGGCTTCCAGCAACCGTCCTTTGGGGCGGCCGTCCCGAGCCGGGCAGCAATTAACCGAGCGGAACCGACTTGCACAGAGAACATGTTCCTCGCCGGACAGCGTTCCGACTGGAACGTCTGCCTTGCAACGGTTATGCGGGGGGGGGGGTATTCTTACCCAGCCGCTGATTGGCTCGGCACCTTCCCTTCCGTCCCAATCCCACAGCAGCTCCGGCGCAGGCGCGTGATGATCCGACCGCCGTTTATTTGGAGGCGGGAGTGGCGCGTGCGCAGAATGGCAGGTGAGCTGGCTTCCGGCGCTGAGCGTGTGAGACTGAGCATGCGCAGTAGGGCCTCGGGGTGGGCCGGCTGAGGCCGCGCGGGTGTGGGGCGAGAGGCGGTTGTCCTCGCTCTGTGAAGCAGCAGCTGGCTGCACGGAGAGCGCGTGGCCGTTGGCTGCATTCTACCCCCGCCCTGCTGGGTTGGGGTTACTGGGTCGGAGGAGCTGCCGGGCGGGAACTGTCCGGCCCGAGCGAGCCGCAGTCTGTGGCGGCGGCGCTGACAGGACCGCCTCAGCCTCACTCCCCCCTCGGGGGCTGCGCGTCCTCGCTGGGCATAGGCACAGCCGCTGGGCTGAGGGGGGACGTGCCGGGCCTGGTGCTCCTGCCCTGTGCCACGAGGACCCCTGCCCAGACACCGTAGCTCAAAAAAGATACATTAGCAGTAGGAAAGGTACAGAGAAGGCCCCCCCCAAAATAAGGAGGGGCATGGTGCAGCTGCCTTAGGAGGAGAGATTAAAAAGAGGGGGAGCGTTCAGCGTGGAAAAGGGATGAGGAAGGAGGGCTGAGAGAGGTTGTGCCTGGTGTGGAGAAAGGGCGCATTATTCAAAGGACCGTGGGTCGCCCCCTTAGCGGGCAGCTGGTTTAAGAAAACCAGAAGGAAGTACTTCGCACAAGGGACAGCCATCCTGGGGAGCTCATTGCCAGGAGAGGTGAGCCAAAAGTATAATTAGCTTAAAAAAAAATAGGTCCATTAAAGGGTATGATCTAGATAGTCAGGGAAGCAGCTCCATGGTCTGGGTGCCCCTAGCTATTTGTCAGACGTTGGGAGTGGACAATGGGAAATTGAAAATTGCCCAGTTCTGTTCATTTGCTCTGAAGCATCTGGCATTGGCCACTGCTGGAACACAGGATACTGGGCTAGATGGACCATTGACCTGACCCAGTATGGCTGGTTTTATGTACTTTTGTCTTGGTCCTCACATTGTTTTCTCTGTTGCACCATTGGTGGCTGGATTGTGTGGGCCTTGTCTGTAATATGCTGTGTGGCAGCCAAGGTCACATGAGTCACCCTGAAAAATCAGACTA
>ML675609.1:46616228-46718314 GCA_007922155.1 Mesoclemmys tuberculata | reverse complement strand
CTGTGTGGCAGCCAAGGTCACATGAGTCACCCTGAAAAATCAGACTAGATGCAGATAAATTAATATGAGATATCTATACTTGTGGTGATCTCTGTGACAGATTGGTTAGGCTGCAGTGAGCATGCAAAAGCAAATGGATGTGGTCAAAAGCAAATGGATAGGCATTGATAAAAATTGGACAAAGGAAACAGGCACTCCTCCCTCCCCCTGAAAACTTAGTGGTAACATCTCTGTGAGGTAGATAAGTAAAGATGCCAAAAAACTATGGGCTTGATCCTGCACTGTTTAAGTCGAAGGGCATTTTGCAGTTAATTTAACTTTGGAGCAGCATCAGAGCCTAAATACATAATGTGATCTGCCACGGTTTTCCTGCTCAAAGAAGGAGTTGGCTTTCATCATACAGTCTTCACATGTATTGTAGAATTTGTTACTGAACAAATTATTTCAGTGAATATTGTGATTGTTTATGATCTGTTTCACCCAACTGAAAAATTCTTTGTGTCTGAAGCAAAGTTTTGTGTGAGAATGAAGGACAAAAATGAAAGTATTAAAAAATCCAGTGTAGCGTCGGCGAAGATCAGACACGGAGTCAGTGTGAGATGAGAAGAGGCATGCCCGTGCTTTCCACGGGCTTCTTTTATTACATATCTCAGGCTTGTTCATTGATTAACCCGCTGATACATCTACATGATTAGTAGTAGCCGAGGGCTCTCTCAATCAGCACGTAGGGCGCTCGTGATCTACAGCATGCATGGTTACAAAATCTAGTTAATCCCTTCAGCTTCTTCTGCCGCACCCTTTCTGAGCACGGTTTGCTGATACCCAGGCTGCTTTGGAAGAAGCTTGTCCCTACATTCCCTCCTTTTTTCTTTATTTTGGATCATTACGGTTCTTCAATAGTTTATAAACATAATGAACCTGCTGTTTGCTGAGAGTCGCACGAGGCCGAAACGTGGGGATGCAGAGGCTGAGTAATCCGGGTATACACTGGATACAACAGCACAAGGAGACAAGCACTATTAAAGCAATCACGCCGTATTGCATGACTTGTTTAAGCCATCCGGTAGGTAACCAGGACCATAGATACTTCCACCACTCAGGGGTCACATCCTGCTTGATACTTTGGGCGTATGACTTTAACATGTCCAATTGTTGCTGGATACGATTGCTATTATCTGTTAGATTGAAACAACACATTTCCCTAACGGCCTCGCACCCTAAATGTCGTTGAAGGAGCAGAAAGTCTATGGCAGCTCGGTTGTCCAGGATGGCGTGGCGCAATTCCTGCTGTTCCTGGCTTAGCAACCCAATGGCTCCTGATGTGGAATTGATAGTTTTTGCCAGAAGGCAAGCTATCCCTGCGAGGTTATTGCCATACCTCACCGCTAACCCCAGGAGGCCCACCAACGATGCTGCCAGCGCTATGTATTCTGCTTTGCTAAACAGAGTAACATTTCCATTGCACGAGGGGGCTAAACCCACAGCCTCCCTCTTAGCGCGCCTGCTGGATTGATTAAATAGAGTTGCTCTGAGGGGCAGGAAGGGTACCAGGCGGCTGAGACAGCATTGGGACTCAGAGATGTTTGCAGGGACATAATTAAAGGTTCGACTCCCGCAGGAGAAGAACCATCCGGAGGGTAAGGGGACGTGGCCGTAGTTGCTGGTCACATTTTGGAACGTCGTACAGTTCCATAGTGCTCGGCCAGTGACTAAGCATCCCTTTGGGGGCTTGTGCTGCTTACAATTTACTATGTGGGCACACGTGTTGTTCTCGTGATTGGCGACATAGGGAGTGTATAGCTGAATAAAATCAGGCAGTGGTTGGTATGTGGGAGCCCCCAATTTGGAAGAGTGGAATAGCGTATCTCGGAGTTATTTAAGAAATTGCTTAATCCCGTCTCGTTTCCTAAGCCTCCTGGGGTTTTACATACCGGTACGAAGCAAGTACCCAGCAGTCCGTGCATATCAGGAGCGTCAGTGAGGCAAAAATCCGATTGGTTCAGTATTTTTGCTAGGTGCACCCACAGGTTATACTGCATTCTTTGTTCCAAATTCTGGTGGTCACCATTGGAGGCCCCCACCCCCTGACTAGCTACCAACAACATGATACACCGGAGAGTTAAGGAATTAGCATTTAGACACGCGAAGGTGGCCAGCAGGAAGTTCTTGGGAGTTTTTTCCTGCTTCTGTTCATCCAGTACTTTTTGGGCTTGCGTCGACAGGGTTTTCACTTCCCCCCCAGGTCAGGCGGTGTGGTGGTCCTGCCAGTGCTCGGTTCCGCTCCTTTCGGGGGTCCTGTAGGTTCAGTGTGAAGTTTGGGATCGGATTTTTCAGACCCTGGTGCCACGCCATTATCTTTCCACGGCTTTACGTTCTTTGCCGGGACCCACAGAGGACCTGTTGGAAGAAGCACAGCAGCATGTCCGCACCCCCAAGTTATTAGGGGCACTGGCCCATGCCAGTTAGGGTCCGGAGCCTTTCTGTACAGGACTAGTGGTCGGGGGAGTTCCTGTTCAGTCTGAAAGTGACGTTCTGTTGCCGAAAAGTTATTGGAAATATTTAAATGATTAAGGGTAAAGAGGACCTTCATAAGCCATTCACAGCGGGCAGGCAGACCAACCGGGATCCCCCCCCTTTTTTTTTGTTTGTCAAGAGCATTTTTTAGCGTTTTGTTCATACGTTCCACTATGGCCTGGCCAGTGGAATTGTAGGGGATGCCAAAGATATGTTGGATGTCCCAGTGGGTGCCAAAGTCTGCAAACTGAGTGCTAGTGTAGGCAGGTCCGTTGTCCGTCTTTAGCTGCACAGGTTTGCCCATAACGGCAATGGTTCGGATCATGTGATTTATGACATGAGCAACCTTCTCACCCTTTTGCGGGGTGACCCAGATATAATGGGAGAAGGTGTCGATAACAACGTGTAGATATTTCCAGGGGGCAAAGAGAGAGTATTGAGTCACATCCATCTGCCAAATCTGATTAGCCTGTGTGCCGCGCGGGTTGACCCCTATTTCCGGACTATGGGCGAGCTGAGCGCACTGGTTGCACTGCTGAACTATGGCTCGGGCTTGGTGCAACGGCAACTGAAATTGTTTTGCGAGGGCTTTAGCCTTTCGGTGAAAAAACGCGTGGCTCTCACAGGGATCTACGAATACCCCATGCACTGACTTAACCGCGGCGTCAGCCCTAGCATTTCCTTCAGTAAGTAAGCCTGGGAGACTGGTATGGCTTCTAATATGGGCGATAAAGAGGGGATAGTGTCGCATAGAGAGGACCTGTTGAAGGGTTAAAAACAAGGCAAGTAAATTATCATCACAGGTTGGAGATACATAGGAGCCTGGGAGATTTACAACTAGATTGGAGACATACAGGCTATCTGTTATAATGTTTAAAGGCTGTTCTGAAAAGCTTCTGCACTAAATGGCACAGGGCTTCTAATTTTTCTTTGGGCAATGGCCACTGCTCCACCCATACGGGCTCCTGGTGCAGCCACTGGAGGGGGAGAGCGGTATGTTTTTTAGTCATCTATTCTGAGTGGATGCAAACTGAGTCAGCAAGTCTCGCCCCCACAGGTTGATGTGCACCGGTAGGATTACGGGGCGGATTTGGGCCGTCCTTGTTCCCTGAGGGGCTCTCACATCCAACCAATTGGCGCTGCGCAGCGACTCCTGGGAGCTGCCTACCCCCCACACCGCAGGAGCGGGCTTGGTCGGCCACTCTGGTGGCCACTACTTAACAGCAATAACCGAAACGTCCGCCCCGGAGTCTATGATTCCCTCAAATGACCTGTTATTGAGACAGTACATTCTTTTTGGTTGATGATCCCCAATATGCTCCACCACAGCAGCCACTTGCGGGTGAATCGATTTATCTGTAGCCAAACCAAATCCTCCCATCCGTTCTACGTTTCTTCCCCCTGCAGGGAGGGAGAAGCGTAGAAGAATCAGCTGGGCCCATGCATCCACTTTTAGCAGCTTCTTTGGTAAGTGGCTCCACATTTGAACGTAAAAGATGCCCTCGTAATCTGCGTATATAACTCCTGGCACCACAAAGATTCCGTTTTTCCCGGAAGAAGAGCGGGGGAGAATAACCCCCACCATCCCCTCCGGCAGGGGGCCCTTGAGTTGGGATGGCATAACAACGACCTCCCCCGGTAGCTGGATTTCCATGCCTAGTTGATTATACAGATCTATTCCAGCGTTTCCCTGGGTGGCTGCCGGCGAGTCATAGATGTCAGGCTTGGCGGTTTTGGAACCTGGGCAAACCGCCGGCCCGCTTGCTAGTTTCCCGTCGGATTGCGCGCTCCTCCCGCATTAGGCGGGGGGTTGCTGCGACATTGATTTGCCCAATGATATCCCTTTTTGCAGCGCGGGCATACTGATTTTGGTTTATTATTGCTCTGCCCGTTTCCCCTGCCCCTATATGCTCCTCCCCCTGGGGCTCTACATTCCTTTTTGTAATGTCCGGGTTTTTTACAATTGAAACAACTCCCCTGGGGTTTATTTCCCTTTTTTAAGGCTGCTGCTAGAAGCGACATTTGATGAACCTGCGTGCCCACGTCGGCACATGCCTTAATCATTTCCGCCAAGGAGTAATCGTCCTTCCCAATTATTGACTGCAATGCTCTGCGGCAGTCAGCATTGGCACTTTCATATGCCAACTTTTTTATTAGCTCCACCTGGGCGTCTGGGTTATCAGTTTGTCGCTGAATAGCTTCCTGCAGCCGGTCTACAAATTAGTGGTACGGTTCAGAGGCCCCCTGTCGGGTGGCCGTGAATGATTTTGAAGGCTTTCCAGTTACAGGTACCCGCTTGAAAGCCTGAAGAACGCAGCGCCCGATTGCCGGATACGCCAGTTGTGGGACCTCCTCCATCTGTAGTTGGATCGTGCTGAACTGCCCTGTCCCATATAGTTGATCTGGGGTGTATGCCCCCCCACTCAGGGCGCCCGCCCGCAGCGCCTCTCGCTGGTATTCACTATCCCAAACCACATACTGTGCCGGAGTCAACACCATACGGCAAAGATCTTTCCAATCTTGCGGTATCATTTGATACCCACTTGCTATGCCCTCTAGCATTCCTTGAGTGTACGAGGACCTCACCCCTGATTCCATGACCACTTTCATCAATTCTCGCAGGACCGAGTACGATAGTCTCTCCCAAACAGCTTGAGGATTCCCCTGGCCGTCCTGACCAAACGTAACCGGAAAAGCCTCCAACCCCGCTCTTAGTTCCTCATCCTCCAAAGTCCCCTTTTCTCTTTCTTTGCGCATCGCCGCCCTTACCGCTCCCTCATATTGCGGAGTGGAGGGAGAGGGCGCGTCCGCCCTCTCTTTTACCGGGGGAGTCAGGAGCAGTAACTGCGGGTATACTGGCAGCGGGGAGGGGATGGGAGCGATGAGTGATAAAGGTCTGGAGGATGCCTCAGGTCCCACCTTCTCCAGAGCTTCTCTACATCGCTGCCACAGCAACAAGTGCTGTATGGGGGCTCGCGGTTCATCATACACGGCCCCTATTCTTATCCAATCTTCCACTTTTAAGGAACCCCTATCTGGGTACCAGGGACACTGACACTCTACTTCTTTGAGCAGGCTTTCTATATGGCCGAGAGAGGCGGCCGTGCAGCCCTGCTGCTTCAATATCTTTTGCAGCTCTTTCGCATGATCCTTCTGCGGTGCTGACAATTCCCCCCCCATACTCACGAAAAGGGAGCGTTTCCGCTGTGGTGCACCAAGGCTATTCCAGCCGATGAGCAGGGGAGATCACGTCGGGGTCACCAGATGTAGCGTCAGCGAAGATCAGACACGGAGTCAGTGTGAGATGAGAAGAGGCATGCCCGTGCTTTCCACGGACTTCTTTTATTACATATCTCAGGCTTATTCATTGATTAACCCGCTGATACATCTACATGATTAGTAGTAGCCGAGGTCTCTCTCAATCAGCACGTAGGGCGCTCGTGATCTACAGCATGCATGGTTACAAAATCTAGTTAATCCCCTCAGCTTCTTCTGCCGCACCCTTTCTGAGCACGGTTTGCCGATACCCAGGCTGCTTTGGAAGAAGCTTGTCCCTACAATCCAGAAGATTATAAAATCTTGATAGTAAAATCAAAGACTTCAGTCTTCAATTTAAACAGTAAGACATGAAAGACACTGCATTCAGGAAAATTTTGATGTTGCTGTTAGAGGGTATAAGAACCAGGGTCCAGGGGTCACCTAGTGAAATTAATGAGCAGCTGGTTTAAAACAAAAGCAAGTACTACACAGAACACACAGTCAACCTGTGAAACTCATTGCCCCAGGATGTTGTGAAAGCCAAAACTATAAATAGGTTAAAACAAGAATTTGATAAGTTCATGGAGGTTAGATCCATCAATGGCTATTAGCCAAGATGGTCAGGGACACAACCTCATGCTCTGAGTGTCCTCAGCCTCTAACTGCCAAAAGCTGGGAGTGTAGGACTGGATGAATCACTATAATTGCCCTGTTCTGTTCGTTCCCTCTGAAGCATCTGACATTGGTCGCTGTCAAGACAGGATACTGGGCTAGATGGACCATTAGTCTGACCCAATATGGCCTTTTTATGTTTTATTATCTTTATCGTGGGAATCCTTCCTTACATAGGGTCGATCCAGCTGCAGCTGAAGTCTGTATTAAACCTCCCTCTACTTCATTAGTATAGCATCAGATTTTTGCTTCCTAAGGCTCTGATTCTGCAAAGACTTATGCACATGCTTTATCCACTGTGAGTAGTGTCTTTGAGATCAGTGGGACTGCTCTGTTTTATGTTAAGTCGAAGTATAAATCTTTATGGAATCAGGACCTAACTTTTTTCTTTTCAACAAACGAATCTGACACAAATTATACATTCTTTAGAGTGAGTCAGCGCTGTCCTTACCTTGGTTATCTGGAATTATATTATACAGAAAGTTTAAGAGCTCCCATCCCTCTTAGCTGACCTGGAAAAAAAAGGCCAGTTCTAGACATCCAACTTGAATCTTCTGCCTAAACATGGAGAAGATTAATAATCAATCACTGACCAACTCTATTGCTATGTATGTATTTAAAACAGTATATCTTAATTGAAACAGGTGCCCAATAGTGACTTTTTTTAAACTACCAAAGTGATTGTAAAAGCTGTTTCAATTTGATGAAAAAGGCCACTGAAAATGTGATAACAATGAGGGCCTTTTTTTTTTTTTGTACTTACTACAGAGGCATAATTGTGCTATTTGGTTAAAGGGCATACCCTCAGAGTCCAAATCTAAAAATTGCATTTATGGTAGTCCAAAATGAATTTGTTGAAAGCTGATGAGATACCACAGAAATTAGAGATGGAAGATGCCTGTTAAGTTATTGTGCATTTGTTTCTGTTGATTTATTTTGCATTAGGACACCAGCTTCTGGTGTCAAAGGTTCATATTTCTTTCTTCTTGTAGTGCAACTTTCTCTGCTCAAAAATCTGCTGAAAAGTATGAAATTGTTGTGACATTCCATTCCAACTTACATTTTGTCTGAAGAAACATAATTAGGTGGCTGTAAAGAGAAAAATGTCCAACGCCCTGATTAAGCACAAATTTATACCACAAATTCAATAGGTGTCTTTCTGTGTTGTAGGAAGCCCCTATTTACATCGGAATCCGGAGACTGTGCTTGTGCTTTATTAACATCTGGAAAAAATTAATTCCTAGTAAAATTGCAAAACAAAAGTATCACCTCTTCTCAGTAAATAATTTAATGAAAAGAAGATGATGCTGAATAATTTTCCAAAATGTTTTGTTCAATTCATCCAAATTGAAAAACATTTTTTTCTATTTTGGGCTAAAATGTGGCATATGAAAAGTCAGCACAATCATTTTGCTTTTGAGAAGGTTAGAGCATGGCTCAAAAGCAGGGTTATGATGGGAAGGATTATTGTTAACTGTGGCGGGACAATGAGCATAATGGCATTCTGTTGCATTTCTGGATTATATGGTTAATGGTTGTGATTTCTGTGTGTTCATAGGGACTATATTTTCAAATCTTTTTCTGAAATAAAACTCTTAAAGTGCAAAATGAACCATTACAAACTGAATTTGTTTGAGTAATTCTGTTGTATTTTAAGCTGCATTTTTGTTGAGTTAGTTTGTATGAACTGAGTAATCTAGTTTATATGACATTAATAATGCTTTGTTTTCCTGTCTAACTTCTGAGAGTATATTGTTGCTGGTCTCAGAATTCTGGTCTTTGGTCTCAGAATGTTTTAGAATAAGCTCGTTTTGTCTTGTCATCCTTCCGCTGGAGGTCAGTCAGCTGGCCTTCTCCACTCCGCATTTACAGTCATGTTATTTTTAGTTCCTTGTAAGTTGTCTAACCAGTTTTGACCAGCATAATGTGAGAAATTTGACTTTCCTCTTCCTTGGGAGTGTTTGCTGACATACCTGAAGTTCTTTTTCAATGTTATCTATTGTTTGCCTTGACAATAAAAGGTTCTAGTTTTTCTAGTTCCTTTTTCATTTAGGGGAAACTGCTGATAAGAGTAACAATGTCAGTTACAGTGTTTGTAAGCAACTTAGTAGGTGAAGTGGTTTCGCAGAGAAACTTAACTATGTTAAAATGCAGTTTACTTTTGTTTGATTTTGGACTAATATTTTTTGGAAAGCCAGTTCCTACAGCAGGTGAGCATTGGTTTTATTATTCAGTTAGAAAGTTGCTGCAAGTTATGTTTGTGCATGTAAGTCATGGTCCAGAACTCCTTAATCAAGCAAAATTCTCATAGGAGTCTAGGAGACATGCAGGATGAGGCCTGTAGTATGTATCTTTTTTCCGTGTGGCAAGTGTGTATGGTATGTTCTTTTTCTGCTTTATTGGCCAGCACATATAACAAGCAGTCTTGCTTGTTTTACCAACTGAAAAGACTGGAATTCTGAGTGTAATGATCCTAGTCAGTTTAATCATTTTTATTCCAGTAGACAGGTTTATGTTTCTCGATGTCACTTAGTTGTATTATGGTAGTGCTTAGAACCCAGGGCCCCATCGTGATAGCTCTGTACAAAGTACTGGCTGTGACAGTTGGAATCACTGTAGCCTTTGTCAGTGATGGACAATGGATAAAAAAAAAATAAGGTCTTCTGTGATCTGAAGGAATCCTCCCTGAAAATAATTGTGCATTTTTGTTGGTCTTCTCATGTTTTAGTTTCTTGCTTATTCATTTTAATTTAGGATTCAACAAAATAATAGTGTGTATGCAACAATAATTATAGATCTGTATGTTTGTGACACTATGACAGTAATTTTTTGTACTCCTCACCCCCTAGTATCAAGGTATAAATTAGTAGAACTTGTTTTAAAAATTAATTTGGTGATGTATTACATCTCTGATTCTATAGCATTATAAAGATAATTGGATAAATGAGAGATGCTTCCGCTCCAATGCCATACTTTCACATAAAACAGACTATGAGAAAATTTTATTGATATTTAATGAGGTTGCTCATGTGTTAGGTCAGGACAGGATTTTATTTAATATATAGAAAATTAGCTTTGTTAGTGGACATTTCAGTGCTCAATATTTTGACAGATGTGGTCTTCGCATAAAATTGTGACCCTGGATCTCTAGAGTTCTAAATGCTATTCTGACGATGCAATATCCACTGTGGGTTCCAGAAAGATACTTTAGTCCATCTGTGCCTCACTTCTTTCATCTGTTAGAAGTGGATAAAAATACATACCTACCTCCTGGGGAAGAAGAGATATGTGAAGTTTAATTAATATTTATCAAGTCTTTTGAAGATGAAAAGCAACGTACACGCTAAGTGCTAAATACTAATATTTTAGAAAGCTATTTTTATGTTAGTAATAAAATCTAACAAACAAAATGATAAATCCTATCAGTGTTACAGACCCCAAACATGTTTCTTCGCAGAAGTCCCATTATTTTAATTGGCAAGTCAGCCTTAATAATGTTATACTGCAGTCAACCCTTAAAAAGCCCCAGAGAATTTAGTAGGGAAGAAACATCTATAGAAATGATGCTGAAGATCCCTCCTCCTTCCTTTGAGGGGACAATTGAAAGAGGATTCTGTGAAGAGAACATTGTGGATTTTTATGTCACTTTGGATTGCTTCCCTGGAATTTTCTTGGCATGGGTGACCTTGCCTCATATTTGAGATGAAATCATTTTGGTTTGTTATCTGAGAGCACAGTTCAAGTGGGGAGAAAGCAGTTTGCTTTGTTAAAATTAGCTTTATAATTTACTCTCCATTGGTCCCATTGAAGTCAATGGGAGACTTTCTGTTGACTTCAGTGGACTTTAGACCAAACTCAATGAGTAGACAGCAAAAGGGAAGGAAAGGTCCTCATTTAAGCCTGATGTTTACATCAATGTAGAACTGCATAGCTGAGGTAAGAATCTAATCAGACTTTTGATCTCCAGATTCCTGGATAAGCTGTACCACTGAAGTAATTCTGGTGTGTTGGAATAGTGTGCAGTGATAACAGTAACAAAAACAATATGGGGCATTAAAGCTATCATTGCTGGATTAGTTAGATAGGGAGGCAAGAGAGGAAACGAGGAAACAAGATTGTAAAAGTAGTGAGAGGCAGAGTGATATAAAACCTTGAAGACAAAGACCAGAAGTCTAAACTTAATTCCGTGCAGAAAAAGAAATCTATGGAGAGATGTCAAGGGGAATAATGGGGTTGATCTGGTTAGATTAGTTGGGTAGAAAGATGATTTTAGCTGCAATCATTTTAATTGATATCTTTTAAGTCCAAAATAAAAACATTGAGCTAACAGATCTTCTCATATTTATTTCTAAAATTGTCACCACATATTTAATATACTAAAGTGGTTATGATATTGGCATTCCTGAGCATATGGCATGCTGAAAGTCTGTAGGTAATGTGTTTGAAAAAATAAAAGGATGCACATGCAAAACTCTTATCTTCAGTTATTCTTCTTGCTTTTTGAGTGGTCTGAGATCCTCTTAAGTTTAACTGTCTATGAAAAAAGATAAACCCCCAATCCTGCAAAAATTTACTTATGCGCCTAGCTTTATGTATGTGAGTAGTCTCTTTAAACTCAAGGGAACTTATGTACATTATAAAATGAAGAACATACCTAACGTTTTCCAGATTGTGTCCTAGATTGAAAGCTGCCCAGTGCTCCTTATTTTGCGTTTTTTCCCCAATAGATGTTAGCTAGGAAGCAACTGAAATACAGGACAGCCTTATTAATTTGCACTTTGCTAATACATACCCATAATTTGCAAACCAAATTTTCTTAGCGAAGGTTTAGTGGCAGAGAGCTGTAGTCTGCTATAATAAAAATCTTTATGAAATATACTATAGAATAGTAAAATATAAATTCCTATTATATACAGTGCTCTTCATCCATATATTTCCAAGTGGCTCTATAAATTAGTATACTAAAAAATTGAAACTGAACTACACTCATCAAATAAACAATGTACATGTTGTGATATATTAACCTTTTACTGTGTTTTGTGTATTAATTCTCAAAATTTGTTAATTCACAATGGTTCTCCCAGTTGGAGTTGACTGAGTTTCTATTCTATTTCCGTTACACTTAGACTCCAGATACTAAAATGGCAGGGTGTGGTAGGGAGCCATTATTTTAAAAATAATTGTTTACTACTTTCCCGCATTTTCTCCTATCTTTTCACTATCAAATTATTTCCAGTAGTAGTAATTTACACCTATGTGGTGCCATTCTTGCCAGACTTTACCAAACAGCTTTACAAATTATTGGCGCTCATTAGTACTCCATTGCTACTACTACTACTAGGGTGGAGTGTGGCAGCGAGGCAAACACCTAACATGATGTATACCCTAGAGCAGTGGTTTTCAACCTTTTTCATCTCACGGCACACTGACAAGGTGCTAAAATTGTCAAGGCACACCATCAGTTTTTTAAGGACTCGTTTTAAAAAACGAGTATTAAGATTGTGTTTAACATTCAGTAACTAAAATTTTAATCGTGTTATTTAAAAAAAAAAAAAATCAGTGGGAAATGTGTGCTTGGTGATGTTTCATGATGTGCCTTGTCCGAGGGCGGATGGTTGACAAGCATACCCTCAAGTCCTCCTCCAGTGTTTGCAGCCGTGACCTGTTCTTGCTCTTCATTGTGTTCATAGCAGAGAAACCAGCATCACACAGATAAGATGTTGAGAAAGGAAGAAGTGCTTTAATAGCCATCTTTGTGATGGAAAGTCCAAGGAAGATACATTAAGTGATGGGAAGTACTTTTCAGTGTTTTACTCAGCAGTGACAAACTTTGTAGAATTAAATCGACAAGATTTTTGTCCAGTCTGCAACATTTTGTCAGTTCAAACATTTCAACTTTGTTCTCATTTTTGATTCTGGCTCCCTATAGTGTTAGTTTTTCCTTAAATGAGCTAACTTTGTCAGTACAAGTAAGAATATTTTAATTCTTTCCCTGCATACTCAGGTTAAGAGTGTTCCAGGCTTGGAAAATGTCAGCTAGGAATGCAACTTTATTACACCAGGTCTCATCACTAAGCAGGTCAGCCAGCTCAGACTATTCTGACGTAAAAAAAATTAGACACTCTTCCCTCAGTTCATACAACCTTGAAAGCACCCGCCCTCGAGATAGCCATCTCACTTCCGTGTGCAGTAGAAGTTGTGTGAGAGCAGCTTCCATGGCAGAACAGTGCTGAAAACAACCTCGATTTTAATGGCCTACTCTTGATGTAGTTAACCATTTTGATCGTCTCAGTCAGTACTTTTTGGAGTTCAGGTACTACTGATTTTGAAATGAGGGCCTCTCTCTGCAGGAAACAGTGTGTACAAACAATGCCAGGATTCTTTTGTTTGGCCAGTGCGACGAATCCTCTTGGGCTTCCCAACGTAGAGGGAGCACCGTCGGTCCAGATTGTGATGCATGATTTCCATGACAAATTGTGAGAACTGAAATAGCTGTCGACAACTTCAAAAATGTCTTGGCCTCTTGTTGTTTCTGGAAGTGATTTGCAAAATAACAATTGTTCAGTGATGTCTCCATTACAAATAAACCTGATGAATGCTAGGAGTTGAGCTTTTCCAGTGATGTCAGTTGACTCGTCCAACTGAATGGCAAAGAAATCAGCTTCTTTAATTTTAGCTATCACCTGTGACTCAACGTCTTGAGACATGTCGTGTATACTCCGACTAAGAGTGTTATCTGACATAGGGATTTTCAAGATCTCTTTTTCATGTTTCACCAAACATAATATTTACAATTTTACAGCATACTGGTAAAATTACTGACTCAGCAATTGTATGTGATTTCAACCTTTTTGCCACGATTTCGGCAATGGCATAGCTTGCTTCTGGAGCTTTGTCAGAAATAGTTGTGATTTTGGTAAATTGTTTAGCCTGACATGTTTGATCAGCTATAACCCTCTTAAAATAATCAGTTGGTTTCTTGCATAAATATGAGTGCTTTGTGCGAAGGTGTCTTTTCAGCTTACTTGGAACCATAGCTTGGTTTGCCAATTTCTCACAACACACTTAGGATGTGGCACTTCTTCTCCAGATGAAATGAATCCGAAGGACAAATAGTCTTCATTATACTGGCGCACGATGGTTTTAGAACTAACACTGACGGTACTATATGCGTTACTACCTGAACTAGTGCCAGCCACATTTGATTCATTGTCATCATCCAACGTACGTTATTTAATAAAAAATCTATCCATGTCTAATAAGCCCTGACTGAATACTCTCCATGCTCACCACGCCAACCAGGACAAGCTGTACAGCACAGGGAGGACGCCATCACGCCACCAAACCCGCCTCCGAGCTAACTTGCATGGTCGCACATCTCATAGGTGGGACTTCCGGGTCGCGAAACCGGAAGTCCCATGACGTCACAGGTTGCTGGGACTCGGGAGGAGAAATGGAGGCAGTCTGCCCCTGGTGATGTCACTGAGGTGGGGTTCTGGCTGCGCAGCTGCACAGCACTTCCTGTCATTTACTTGTGGCTCACTGATGTGGCACACCTGCGGACCTTTCATGGCACACAAATGTGCTGCAGCACAGTGGTTGAAAACCACTGCCCTAGAGGCATAAGGAGAGTACTGTAAAATACAGATTTTATCTATGGATTTAATGTTATGTATGTCAAAATCCAGGCATAATTATCTGCCTAGGTCTGAGAAATAAAATAATCTTTGGTAAAGTTAACACAGAGTGTTTTTATGTAAGCAGAAGTTCATGCTAGATGCTCTAGAATGACTCTCAAGTTAAAAAAACACTAAAAAACCATAGATACCAGGTAGTGAAAACAGGATGTCACTTTGATGCTATGTATGTTTTAAATAAATACTCTGTGAAATAACAAAGTCAAAAAAAGCTTTTAAGTGAGACTACAACTAAATGTACTTTTAGATTAAATAAGAAAAAATATTAATAAATTGTCCATCTGTTAAGAAAAAGTATATCACCAATATTCATTGCAGGTGGTGAAACCTAATATGTGATTGAGATATTGAAACCCCAAACTCAACTGAGAAGTGTCATAAGGATTAGCTGCATGACCAGAGTTGTTAGCCACTTGAGTGACCACAAGGACCTGTTAATAGCTAAAAAAGCAACACACAAATCAACTTAAAACACAAAGACAAAAGTGATTGTAACTTGTTGACTGAAAGGAAAAAGTCAACAGAATTGCAAAAAGTAAAGATACATCAAGCATTCATGTCCTGCTACTTCATAAACTCTTCTGCTTTGGTACTGAATCAAATGAAAAGAAAAAAGACAGAGTAATTTATTATAGGTGGCATAGCTAGTGACTGCTGGAGTTAAGGTAGTCCAACATTTTCTATTATAAGACCCTGTTTTCAGTTGCTGACAACTTTGCCAAACTTAAACTGTTTGGACTGAAATTTTCCATGCCATTCTGTGAAGGAGGATAGGGTGAAATGCGTTGTGTTTCCAATGTTAAAAAATTCTTCCAACGGTTTTTATGAGATGCTCTGATGCCTCCTTGCATTGGAGGAGGGACTTGAAATTTGGCAGGAGGTCCTACTGGTATCAGGGATGTGCCTTTGCCATTCTTGTGAAAATATGTCAGAGTATGGCCAAATTATAAATCTGTGAAAAATCTGTTTACATATGTTAGAGTTGGGCGGAAAAATTCTGTGACAATTCAGTTTGCTCTGAGCGTGCTCCATCCATTCACAGCTCCATGTGCTGAGTGGACTACCTATGCACCATCCCAATGAAATATTCTCTGAAATGGCACCTCCTCGCTATGTGGTACCATCTCAGTGTTGCTTTGCTGCCATGCCCAGGCAGCAGGGTGAAGGAAGAGCTGTGTGTCTGATGCAGATGAGTAAGGAACAGGGTGGGGGAAGAGATGCATATTAGTGGGACTGTGGTAGGACTTTGGGTAGGGAGGAAGGATAGAAGTATGAGCAGAGAGGAGCAGAAGACCAAGAGGGGATATAGGAAGTGAGCCACATGGGGAGAGTGGGAAGGAACTGTGGATAAATACAGAGGCAGGAAGGAGGGATAAACAGAAATCAAGGGGGATATCAGCAGGGACAAGACTGAGGAGGTGGGGATAGGAGCAAAAATAGGCAGGGAGGATTGGTGAGGTCAGGGAGTGGGGCAGAAGGATCTGTAACTACCAGACACACTCCCCTGTAGAACCTGGAATTGAATCCATTATTTCTGAGTCTCAGCATTTCTTCGCTGTCTAGCAAATCAGAGACTGGCAAAGTGTGGGTTTCCAGCCACACAAATTATTAACTCTAACAGACAAGTCATCACAACATTAAATGTACACTGTCCTTAAAACTTCTACAACTAGCTCTCTTCTTGCCCACTCCCACTGTCATTTTTATTCATAAACTGAAACAGAAATACAAGTTTTCCTGCTTTTTCAACTCCCACTTGATTTCTTAGCTTTGAGTGAATAATACCAAATGATGAAAATATTCTCTCTGTGCCTGCAGAGGAAGCTACTGCTGTGAAAAGTTGGCTTAGCAACTGAAGGAACTCCTGTTTCAAGGTGCTTGGCTAAAGATTTCCACCAATTCAGGGGAGTGACTTTGTTCAAAACATCATCAGTAAACATGTACTGTTTAAATGGTTCCGCTCCCACCCTGAAATTTATTATGACTGGCATCACTGAGGAATGATTTTGAGATGCCTATGCCATGGCAGCAGCATCTTCTTTAGGCATCTAACTTTATATCTGGGATCGAGAATGTTTGCAAGAAAATGAGGTGGAGTTAGGGCTTGATCTGTATTGCCTACAGTTTAACTTTCTGGTGAGGTATTTCTTTATTCAATGTCTTTTGAAATGTCTTCCAAATTTCGACAGCATCAGCAATGCAGCAGCAATTTCTCTGAAGTTTGTTTAAGGATATGGATATAGGCTTCAGTATACTGAGCATATCCTCTACATTCCTCTTTAATCCGATGTTAGATACTTTAGATGAGATATTTCCATCTATTTTATCACGGTTTTCTTCACAAAGCTTTATGAGAATAGGCTAGTTCTTAATAAATTGTTCAAAACAATCAACCACAGAATTCCATCAAACATCTTGAGGGAGAATTAATTTGGATCTTCCTGCCCTCTTCAGTGAAGCTGAAGCAAAATGGTTGTTATGGAAGTATTTTGTGACTTCAGCAACATTTTCTTTTATTCCTGGAGAAGACGTACTTAAGTCTTTGGCTAAAAGTTGCATTAAATGGGCATTGCAGTCATATGTTATTAAGGAGCATCCTTCTGTTTCTTCTTCTAAGTATCTTCTCATCTTTGCCATGTCTACAGCATTGTCTGTGACAAAACTGCACGCATGACAGTTGAATTTTTGTTGACAGTTTATTACAGCTTTCTGCCACTTCTTTTAAATATTCTGTTGTGTGGGCATTTTTCAATGTATCTATTGTTTCTTAAATATATGCAACCCCATCGTCTGTTGTCACAGGCACATATTACTGGATCATTGTGTACATTGCTCCACCTGTCAAGGCTTAAACTGTCAAATTTCCTCTTAGTATTTTTTGCACACTATTCAAGTTCCTTCTCAGACACTATATCTAGCAACCTTCCACCAACGTCTGCTCAACCAGGTGGAGGGGTAACCTGGTCGTGAGGACTCAGCCATGTCAATGAAGTGTTTATTGTTAACAATGTGAAAAGGAGAATTTGTGACATAAATGAACCCAGCAATCTTTTCATTTATGGTGTCTTGTTAATATTTGCTGGTCTTTACTACAAACTCATCCATGGTGGTGGTTTTACTGGATGATTGAAATCTTTTGCTTGATACTGATACTTTGTTGTCTGAAATATGTTTAGTTGCAGCACTACTGCTAAAAGTACCAACGGATGACTCTGAAGTTGTTGCAGATAGGCAGTCATAGTCAAAGTCCTGAAACAAAATTCAAAAATGATTTTGAATAGTCGTTCTTCTCACTCTATTATTCAGTTAATCAATTGCATTTTTTTCAGAATGATGCATTTCCGATTCCAAATTACCAAAAAAGCTCAGACTGACTGCACTTAGAGTGCACTTAATTTTGGAATAAGCCCCATAGAACTCACTGGCACGTCTGTTTTTTGAGAAAACAAGTATAGGATGGGGTTCCCTTGGGAAAGCTGAACTATGCTGAAGTAAAATAGGGAACAAACTTATGGCGTCACCGTTACGGTCTGTGGCCATGATGTTCCAAAATAAGGGGCATGTATTATGTAATATAAAATCAGAAAATGACACCCAGTGGCAACTGGCAACTCTAGATTTCTCTTACTGCAGCTTTCTGTACTGTATGGTTAGGTGATAGATTCTAAACCTAGTTAACTAATTAAACAAGCCATAAGGATTAGCTAAGCTAAACCTTTTTTTCTAGCAACATCCAACATAGCAAACAGCTTGGGAATTTTCTTGTTAAATCACACTTATACTAAAAGGCATAGAGAGAGTTTTAAAAAATGGGATGTATTGCTAAGTGAATTATTTAAGTTACCAACCAGTTGATACACATTGTTCTTCAAACATATCCACATCTACATCCACATCGTTTTCTCCCAGAAAGCAGTTTTCATTCTTGCAACTAAGCCCTGCATCTCCTTCTTGCTTTGCTTACATTTGACATGTTTTCCTTTTTTACCCAGGGAAGGAATTTCTTCAAAATATTCCCAGGTAGGGTCTTTTTTACGCCCAGAAGCCATGACAGTTTTTCTGAAGCAAAAGTACCGGGGAATATAGGAAGCTGTGCGTGTACTGAATAATGTCTTCCCTTTTTCTTTCCGTTCTACTCTGCTGCCGTCCTTTGTCTCTCTGTCTTTAAAACAGTTTCTTATCTAACTCCCCTGCTTTGCTTAGCCCAGCTCCACCACCACATGAGGACAGAACAACAACAATGCTATCCAGCCTGTGTCTTTCTTTGTGCACGTGACTTTAGTCTGCTGAGAAACAGAAACTGAAACAAATTGAAAGCCCAGAAGTTTCAAGAAGCAAGAGCCAGTAGTTAGTCTAAACCGACTGGCGCCATTAATTAATTTTTATGAGACTGTAAGTGTAGCTTTAGCATGTCTGTGATGAGATTTAATTGTAACTGTTATTTTTTAAATGAGAGAGAAATTTAGGATTTTATTGATGATTTTTTTTTAAAAAATCATTGATTTTTATCCACTCTGTTTGGGGGTCAGTGTGGTTCTACTTATGAATTTTCTATTTTTATTCTGTTTTTAAGTTTCCTTCAAACAGGAAGTTTCAGAAGGGAAAACAAAAACACTAGACCACCCTATATGAAAAGAACATTATTAAGGTTGCAAAATCAAGCACTCAGAAGTTAGGAAATGCCAGAATTAAGGTCAACTGTGCAACCTTAATTTGTTCCCTTTTTTTAGACGTTATGATCTTTAATTGCATGATCACATATTATTTTTTCCACAAGATTCCGCTTTATGCAGCAAATGGGTGGTTGTGCAGGTTTTTTTTTTTATCTTCATTATTTAATGTGTCGCCCCATGCTTTATTTACTACCCTGTATTGAAACAGAATTATGAATTTCCTCATGGACTCTTCTGTGGTGTTATCACTAGTATTTTAAATCTCTTCAAACATTACTTTATTTTTGTACCACCCCTACGAACTGAGATAGTATTTCACGCATGGGAAAACTGTGGCACGGAAATTAAAGCCAAAATTGTCTAAAATGTCAGCAAATTTTGGGTGCTTAATTTGAGGAGTTAATTTTTCAGAGTATTTAGCATGTTGTAGCACTTTATTGTGTTCCGAGCAGAGTTCTTAGGGTGTGTCCACACTGCAATTAAAACCCACCGCTTGCCTGTGTCAGCTGACTTGGGCTCAAAGGGCTCAAGCTAAAGGACCATTTAATTGTAGTGCAGATGTTCAGGCTTAGGCAGCGGGTTTCTAATTGCGGTGTAGACGTAGCCTTATTGACTTTAGCTGCATTTGTGGGCATTCTGCATTTCTGCAAATCAGACACCTTGAGCCTCAAACTGGGCTCTCAGAAAATGAGGAACACACTGACCACCTGTAAAAATTTTGGTTTACATGACTTGTCAGCATAACGTAGGAATTCCGGCAATGGGAGGCATAGAATCCAGTTTAGTATGGCATTCAGCTGCCGTAACTATGAGCCCATCCTTTCTCTTCCTGCAGTTACCTACCTCTGATTAAACTGGTTTTCAGTGGTGACCATTGTTGACATACAGAGTTTGTTTATTATTTACCCTTTCAATTTCTTTAGAGATTTAAAAAAAATTTTTTTTTTTAGGTGCACTCTCTCATCAGACAACTAGATTTTCAACATTTGAAATAATTACCCCTCGAAGATTGACAGGCAGGGAGAGACGCCACACATATTTACATGAGGTTTGTTTCCCTATCCAAACTTTTTTCTTAATTTGTTACTGTTAGTGTTGCACTACAGTGTATGTAAATGAATACATCCTACTGTGGAGTATAATAAGTAATCTCATATCTCTCAGTAGGTTGCATGTTTGTGAGCGAATTATTATGCTCTTAGAATTGGCTTCAAACTAGGCATGAGCTGGTGTTCTCAGTCCACATCACACAAACCTCTAGTGCAGTTGTTACTGATTGCTACCTTTATTGGCAATCTTCGCAGAGACAAACATCTGAGTGAACATGGAGACAACTGCCAGGTGTTTCCTCTGCATCAAGGTAGACAATGTAGGGAAGTTTGAATTGACATTGTCCATGCTGTGCCTATTCTTTGGCTAAACGGAGGACTTCAGTAGTGAATTTCACCATAACTACGGGCCAAATCATACACAAGTAGTCTCATTTAATTCAGTGTGGCTAATTAAGTGAGTAACGGGAGATGTGTTTGACACTAAATTCCTTAGGGAGAAAAAATATTAATGGATGTTTTAGATATTTTTTGTCTCCAAGTTAGAGTTTGTCAAGGAAATACCGTGTAATGGGTCAGATTTAGTCATCTTTCAGTGAACTGACCTGTGGAATATGAATTTGAATATTGTTCATTGGGCTTATAACGATTTGCATACGGAGTCCCACAAGGCATTATATTATGGTTGGGCCTCAAAGACTTTGTGTTTACTCTATACCTATGAATGGTTTTGTCCCTTCTTTTCTAATAAAAGTTTTAAATGGAACATCTAAGGTAGTAAGATAAGTTACAACATTGGTACACATGGACTGTATCATTACCACAAGCAATAACCCAGTGTTAAACATTAATTAATTATTTATATGGATTTTTTTAATTTAAGAAGGTTAGATAGTCATGTGAGAAGAATATAGATGCTTATTTTAAAGGAGAAGAGAGGATTTTCTATATTTGCCTCCCCTTGGTGCCTTTCCTACACTTTTTACAGAACATCTATTAAAATACAGCTCTTTTGGAGGGCGATTTTCAAAAATGCTGGATGCTGGCCTAAATCTGCTCCCTTGCAGTCAGCGGTAACACTCCAGTTGTCTTCTATGATAGTAGAGTTAGGCCAATGCTGAGTGCTTTTGACAATCCCACCATTAATGACTAACCATTATAATTTCTGTTCAGTAATCATAAAAATAACCACTCCCTATTCAGCTCGTTATTTAATAAGCCATTCCATCCTTTTACACCCCATTCATTCTCCACTTATGCCATAAAAATCATTTAAAAAAAATCCTACTGTAAATTTTATGCCAGAAGTTTTAGTAGTGTGCCTAGTGTCCCATAGTTTACATTTGTAATAAGTGAAAGTTACTTTCTTTCCAAGTGCGTGGGAGGAGATGCAATGAAAGATGCAACAGTGCATCCCATCACAAGCGTGGCGTCATCATCCATTGCTGAGGCCCTGATTCGTGGGTCCAGACAAACTCTGCTCAGCATAAAGTGTAGGCTTGAAGTTACCATTGCCCTCCTTGGATTTTGGGACCAGTCAGGAACTAATTTGATTTTGGATACTCTAAATATGCTTCATTGCCCAAGAATAGTTGGAGTGCAGCTCTGTAGTCTCACTCATGTTACATCCCACAGGAGGTGAAAGAGAGCGGTTATGTTGGCTCTTCACTGCCCAGAGAACAGAATTTGCTAATGGTTATTTTCTGCTCTCCAATTAGCTCAAGTTTATATTGTCACATTTCCATAAAAGTCTCTAGTAGCAGAGTATTTTAATCCATTTGCAGGTTGTTTGCTTTTCTGTTGTGTCCTTTGCATGAAGTTTTCCTACCTGCATGGAATGTAAAATTTCAATAAAAAATAAAAAGGTGGGTGAGGTGTAATATCTTGTATTATACCAACTCAGATTGTCCTTGTACATTTCCCAGACCTGAAGAACAGCTCTTTCTAAGCTCATCTCTCTCACCAACAGAAGTTGACTCAATAAAATATATTATCTCATCCACCTTGTCTTGGGACCAATACAGCTACAACACCACTGCATATAATAAAAAAAAAAATACAGTGTAATAATACCAAAAACTTCTGCTATCACTGGACTATACAAAGCAGGAGATTTTAAGAATATCTCTTTGCGCATTTGGTGTGCACCTAAACCGTTGAACAAAGTAGTAGTAGTGCCGTTTTGGTTAGAGAAAGTATGAATTTATGATCAGAGTGGAAACCGCATAACCAGTGGGTATTTTCTGTTTTGTTTTCAGGAACATTCAGATGATGAGTGCTATTCAATTCAAACTGCAAATGGAACGTATATCCTAAAACTAACGAGAAATAAGTAGGTTGTGCAGTATTTTAAGACACATTTCCATTTTGGGTTTTACTTAAATAGAGACCAATATTTTTGTATTGAAGATTGTTTGGAATAAGCTGTTTAAAATGGTAGTATGTAATGAAAGTTAGGTGGTAATAAACACTGTATAAAGGAGCTGGCTTGAAAACAGATAAAATAAAATTTGAGAAACGTTACTGTATTTAATTTTTTTTTAATTCTGATGATGTTTTCACTTATAACCACTAAAGAAACAGTATACTAAAAAGCATACTGTTAATAGAGGTTTATTACAGGAGCAAAAGTTCTCACTGAAAAATAAATCAGTGCAATATTAGGTTTCTGCTACCTATTTTTATTAATTAACGTGGTCCTCTATTTGGAGGAATTTATTTATTTTTGCTGTTATCCATTCCCAAAAGTTTATAGTTCAGCCACTTGTCCAATAACTGAAATAATGCATCAGGTTAAACAAATATGTTTATGGATTTTTTTTGGTAAAAGTATTTTAAAAGTAAATTATTCTCAAAATGATGCAACTGGGGTTTTTTTAAAAGCATACTATTTTACAATCTATGTCCTTCTATGGTATTTAACAGCAAATTTGGCTTCAAAATGCTATCCTCAAAAATATTGCTGAATATGATACTTGATGTATATTTTGTCACAGACTCTTAAAACAGCAGCTGTTTATTTTTGTTTCCAGAAAGCTTGTTAGTGAAGATTTTGTATTACATACATACAGCAAAAATGGGAAATTGGAGGTTACCCATTCAAAAGTCAAGGTACTGTGCTTCTTAAAGTTCCATTGTTGTGTCAAACTGTTTCTTTAGCATGGGGAGCCAAACTTTGTGGTACCAAAGGCTGTCTCCAACAAGGATGCATACACATTTAAATACATTTTAAAACAAAAATACATACACCCAACCATTAATTCTGATTGTATTTATATCTTCCCTGATATAGGAGTGACAATTGCTTGAGTTCACAACAATGAAAGGCACTCAAAGAGCAACTAGAGACGAATAACAGAAGATTGATTTGGATCACATTTTAGGCCTTCTTGAGCACTCCTCCTTTTACGTGCCATATTTCATTGTTACCAATGGGTATAAAATATAAGGATGCCTTGCTATAATCTTAATTCTAAGTATGTTTAATCTGATGCAATTTATGATGACATAGTGTCTGCAATAATTCCGGTTTTGAGAAATATGTGAATGTATAAGAAAGATGCTCTGGAAGCTTATGTAAAGACTGAATTTGTTAGTTGATTACATAGGCATTGTGTAACATACATTTTTGGATCAATATGCAAAAATCAAAGATACCCAGTTCTGAAGCCTTGATTCAGGAGAACAATTAAGCACATGCTTAAATTTATTCCTGTTCAGGAAAGCACCTAAGTATGTACTCAACTTTAATCATGTGACTTCAATGGAATTTAAGCATGTATTTGTGTGCTTCCTGAACAAGGATGCTTTTCCAAATGAGTCTTTAAAAGCAGGGTTTACCTGCCAAAGAACAGGATGATGAGAATAGGTTAAATTGGTAATTTCCCCTTACTTGTAAAGGAGGGGAATTTTTTTTACCAATTTTTTTTTTACCAATGAAGGGCCAAAATTTGCTGTGCTTGTTCCTAATGAGTAGTGTGTTATTCCAAGAGTATTCCCATGGAAGAAAATTGAGACAACTTGAATTCTGAATAAAGCTGGCAAAATCTGGCCCTAATAAATAGAATATTGTGCGAATAAGAAGTCTGGGTCTTTCACTTGCATAAAAAACATACTGTTGTGTCATTAATTACGTGGTTTCATTGTATTTCAGACACACTGTTATTATCGTGGAGTTATTGAAGGAGTTGCTGATTCTATGCTTGCTCTTAGTACTTGTGATGGCCTTAGGTATTACTTTTTGCTTTTCACTTTTCAATGTATCATTAACTGGTTACCAAGAAAAATTATTGTTGTTCAGTCAGAATCTCCAATTTGTTTACATAAGAATGAATGAATCCAAGAGTGGCCAAAGTGCAATGTATACAATTCTTAATGCTAATTTTCAGGGCCTAGGATATGGATTTTCAAAATCCTGAGCATTGACCTAATTTCCCTCCCATTGAATTCAGTGAAGAAAGGAAGCAGGGTTAGGTTAACTCCAAGTGCTTTAGAAAATTGCATCTAGATGTCCCAGTATGCATTTTGTGCGAAGCAGCCTGATGGATCTAGATGGAGTACAGCCTTTTGGGACATGTAGTCGTCATAGGGCCGCATCTCTCTATTGACTGCAGCTTGCTCCATCATGCAAACAAAAGAGATACAAATTGCTAGTGTAGCCCTCACCTCGGCAAAGTTTTGGTGCCTTGAAGTTCATTTGTTACGAAAGGCAAAATTTTCACAAAACAAAAGCATAGTTTACTTAGATTGTAAATTATTTGGGGCATGGACTGTTTTTCATTAAATTGAGTATGGGTTCTAGCACAATGAGGCTGTGCTTGGAATCCTATGCATTACCACACTATAAACAGTAAATAAATAACTGCTGTGTATCACTGTCTAGTATTTCTGTATAGCATAAGAGTGTAGCACACTATAGTCAACCTACTAATAATAGCATTAATGTTGATAAGTTTGCATTTAGAAGCAAACTTCCCAAACCTGCAGAGTAACTCTGTTACAGCAAATTAAAATGTTTGTTTGTTATGCAAAGAGATCAGATTGGGGAATTAAAGGTGATGCGTTGGCAAAATGAGACGCCTCTCGCCGTAGGGCGTGCAGATGTTCAAAATATGGTTGTGAGCAGAGCCCTACCATTTTGGTCAATTCCACTGTAATGGGATTTTTAAAAGCGTCAGTTTCACAGTTTCAGATATTGACATCTGAAATGTCATGATGTTATAACCATGGGGGTCCCAATCCAAAAAAGGTTCTGCTGGGGGGGGAGGCAGGGTTGCAGTATTGCCAACCTTACTTCTGTGCTGCTGCTGACAGAGGCTCTGCCTTCAGATCTGGGCAGCTGAAGAGCAGCAGGCAGCACAGATATGAGGGTTGCATGTTATGCGGGGGGAGGGTGGATTCATCACTATCTGGGGGGAGTAGGGCTGGCCTTACAGGTGGGCAAGCATTCATGGCCCTGTGGTCCCACCACAGGTAACCCAAGGCTCCTTTAACTTCCGAATGCTGGGCCCAGAGCTGGATGCTTGTAGAAGTGTGGAGAGGAGGCACAGCTCCCCCTTCGTGAAGTGTAGCCCCTGCTGGCACTGTTCCGCACCTGCCCGAAGCTTGCAGTTTGGGGAGGGGGGGGTAACACCGCCTCCTGCCCCCCAAACTATGCCCATGTTAAAAAGTAGGGAGGGCATGGCTCCCAGACTCCTTCCCTCCCTCCCTCTCTCCTGGTTCTGGCACTGTTGGCTGGAGGTGCCTCACCCGCAGGCTCCTATCGTGCACTAGGGTCCAGTTGCTAGTGCTGGCCAGACTGGGGAGAGACAAGACTTCCTCTTCTCCTGCAGGGGCCACTCCTGGGGCAGGGTCAGACCCACCTCCAGGAACATCCCTGGTTGCAAGAAGCTTTGCGGCTGCTCCTTGTGCAGTGACCCCTTCTCTTCCCCCACCCCCCATGGCTGGAGAGTGATGGGGGCAGGAAATGGGGTGCGGGTGTGGAGGTTCCTGCAACACCCCACTTCCTGCGGCTGGGGGAGGTTCCTAGAGGTGGGACTGACCTGGCCTCAGGAGGGACACCTGCAGGAGAAGAGGAAGTTCTGTCCCTCCCCAGGCCCGCCAGGACTAGCAGCAGGACCCTGACCCATGGTAGGAGCCCTGGGTAGGACACCCCCCAGCCCTGTCCCTCCCAGGCAGATTTCACAGGAGAGATCAGGTTTCACAGTCCATAACACGTTTTTCACTTCTGTGAAGTTGGTAGAGACCTAATCATGAATGTTTCCTGGGCTCCACTGGCTTCCTTAAGCTTAGCTCCTTCATGTGGCTTGCATATTCCTACAGGCTCTTCTAGACTACTTGGGCTTTGCTGCTTTTGTGGTGGGGAGTAAGTGATGTGGCTCACACAGCAGCACAAAAATAAGACATCATTCAAAGTAAATTGCATAGATCTGTGACCCTCCCTCTCTCTCCTTTCTTAAATGAGGAATGAAATAGCTAACAAGAGTGATATTTACATTACTGGGCATCTGAATTAACACATCACTGAAATTAATTGTTCCAGGCTGTCTGCAGACTCACATAAACATTTCTGCATTGATTACACTAATTTCACATTTTTTAGGGTTTTTTTTGCAACCATAACAGATAGGGACTTACTTTAAATGAAAGCTAAGATTTGGGAGAACAATATAGTAGTTTCAGAGAGGTACTACTACAGTCTGTGAATACATACTGGCTATAGTCTCATCCTGGATACAAACCTTAACATGTATAAAAAAGTGATTATATTTAGCTGCCGTAGGGCTTAGTAGACTAACAGTGGTCAGAAGGCAATTCTTTTCTTTGTGAATACATACAACTAAATACAACTTCCTTCTCCCAGCTACAAATGACCTTTTGCAATAGAACTAGAATAGTTCAACTACATAGAGGTGGGGAGGGCAGAGTCTGGATGTAATGTATCGTGTATTGAGTATGTGCTACACAGAATTCTTACTCTGTGCTTGACTCCAGCATGGCAATTTGCAGGAATTAGAGCATAAGTGCATAGGAGAGGAATGAAGGCCTTGTCTCAGCACATATCCATCTGCATAGGATGAGTGAGTAAAGATTGTGCATAAGCTACTGGAGTAGACTAGTTTCTTTAAAGCAACTGCATAGCCATCCTACAGTTTTATTAATAGAGTAATTCTCACGTTTCTTGACACTTGATTTTAGGGGCAAGTTCCCTTTTGCCTGTTATGGAAATGGTTTATATTTCAAAAAAAAAAAAAGTAACAGTGTACATTTCTTAGTAGTAAAATATTCAGCTGTTGTTTATTCATCTAGTTGTAACATTACAAGTGAGAGAAGATTCTACTGGGTAATTTCTCATACCTTTATTATTTTAGGGGAATCCTTCACATTGGTGACAAACAGTATGGAATGGAGCCAGTTGAAGCATCAGCTACATTTGAACACTTGTTTTATCCATTAGAGCATATTCATCAAGATCCTTTTCTGTGTGGTGTGCTGAATGATAAACTGCACCATGAAAAGAGTGCGACGAATTCTCTCAGATATGCAAATGTTTCACACAGCACTTTCAGCAGGGAAAAGCTTTTTAGGGTGAATATATTTTTCTTTCTTGAGAAATGTTTAGATCCTTGGAGCCAATACAACTCTTTTGGGGCTGCTTCAGTGGCCAGAGCTGGCCAAAAAACTACCTTAACTGACTTCCTGGGGTTTACCCTGGTGTAGGAGCATTCCAGGTGTATCTAACCAACTCTTTGTGTCCCCCATTTCTAGGCCCCCAGCATGACTGGAGCACTGCTGGGTATTGGAAATCCTCATATAGAGAAATGGCAACATGGAGACTGTTGCAGTTCAGTGCAACTTAGCACAGCCCAGAAGCTGTTCTAAGCTGTAAGAGAGGGGCAAAGCAGCTTCAGCTACCACAGGATTGAAGTAGTGGATGCCACCGAAATATTGAGCTATAGATCTTTAAAATGGCATGTAGGTGGAGCTCAAAAAGCAAACCAACTTGAAACTAAACCAAGATACCATTTTATCATGCCTTGTAAATATGTGCAATAACATGGTAACAAATAGTAATAGAAATCTTGACTTATTGGTAATTAAAATATTAACTTATTGCATTTTCTAACTTGCAGGAAAAACGAGCTGTGCTGCCACAGACAAGCTATGTGGAACTATTTATGGTTGTTGATAACAACAGGGTAATGTGTTTCTCTAGTATTAAACACATTTTATTAAATTATTTAATTTTTCACTGACACCCTATATTGAATTTTACAGTATTTGATGAAGAAGTCTGATCCTGCAGCTGTGCAAAAGGAAACAATTGAGCTGACTAATTATGTTGATGGGGTAGGTCATATCAGACACATGGATATTCAATAGTCTCTTCTTTATCTTTCTTCATAGAAGAAATAGAAAAAGTAATGTACAACTAATATTCTGTGTTTGTATTCTAATTGAGTTAGACATAATTAATATGTAGACAAGACTCTTAAAAGTAGAGCACAGAATTCACAGCCCACAGGAGAGGGATAAGGTGGTTTTAAGCCACCTTTGCACCCTCTCAATTTTGGGCTGCTCCAGGGACATAACTTACAGCCCTTCCAGTGCTGTCCTGTGGGCTGCAGGGATACTGAAATCTCTGAAACATTGTGTGTCAGGCCCCAACTCTGACAGGCCTTTCCCAACGTCTGGCACGCCAGGGTGTATGAGAGGGTCTCATTGTCTTCCACAATGCCTATACCAGGGCAATTTTTCCTCAGTTGGATATAAAGCTTTAATAGCTCCATTATGCTGCTCTGGACTTTTTTCTTCGTATAAAGGGGCCAAAATGGGTGAGGATCTCACTCGTAATGAAGCAAATTTTCAAAACCTAAAACTCTAAAATTGTACTCTGTATTTTTTGCATAAGTATTTCATGTGCAGTTTTACACATCTAAGCTTTGTATGCCCAGAAGCGTGAGCCCAAGAATGAGTTTGAAAAAGTACACATGTAATTTCAGATACTGGGTTGAGTTATCTTTGAAAATTTAGCAAAAGAATATAGGGTTTCTGAATATGTATGAATCGTTGTCATTAGACTTATGCAATAACTGATGAAAACAGGGCTAAAAACATAGATAAGAACACAAAAGACTTTTACTAGGTTTTTTCCCTCAAACTCTTCCCTCAAAATGTTTGTATGCTATTTCTGAAAGATAGAAAATTCCTGTACATGCTCATAAGAATAAATCAAATATTTCATCAGCATTAGGGGGCCTAATCCTCCTCTCCAACATGGTGCATGGAGTGCTACATGGGGCACATATTGCTCCTCTCTTCTATGTGGGAATAACCAATGTAGGCAAGAAGTATTGATATGTAATTAAAGTCTTGATCCAGCTCCCACTGAAGTCAATGGGAATCTTTCTATTGCATATAATCCACCCTCTCTACTGGCCAAAGTTTACTCTCAAAGTCCCCAGTTGCTGTCAGAAAATCTAGCCTCTTTGCTGTTTGAGGAGTTTCCCATTCTATAACCGTAAGCAATTTGTGTAGATCCCTAATCATCCACTAGAGAGCAGGAAATTGTTCCTAGTCTCTCAAGATAACCAGCCAAGATAATGAATGAAACAGTCCCCTCCTTAGTGTTAGCCTTCTGAACCCTTACTCGTAGGGAACTTGCATTTGAAGGATATGTTTAGGAGTCCCAATGGACATAGAAGACCTTCTGTCTTGTAATCTAATGACTGTAGGTTTTGACAGAATAAAGAACAGGAGGATCTGGCCCAGTTTGTACTGTGCACTAATTATTTAAATGGAATACTTTCCTAAACTTCCATTGTTCTGGTCAGCATAATATTGATGTAATTTTGTAATGGAATTGATGTAATGATGTAATTTTTTCAGAATTCAACTGAATCTTGTTCATATATATGTACAGTAATGATCATTGTGTATTTTCAGATGTATGGTGCATTGAACATCCAGATTGTTTTGATTGGGCTAGAAATCTGGTCAGATCAAAATCACATAAATGTGGCAGATGGTTCAGCTGGAGATGTACTAAGTAGATTTGTTTCTTGGAGAGAGAGAAATCTTCCTAAGCGATCAAGAAGTGATCTTAGCCACCTCATAATGTAAGTTTTGGTCCATTAGAAAAACTTGTCTCTGACTATAGATCAGAACTGTAACATTGCTTAAGTATGCAAATAAGAAAGTGAACTACTGCTTATTTAAAGCTTTTGCTCTAATTGTTGACCAGCAAGAAATTATTTATGTAATTAAATCTTTATTGTTAATCTTATTCTTCACTCAGAACCAGTAATACAGCACATGTATAATTTTCAAGAGCTAAGTCATACAGTTAGTGTAGGCACATTGATCAGAGAGCCATATCCTACTCTTACAGGAAAGTGGGAAATTTCCCACTTACATTGGTGAGGCCAAGATTTGACTCATCATAATATTTGTGTCTAAGCCATCAATATTTTTTTTCACTAGAAACCAATGTACTTTCAATCCCATTTTCAAAACAGTGCCTAATGTTCTGTTGTTTTATTGCAGAGGGAGAAGTGCCTTTAGTGGAGTAGTTGGAATGGCTTTTGTAGGTACAGTCTGTTCTCAAGTCCTTGGAGGGTCAATCAGCACTGTAAGTATAGAACTTCATCACAGTTATTAATGTACATATCTAGTCAGTAAAAAACTGTACACATCTCCCTGACCTATTCAGCCAAGTCATCGAGGGCTTAGAGATTTGGTTTGGTATGGTTTTTTCTGTTAGGCTTCCTATGGAAAGACAAAAGTTTTTTAGGATATGATTATAATTCTTCTTGCTACACCATCTCTTTCATAAACCAGTCCACCTGATTTGGATACGTCTCAAGCTATATTTTGTCCATATTTTAAATGTATTTGGCTCCAGGTTGGCTAGCAAAGCACATCCCCATAAGTGTAAGTCCATAAATTCAAAATGGACAGCTTTTCGTACGTTCTGGATGAGAATGTTAGCACAGCACCCATGTGTGTTTTTTCACTCTTCACACTTGTGCACAGTACACTGTAGCCCAGGTCCTTACGTGCACCAGAGCTCCATTCAGGACTTTTTGGGGAGGCTGGGATAAAACTGGCTTTAAACCACCTCTGCCCTCCCTTAATCCTGTGTCAGGACTAATATTACCTTACTTAGGATGTGGAAGTGTTTTTCCTTATAATATTAGATACCATAGCAGCAGGCACAGTATACAGGCCAAATTCTGCTATCCTTACTTATACTGACTAGTACTTTATTCTGTGAGGAACCCATTGAAATCAGTGGCAAAATCTGGGCCTAAACTGATATGCAAATAAATAAATTGGATTGATTTGGTATTAGTATTCTCTTTATTGATACTAGACACTATCATCACACATTTAGAGAGACTTATTGCTTAAATAAATCAGTAGGTAGGATCATTGCCTTGTTTTCTTGTGTTTTCTTTATTTTCATATTCATTTCAATATTGCTTTTCTTTACTAGCTTAATAATGACAATGTGTTACATCATGCCACAGTAGTTGCACATGAGCTGGGACATAATCTTGGTATGAAACATGATGATGGAAGATGTCCTGAATACTACATTATGCACAGTATAGATAAGTAAGAGCTTCAAATATTATTATCTTATTTTTAATATTATGTAATTATATTAGATCTGTTCAATAGGGTAAATTCCTACTAACTTCAAAGGACTTTAGTAAATGGGCATTATATGGGGAACATAAGCCTAGAGGGTTAAAAAGTTAATGGGACTTAGTTGATTGATATTAGTCTGGTATTTCCACCCAGCTCCTAACACAATATTCAAACACTGGATCTGGTCCAAACTTACCTCTTTCCTAAGGCTTACATTTACTGTTAATTTAAATAAAACATCTTCTTCGAGTGATGTCCCTAGAGGTGCTCCACTTTCCATGTGGCAGTCTTTTCATGTGGAGTCAGAGATCTTCATTGCAGTGCCTATCAGATCCCACATATGCATCTCCCCTGCCTCGTGCAGTATGCAGAAAGTATATACAGAACTGTGCGGTCTGGCCTTCCTCAGTTCCTTCTCTTCCACCTGCAGTCTGGAATGGAACCTCAACAGAGTTTGTTTCTTGTCCATCTTCTTCTCAGATAGTTCTGTAGTAAACTCTTCTTTAGATAGCTAATTAGTTTCTTTTCTCCTCAAAAAACCCAACAAATTTTATCACTATAATTTGTGTTTATTTTCCTACCACTTTATTTTAACCTCTACGACCCTATAGTCTTTAGTATAATGTAGGCTTCTGTTTTTCCCCACTTCCCTTCCTTCCTGGCCAGGAAGCAGTTATCTCACGCTTAAGCCTAGTTCTCCCGGGTTTAAGAAGTGCATCTCCTGCAGAGCCACCTCCCCCATAATGGATGGCCATGCAGATGTTACCCAGGTTTCCTTGAACCAGTAACTTTTAGTCTCTGCGGATTGGTATCAGGAAATAAACCAAAGGAAACACGGTACCTCTGCCTGCTATATGGCTGACACAGACAAGTCAAAACCAAGTGCTTTTAATTTAAAGCTTTACTTAATGGTATCCAGCAATTTCCATTGGAATGCTATTACCGAAGTCTTCACTTATTAGTTTTAAGCACATACAAATAGGTGGTTAGAGTACCCCAAAACTTGATAATTATCCCACAAATCTGAGGCAGTCTTTGGGTACATCAGTTACAGATTACTCCATTTGTGCCTGGAGATTCTTTCAAATGTGTTCATGAGCAATCCACCTGACACAGACTGCTACCTCCCTCTTATACCTCAAAAGTTACAGCGTCATGTCAATCAAAAACGTTAGGTAGCTGACCATACAAGTCAATCTCTGGGTAGAAGTGGGAGTTACAGAGACATGTCACTAAAATATTTTTTTGTTAAGCAAGCCGTTTTTAGCTGTTAGTCTGATAGCTAAATTTCCCCATACCAACAATTCTAAAATGTATCCAGACTTCCTGTTTTTTATAGACATCTGCCCCAGCATATTCAGAGAGAGAATGCATGGAGCCAGGATCACTTCACTTGTTCACTGTCTTCTCCCTCTTTCCTGGTTTGCCTAGTTATGCTAAGTTCCTGCAAAGGCCTGAAAATGGCTAAAAGCATCAAGCAGAATAATTGATAGTCCATCCCAATAATTGGCAATGGCTTGGACACCTGACTGATTGCTAAAATGCCCCTATACACAGAGTGCCTTTGCTGACTGGGAGAGGAACACGTTCCTCAGAAGTGCTCCCATTGTCAGGATCTGAAACGAAGAGCAAGAACGGACAGGGAAATCAGATTTAAATTGCTCCTGATGGAGAAGTCCCTTCCCTCAGATTCTGATCCCAGCCCTCCCTCTTCTCCAGAGAGACCCTCATTGTCATCAAGATTGACTACCAACCCTCATTCTCCGTTCCTGGGCAAGAGAAAAACATCTTATGACCAGACTGAAGGTAAGACGAGAGCAGCTGTCTCATCAACCACTAAGACACAAATCCCAAGAATGCCATCCCTATTCAGATCTGTGGTGTCAATGGCTTTTGTTAAATATATTAATAGCCCCAACTTGGCCTCAACAAGTATGATGCCTACCTGCTTCAGATTTCGCTGTGCCAACCCATCAACCTTCCTCCAGCATTCTGGCTCCTTTCACAGGACACTCGCCATGATCATCATCCCAATCTACAAACAGTCTAACTGAAAGCATGGGTCCTTCTTTGTTCAGGGGTCCAGAAGTAGATTGCCCTGTCCAAGTAAAACACATCTTACCACATAGCAGATGAGACATCACTAGACTCATGTATGTATCATCCCTTTTCACCATCCTATTAAAAGGTGCTCCATATTCACTCACCCCCATTTTAAGCATTTCATGAAGGGTATTCAGAATCTCTACCCACAGATATGAGCCCCTCACTCCTGTCTGGGACCCATCCCTCATCCCACGTTCTTTGATGAGATCCCCTTTTGATCCAATGGCAACATGCTCACATTTATATCTAGCTATGAAAACTGCCTTTCTTGTTGCCATCACCTACACTCTTTTGATTTGAACCAACTCATTCACCTCTACACCTTTTTTCCCAAACCACATAATAATCAACAAGACGCAGTTCTCCATACACTTGATAGAAGGCATGCATTATCTTTCCACCGCGATAGAACAAGACCATTCAGAAATTCACGTCTGTTCATATTCACCATCAAGATGTCTTTATAAATAGATCTCAGAATGCATACGTCTCACATGAACTCCATATTGACTCATAGACTCATAGGTCAGAAGGGACCAATATGATCATCTAGTCTGACCTCCCGCACAAGGCAGGCCACAAAACCCTACCCATACACATTTATAACAACCCCGAACCCATGACTGAGTTATTGAAATCCTCAAAAATGAGATTTGAAGACCTCAAGCTGCAGGGAATCCACCAGCAAGCGACCCATGCCCCATGCTGCAGAGGAAGGCGAAAAACCTCCGTGGCCCCTGCCAATCCGCCCTGGAGGAAAATTCCTTCCCGACCCCAAATATGGCGATCAGCTAAACCCTGAGCATGCGGGCAAGACTCACCAGTCAGCACCCAAAAAGGAATTCTCTGCAGTAACTCAGTTCCCATCCCATCAACATTCCCACAGACCATTGAGCAGACTTATCTGCCGATAATCCAAATCAATTGCTCAAATTAAACTATCCCATCATAACATCCCCTCCATATACTTATCAAGCTTAGTCTTAAAGCCAGATAAGTCATTTGCCCCCACTACTTCCCTCGGAAGGCTATTCCAGAACTTCACTCCCCTAATGGTTAGAAACCTTATAAGTTTCCCACTTCAAGGACACGCTCACACAAGCACTGTCTACCTCCATTGCATTCCTGAACAGTGTTCCAGTTACTAACATTTGTAAGGTGGCATTGATATCTTCAGATACTTTTGCCCAACACTATGCCATTATGCAGGATTCCTCTGCAGACACTATCCTTGAACGCACAGTCCTGTCTTCGGCTATACAAGCTCCTCTGAAGCCCCAACCTTACCACTACAGGCACTGCTTTGTAGTCACCTATAGTGAAGCACCCATGGGGACATCACTCGAAGAAGTAGAGAGACATCACTCATCCCTTTAGATTCTGGTTTCAATCCCTGCAGACATCTGCCTACCAAACAGTCAGTGGAGCCCACTGGACAATCAAGGTGCTAAAGGAGCATGCAAGGAAGACAAGGCCACTGTGAAGAAGCTAAATGCACTCTGCATCGGTTGTCAGTGAAGATGATATGGGGGAGTTGCCCACACCCAAACCATTATTTTTAGGTGATAAATCTGAGGAACTGTCCTAGATTGAGGTGTTGATAGTGGAGGTTTTGGAACAAATTGATAAATTAAACTGTATAACTGGGTTCTAAACAAAAATTAGATACATTCCTGTTTCTGATGTAATTAATTTTTTATTTATTTTCTTTATATTTGCATTTTACAATTCATAGTGAACTTTGAGCAAAGTAAATAGTGTTGGCTGAGAAAACTCACCGTGAAGCAGTTGTCACATGAGCAACTCCATTAACTTCAGTGAGGCTTGCATAGGTGTAACATGGGATTGGTTCTTCAGGATGCGTCCCCCCATGGGTGCTCTACTGCCCGCCCTCCTTCCCTCTGCTTCGGCATATAACATGGGCTCTGCAGCAGAGAAGGAACTGAGGCGGCCAAATCACTCAGCGCTATATATATGTCCCATGCATGGTGCAAAGTAACCCTCTCAATTCAACCTACATTGTCTTATTCAAGGATTAGGGTTAGATTTCCTTTTACCTCAGAGAGAGGATCACTCTTTTATGTACATGCTGTAGAGCTAATAGGACTCACCTGATCTGACTCAGCAAAAATAACTCTATCTTTATGCAGCATTCAATTTCTGACATCATACTATCTCTGCAGAAATCCTCTGTGCAGGATTAAGTAACACATCACTGTTACAGTTAGAAATTATTTATATATAGTGCCACAGTTAAACTTTGAATGCAGATTTCAGCCTGAAATAAATTTTGTGGCCCAGCCATTAGCCCTCAAAAAAAAATCCATAGTATCAGAAATCATAGAATTCATCTGGAAAGGAACATTCTCTAAACTATACATAATTTATATTCCAATTTTGGTTATCCATCCTCAAAAATATTGGGTTTAAAAAAATAAGATTTCAAACTATAGCATGGCTAGCAGATGTCACTATACTTTTAAGGGACGTTATGCAAAATCCATGAAAAATTATTCAAGAGCTGGAAAAAATGTCTTTAAAGTGAGAGACTGGAAGTTTAAGCTTAAACATTCAAGTTAGAAATAAGGCACCCAAAAAATTAACAGAGGGGTGATTAACCACTGAAACAGACTACAAAGAGAAGTAGTGGATTCTCCATCTTTGCTGGCCTCAAATCAAGACTGGATGCCTTTCTGGAAGTTATGCTATAGTCACATACTTTGAGTTCAATACAGGGATAACTAGGTGAAATTCTATGGTCTGTGTTATACAGAAGGTCAGATTACATGATCTAATAGTCTCTTCTGGCCTTAAAATCTATGAAAGACTAAAATTCTGGCAGTATCTTTTAACTCTTATAAATATGTTTCCCTAAATGCAATATATGGATCTAAAAATGAGTGATCCCAATGATCTTCTAATATTACAGAAGCAATGTATAGAACTTTGTTATTACATGGCTTAAAATAAATTGAACTTTACTAGGAAAACTGTATACCAAACAAATACAATGTTATGCTTTGTAGTGGCTCCAAGAATTTCAGCACCTGCAGTGTCAGTGATTTTGAGAATCTTATTTTGAATGGTGGAGGAAACTGTCTTAAAAATGCTCCAAAGCCAAGTGACGTTTTCACAGAACCTGTCTGTGGCAATAATGTGATGGATAAGAATGAAGAATGTGATTGTGGCAAACCACAGGTATTTCAATTCATTTCCATACCCAGGGTTCAGTCTCAACCTATTTTGTACAAAGACGTTCTATTAATATGTGCAGGGTTTTTTTCTTTGAGGTTTTACTTTTTATTTCAAATCACATAAGTGAAAATAAGGATAAGGAAAACAAGCCTAAAATCACATTTTCATTAAGGGCTACTTCCGCCTCTGCTTGAAGTCAGTGGGAGATTGCCTGACTTCATGGGAGCTGGATCAAGCCCTAAATAAAATAAAGACTGGCTACTTAAGTTCAGAAAGGGTGAAAGTGCCATTGTTGCAGGTGCATGCCTATGCCACAGAAATGTAGGTGTATTTGTTGTATGCATCAGAATCTCCATCACCTATGGTTTTTACACTCCAACTCTTAAATCAAGTCTTTCCAGCCAAAGGATTATAGATAGCACTTTGTCTCTGGAGCTTCTGTTTGCAGCTTCTTAATGACCTTCTCTCAAACAACTGAATATCCTGAATAGCTGTTACAGGAAATCAGTACTACTTAGAATATATGCTAGCAAATGCAAGTGAGGAAAAACCCATGATCAGCTGCAGGTATTTTCTGGCACAAAAAACCCTCAACATGAATCATTTCTATATTGTACTATTAACTTGGAAAATAAAATATAGTGAATACTACAAACTGTTAATAGAAAGCTATGGATTTCAGCTTCTTTAGGATCCTGTTCTGTTTTGGAAAGCAGATGCTGCTTATCCCTATGCAAATAGCCAAGCAAAAAAAGTTTCTCTATTTTCTAATAGATAACACACCCCAAACTGCATCCTGGCTTGCAATGGACAGAGCACGCTAAAACTGAGACAATGAAAAAAACTCAATATCTTTGGCTTCTGCTCAGAATTTAGTCTACGTACTTCAGAAACCCCTGACTATAGAGAAAAGTAAAAACACTGTGTTCCTAATTCATGCCTTTGCTATAGGAGTGTACTAATCCTTGCTGTGACGCTGCAATCTGCAAACTTAAGTCTGGATCACAGTGTGCTGAAGGGCTGTGCTGTGAAAATTGCAAGGTAGGCTGGAAGAGCCCTTTTTTGTTAATTTCTGTGCTTAACTCAGAATTTGTACTAATTAGATGTTGTTTTTTTAATATTTAGAAATGGATCTATCACAGTGTCTTTAGAAACCTGTACACACATTACCAAAACCATATGCAGGAGTTTAGATGATAATAGTGGGTGAACAGAGAATCATGGTCTGAGCAATCATGGTCTTATGTGTGATCAACTTACAAATGAAGTGTTAACTGTGGCTTCCCCTCTGGCCTGTCCTCTGCTCTTAGGCAGAAGTAATTAGATGTCATGTAGGAGGGCTCTTGTTAGCAAAGGATCTAGTTTCTCTGCATTGCCTGTCCACTCATCACTTTTTATCTGGTGCTTATACGTGCCACATTCTGCACCAGTGCTGTGCAGGATCAAACTCATCAACTGTATCAGTATGCCACTTAAAACTGATAGGAGTGACATACATGCTTTGTATTTTGATATAAAGTACTATTTCATCTTCCCCAAATTTACAAGCATATTTTCTTTCCCAGCTTACTGCATAATCATTTCATGCCTTTGTGTTAGAATTTCTATTGTTGCAAAATAAAACGGGGTAACTTTCTGTTCTGTTTCTAGTTTAAAGTGGCCGGAGTGGAATGTAGACCAAAAATGAATTTCTGTGATCTACCTGAATACTGCAATGGGACATATCCATACTGCCCAGATGATGTGTATATCATGAATGGCTACCCATGTAACAACATGAAAGAATATTGTTATAGTGGGGTTTGCCAGAATTTTGATTCACAATGTGAATCCATCTACGGACAAGGTATTTTTTAATTGTTTGACGGTCTGTATAACAGAATTCATATTAGTAGGAAAAACTCACCTCACTTGCTCTGCCTCATACACAGAATTTAAATAGCCATTGTTGATTATTCTTCTTTATAATATATTAGTTGTTAAACATTTGATTTTGTTCTTATAGGGGCAAGGAAAGCACCTGATATTTGTTTTAAAGTAGCCAACATGAATGGAGATAGATTTGGAAACTGTGGAATGTCAGGTGGAAAGTACAATAAATGTCCAATTGAGTAAGTGACTAGCAGGTATAAATTGACTAATCTTTCTTCCTGTCATTTATTCATATGAAAAGTACCATAATATTTAGTATGCATATTTTATCCAGGTAATGCTTTACTACTTTGGCCTACCTGAGTTATCAAATTTACTTACATAAATCTCCATTATTTTTTATTAATCTGTTTTAAATTGTTGATTAAAACTACAATTTCTTAAAATCAATTTAAGCAATATGTATAAAACACAGCTTTACTTAAATATTCTTTAGAAGAAACTGAACCAGATTCTCGCCTTTGAACCAGCTCCTGAGCTACACAAAAGAGCCAGAATCTGGTAGTACTTGGCCAGCTTACAAGTCCTTTGATGGATAAGAGCTCTCAAATGGGAGAAAGCTGGTCCACCTGGTTCTTGCATCAATCACATTCCGAGCATGGAATAAAAGGCGGAAGGGGATGTATCAGGCTCTGCTTTACTAATTCTTAGATGGTATATGATCTCTAGATCACTCTAACTTTGATTAAGGATGGGGCAGATCAGGTTACAGAATCAGGTAGCCATAAACAGCTTCCCTTCCCCCACCAGTCTCCTGTGCCAAATAGACCAGTTCTTGACCCTATGATATTTAATCAGTTCTTGACCCTATGATATTTAACATTTTTATTAATGATATGGAAGAAAACATAAAATCGTCACTGATAGAATTTGTAGATGACATAAATTGGGGGAGTGGTAAATAATGAAGAAGATAGATCACTGATTCAGAATGATCTGGATCATTTGGTAAGCTGTGCACAAGTAAACAATATGTGTTTTAATATGGCTAAATGTAAATGTATATATCAAGGAACAAAGAATGTAGGCCATACTTACGTGATGGGGGACTCTATCCTGGGAAGTAATTACTTTGAAAAAGATTTGGGGGTCTTGCAAGATAATCAGCGGAACATGAGCTCCCAGTGCAATTCTGTGGGCAAAAGGGCAAATGCAACCGTTGGATGCATAAACGGGAATCTCAGGTAGGAGTAGAAAGGTTATTTTATCTTTGTATTTGGCACTGGTGCTACTGCTGCTGGAATACTGTGGCTAGTTCTGGTGTCTAAAATTCAAGAAAGTTGATAAATTGGAGAGAATTCAGAGAAGAGCCTCAAGAATGATTAAAGGATTAGAAAACATGCCGTATAGTGATAGACTCAAGAAACTCAATCTATTTAATTTACCAAAGAAAAGGTTAAGGGGGATTTGATTACAGTCTATGAGTACCTATATGGGGAACAAATGTTTAATAATGGGCTCGTCAATCCAGCAGAGAAAGGTATAACACAATCCAGTGGCTGGAAGCTAAAACTAAACAAATTCAGACTGGAAATGAAGTGTAAATTTTAAATGGTAAGAGTAAATAACCATTGGAACACTTTACCATGGATTGTTGTGGATTCTCCACACTGACAATTTTTAAAACATGATTGGATGCTTTTCTAAAATATGTGCTCTATGAATTATTTTGGGGAAGTT
Source organism: Mesoclemmys tuberculata (assembly GCA_007922155.1). Taxonomy (NCBI): domain Eukaryota; kingdom Metazoa; phylum Chordata; order Testudines; family Chelidae; genus Mesoclemmys; species Mesoclemmys tuberculata. The sequence continues at coordinate 46,677,883 of ML675609.1, read as the reverse complement.
CTCTGGCCTGCATTATACAGAAGGTCAGACTAGGTGATCACAGTGGTCCCTTCTGTCTTTGGAATATATGCATCTATGAATTATTATGGTTGCAAAGTGAAGCACTCAAAAGGGTAGGAAATTCCAGAATTAAAGTACGTGTATAACTTTAATTTTGCTCCCTTGTGTGTATGCATTATGAGACAGTCTTTAATTACCCGATCACATACTATTTTTCCATAGCATCCCTGCCTCATTCAGTGTACAGAAGGGATTGAGGTTCACTTAATGAGCATCTCTTCAATATTTTTTATCCTTATTTTTCAATGTATAGCTTGATGCCTTATCTGCATGCTTTCAACCCTACTCTGAAGACATACTTATTAATCGCCTCAAGGGCTTTTCTATGGCTCTCATCACTACAGAACTGAGCGCAGGAGAATTGTAATTTGTTTTCAAAGTCTTATAATTTTGCCAAATTTGGTCATATTTTCATGGGAAAGGCAAAAGGCACATCCTGACAGAAAGGCCAGTCCCCTGCCAAATTTCACATTCCTGCGACAAAGCATGGGGCCACTAAAACTATTCAAATAAAAGGTTGCCAGAATTTTTTTAACACAGACAAAACAATGTATTTTCCCCTAGCTTCTTTCTTGGAAATGGATTAACCATTTCAGGAGACATTTTCCAAAATTTTCAACCTGAGGCAACACCCAGCATACAAAAAAGTTAAAGTTTGGCAAAATTATAACCAACTGAAAACAGGTTCTTATAATGGGAAATGTCAGGCAACCTTAATACGTAGTGCTACTAGCCTTGTTTATAGCAAAGGGATGTGTGTTTATATACACATAGAGAAACACATATATTATGGTTATAGCCATCTGATAAATTGCAGAGCCATGTGCTAAAATACATTTATCAGGCACCATTAATTGTCTTAATCAACAGGACTCTGTACAGTAATCGATCTCCACTGGAATTACTTCTCATATATCAGGCTTTTGAGCAGCTTCAGTCAGGTGCCATTTCTTTTTAAACAACCTGCCAGAGAAATGTTTCCTCTTTTCCCTCAAATGTGGAAATATTACTTTACAGACACACACAATTATACACACACACAAAGAAAGAAAAGGGAAAACTTTCTATGTAAATAATATATGCTCTAACAAATACTTAGAGTATGAGATTTCCAGCAAGAAAAAATTATTGGCTCATAGTGTAAACTGTGAATTTCTTAATGAGTAATATTTTTGTATTGCATCTCTTTTCCCCCTTTTACATTATTTGTATTTTCTTCATTTATTACAGACATAGTTTGTGTGGCAAACTTCAGTGTATATCTGTCAGTCTTGGAAATCTTCCCGCTTCTAGTGTTGTCACCAATCAAGATGGTGTTTCATGTGTGACTTCTGACTTTAACCTAGGGTCAGATATCCCTGATCCTGCGCAAGTTCATAAGGGAACTGCTTGTGCAGAAGGAAAGGTAAGGAGATCACAGCAGTTATTGCAGAATGGATGACACTTACTGGCAAGTTTACTTTTTAAAACATCTTACTACAAGACCCTGAACTTTCAAAAGTATTAATCCACATTTTAGTTTTCCTCATAACTGATGCTCATGATGCTCAAAACACTTGTCTCGTAAAGAGTGTCTGAGTGTATTTTAACCTTTTGATATTCAGCTATGAGAATCCCCTCAGACTTACAGGAAGTACCTTTTCTTTGTCACATGGCGTTCCGTTCAGGTTTGACTGACACATGAATTGCTAAAAACTGCCATTTCCCTTCCCTCGCTTGTGCTCTGCAGGAACATTTCGGCAGCATGACAAAAGCAGTAAACGTTAATGGCCTGGGTCAGGCCACAACCAAAGCAGCAGCAGCACATGGCATTGGGAACACGAGTACAGTTGGAGTAGCTTTTTCCTTCTCCCAGAAGAGAGGCAGCTCATTTCCCGATTGCCCCTAGACCCAACAACCTATGCCCTTCTTGGTCAAACAGCCTTCTGCTGCTGCCAGCAGATGCTGTTGGTAAAAGTGGTAGTACACTGTGCTGCAAGGCTGAAAGTTAAAAGTTCACCCTGCCAATGTGAGTTTGCTATCATTAAACAATATAGAATTGATTTGATCTTGTTCTAGAAATTATGGAAATTACATACAAAATTTTATGCAAAATCTGCATTAAAAGAACATTGGTAAAATTGCAAAGTCAGACACTCAAACCTTAGGAGACTCCAGATTTGTGGTTCTCCTTCAAGTGATTGCTCATATGCATTCCACTTAGGTGTGTGCATGCCCTCATGCACGGCTCCCAGACAATTTTTTCCCTAGCAGCCTCTGTAGGGGCCAGCTCCGGTACTCATGCCGCGGTACTTAGGGCTCCGCCGGCCCCTCCCCTCCTCAGTTCCTTCTTTCTGCCCGTGATGGTGACTGGAAATAGCCTTGCTCTCTGCAAATACCAATTCCCTTTGTTTGCGTTCTTGTTAGTCAAAGCTCTGTAGTTAGTTGTTAAGTAGTTGTTAGTTAGTTAGTTAGTTAGATAGAAGTCCCTGAGGGACTTAAGGTGGACGGGCATGTCCTGGCTGCCTGGATTTAAGACCCCCCCCACCCTAATCTGTGCCTTAAGCATGGGGGGGAGGGGAAGTGGCACCATCGAGCTGTTCCCCGCTGGCGCCAGGCTTGACTCGGCACCAAGCAGCACCCCTGGTGCCGAAGAGGAAGAGCAGCGCGTGGAGCGTGGACACTCCCCTGAGCCGTGGGCACGGGCAGGGTCGAGGGCGGGGATGCACCAGCCATGGCCCGTCGAGCCCTCTCCGGAGCCTGCATCCCTGTGCAAGGAGCCACCCCTGACTCCTGGGAGTGGGAGAGTGCCCCTGCCAACACCATTGGCACTGGAGGCTTTTTGGCAGCAAGAGCCTTGTCGGCCTGCTTACGCTGCCTCCACCCCCCACCCCCTCCGCCAAAGGAGAAGGGGACAGTGCCCCGGGGCAAGCCCACGTTAGGTCCCCCTGAAGAGTGGTGGAGACCCCTGGTATGAGGAAGCAATCTCCTGCTGGACGGCAACAGGGGTAAGCAAGACGCTCCCCCAGGACAGACCTGGCACCGAGTAGTCGCCCAGCAGGACCTTGATTGCTGTGGAGCTCTCGGCACCGAGGGAAAGCGCTTGGTACCAAGGAGAGGACTCGACCACCGGAGGACTCCCGGTCGCTGTTAAAAGGTCTCGGCACCAAAGGGTCTGCCCTGGCACCAAGGCAGGAGCAGGACCTGGTGCCTCTGCACCGCCCCTACTCTGAGGTGAGGCGCAGCGCAGGTGCAAGGACTGCCACAGCACTCGGTGCTGAAGGGTCCGCCCCCTGCACCGAAGCGGGCGCAGGACCTGTGCCGCCAAAGCACCCGGCGCTGAAGGGTCCGCCCCCACTCTGAGGCGCGGCATGGGACCTGGTGCCGCTGCAGGACTCAGTGCTGCAAGGTCCCCCCCGCACCGAGGTGCGGCGCGGGACCCGGTGCCGCTGCACTGAAAATGCCCGGCACCGAGGAGCATTGTGGGTGCAGGGGCCGCCACAGCACTCAGCGCTGAAGGTTCCGCTTCCCTCCGCCTCCTGCACTGAGGTGGCACAGGACCCGGTGCCGCACCACCTGGCGCTGAAGGGTCTGCCCCTGCTCTGAGGTGCGGTGCGGGACCTGGTGCTGCCGCAGGAATCGGAGCTGCAGGGTCCCCCCCAGCCTGGCACTGAGACCCGATGCAGGACCAAGTGTCGCTGCACTAGAGGCGGCGCTGCGGAGTTCCCCCCTGCTGGCACCGCGGGGCAGGACCCGGTGCCGCTCCACTGGGGGCGGCGCTGTGGGGTTCCCTACCCCCAGCACTGAGATGCAGCGCAGGTGCAGGGCCTGCCGTAGCACCCGGCGCTGAAGGGTCCGCCCCTGCTCTGAAGTGTGGCGCAGGACCTGGTGCCGAGCAACAACTTGGCGCTAAAAAAAAAGGGGGGGGGGTGGAGAGAGAGAGAAAGCAAAGCCCCCACACCAGTGCCACTGCAGGACTCGGCGCTGGGGGGTCTGTCCCCTTCCACTCCCCCGCCCCCCGTTGAGGCGGGCGCAGGGCCCAGGGGCACCGAAGGGTCCGTTCCGGCACCGTGGGGTCCGCCCGCAGAAGCGGTGCAGACCCTGGTTGCCAGACAGGGACCACAAACCAGGTGCTGGAAACAGGCTCAGCACCGCGGGGCTTGGAGCCATGCCGGACCCGATCACCAAAGGGTAAGCAGCACCGCAAAGCCCCCGGTACCAAGACAGCACACCAGTACCAACAGCTCCCCGGAGCGTGCCTCCTCCCGTTGGCACCACTTGTGGCGGAGGAGACGGTCCTCATCATCCTCCACACTGGGGGTCAGTCCCTGGCAGGGCACAGCACCTACGATGCGGGATGGCCGGGGCTCCACGGGTGTGGTGGCTTGGGGTCCCACAGCAGGGGACACGGTTGGCCTGCGTTGGGCCCAGAGACAATGGCGCAACGGTGACCTTGTTGGCCCCCATGGCCATCCAGATGGGACCAGGGCTGCCCATCTTGTACAGCGGGGGTGTGGTCCGCACTCCTGGCACAGGTCAGGGCAGGGACTCCGCTTCTCCAACGAGGAGTCGGATCCCATGGAGGCACCCATGGGACGGGCCGTGGTAGTCCTCTTCCTCCTGCTCGGGAGGGACAGTCTTCCGGGATTGCATGGCACCACCGGAAGGTTTCAGGGCGCACTGGGAGCTGCTCAGGTGGGTGGCCTCTCACTTTAGGCCAATGTTGCCTGCTTTGCCGTGCTGGCGGCGGCGGCCCTAGTGTGGGTGGCCCTACCTGTCCACGACGGGTCTCTTGAGGTGATGAGGCCCTGTGGAACCCCCGCCCCTCTCTGTTGCCTCTTCGTCAAAGGTGGCAGGGGGAAGTGTTATGTCCCAGCCAAAAGGTCCAAGCTTTTGATTACTCAGGACCTGGCCCTGGGATTCATGGTGCTGTGTCTCAGCTCATTGTCCGCAGCAGCCCTGCAGATCAGGGTTGCCAACTGTCAGCCCTCCGGGGTGGGTAGGGATTTCACTGTGAAATGCCCTCAGGCGGCCTGCTAAGACCCTGCCACAGGGCCAGGGCACAGACTTCACCACTGTCCTGGATGAGGGATTTGTGGTGCTGGGGCAGCGCCCCGGATGTTCAGGAACGCTGCTGATTCAGCGGATAAGGCCATAGCCTCCACCATTTCCACAAGGAGGCATTCGTGGCTGCAATCCTTGGGCCTGTCTCAGGAAAGGCAGCGATCGATCGGGGACATCCCCTGCGATGGGTTGGTATCCCTCTCTGATTGGACAACTGTGAAGCTCCACGGTCTGAGGGACTCCGGGGCCACACTTTGCTCTCTGAGGCTCTACATGCCAAGGCCTTCTAACCCTTCACACGTAATGACAGGAATGGGGGCTTATGGCAGCCCCTAGTTCATATCTGCCTGTAACCAGCAGACGCAGGGCCGTAGTCGCTGCCCACCTGAGACGTAGCATACGCAGATATTCCCTTGCCAGGTTGTCTGGATGGCGTGGGACAGGTCCAGGTCCCGAGTGTGGGAGACCATGGCCCTCTCTTACTCCATGTGCAGCAGGCTGGGATTACTCATTGGTGAGCGCTTCCCAGGCCAGAGCCTTCCCGCCTCAGCCAAATTTCGAGGCTATGGTCCATACCGTCTTCTAGCTGCACCAACGTCCACAACAGCATCTAGACACTGCCTGCAGATGTTAAGTCCCATGGCGGCCTGCACATATGTAGTGACACTAGGTCACCGGAGACTCAGATCGCTTCAGATGTAGGTGGCCTCGGTATAGGCACCAAACAGCCACCCAGTAGATTCCCCACCCGCGCTAGCCTCCCTGAACTGGTGAAGGCCTTGCGGGGCAGTGTTGTGGGGCATCCGTTCAGGGACTGGTTCCGTCGGTCAAGGTACAGGCGTCGGCACATCAGCGCAAAGCACGCTCCCTGACGCTCTGCAAGAAAGCCCTCCGTCCATCAGGTTTTGCAGTGAGGCATGATCTCCGCTTAATTGCCTCTCACCTCCAGGGTGTCAGGAGCAACAAGGTGAATCGCCTCAGCAGGTTGTCCCTTCCCCGCTGCGATGGGTTGTGGCATCTGTAGGTCATGCCTACGTTTTTCCCCGAAGTGGGGTATTTCCCAACTGGACCTTGTCGCGTTTGTCTGGGATACAAAGCTTCCAGGGTTCTGCTCACTCTAGGGTAGCGAGACTGGGTTGTTTCCAAAGCATTCCTCATCGACTAAACGGGTACTCTGAGGAACGCATCTCCTCCCACTCTGACCCGGCCCAGTGTCCGGCTGTGCAGGTAAGGTGGGTCGGGGCAGACGTCTTTCTGATTACTCCAGCTGGACCAACATGGGACTGGTTCAGCATGCTAGCTGGACCGTTCGACCACCGCAACAGGTAGCTACCCCAGGACCTGGGGTATCTGCTGCACCTGGACCTGCTGATGGAGGGAGGGAGGGCCTGCTTGGTGCAGGCCTAACAAGCCCTGCTTGGCAGCAGGAACCCTCTACACAGGTTGCATATCGAGTTAAGTAAATACGGTCCACCTCTTGGATGGAGTCCTGGGGCATCCCGTCAAGACTCTTGCTGGCACAGGCAATCCTGGAGTATCTGCTCCAGCTAAAGCCCAAGGCCTAATCCTGGCCTCATTGAAGGTTCACTGGTCACTCATCTTGGCCTTCCATCAGCTGCTTGAAGGTCTGTTCCTGTTCTGGCCCCCCCCCCCCTCCTCCCCGCCCCCAGGATCAGCTACCTGCCTCAAGGGAGCAGTGAGACCTATCTGCAGGCACGTGACTCGGTACCTCCTTGGGATCTCAACCTGGCCCTCTCGAAATGCTCGGGGCCCCTTTTGAACTCATGGCTCTATGCCCTGGCTCATGCTTTCATAGAAGGTAGCCCTCCTAGTGGCTATCACTTTGGCAAGAAGGTTCTCTGGCATTAAGGCCGGGACCTTGGAGCCTCCTTATACAGTATTCTATAAGGATAAGGTCCAACTTCGGCGACATCCGGCCTCCCTACCCAGGATGGGTTCCTAGTTTTTGTTGTAATCAAGATAAATTTTCTCCCCATGTTTTTTTCTCAAACCACATGGCGGGGAGGACAAGAGGAGATCGCATTCGCTGAAATGTAATGAGCCCTAGCCCTTTGCGTCAGGCATACATAACTGTTCCAGGAAGCGAGCCTCTTGTTCCAGCGGTGATCCAGTTGAAAAGGTCACCTATCTCCATCCAGAGCGTCTCCGCGTGGACCACCCCCTGCATCAAGTATTTCTATGTGCCGGTGAAACGCACCACTTTCAGGGGTCATCACAGCGCCCTCAACCAGTACCCGGGCCTCATCTGTGGCCTTCCTGGAGTGGGCACCATTGCACAACATCTGCAAAGCCACCGCTGGGTCGCCAGTGCAAACCTTCATGTCGCACTATGCCGGCAGACGAGGGAGGGCCCGACTTTCGGCAGAGGCGTGCTACGGGCAGCTCACCGGTAACTCCTACCCACCTCCAGAGTATGGCTTGGTAATCACCTAAGTGGAATGCATATGAGCAATCACTCGAAGGAGAAAACGTGGTTACTTACCAGTAACTGTTGTTCTTTGAGATGTGTTGCTTATATCCATTTCACACCCACCCTCTGTCCCCGCTGTCGGAGTCTGCAGAAAGAAGGGACTGAAGAGGGGAGGGGCCGCCGGCGGCCTAAGTATTGCTGCATGAGCGTGGCACTCCAGGGGGCGCTGGAGCCGGCCCCTACAGAGGCTGCTAGGGAAAAAATTGTCCGGGAGCCGTGCATGAGGGCACGCACACGCCTAGGTGGAATGGATATGAGCAACACATCTCGAAGAACAACAGTTACTGGTAAGTAACCATGTTTTGTCCACACAACCTTAATTCAGTTCCCTAATGCATATGCATTCTGATACAGGCTTTAATTACATGATCACATACAATTTGTTTTCAAAGTATCCCTGCCTTAGTCAGTGCACAGGAGGGACACAAGGAGAAGAAATAGCAATGTGTGAGCAACTTTAAATTTGGCATTTTCTCATTTTTGAGTGCTTAACTTTGCGGCTCAAGTAATGTTCTTTTAACATAGATTTTGAGTGTTTTATATATGTCTGTGTGTATGTGTCTATATATTAATATAATAAATAGTACTCAATATTCATTTATGCATACAGACACAGAGAAGTAGCATTTATTAGCTATATACTGTAAAGCCTGCTGTTTCTTTTAAAGCTTTGTTAAACCAAACAGTGATTCATATTCTGATTCCATTTGCATCCATGTTGGTCTTCATGCTTGGAAATGTGGATAAATTAAACCATAGAGTTCTAAAGAATCAAGTGTTTTTAGCCAGTCTTGTTTCTCACCACTTACATTTGCAGTATTGCTGTTTTTATGTATATTATTTTATGTTTATAAAATATTAGATTAGTTGAAGAACTCTTTTAAAATAGATATTTAATATTTTTCAGGCCTGTGTAGACTTTAAATGTGTTAATGCAAGTGAACTTGGTTACAACTGCGATGTAGTGCAGAAGTGTAATGATCGTGCTGTAAGTATATTATTTTTATTACTTTAGGCTTCTAGACATTATCGATAGGTGCAATAGATCTAAATAAATTAAATAAATAATGAAACGTGCTTTGTTTTTTTCTAATCTCTACTAAAAGTCAAGTCCATTTTTTTTAACTGTAGTTCATGTTACCAATGCACTGTAAACCATTCATCACTAATGCAGATAGTACATTTAATATGAAATAGGCGAAGTATATCCCATTATATTACTACATGAGCTGTCCAATTTTGAAAGCAATGTAATTCTCTGCAGAGGAAAATATACTGAATTATGTCTTATATTTCTGTGTGAAAAATCAGAACAGGATCCAGATATAGTAAAACCCAGCAGCTCTCCTTTGAAACATAGTTCTATGCAAGACAAGTGAGAAAAGGGGCTAATTGCTATAGAGGCTTTGCTGTGACAGGAACCAACAATATCACTCACAATATATGGGAATGCCAGTGGAGGGGGAAAAAATGGTTGTGCCAAGATCTCTCTTCTCTTTTTCACACACAATTCTTCATGTGCAACTCTAAATATGTCTTGTACATTTGGCATTTCTGATGTATTCGACATAGATGTACATGTTTAGGCTGCAGTTCTACAAAGGGATCCATTAGCACAGCCCTTTGCAACCATGTGGAGTCTCGTTAACTTCAAAGGGACTTTCTGTGAGAGTCACTGTTCTCTCTGGGAATAACCCTTAGGAGGTTCAGCTTCTTATACAACAACCAGCCCTTATTTTGGGCTCACTCTGTAATATTCCAAACCTTTTGGGGTACGTGCTAACACTACTTACATACCATGCAGCTCAGAAGGGTCTGAAGGCTTTAGCCTGAGATGGCTTCCAAATAAAACACTTGCATATGTCTGATTATAAAAGGAATCTTTAGAAAAGAGTGCAGCTATCATAGGCACAAGATCTTAGTCAGTTTTATAAGTCTTTCCATTTGAATCATCTATGTAATCACCACTAACAATTATAAAGAAATGCATTTTGAATTAGAACTTGATGTCCTTTCAGGCATGGGATTTGGGCTCAAAGCCAGTTGAAGTCAATGTGAGTCCTTTTATTGACTGCAGTGCACTTTGGATCAGGTCCTTTTTTAACAATCCTGAATGGAATCCTTCTTTTTTTTCCCATCTGCCATATGGAGTATGGAGCATTAAATAATATAAATGCAAAATAAGACATTTCAGTGCTAATTGTGGTAATTTTTGTGGTTACAGGTGTGTAACAACAATGGGAATTGTCACTGCAGTCCTGGATGGGCACCTCCTTTCTGTGATAAATCAGGTTATGGTGGCAGTATCGACAGTGGTCCAACTCATATAGGTAGGATGCTGATGCTCTTTCAGTTTGACTGCAATGTCTAATAAAAAAACTGCTACTTATTTATTTTTATTATGGTAGCACATACGTGCCTCAGCCATGGACCAGTTCCCTAGAGGATGGACTGAATCCTCCGCTGGCTTAACTCCACTGACTCAAAGGAAGTTATATGCAGTGTAGTTATAGGTGTGTCAGTGCCAGGATATTAGAGAGACAAGGTAGGAGTTAGTCCAGCAGAGAGTCTGGCCCAACATTTGTATTGTGTAATCTTGTACTACAAAACAAATCTGATATTTGTTTTCTAGCAAAAACATACTAATTGTCTAGAAATATTATTTTTATAAAAGCACAGTTACTACAGTAAGAGATACAAATCCATTTACATCACAAAAATTCTGGGAGATTACGGCTGTGGGCTGAATTCTGTGCTCCTTATTCACTTAAAGAATTGGTAGGATCATGTGCATGTGCATAAAGAGATCCACCCATCTAAATTTAAATCTAAGTCTAAATTTAGGAAATCCTAATAAGCAGAATGGGCCAAATCCTGTTTGCTTTTTATATTTTTCTTTATTTTTATAATGAAAAAACTAACAGTGATTCATAACTTTATAAAAACCTTTTTTCTGTTCTGATTCTTATTTTGAAAAGAAAAACAACCTACTTCTGATTTGTCAGTGTGCTGAAATATGTTGAGTCGCAGAAATAATAAAAATTAGGGATGTGCAAGCAAAACAGTTTTTAAAAACAGGTGAAATTGTGTTTGTCAGTTTCAGAGATCTTGAAAAAATAAATATTATGGAAAAGGAAAAGTTAGCATATTACTTTCATCTCATAAAAAAAAGGGGGGGTAAGCAACTTCTGCTTTTGGGGCCAAATCTTGCTTGTCTGATTTATACTGTTAGTTACAATGACTTCATTGGAGCTACTAATGTGTGTATACTGATCAGAATTTAATCTATGATTACTTAGAGGTTTTAGAATTCTCAACAAGAAGGTTCATAGCAGCAAAAGATTTGCATAAGGAAATTAAACAAGATGATTAGTTCATGCTGTGTGCGTTGCTTTTTCCTAGATACATCACTTCGAGATGGCTTGCTTGTGTTTTTCCTGTTTGTGCTTCCAGTGTTGATTGTAATTGTGATAGCAGTTGTCAAGAGAGATGCAATAAAGAGAAGGTTTTGCCGGAAAAGTAGAAGACGATACAGGTATCATAAATGTATTTTCATCACAATCCATGTCATGCTTGTCACAATAGGGCATCTCATCACTTGATATATCATGTTCGGATGCTACTGAGAGCAGGTTTTAATTCACAAGTGATATAAAGCAGACCTCTGGGGGCTTTGTCCATACTAGAGCTCCCACCATGTCTAGCACCAGTGGAATTGCACTGGTGTTAGCAACAGTAGGAAATAGGTGAAAAATACCCATTCTAACTATGGCCTAAAGGGAGAATTTTGAACCTCTGCCTGAGTATTTAAGGGTTTTCTCCAGATTTGGTGCTCATGATTGGATGATGCAAGATTCATGGGATAATGAAATGTTATCTCTGTAAATTAAATTACAAAACTTGAGGAGAGATCTGTAGCATCTATGTTTTGTCATGTAAGGATGGTATCATGTCTTTCTTTAAGTGTAACTAGTCACAGATGTACCTCACTATAGCTGTTATAAAACTTCCAGATGAGGAAACTAGATCCCCCCTTTGCTCCTTACTACTTCAGAATATTAATAAACTAATTTTGGATTTTTGTCAGATAAAAGGTACAGATACATCCATTTCTTTTCTGCAATACATTGGAAAAATTATTAGTAAATTCTGAAAAAAATATAGAACTGGTGGTAAGATGCACTAAATCAGTTGCAGTGAAGTAGTAGTAAAGAGAGATGATACCAACATTTGAAGGTCTAATGTTAAAAGTTTGAAGAAGGGGGAGTGGATTCAATGTTGTAAATAAGTTGAAATGTCATCCTCAGGTGTTTAGGGAATATTGGAAGTTAATATTGGATTGTTTTATTGATTAATTCATAGGCATTGCTGCAGATTTGGCCATCTGAAACTGCTGTTTGGCTAGAGGCAGTTTTCTGTGAGGCTGGGTTACAGTGTAGTGGTTCAGAAAGCCTATGTTTTTTTAGGAAGATGATCTGTACAATGGAAAAAAGCTATTAATTTAGATTCTGATCCTGAAATTTAGGGTGTGAGCGGACTGTCCATGTGCAGAGCCCCATTAAAATCAGTTGCAGAGGGACCCATTATCACATGCAGTACTGGAGCTTTTTTTAAATAGGAAACAAATTATGCAGAAAACCCTAAAATTGTGACATCTATATTTTTCCTCTGTCCCATATAGTGATCAATTGATGATGCTTTGAGCTCCTTCATAAAACACAGCTTAGTTCTGGGTATGCTGTCCAAGGGCAATATGAAATCCACACTGGTAAATTCTGTATCTCCAAAACAAAGATTAAAACGAAAAGAAACACTGGGCCAAAATTTGACCTAAATTATGCTCATATAGTTCCACACATTTGGTCTCCTGATGCATTTGTGGTTTTCTCAAGCAGCAGTTTGTGGCTATGCAGGAACCTTTTTGTTTTAATTAAACTATCCAGTTCCTCCACACAATTCTCAAGTATTCTTTTCTAATATATATTGTATCATTTACTGTAATATTTTTATTACAGTAGCATCTGGAGGCCCCATAGTACTAGGTATTATATAAACATATAGTAGGAGAACTTACAGTCCAAATAGACAATTCAGATAAGAGGTGGGAGGGGAAACAGGCACAGAGAAGTAAATGACTCGTCCAAGGTCACACAAACATGGAACCAGTCAAAGAACCTTGGTCACCAGACCCCTGACCAGTGCCCTAGTCACTGGACCAAACTGCTTCCTAAATGTATTTAAAATAGATTTATATTGATTTTTCTGATTATCTGAATTTTATTCTAGGAATGACAATAGACAGCAGCCAAGGCAAAATCATGGACCAAACCACAGTAGTGCTACAAATAATCAGGTAAGACAATGTTCGATCATACTGTCTCCTATTGAATACATTTCACTGAGGACTGAGTTACTGCACTTTAGACATCATGATGTGCTTTTTAGAATTCTATATGAAGGTCTGACTTTGTGATATAATAGATTAGAGCCATTAGAATATCACAGGGCATTTGAAGCGATTTACACCATTTTAGACAGGATTCAGGCCTATTTTAATTTTTGTCTGGGTGAGGATGAGAGATTCTTCCAGATTCTGCCATCCACTGGCCTCATGACCCTCCTTTTGGAAAACAGAAGCTGGACAAGCCTCAGTGCTGCTGTTAGTACTGACCAGAGGTGCTTTCTTCCCACAGGAACTGAACATTAGTCTGCAGAGCTACTTGCTAATCTCAGTGATGTTGGACCTAAACTGTGATCCACATAGAGCAATTGCCAAGTCAGCCCCATAGGTCTATTTCTGGCAAAAATAAATAAGTAAATGCTAAGAGAATATGAAAAATTTGCAGAGAAAATGAAAAAAGCCCTGAAGCTTCATGGGTTTTTAAATGAAGGAGTAATGCAAAATAGTAGAAGTGTGACCTTGCTAAAGAAAGTGCTTTAAAAATAAATTAAATTCATAGGAAAGTACATTTGGAACTCTTACAGCTTTGTTTTCTCCTTCCAATCTCTCTGGCACACCATCCATTTAAAAAAATCAACAGGTATCATTTTGAAATGTTTGTGTTGTTTTATAGTTGTGATTGTGAAGATTTGCCCCTCATGCCTTTAAATTTTGCCACTGCCATCTTCAGTGTCCCCCACTTCGCTTTCTGTTGTTTTCTTTATTCCTATTTTTTGTTTTTTCTCATTCTAATTTCTCTTCCCTTTTTGTTTGCTTCATTCGCTTTGCAAATATTAACTTATTACTTCGCACAACACTCCTGTACAGTATGTTAACAAGTGTAATCCCATTTTACAGATTGAGAAACTGAGCCATGTAGAGGGATAAGTAATTTGCCCAACATCACTCAGAAAATCTGGGGCAGATGTCAGAATTGAACCCAGATTTCCTGTCTCCCAATCCTGTGCTCAGGCCACAGGGCCCTATTACTCATACTTTTCACACAAACCTTCGCTTTTCATCTTTTCCATACCTTGCTTTTGCTATTTTTGACAAACGTGTATAGTTAAAAGTTTACAATAGTGTTATTTTATAAATTGTATTTTCTAATAATGAATAATTAGTCACACGTTTTTTCAAAGATATGTCTAGTGTTAATGGGTTTTTGTAACTTCTTTTTACTTCATAGTTGTTGCTCTCTTTTTCAGCTTGCAGCAAAAAATTCCGGGATTTTTACAATATCACATTTTCCTGCCCCAAGGTTTGTAATTTTTAAAATTTGTACTGAATTTTTTTAAAGATATGTTTATAATATTGTCTTCACACACAAAGGGCACAAAGTGGCTAGTAAATCTGGCACGCTCCTAGCTCCTAGCTCCTAGCTCTCTTGCCTAGTGTCTTTTGTACAATGTTTTGTACCTTGTAAAAAAATGTAAAAAACCATATTCACAGTGTTTATATATTTGCAGGGAAGTTTTCAAAAATATTTTCTCAACATCATTCTGAAGTCACACAGTGCTATTAAAGTGGTCCCGATAGAAAAATGAGACATTTTTCCTCATTAAGAAGCAAATCCAGCCTGCTGCCAAGGATGCACAGATAACAAAATCAGTGTTTCTGTTATGTAAGGTGTGGGGCTGATGACAGCAGACCATGAAGGGAATGCGCATCTCCTGGGCTGTGCAAGGCACAGCTCCACATGAATTTCCTGTAATAGAACACTGAACTATATTATACTGTTCCACCACTAGGTGGCACTGTGTATAAAAATCTTATTTAAATAACCTCAGCTGTACCTGTCAGAGCACTAAAGGCTCTTGTGATGAACACGTCTGGTGTTTATATAAGTGAGCTCTGTAGTCAGTCCATATCTAGTGCAGGAACATGACTCTTTCTGCATAGCAGAATACACAGGCTAGAAAGTGCAAAAGATCCCCTTACTCAAAGATCCTCACGGGGAAGGGAGACACTTAAGACCATGCATAGGTTATTCAAGCCATTGGGGTGGCTGCTGAACTGTTATGTGACATGGAGGGAAAGTGGGGAGGATTCCTGCCCACTGTGCATCTGGTAAATGTCCAGTCCAGGTACTTGGGCCATCCTACTGGTATTTCCATCATCCAACCTCTTACTTATCTGAAGGTACGTCTCCACTGCAGAGTGAAGTTGATTTAATTTCAGTTGACTTTCACCCACCGAACTTACAAAGTCGGAGGTGTGTAATCACACCACGCGCATTGCGTTGGGGGTTTGCATCCCCGCCAGCCGCACTTGCCGCTGTGCTTAAACAGCAGTGCATTGTGGGTATCCATCCTACAGTGCAACTACCCGCAGTGCCCTTTGGGAAGGTTTTCTTCCTCCCATGATGCAACGTGCTCCCCCCCCCATCCAAAACAAAGAGACAAACTTTTTGCACACCACTTTTCCAAACCTATCTCTGCCGCACGCATGCCATTGCTGGAGATGCATGGAGCCCGCTCAGCTGTGCACTATCGTGAGCATCACAAACACTTCACAACTTATACTGCAGTATTTTCAAGGCCGAGACAGGAGCCACAGCGTGGAAAATTGCGACGTTACTGAAGCCGTCCTGCTACAAGCCATAGAACAAAACAATTCCCGTTTGCTGCATGCTGTCAAGCAATATCTTCAGTTGGTGGAACGCCAGTTCTGGTCCTGGGAAACAAGCACAGACTGATGGGATTGCATCGTTATGAAGGTGTGGAATGATGAGCAGTGGCTACAGAACTTTCATGTGTGAAAGGCCACTTTCATTTAACTTTGCACAGAGCTGTCCCCAGCCCTGAAGCGCATGAATATTCACTTTGAGACCTGCTCTGACAGTGGAGAAGCAAGTGGCCATCGCTCTGTGGAAGCTAGCAACCCCAGACTGCTATTGGTCAGTTGGGAATCAATTTGGAGTTGGTAAATCCACTGTGAGAGCAGCTGTGATGCAAGTGTGCCAGGCCATTAATAGACTTCTGTTAAGAAGGGTATTGACTTTGGGAAATATGCAGGACATAGTGGATGGGTTTGCTGTAATGGAGTTCCAAAACTGTGGTGGGGCAATATATGGCACACATATCCCTATCTTAGCACTGGACCACCTTGCTACAGAGTACATAAAACTGAAAGGGATACTTCTCAATGGTGTTGCTGGCCCTTGTGGATCACAGAAAACATTTCACCGACATCAGTGTGGGGTGGCTTGGAAAGGTGAATGACGTGTGCACCTTTAGGAACTCAGGCTTGGTCAAAAAGATGCAGGTGAGCACTTTCTTCCATGACCAAAAAATAAATATTGGCGACACTGAAATGCCAGCAGTGATCCTGCGGGATCCTGCCTACTCCTTGTTCCCTGGCTAATGAAGCCTCTACATGGGGCACCTGGACAGTGAGATGGAGCGTTTCAGTAATATGCTCACCAAGTGCAGAATGGTGGTGGAATGTACGCTTAAAGGCAAGATGGAGCAGTTTGCTCACTAGGTTAGACCTCAGTGAATGCAATATCCCCACTGTTATCTCTGCTTGCTGTGTGCTCCATAATGTGTGTGAAACAAAGGGGGGAAAGTTCTCACAGCATTGGGTCA
This sequence comes from Mesoclemmys tuberculata, assembly GCA_007922155.1. Classification (NCBI taxonomy): domain Eukaryota; kingdom Metazoa; phylum Chordata; order Testudines; family Chelidae; genus Mesoclemmys; species Mesoclemmys tuberculata. The sequence goes on along the minus strand of ML675609.1, from coordinate 46,661,259 downwards.
TGGAGGCTGATAGGCTGGCCACAAATTTTGAGCAGCCAGATTCCAGTGCTATGCTAAGAGCCAACCGCAGAGTGCTGCGCTTCAGGGAAGCATTGAAAACCCGTTTTTGGAATGAACCGCAGTAATATATGTCTCAGTGCTGTGCCTTCCTTTCCCATTCCCCTCTGCTTCTTTCCCCGCTGACAATCCCCAAGCTCTCAATGAGTAAAGAGTAATGTTTTTTTAAAGCAGTACAGTTTTATTGGTGACCTGTTACAGTGTGGGGAATGGAAGATAATTTATTATTCTCATAAGGTTACTTGGGCATCCAGAGCAAAGTGTGACTGCGAACAGCAAAGCATGCACATTTCCAGTTCTTAAAGGGGCTGTCACCTCTTTCTGCTCCCCTCCACTGGCGTGGAGTAGAGCATGTACTGCACCCTGCTCAACCTCCTAAAGCACTTGTGAGCTGGGAGCTGATACGAAACAGCTTGTTGTTTGAGCATTTTGGAGGGGCTGCAGAGGGATACATTGATGGCCCATTCAACAAGAGCTCAGGCTTCATCAATCGCTTTCCTAGCACAGGTCCCGATACAGGACATCTAGAGAACTGTGACATGGTCTTCTATCCACACCTTCACGTCCCACTATGCCATCACTCAACAGGCCCGGGATGATGCTGGCCCACCTCCAGGGACACGGCTTGTGACATAAATGGACTTGAGCAAGCACTCAAAGAAGCAAAAATGATGATTAACCTTTTGTAACTGTTCTTTGAGATGTGTTATTCATGTCCATTCCATGACCCACCTTCCTTCCCCTTTGTTGGAATTTTGGCAAGAAGAAACTGAGAGGGGAGGGGGCCGTCAGCGTCCCTTATACTGGCACATAAGCGCGCGGCTGCAGAGTGCGCTAGAGTTGGCCCTATGGAAACCACTGAGGGAAAAATCTCCAGCCCCTGTGCATGTGGCATGCAAACACCTAACATAGAATGGACATGAGCAACACATCTTGAAGAACAGTTCTGACAGATTAGTAATCTTTTTGTTTCTAATTGTGGGAATTTTTTGCTCAACACGAAATGCATATGGATATACAAATCCCTTGCAAGTTGTAGTTTGTTTAAAAGCCAAACAAAACAAACTATATGCTTCAAACTGATCATTGTGGTAAGTGTCTGATATCAGCCTTATGAAAGATGAAATCATATGCAGACAGCATTCAAACAAGTGGTACAAAAATAAACAGAGCTCTTGAGAAGAAAAATGAGCAACTGTTTTGAAAAGCATTTGAGATAATAGTGGGGGGAGGGGGAAACACTGAGGCAGTACTGTTTTAAAACCTCTCAAAAAGTTCTTCTTCCATTTTAAGTATATTAATACCATCTTTGGTGCTAAATGCCTTTTACTGGTTTCTTTAGTAGTGTGAATTATGAAATATTGTTGCATATCCAGCTTTATATCAGTCACAAATACTGCCACAGACAACCTCTTCAAAATGAGAATGTACATGGCTGCATTGTTGTGGAGAAAAATGTACCATAGAATTTTCTGAAATTTCCATTAGAAAGTTGGCCCTGAAATGACATACAATTCCAGAAAAGCAAATATATTAATAACTAGAATGTGAGGCCGGCTTCCACTGAAATTAATAAAAGGATTGGCCCCATATCTAAACTCAAGATACTTCAGCTTTTTGGATTGATTATCATCACTTATAGCAGACAGTGTCCTTAGTACTTCAGAAACAATCAAGGATCTTAGGTCTGAAGTATTTCTCTGTGTCTTTTCTATTTAGATTGTAAACTTTTCCAGGCAGAGACTGTCTTGTATTATGTGTATGTGCAGTGTCTAGCACCATAGGGGCTACAATCTCAGCCTGTAAGTGCTACCATAATATGAATAATAAATAATTACTAACATTCAAAATGTTTTAAAACTGGAGGTTCAATACCATTGTAACAGGCACTTGAGAAATAACTTTTATAAGTAGATTTCCTGGTACTAATCTTTGTCAGCTCTTGAAATATGGTATCAAACATGCACTAAAAGTATTTTTCATTCTTTAGGCAGCCAATACAAAATCAGTTTCCTGCAGCTCCTTCAAGATCTCATCAGCGACCACCAGTCCCACCCAGACCTGTTGTCTGAAAACCATTTTTAGGAGTTCTCACAAATTCAGACAAATGCCTTGAGTAAACTGAAAAAATTGTATCAAAGGTAAATTAATGAAATATTTTAGAATTATTAATTTTTTCTGTGTTTTACATGAAGGTCTCAATCCTGCAGTTCTAAGAGTCAGAACTCCCTTTGAAACATAATGGACTGTTTCATCAGAAAAAGCATGATCCCGAGTGGTGATGAGCATCTACCATTCAATTTCCATTCATTTCAATGGAAGTTGCAGGTGTTCAGCAACTCCCAGGCTGAGGCCTTTTTAATCAGAAGGCACAAGAGCCCAACTCTTCTTAGCCCTCAAGAATATGTACAAATAATCATCTCTTCCACAACGTACACTTTTTTGTGGCACTGCACAAAACTAGCCGCCAGGAGTTTAAAATGGATTTAACTCATCTTTTCACCTTCCAAATACTGAGCTTCTGTGTAACTCAGCCTAATTTATGACAGCCTCACTGGGCTATTCTATGGAGAGCAGCACTGCCTGGAATCTCCACAGTACCAGTGTGCTGGAGCCCTTCCTCCATCACTTTCTTTTGCCAAAGTTTGTGAAGAGATCCTTAAGAGGCAGCATTACAGCTGTCTTCCCAGTGCCTGCAGCCAGAACCAAGGTTTTAGGGCTCCTTTATGCTGTTCCAGCCCTTTTACACAAGGGGCTGGAGCAGTGGTGAGGACTTATTAGCAATATTATATTTAAGCTCAACTATTACACATAAAAAACAAAATAATTTTGATGAAGGGAATATAATGAAGGAATCTCTTTAAAGAATAAATTTGGGTATAAATAATGAATCTGTAGCCTCAGCACTAATTTTTATTTTATTATACGTATCCTTGTGTACCACCTTATTTACTGTATGTATCAGGGAAAATACTAGTTGCTAGTCTTCCAAAAGAAGTAGTGGCACTCCTATATTGTCATTTTACAATTGAACTGGACAACGCAACAGAAAATATACTATAGGAAAAAATTCAGCACTGACAAGGAGATGGATCAGATGACCTAATAAATCCTTTCCATCTATAATTTCTCACTCTATGGAAGGCAGACATTCTTAGTTTTATTAAATATGTGCCTATTGTTAATCTATTGCCTATTGTTTTATTAACATAATATAATAAGTTGCTTAATAGTACCTTTATTTTATGAATGTAAGAAATATAAAAGTTAATTTTGTACTCTAGTAATGTATACATGAGGAATCAGTAAATCATTTGCACTGGTATTACTTCCGATAAGGAAAAAATGTTTACAGAAAACTAGTATTGCATTTTTTCAAACTAAATCTGAATAAAAATTAATGCTTCATACCTATATTGGTTGCAGTAACATTCACACATCTAATTTATTATGGACATACTATCCAGTGTTTTAAGGAGCATTTCGTTATTCCTATCTTGTAAAGGGAATTGACTCAAGCAATTCCCTAAGCAAAGAAATCAGAATGTATCTCTTAAAATTTCAGTAACTTTCATGCTAAACATACATAAAAATGTATCCTATTTATGTACATGAATAAAATGAAAGTACACTTTTAAAATTTCATTTGTTCCTGGTGCTGTTTTAAAAGTACTAAAGTTCCGTGAAAGTAATTTTTCTGTCAAAGCTCCTAGGGATGCACTTATTGTATGTATAAACCAAACCAAAATTCTTTACCCAAAGACTAGAAGTGTATTGTTCAAAGATACGGTCTGTGGGACTGACAAGAATTTTTCTTTAAAGCATCTTATTTTAAGTGTTTGAGTACTGGAAATCAATACTTGTGAAACATGTAACATTAAAAGGTAAAAATATTTACGTAATTGTCATTTTCTGAGCATATGTTGGTGGTATATGTTATATAATGGGCAAGTATATTCTGACTGCAACAACTTCTGGAAAATGAATGAATGGGAAAATAATTTATTTGAGAACATTTGTTTGAAGACAAGTCTCCAGGATATATGATAAGGTTTCATAGAAATTCCTATTGTATTTTTTTTTCTGCTTAAGAAAAAGGTGCAGTAAGGGAACCACTACTGCCATCTACCTGTGGTAATTCACAAATGAAATAAATGACTAGTCTTAACCCGTTTCATGTCAGTCAAATTTATTATGTAAAGTAGAAAACACCTGAAAATATTTAACTCATTTTTTGGAGACTGGCTAGATCTCTGATTTTAAAAAGTTATGGACAATAATTTCACTGCTTACAAAAATACCATCAGTGAAAATGCTGTACGTGGATTTTGTAGAGACAGTAACATTAGGAGAATCTACTCATTGTAAAAAGCATAGTCAATCAGGCAAGTCGGGTCTCATCAATTCTAATTTTGGCGCTGAAGACATTTTGCAGTCTTAATCAAGGGCCCAGATCCTGCAAGCTGCCGAATTCAATCTCCTCTGCCCACACCGGCCTTCACCTGCACCGGTGGGAGGCCCATGCCTGTGCAGGGATCCATCCGCATAGCTAACCTGGCAGGGTCACGGTCCACGCCAGATAAGGCCAAATCTGCTCCCCCTAAACCGTTTCGGTGAGACTACACGAGCAAGGCCCGCCAGCAACGCGCCCCTCCCGTGGGTTTCCAGCCCTGGAGACAAGCACGGCCGAGCGGGCGCGGTGTAGGTGCCCAGGGGCAGCGTCCGGAAACGTACTGCCAGGTACCTCCCGAGCGCGGGCGGGGCCAGTCACGCTGCCCCACACCACGGGACCCGGATGACGTAACAGCTGAAACGGGTGGAAGAACCGTCCTGCTGCACGGTGCGGGTCAGGGCGGGACCAGGGAGCGGCGCTGCGAGCCTCGGGACGGCCACCAGGGGCAAGGCCGGCGTCCCCATCACCTGCCAGCAGGGTCACGGGCCCCGCCCAGGCCGGGCAAGGGAAGATTGGCGACACTGCGCACGCGCGTACGGGTCAACTGTTGTCAGCGGCGATTGCAAGTGCGCATGCGTCTCCGGAGAGGCCTGTCAGCCGGTCACGGAAGCGCTCGCTGGCAGTTGCCCCGCCCTGATGGAGGCTGCCGGGACCCGGCGCCTGGGTATATGCCTCTTGTGCGGGCTGCCGGCGGCGGGCAAGTCCACTTTGGCGCGGGCGCTGAGCCACCGCAGCCACGACCGGCCGCGCGGGGGCCGGGAGCGGGAGTGGGACTGGGCCCTCCTGGCCTACGATGACCTCATCCCGCAGGAAGCCTTCAGCCAACCAGAAGTGGGGCTCAGAGGACAAGACCCATTGGTCAGTACAGATTTTGCGCTTCTGATTGGTTAGCATAAATCGACGCCCCTCCCCGTCCTGCTGATTGGCCGACGGTGCTGCGCTGCCCTGATTCCCGCGTGGGCGCCGCCATTCCCCGCTCTGAGCCGCTGGTCGGCGTATCCCGGCCCGCTGCTTCTCCTCAAGCTTGAGCAGGCTGCCCCTCCCCCAGCCGCTGGTCGCTGCCGTCACGCGCCGGGCCGTTTGCGGTGCTCACCCCCCGCCCCTGGCCAAATCCCGAGCGAGGCTGGGCGTCTGCACCTTGTATGACAGCGAAAGGGGCTCGTGGGCACAGGCCCTGCCGGCCGCCACCGTCTCCTCCTCCAGCTCTTCCCTTCTGGCCCGGCCTGCGTGTCCGTTCCGCGTTTGGCTGCAGAGCGCGCCCGCACCCAGCTGCTGGGCGGGAGGGTGCCCATGGAGACCTTCAGACGGGGGGGCACAGTTGTCCCTGCCCCTAACTTCAGTTCGCTGTTTATTTCCTACACGCGCACATTCCCAGCTGGTGTCAAAACGCTGCCTCGCCACCGGCCCGATCGAAACACTGGGGGACGGACCAGGGTTAAAACCCAACACATTTTGGGGGGAAATTTGCTAGTCTTTAAGGTGCTACAGGACTCTCATTTTTACTGTACGCAGACTAACACAGCTACGCTTCTGGAACTTTTCACCAGGGAAAGTGCTATTTCTAAGCATGAGTCAATCACAGACAGCAGCAAAAGGCCTCCTTTTTTTGAAATACATGAGAACGTTGCCATACGATTGGTCCCACCTTCTCTGGCTGAAGAGCTTCTATCCAAACTCAGACATGACAGCTAACACTGCAACGGTTCAAGCACCCAGATGTGAGAGGAGATCAACTGGGCAGTGATTCAGTTAAGCACATGCTTAGATTGCTATTAAGAAAACGCACTTTAGCAAAAAGTGCTAAGCATGTGCTTAAGTGCTGTGCTGAATCGGCCTTTTCCACAAAGGTGGCCATGAGGAAGGAGAGTGCTAGGCTTATATGAAATTGGAAGGCTATGTTGTGGGTAGTGGGCAACATGAAAGAAAGTAGAAGGTTAAAGATGAAAATAACAGCGAGCTGGAAGGAATATGAGTCTAGGGAGCGAGAGCTAGTATTCATTTAAACATTAATATTAAATGTGAAATACTTTGTTTTTTTTTCATAGCTGTCTCACTGGAAATTGTACCGACGTGAACTGTTAGTGTACCTTGAACACTTCTTGCAGGCTCTTATTAATGGAGATCACTTATGTGCTCCAACAAACAGAACTGAAGCAACATGGAAAAGTTTTGTTTCCTGTTTCAAAGAACAAGGATTGATATCTTCAGAAATACATGATGCCAAATCTTCTCATTACTTAATAAATACAACCACTTCCAGGCCATTGTATTTTGTTTTGGATGACAACTTCTATTATCAAAGCATGAGATATGAAGTATACCAGCTAGCTCGCAAATGTAATTTTTTCCCCTTAAATTGCATCAATTTCATGTTTTATAGCAAAATAATTATTCTGCAGATTCAGTGAACTTTAACTGCTTAGCACATTTTGGAAGTTATTTTAATAATTAAATACATTCTAAATGGCTAAAATATTTCAATATAAAGCATGCATATATTTAAATATAACTAGCTTCTGACTGCACTATAGGTAACTTCTAGTTTATGTAAGGTTTCTCTATTTCTCACACAAATTGTTTTCAGAAAGTATGAGTTTAGCAGTATGAAATTATTATTTTCTTCAATGAGAACATGTTGTGAAATTCTTTCAGATTCATTGGGCTTCTGCCAGTTATTTTTAGACTGTCCACTTGAGTCCTGTTTACAGAGGAATTGTCTGAGAAGTCAGTCATTACCTGAAGAGACCATATGTCTAATGGCAAGAAAAATAGAAGTACCAAATCCTGAGAAAAACACATGGGAACAAAACAGCCTAATTCTGAAAAATGTTGAATACTCTTCAGAAGATAAGTATGTTGTTATATTAAAGCTCTCCTTTAGATCCTTTGCTTTCATAGAGAGGCAAATAACAATTTTCATGCACTAAATATGCGCAGTATTTCACACACACAGTCTGTAGAGCTATTTTTGGACTCCAGGGAATTGACACAAATGCATATTGCACATAAAAAATATTTTAAAACTTGGCAGCATAAGCCAATAGTGGTTTAACAGAAGGCTTAAGAGGATGCTTGAACCTATTTTTAGAAGTGATCTGCACATGAATGCAAAAAAAACGCTTCTTCAGTCTTCTTAAACCAAGTTGCTGTTTATGTTTTATATTCTTGGAAAAACAGCTTTCGAATGAAGATGCTAACACCTTTATTAAGAGCACTGCTGCATTTTAATATTTTTAAAACAATTGTAATTCTCTGCAGAGTTGTACAGTGGATCGAGTGTTACAAACAAAAGAGAAAGGAACAGGAAAGTGCCATTTTCATTACAAAATTATTCATGTTCATTGAATCTTATTAATTTTCCCAAATCACAATCCTTTAAGATATTTTTTTCTCCACAATGATCTGGGCAGATGTTGATGACTCCATAGTTGAGGTCATCTTGAGATTTCCAGTTGAAACAGGATTTCAATCTCTTTGTTGGGGATTAAAAGCAAAGATCAGCATAACCAAAGTTACGTAACTTTGGTACAGATTTGTACCAGATTTGGTACAGATTTGTGGCTGGGCTGACCTTCCCAACGCTTATGCATAGGAATCAGTTTATCCATATGAGAATTTTCACTGAAGTCATAAATCAAATAAATCAAGTTAAACACTTGAAACTTTAGATAAATGTAGGTTTAAACAGTATCTCATGTACAGAATCATTTACATAGCTATAAGGGACAAAGATAATATCTCAGCCCACCATAAATTATTTACTTTAGAAAACTCATCAAATAAAATGTCAAAAACTAACATACAACTTTAAATATCAAAACTACTTAATCTTTGCAAATCATATAATTGATTATGTGTGTTTTGAAAAGGTTTATAAGTATTGTGGGCCAGAGTTAAGATGAGTTAGGAATGAGTATGGTGAGTTTTCAAAAGTCAGTACTGTCATTAACTGAATTTTGGAACTGTAACAGTTACAGCATATTTATGTAATTTACCAATAGCTTTCACAATTTGTAATGTGTATATTTTTTTAGTTGTAATGTTCTTCTTGTCCTCTATCTTGTATAAGGTTTATATTATTTACTTTGCAACCTTAACTGTAAATTAACTGCTTGGGGATTTTTGTTCCATTTTATATATTTTACAAAATAAGTTAGAAGGTTTCAGTAATATTGTTTTTTAGTTTGCAGGTGACTGATTTGTTAGTTACTGCTTTGGAAAATCCAGTGAAACAAACTGTGGAAAATACTGAGCAAAAGGTAGTTGTTGTTGTCTTTAAATGGATGGCCTTCTGCAGATTTTATAGAAAGAATTAATTGTGCATTTTTAGTTGTACTCTGTTCACCTTGTCTAAAAATGAGAAATTCCTTCCACAATTCTTACTTGAAAAGCAGAGAGGAAAAAGACTATGTATGTAATGAATTCTTTTCTCTATGAAAAATAGTGCATGAGCTACAAATTCTTAATTAAGTCATTTGGACTGCATTTTACCAAGCTTTGAATATGTTCTGCAGTTGTTAAGATAATGCCTCCAGAACTGACTGACTGCATTGGGAGGGAAATAGTATCCTGTCCCCCTTAAAAGGGTGAGACAGATTGCTTTCCTCCGGTACAACTGAGGCATTCCAGGAGAGGTAATGCCATGATGCAGTTCCATGCTATTCCCAACACAAAGCTGTGGCTAGATGCCACAGTCCGATCCTGAATAATGCATACTTCAAAATCATTTTATTTACATACAATAGGGGAGGGACATGCAGAAGGGTGTAAAATTCTAAAGCAACTGAACATTTTTGGATGCATTTCTCCTCTTAAATGTAACTTTCTGTTTGGTCTTGGATAGGAAAAAGACAGAGCCATTTGTGCAGCTAGTATTCTCCACCAAGCTGATCAGGCTTTCAGACGAATTGTCTCTCAAACAATGAAGGATGTGAAAGGTATGCATAGCATATTCTAATTGTCATTTTCCAGGATTATATAGCTCGACTGGTAACTAACATAAGGCTGAAACTGTGAAATCCTCATAGACTTAAAAAGTATAAAATCAGACCCTAGGATCCTGCAAGTACACTCATGTGAAACTTTATTTTTATGAGAAGTCCCACTGAAGTCATGTTTGCACGATCTAGGGCAAGGTCTTTGAAACTTAGCAGATATGTAAGATAAAACTACAGTTTTATTTTTCTTTTAGATGAAAATATATTCCCAAATGAGGTGAAGATTCTGGCAGAAGAACTTAATAAGCTTAAAGCAGAGTTTTTGGAAGATTTACGACAAGAAAATAAAAAAAATCTATTTTGTCTGCCAACCAGTGAATATATTACAAATGTCATTTCTTCATTCCAACAAGTGACAGACAGTGTAGTGAAGCAATTTTTTTTATTTAAATGAGCACATTATGTTTTCAGTGTAAGGAATGGCAAAAAAAGTAATAACTTATTCAGCAGGATAGCTAAAACTATCAGAGGAAGACATGGTTGCCATATGTGGAGGTTCATATTAATTTATAATTTTGTTTCACAGTTATGAAACCAAAAAAACCCCCATATTTCATCTTTAAGAGCAGGCCAACAATAAGAAGAAATGAGTTTTGAAGACGAAAGATTTTGGAGCTGTAGTTCCCTGATTTCTAGTCAGTATGTCTGAAAACATCTGGGGTGCAAATCTTTGAACTTCTTCCCTGGCTCCTCCATCCATACAGTTTTTTTTCCTTGCTTCTGTACTTCCTTGATTGCCCATATATCCATCCCTCTGTTCCTTTCCCATTTCATGTTAGCCCAGCTTTCCTTTTTTCCATGTCACTTGCCCTTTTTCAGTAGAAACAAAGAATTCTCAAATCTTCCTCCCAAACCTTTGCTCTTCCAAGGTATTTATAGCTAGGTACTGTTGTACATAGGTAGAAAAGCCCTGGTTTCAAATGTTCTTTGCTCTTGGTAACTAACCTCTTCCTACATTATTAAAGTCATCATTCCTATCGGGACAATCAGAGAGTCACACGTCGTCATCATCCTGCATGACCATAGAGTGAATTTGTAAGAAATTACAGAAAATTATAATCTGTTTTATTTAATAGTCATTACAAACAGTATGACATTAACTGGTTAATGTCTGCATGATGCTTTTTAATATGTAAAGTGCTAGATAATATTAATAAAGAGAGACTATTAGAATATCTTTATACTCTGTGACTTTCTCTTCCACAGCTCTTGTTGTTCTAGTCATGTGGATAACTGCATCTGCTGGGCCTTTCTTTCTAAGCAACGTGCACTTTTCTCTCCGCACAGTGCAAGTGTCAACTCTAGTAGATGCCTCTTGCACTGTGTGGAGAGAAGAATGGTATTCTCTCACTCCCAGAAGAACAGACAGTGTAGGGCTACTTTTATGTAACAAATAGTAGAGGCAATAAAGTGATTAATATTAAATCAGGCAAGATGCAGGTCCTGTAACTAGAGGCTGTCCTGCTGCTTATGCTACTCCATCTTTCTCCAGCATGGTGCTGATGATCCACTTGAATCAGAACCGTAATAAAAAAAACAACTTCTGCAGCTGTTAAAGCACATAGCCTGCAGCTGGGAGGTTTTTATTTCTAATCCTTATGCTTTGCTGATTTGGAGCAGGGACTTGAAACTGACTTTCCCACCTTCCAGGTGCATGCCCTAACTGCCAGGCTACAGAGTCAGTGTCTCTCGTTTTCTGTCCCCAAATAAATAAATAATTACTTATACAGTGTTGAACAGCTTCAACAGGTGAGATCAACCCACACCAGAAGAGCCTGGTGGTTAGAGCACTCTCCTGGGAGGTGAGATACCTGGATTCAAGTCTCTGCTCCAAATATAGCAGATTGGGGAATTGAATCTACGTCTCTTACATCCCAGGTCAGTGTCTTAATCACTGAGTAAGGCATTCAGTGGTACTCTGGGGAAGACAAACATGCTCACCCTTAGTAGTCTTTTTTCTAGACATGTTCTGGGGAGATTGGCGGGTGAACACCTAGTTTGAGAATCCTGCCAGGGTTTAGGCATGAACAAGGGCTCTGAGCAGTTTGTTGGCTCTGGGGCAGTATCAGGACAGACTGTGTTTTACATGACTACACTCTGGCATGGTGGATTAATTTGAATCACTAAGCCTCTATTGAAATCAGTTATTTTCTAAAGAAAGGCACATTCTCATTGGTTGATACAGCTATTAACATATGTTGATTTAGAATTAAATAGAGCCTTTACTCTAGATTTGGTACATTTTTTTCCTACCTAATAAGATACACTATAACAGTAATACTCAGACTGAGGCTCAGGAGCTGCAAGAGGCTTTTTAATATGTCTCCTGCAAATCTTTACAGCACATGATATTAAAACACTGCATGATTTAATTGTTAACCAATAGAAGTTATTAACCAATGAGGATGCTTTTACTATATTATTAACCAAATATAGTTGGTCAGAATAACCAGGAATGAATAACTATATATATACACGTCTATGTAGATATAGGTATATATTAAATGAAACAATGAATTCACACTACTCTTGTTCATTTGGGTAATGTTGATCGCTAATTTGGCTCCTGAACCACTGAGGGCTGCGTCTAACTATATACATTCATTTAAGCAATTATATAGTTAAATATTTTCACATTTTTATTAATTGTACATTTTTAGTCTGTTAGAAAATGGTGAATGACATATTTACTAGATAATTAACTTTTTGATCATGAGTCAAGCTGCATCAGGATGGTAACTGGAATTTAATTAAACACACAAACAGCATATAAAATTTCTTGTTATTAAACAAAACAACCTTAAATGTTTTGGAAACATAAATTTCTCATATCAAAACATGTTTCACATTTACAACTAAATTATTTATTAAAGGAACAGAAAGATTAACTGTAATCAGTGAATTAAACTGATTATTTCAGGTTAGCCTGAGAAATTTTCAAATATGCCTAAGCAAAAGTGACTGGGGCTTAAGTTCCTGTTTGCTTAGGTCTCTTGAAAATGAGACAAGTCTCCTAAGTTATTTAGGCTGTCCTTCAAACTATTAAAACAAGTAGATCATCTGTTCCTCCTCATTTTTATTCATATATTAGAAGAGAAGGCAAGTTTCCCTGCTTTTCAACACCCAATTGATTTCTCTTCTCTGAATGAATTAGTCCAAATGAAGAAATTATTCTGTACCTGCAGAAGAAGCTGCTAATGTCAAAAGTTGGTTTAGCACTTCAATGAGCTCTGATTCGAGTTGCTTAGCTAGTGGTTTCCATTCGTTCAGTGGTGTGACTTTTTTAAAGACATCGTTAGCAAACACTTGTACTGCTTGAATGATTCACTTCAGGCCCTGAATTTTATTATGGTTGGAATGATTGATAGGTGATTATTTAGATGCCCATGTCATAGCAGCATCTTCCCCTTCAGCAGTTAGGCATTTACCCTGGTACTTTGGATTGAGAATGTTGGTAAGGAAATCAGGTGGGGGAAGTGACTGATCCATCTGCTTCTTTACTTCTTGCAAATTAAATTTTTGTTGGGTATTTCTTCAACATCTCTTGAAATCCCATCCAAAGTTCAACCTCATCAGCAATACAGCAGCAATCTTTCTGCAGTTTGTCCAAGGCTATAAATGGGTTTCAGTACATTCAGCATATCTTCTACATTTCTCTTTAGTCCTATGTTGACTTCTTTGGCTGGTATTCCATTTATTTTGTCATGATTTTCTTCACAAATTGTCATCAGAATAGGCCAGTTCTTAGTAAATATCTCAAAACAGTCAACCATTGAATTCTATCATACATGGTGGAGGAGATGCACTGCTGTCTTCAGAGAATCTGAAGCAAAGTGGTTGTTACAGACATATTTTGCAATTTTAACATTCTCCCTTATTTGTGGAGATGTACTTAGGTCTTCGGCTAAAAGATCCATCAAATGAGCACTGCACCCATAGGTTATAAGTTTCAAGTCCCCTTCTTTACCTTCTCATTTGTGCTACATTTGCAGAGTTGTCTGGGATAAAGTTATGCACTTGACTCCCACGCTCTCAGAAAAACAAAAGAGCTAACGACAGTCCAAGACTTGCTCATGTAAACCACATGCCTTTTTCACTGCAGTGTTTTTTGTACAGACAGAGAGGAAGGCAGTTGAGAAATTAAAGGATTTCTCTTTGTTTATGTACACATGCAAAGAAATAGAGCAAGGCCCTTTACTTGAAGTGCCCAGAACCATCTGAAAGCAAAGACTGGTAATCACTGGGCAGATCAGTGTTTTTTCCATGAGCTGGAAAGTAAGTTTCCGTGGTGAATGGAGTTATAAATATTCATAATTTGAGAACTTAGTCAATCAGAGCTCATGCAGGAAGAAGCTATAAAATAGGAGTATGAGACCACTCAGACGGGTGCTTAGTGGATGCTCCTGATGAGAGACACAGTGGCATCTCCTGGACACAGAGGCCGGATCCCAACACCGGTGATGACTTTTCCCTCTTGCACGCAGTAGCACAGCCCATGTGTCCCCACAGGATGAAATTCGTAATACAATACATGACTTATTATGCCATATTTATAAAGCTTGATCTCAAAAGTTAGATGTTTTTTCCCCTGCTTCGCTTTATAGAGAAAAGCAGCCTTCAACTCACAGGTTTTGAGAGAGGCTCATAGAGTATAATTTTTTATTTAAATGTTTTAAGAGCTTATTAATATGTTTGGACCTTAACATTTTGTATTAAACTAAAATTTAATTTTAAACAGGTTTGTTTTTCAAAAGAAAAAAATTACATATTCCAATTTAAATTAAAAAACTTAAAAAAAATGGGGGCGGTATTCACCCTGTCTGGTAGGGATTTAGGCAGCTTCTGGGTTAGGCAGCAACTGAGCAGTGGTTTTGAGGATGTCAGTAGTTCCTGAATGTTGGACACCTCTGTGGAATTAGCCCTTAGCATCTGTATCTGTTTCCCCATCTCTGAAGAGGGAGATAACTTTACAAAAAGGAATGTGTGCTTTGAGATCTATAGACAGAAAGTGCTATATAAGTGCAAGCCACCAACGAACTTTGGATTTTAAAATTTGCTTCTGCCTTTAAAGCTGCCATTATGTGAATACAATGAGCTACAAAATAATAACGTATACAGAAGTTCCATCAGATGCTTCATTCCTTTGTTTGAAGCAGCGGGAACAATCTTTTGATGATAGAGTGGGTGATTGAAAAATGTATCTGGGTTCAAATATGGAGGGACCGATGATGCCAGGGAAAGAGAAAGTGAGTACGAAAAACTAAGAAGCTAAGTAAGGAATGTATTTAGGAGATGAGCAAAAAAAGTGCAAAGAAATAAATAATGAAAGTGTCCTGGTGCAGGAAGTGATTCTAGGAGCACACAGCTTTAATTTGAAGACTAGTAAGACTCAGAAATAAATATTTCTTGAAAATATTCCATACATGAGATCTGGAATTTTTCACTTTGTATAATAACTGTAATGAAACATTTGGCACGTTATCGGGATAGAGAAATTAAGGTACTTTTTCCAAGACAAACGTCAGACTTTCCACTCTGTATAGACGCTGTCTCCGTTGCTCTTCAGAGCACATCTACATCCCAGCTCAGAGCACATCTACATCCCAGCTCCTAGGACGGGGTGAAATACATAAGAAAGTTAGACACAGAGTGGACCATAGCCTTAAATGATGGATGTTATATGACTTAGGGAGCTGCTGGATGCCCCCTTTCTACCATGCATGCACTATTTACCGTTCCATGCCCTGAGATGACCTGGAGAAAGAAGTTCAGATACATATTCTTTGCTTTTCCCAGCCAGCTCTGCAACTTCCCCACTAGAATCCTTTGTCATATTTGTTTATTTAAATGGCCTTCCAGAGTAGGATGACTTTTTTTTCCTGAACAGTTTGGCCTGATGTGGGACCTAAAAGCCCCCGCTAAAAGCCATGGATATTTTGGGCCAGATTAGGCTCTTGATACGCAGGATATGTCTACACTGCAGTTTAAGCCCGTGTTTAAACTCTGGCTCAAGTCTAACCCCCCCCCTTGCGTCTACACTGCAATTGCGCAAAGACTGGGCTAGGTCCCAGGGCCCCAGACCCTTCAGGGCTGGCGGGTCTGAGCATGAGTCGAGCCAGGAACTAGGGTTCAAGGCTATTGCTTTGCACTATAGACACAATCCCACTTGGCTTGTGTCCTAGCAGTCATCCAGAAGTATCTCAATTCCAGGGGACAACTTCCTTAGTTTTCTCTAGTCCAATAATCTCCAATCTGCTCTACTGAAAACTGAAGCCACCCCCTTGGTATTTAGCAGCAGCTCAGGTCAGCATGAGCCCATTCTCTTCTGACCACTGAACTACGAGCACATCATCTGAGAGCCGACGAGTTTGCAGTGGAGATGAAACCAATTAGCCTTTTGCAAAGCCAGCTGCTTCATGGTCATGGGAGCACGGACAAATTTTGGTGAATTTCTGGTGTGAGGCCAGTAAAACTGGACTTCAGCAAAAGCACTAGGAATGACCACGCGTGCTAGGAAATAGCTAAAAAACTGATAGCGCTACAGATTTTCCAGACAGGTGCTCAGTGCAGGGAGCATATTAAGAGGCTGAAGAGCAAGTACCAGAAGACCAGGGACAAGCACCATACCTTGGGCAACTCGCCCATTTTATGATGACTGACTGGCTTCCGGGCACTGCGC
Source organism: Mesoclemmys tuberculata (assembly GCA_007922155.1). NCBI lineage: Eukaryota > Metazoa > Chordata > Testudines > Chelidae > Mesoclemmys > Mesoclemmys tuberculata. Next base: position 46,645,073 of record ML675609.1, on the reverse strand, counting down.
CCAACATGGAGCCAACTGTGTTTCATGACACCTGGGCAATTGGGCTGGTGCCCTGTTGGCATGTCGACTGATGGGTGCCAGCAGCAGGATCCACATGAGGAGCATGAAGTGATCTTTTATTGAAACCAGTTCCAGAACAGGCTGTGGATCATGGTCAACAGCAAATTCTTGGTCCCTGCTCAGAAGAGCTGGGTTTGATTTTCGCGTCCTGTGAAACATCCTGCTGCTGAGCCTGCAGCAAGCCCAGTAGAGACAGAAGGTGCCTAAGAGCCCGGTAAATGGATGACTCAAATTTACAGTTTATTATTAAAGTAAGGGGAGGGATTTCTGCTCTAAGAAGCAATGCAAAAATGATGAGCCCTAGCTACCAGCATGTGACCACTAATGGCGGATTGTATCACAGCACCTTGGAGTCCCCCCTCTCCTTGGCTCCCACAACACTGAGTTCAAAATAATGACTTGGAATTGCAAACATTCATAAACAGCTGTAAAGATTATTGTAACTGTAAAGTCACAGATGTTTGCCTGGATCAGTGTCGTTTTCCTTTCAATAATGAGAAATTTGCCACTCTGTAATCACTCTTCCTGGATGTATATAAACAGTGAACTGAGTGTGAAACATTCTTCTATCGCCAAATCTAGTCCATTTCAGTTAGAGGTAGGCCATGAAATCTGCGGGTCACAAAATTATTCCTCCAAAGTATGAGTGGGGTGTCAGGTGCAATCTACCCCATCCTCAGATCATTAATGAAGATGTTGAACAAAACCGGCCCCAGGATTGACCCCTGGGGCACTCCACTTGTGACCAGCTGCCAGCTAGACATGGAGCCATTGATCACTTACTCATTGAGCCTTTTGCTCTAGCTAGTGCTCTATCCATTTTATAGTCCATTCATCCAACCCATACTTTTTTAACTTGTTGATAAGAATACTGTGGGAGACCGTATCAAAAGTTTTGCTAAAAAGTCAAGGTATATAATGTCCACCACTTTCCCCACATCCACAGAACCAATCACCTCTTCATAGAAAGCAATCAGGTTGGTCAGGCATGACTTGCCCTTGGTGAATCCATGTTGACTGCTCCTGATCACCTTCCTCTCTTTTAAGTGCCTTAAAATGGAGTCCTTGAGGACCTGCTCCATGATTTTTCCAGGGATTGAGGTGCGGCTGACCGGCCTATAGTTCCCTGGATCCTCTTTCGTCCCTTTCTTGAAGATGGGTACTATATTTGCTTTTTTCCAGTCATCAGGGACCTCCCCCAGTTGCCACAAGCTTTCAAAGATAATAGCCAATGGCTCTGAAATCACATCAGCTAACTCCCTCAGCACCCTCGGGTGCATTGCATCTGGCCCCATGGATCTGTGTATGTCCAATCTTTCAAAATTGTCTTGGACCTGTTCCTTCAGCACTGCAGGATGTTCACCTCCTGCCCATTCTCTGCCGCCCAATGCAGTAGTCTGGGAGCTGACCTTGTCTGTGAAGACAAAGGCATTAAGTACCTCAGCTTTCTCCACATCCTCTGTCACTAGGTTGCCTCCCCCATTCTGTAAGGGGCCCGCACTTTCCCTAATTTTCCTCTTGTTGCTAACATATCTGTAGAAACCCTTCTTGTTTCCCTTCATATGCCTTGCTATCCATGACTGGAGGCTTGCGAGTGGTGAAAAACTCAGGCATCATGAACTTTTCCAGTACAGCCCACATTGACATTCATAAAGCTGCCTCTGTGGCCCACTAGTGCCCGCACAAAAATGGAGTAGTACCCTTGTCGGTGTGTGTACTCACGTGCTCTGGAGGAGGGCAAGCTATGGGCACATGAGTCTCATCAATGGCCAAACAGTTAGAAACCCCATTTGCTCCAAGCCAGCATTTACCTCAGGAATGTCTTTTCTGCCACCGTGAGGTAAACCACATGCCTGATTGCCTCAGAAACCTCTACCACCATTTTACCCAGTTGACTTTCCAACCCCAAACTGGTTTGCAACAGACATGTAGCAGGCTGGGACAGTCAGCTTCCAGATGGTTATCGCAACCTGCTTCTGGATGAGGAAGGGTGACCTCAGTTATGTTGCTTTATGTTAGAGGGTGGAGGCAAGCTGCTCACAAAGCTCTAGAAATGTGGCTTTCTTCACGCAAAAATTCCGGACCCACTGCTGGGCATTCCAGGTCTGCATGCTGATGTGGTATCACCAGTCTGTGCTTGTGGCCCTGCGACAGAAGCAGCAGTCTACATAGGGGGCCCCAGTGGCTGTGACAGTTATCTTGAGCAGCATTTGCCACTGCAAGTCTTCCTTTTCTGCTGTTTGCTCTTGCAGCTCCATTAGGAAATTCATCAGGTACTTCTAATGAGACAAAAAATGCTGCCAAAATGTCCAGCAGCGCCTCACAGGTGCTCTGCCAGTTTCCTGGCACAGGAGCAAAAGCCCAAGCAAGAGTCGTTCATCAAAAGCTGCCTCCTCCACATTGCTGGCCCCCGTACCTGGGAGCGCACGAACCAAAATGACTGTTCGGCAGGCTGTGTTGGTGGGCTGGTCAAGCTTCCTGTAAAATGCAGGGTGGGCAGTAAAGTTTTCCCACAGTGCACCACAGTCCTAGGGCTAGAGCAGTCACATTTCAGGGACAGGAGTGATCATAGGAACTCTAGGATAAGGTTAGTCTGACTGCATGCTGCAGTGTGGATGCCAGAACTCCAGGTTCAAGCATGGTTCAGAAAAGTCAAGGTAGGGTTAAAAAACACTGCAGATGCTCAAGCCCAGGTGTGCCTAACATGGATCAGCTGATTTACATCCCACTAACCCTGGGCTTACACAGCAGTGTAGACACACCATCAGCGCGGCCTGATTTCAGTTTATGTTCATCTGACTCCACTTTATTCAATTTCAGTTGTTTGTTACAAACATTTGCTCAAATATTTATTACAAAATGCCATTGACTTCACTGAGGCCAGAATTTCACCAGTGGCATAACAAAGGATCGGGGGTTATGCCCCCAGACACCAGCCTGAGGGGGTGCCGGATGCGCCCTCCTTGGAGGAGCCCCCCCCACACTGTCACAGGCATCCCAGGTGGTCGTGCTGACCACACAGCTCATGCCTGCTGGTGCCCTAGGGGTCCCGCTACAGGGGAAACAAATGTCCTCCCAGCCCCTCTGCCCCTGCACTGGGCACAAGGAGTGGGCCGTGGGGACCCCAGCTACGCAGGCAGCCAAAGGTGGGGCTCTGGGGCAAAGCCTGTCATGCTGCCTTCTTTACCACGCCGCCACCAGGTGGTCTCCTCATACTTACATTTGAGCCACACACACACACACACCCTGTCAGTGGCAGCACCCCATGGGGGAGGTCAGCGGGCCCGTTTCCCACTCCCCTCCACCCCCAGCAGAGGGAGGAGTGGGGGAGAATGGGAAACGGGGCGAGGTGTGTGCGTGCAAATATAAGGATTGGCCCCTGGGCACCAGAGACCCACAGTATGCCACTGAATTTCACCCTGTAGATCAACTGGCAACAAACAAATAGAATTTGAGCATATTGGAGTAATCATAAACTGAAATCAGATATTTGACTCCAGCTGTGCCATTGGATTGAGGCCTTAATTGGGCCAGAAAGGCTGGGGCTAATTTGGCCCTCTGTGATTGGCTGATCATTGCTGAACTCTCCAGAGCTTTTCCCAGCATGCTGTTATGGTAGCTGGTCCTTTAAATCTAGGTGAGATAAAGAGCTGTAGCCCTAAGGGAACCATTTTGCTGAAAGCACAACTGAAATTACAGGACGTAGCTCCCTGGGGAAGGGTTTTAAATACACATTAATTTAATCTATTTGACCCTGTACAGAGGTATGGCCCTAGACTGGTTCTGGTTGAGCAATACATAAGCCATAAAGCCTAGGTTGTATTTAGAACTCCGATCCTACAGATATGTATCAGTACATCAAGCCAGCAATCAAAGACTCAAATGCAGACTGTCTGGCCATTGCAAACATTTCACAGCAGGAGTCTGGTGAGTTTGAAATAGTTTTGCTTCTTTATTGTATAATATAATGCTTCTGTAATAAATATCTAGATAATTTTGGGGGAACAGCTGTATCTTCTGTTTCAAGTTTACTACCATTGCATTTTTATTTTGTTTTTAAGAAATTACCATTAGTCCTGAAGTCTGAAGAGAGTGTGGTCCAGAGAAATGAGCACAGGGTGGGGAATTGAGTCCTCTTCAGTGCTGATCCCAATAGTACCATTGACTTGCTGTGTGGGCTCAGTTTTCCCTGTAAAATGGGAATAACAATATTCACCCAGGACAATGAATTACACAGGAGTGTTATGAGAGTGTTAATGTCATCTATATCTTATTATTATTTATTATTTGTATTACCATAGCATCTATGGTCCGTAATTATGGACCAGGACTCCAGTGTGCTAGGCCCCGTAGAAGCACAGAACAAAAAGACAAGGAGTTTACAGTCTAAGTATAAGACAAAAGACAACAGATGGCTGTAGGCAGACAAGGGAGTACAAGTAAACAATGAGACAATATTGGTCAGCATGATAAGCGTTCGGTGAACAGCCGCAGTGTAATTGTACTTTGAACGTCTAACGGAAACACAAATCAGCCAACATGTGAGAAGAATTTAATTATGCTCAAGTGCAAGGTTAACATTTGGAGTAGTTATCAAAGAGATTGTTCTTGGGGAAGAAAGTCGGAAGAGCTGCTGGGAGTCTGTCCTAGCTCAAGGGACTGCAGAAGGTGTGAGGGGAGATGTGGGGAGGCATGCTAGAGGAATTTGGAAAACAGACTCTCTCTACATCAATAACAATACAAGGGGATGCAATATGGAAATTTGGCTTAGTTTTGGGAAATAGATCTTTCCCAGGCTGTGTGATCAAACCATGTCCAGTTCAAGGAGTGTCTCCTGTTGTTGTTTTTCATAGTTGCATAGAAATGTAGCACTAGAAGGGACCTTGAGAGGTCATCTAGTCTATTCCCCTCACCCCTGCTCTGAGGGAGAACAGAATAAATGTAGACCATCCATGATAGCTGGTTGTCTAACTTGTTCTTAAAAGCCTCCAATGACAAGGATTCCACAACCTCCCTTGGAAGCCTGTTCCAGTGCTTAATTATTCTTATAGATAGAAATTTTTTCCTAAAGTCTAACCTAAATCTCCCTGGCTACAGATTAAGTTGATTACTCCTGTCCTACCTTCAGGGGACTTAAGGTATGTCTACACTGCAGTGTAAGCCCAGAGTTAGTGGGACTCAAGCAGCTGACCAGTGTTAGGGATCCTTGGGCTTGAGCTTCTACAATGTATTTTAACCCAATGTTAAGGCTTTTCTAACTCATGCTTGAGCCTAGGGTTCTGACATCCACAGGGCTGTGCACATACTGGAGTTTAAGTAACCATTTTACAGAGTTCATAGTGCCCTGCCCCCCCATCCGTGAAATGTAGCCACTCTACCCCTAGGAGTGTGGTGCACCGTGGGAAAACTTTACTGCCTGCCCTGCAAGTTACCAGGAAGCAGCTCGCTTTGTAAAAGGCATGATCTGTTTGTTCTTCGCTGCAAACCCAGGAGGCTCTCTAATAGTGTGCATGCAGCTCAGTGATCGGAAGAGAATGGATTAACACTAACCTGAGCTGCTGCTATTTGCAAAAGGGGATGGAGGGCATGTCTTATTTTCAAGAATGGATTGCAGATTGTTGGGCTAGAGAGGACTAAAGAAATTGTTGCAATGTAGGCATACTACTGGAGAACAATTGATCACCATCCTCATTATAACAGCCTTTATAAGTCTGTTATCAGATTCCCACTCAGTCATCTTTTGTCAAAACTAAACGGACCTAGTTTTTTAAGCCTTACCTCACTGGTCAGGTTTTTTAAACCTTTTATAATTTTTGCTTCTCTCCTCTGAACTTTCTAATTTATCTATTTCTTTCTTAAAGCATGATGCCCAGAACTGGATACAATACTCCAGCTGAGGCCTCACCAGTGCTGAGTAGAGCAGGACAATTACTTTCCGTGCCTGAAAACACTCCTGTTAATACATTTGAGAACGGTATTATTCCCCCCACCTTTTATTTATTTATTTTTTTTGGCAACTGCATCACGTTGTTGACTCATTCAATTTGAGCTGTTACAACTCCCAGATCCTTTTCTCAGTTCTACCACAGGAGCCAGTTATCTCTCATTTTGTAGTTGTGCATTTGATTTTTCCTTTCTGAGTGCAGTATTTTGCACTTGTCTTTATTGAATTTTCTCTTGTTGATTTCAGATCAATTCTCTAATTTTTCAAGGTTGTTGTGAATTCTAATCCTGTCATCTAAAGTGCTTGCAATCCCTTCCATCTTGGTATCATCCACAAATTTTATAACTATATTCTCCATGCCACTATTCAAAAGTCATTAAGGGAACTATTGATTAGTGCTAGACTCAAGACAGACCCCTGTGGGATCCCACTATATACATTTTCCTAGTTTGACCTAACAGCAAACTATTGATAATTACCCTTTGAGTACAGTCTTTTAACTAGTTTTGCACCTATCTTATAGTAAACTTATCTAGACCATATTTCCCAAGTTTGCTTACAAGAATGGCATGTGGGACTTTGTAATAGCCTTACTACAAATGAAGAAAAATCACACATACAGCTTCCCACTTATCCAGTAGGCAAGTAACTCTGTCAAAGAAGGCAACAGGGTTGGTTTGACAAAATTAGCTCTTGACAAATCCATGCTATTACTTATGTTCTAAGTGCTTTTACATTGATTAATAGTTTGTTCCAGTATTTTTCCAGGTATCAAACTTAGACTGACTGGTCTATAATTTCTCAGGCCCTCTTTGTTCCCCCTTTTTATATATAGGTGCTATGTTTGCCCTTCCTCAGTCCTCTAGGAACTCACCCGTCTTCCATGACCTCACCCATCCTCCATTGGTTCTCAAAGATAATTTCTAAATGGTCCAAGATTGCTTCAGCTAATGCCTTAAGAACATTGCACTTAGCAGAAAAATGTGATGCTACTGTGAAACATGCGTGTCAAGTTTAGCACAAGTATTTTAAATCATTAAATATGGCTAGGTCTTAGGAATAATCAAATACATCTCTTAAATATGAAATTACAAGTAAGGCTACAATTTTGTCATAGACATCAAGGTGATCACAGAACCTGTGAATAAAGTCAGTAAAATACCCTAAACCCAGTGGCGTTGCGACCTAGCGCATGGAGTCACACCACCATTCAGTTTGGTCCACCCCTCCATAGATGGAGACAGAAGAGATGAATTTTTGTAGTGTTGCAATCCCATGTGCAAATTCAATTTAGCCTTCAGCCTCTTCTCTCCTCCCCTCTCCTGTCTCTATCAATGGTGCTGAGTGGCTTTGTGACCCCATCTGCTAGGTCACAACACCAAGAGCAGTGAACTGGGCCCAACTCCATGGGACAGAAGCCACCGCTGCAGGATGGGCTCAGGCTCCAACACTCTACACCCCTACGGACCCCTCCACTCTTCCTCTTTCCCTGACATAACCATTTTTTCTGCTGTGAAATCTATTACAAATTTCCATGGCAAAATTGTAGCCCTACTTATGAGCCATTAAAAAAGGGATGTGGACAGATAAAATGCACAGAAAGTTACTAAGCACCTGTTGGCATAGGTAATGACTACACTGAAGCACTACAGCAGTATAGCTGCAACAGCAGTTCAAGTGAAGACGCTCTAAATTTCCTATCAAAATTCTGCAACTCTGTACACCCATAGTTACTGCCGAATATATAACTAGAGTGATTGCATTTAAAACAGATTTGGCCGAAATGCAAAACAAATTAAACCGCAACATACAATTTTAAGGAAGCCCCGTGATATAAATGTTAAGGCAATGTTTAGTAACATTTTTGCTTACTAGTTAACCTGAATATGCTGTGTGTGAGTTTCTTTGCAGTGTTCATTTTAGCGTTGTTGGACCCAGGATATGATAGTGAGAAGGAGGGTGAGGTAATATCTTTTATTAGACCAGCTTCAGTTGGTGGAAGAGACAAGCATTCAGGCTTTTCAGAGCTCTTCTTCAGGTCTGGAAAAGTAACCAGTGTCACAGCTAAATACGAAGAGAATTGGGGTTAACAAGTTTCAAGAAACCATTTAAAAATGAAGGGTCAGTTAACACCTCTGCATTATAGGTCAAAGGAAGGTGGTTAGGTTACAAATTGTTGTAATGAGTCATAAAAACTAGCTAGTCTGTAGTCTCTCTGGTCTACACTTAAAAAGGTGCAGCAGCACAGCTGAACCACTGTAGCACTTCAGTGAAGCTTGTTGGTGTTAATGCACCTTCACGACTGGGGTAGCTATGTTGACGGGAGAAGTTTTCCCATTGACACTGCATGTCTACATTGGGGGTTAGGTTGGTATAACTGCATCTCTCAGGGTTATGGATTTTTCACACCTGAGTAACTTATTTATACCAGTGTAAGTTTATAGTGTAGACCTGGCCAGAGTTCAGATTTTCAATGACATTAACTTTTGCATTTCCTGACTTGTTTGGGTTTACATTAACATTGCTTCTATTATGCCTGTAATAAGGCTTTATAACTAATTTAAGTGAACTAGTCGGGACTCCTTAAATATTTGTACCCTTAAATTTGATAGCATCATCCTTGTATGCAAGTCATAGATTCATAGATTCATAGACTCATAGGTCAGAAGGGACCAATATGATCATCTAGTCTGACCTCCCGCACAAGGCAGGCCACAAAACCCTACCCATACACATTTATAACAACCCCGAACCCATGACTGAGTTATTGAAATCCTCAAAAGTGAGATTTGAAGACCTCAAGCTGCAGGGAATCCACCAGCAAGCGACTCATGCCCCATGCTGCAGAGGAAGGCGAAAAACCTCCGTGGCCCCTGCCAATCCGCCCCGGAGGAAAATTCCTTCCCGACCCCAAATATGGCGATCAGCTAAACCCTGAGCATGTGGGCAAGACTCACCAGCCAGCACCCAAAAAAGATTTCTCTGCAGTAACTCAGTTCCCATCCCAACCAGCATTCCCACAGACCATTGAGCAGACTTATCTGCCGATAATCCAAAATCAATTGCTTAAACTATCCCATCATAACATCCCCTCCATATACTTATCAAGCTTAGTCTTAAAGCCAGATAAGTCATTTGCCCCCACTACTTCCCTCGGAAGGCTATTCCAGAACTTCACTCCCCTAATGGTTAGAAACCTTCGTCTAATTTCTAGTCTAAATTTCCTAATATCCAATTTGTACCCATTCGTCCTCGTGCCTATAATAGTACTAAACTTAAATAATTCCTCTCCCTCCCTAACGTTAATCCCCCTGATATATTTATATAAAGCAAGCATATCCCCCCGGAGCCTTCTTTTGGCCAGGCTAAACAAGCCAAGCTCTTTGAGTCTCCTTTCATAAGGCAGATTTTCCATTCCTCGGATCATCCTAGTAGCCCGTCTCTGAACCTGTTCCAGTTTGAATTCATCCTTCTTAAACATGGGACACCAGAACTGCACACAATATTCCAGGTGGGGTCTCACCAGTGCCGTATATAACGGCACTAACACCTCCTTCTCCTTGCTGGAAATACCTCGCCTGATGCATCCTAAAACCGCATTTGCTTTTTTAACAGCCATATCACATTGGCGGCTCATAGTCATCCTGTTATCAACCAATACCCCAAGGTCCTTCTCCTCCTCCGTCGTTTCCAACTGATGCATCCCCAACGTATATGTAAAATTCTTATTATTAATCCCTAAGTGCATGACCTTGCACTTTTCACTATTATATTTCATCCGATTACTATTGCTCCAGTGTACAAGGTAGTCCAGATCTTCCTGAATAGCATCCCGGTCCTTCTCCGTGTTAGCAATACCCCCCAGCTTCGTATCATCCGCAAATTTTATTAACATCCAAATATTGGCCTATCCTATCTAGCTCGTTGTCCCCCACCACCTCCCAGCCAGTTGCAATATATTGTAGCAGGCGATCTGTTGAGTTAAAGTATAATAGAAGCAAGTTCAGAGAGTGTTAACTCTTTGAACAGTCATTTACCATGCAGGACTGAAGGACACCACACTTTACAGTTTATGGGTGGGGTAGGGAAATCAACTGAGCCCCACCTTGAAGCCATCCTCCTTTTGTTCTTTACTCCTGGACTTCCTCAGGAGTTCTGACTTAGAGCCTGAACACTGCTGCCTCTTGAACTTAATACTATGGGAGAGTCAGCAAGAACTGTCCATTCTTAACAATGGAAGGGGCTTCTTCTCTCCTGTTGCCAGTCCTGGTCTAATCACTATTGTCATGCTACAATAGTTTTTGTTCAAGAAATGAATAAATATTGGAGATGGACAAGAATGGAAAGAACTACCTTGGCCCTGACGATACAGGATTACTCTTTACTGCATGTTTTCTTCTGTTTTACACAGTTTATTTGAGCACTCTAAACAACAGGAATGGGTGGATGAGATTCTGTGGCCTGCAACGTGCAGGAGGTCAGATTAGATAATCATATGGGTCCCTTCTGACCTTAGAGTCTGAGTACATCTTCACTGACAGTGGCAAATTCGTCGCTGTCTGTTTGATCCTTCCAGATCAATTGAGCGGGCAGTGAAGACCCGCTCAATTGATCCGAAAGTCCATTTGTTAAACCCGCCCCCCCATCAAGTGGCACAGCCCAGTGAAGATGCCGCGCACAATGGAAGTTAAGAAGTCGATGGGAGTTATTATGCAAGCTACTCTGTGTAGTTGTGTAACTTCTGTCGACTGCCACCGAATTTTAAAGAAGTATAGACCAGGCCTATGACTCCACCCTGTCCATTGCTGAGGTTACGCCATGTGTTCACCTAGTGCTGTCCCTTGTTATTCCTAAGTATGTCTTTGCCCTCTCAGATACCTGTACATAGTTATGTTACTCCCCTCATTCCATTTAGTAACATAGCTAAACTATACCTCTGTACATCTGTAGAATTGTAATAATTTGTTTTACTTGAATTTACACTAGTTTGCTAACATTTTTCTTATCTTGGTGCCTTGAACTGAATAAACTATTAGTTCTGGTGAATAATGCAGTTGGAAACAGAGATTGGCTATGATGGTTCTGCTCTGCCTCACACTCTCTTGCAACTCTGGTTGCAAGAATCACTCAGCTTCATAGGTCTGTTCTTTCCAATCCTAAAACAATATTTAGATAAGTATATTAATGTGTTCTTGGGGTTTAGGGTAGATTTTTGGTATTTACGCTAATGAATTCAGTAATTTGATATACAGTGAATAACAAGCATCCAGTTTGGATGGGATCCAAACCCCATTGGAGTCTTTCCATCACGTTCAATGAGCTCTGTAGGGCCTAATCCTGCATGCACGTGCAACTAGTCTCCACTGAAGTTGATGGAACTGTTTGCATGACTAAAGACTGCTCATATGAGTAGCTGTTAAGACCTACATAGTTTTCAAAGAACAAATTAATCATCATTAGAAAGTGTTTTTATTCGTATCTTACAAAACAAAGCTCCACAACATGAATTACACTAGATATAATCAAGTTATTTCAGAATTAAACTTTGTTTTCTAAAAACAGCATCACTACACGATAGAACTTGTTTTACAACTAACTCAAGTCTCATCTTTTGCATACAAAATATGCTCTTTACATTGAAATACACATTATTAACAAAGCAGGAACTAGAAGCACATACGCTAAGATTGCTCAGTGAAAAATGCCTCAGCAGGGAATTGTTTTTTCTGCAACATAACATGTGTTGGCTATGTATTTTCACAGGAACTTAAACTGATGGGAAACTTGCCAGTGACATTCCCTTTGTCAAGGAAAAAAAATCCATAACAAAAGCATGTCCAACATAGCTCAAATTCTGCTATGAAACAATGTCAGAACATGTCTTTTCCAGCACTGTGAGCTGTATGTTAAAAAACAAATAAAATTTTATGCTAAAGTTTGAAGCTAAACACTGCATTTGCAAAATCAAATATTATTGTTAGCTGCTTCACAGTTGGTTTGTTTTAAACATTAACTGAGACCATTAATCTCCTACCAACATCTTCAATCCAATTTTGAATGATCACTGAACAGAAAATCCTCAGACATCTGTGTTGAATATGGTAATTCGTGCATGTTAAAAATTGTCCAACAGATGTATAAAATTCTGTAACAATAAAAAGTGTCACACAAAGTTAATGTTTCCAAATATAGAACTTAAGCTGTGGAAAAGTCTCAATTCATATTCTGAACTGTCCTTGTTAATACAAGTTAAAAGCTAAACAGCTCCTTATAAAATGTTATAAGGATTTGTTTTTAAAGTTAGTGCAGATTCGCACATTTAGAACCCAGTATGAAACAGTTTTACTAATATAGGGCTGATCCTACAAATCCTTACTGACAAGTATTTCCTATTGACTTTGTAAGAATGTCTACTTGTAAGAATAAAGGTTTCCAGGATCACGTCTTTAAACAGCTTTGCAATATTAACTGTGCTCTTTATTTTAAATTCTAGTAAAATATTAGAATATATACAATTTTAGTACAAAATTATTAAAATGGTAGTTTTTCATAATAAAACTGAAAATGCACCTTCCAAACATACTCAGTAGTCAGAAGGAAATAAGTGTAATCAAGTCACTGTTTGGCACAACAGAAAACATAGTTATATGCTTTTTATTTTTAAACAACCTAAGGTCCCAGTCCTGAAAATGAGCCTGCCTGGAGCATCAGAGAAGTCAATGGAGTCCACCCCACAGACCTTGTTATAGGATCAGAGCTTGAATGCCAAATCCTGCTCTCTGAGCATTTGCATTCTAGTCAATGGGAATTATTTGCATGAGACAAGCAGTATCTGTTGTAACTGTTTTACATTTTTAAGAGTTAAAGCTTGAACTTTTTGTTTTTGTTTCCTTCCTTCGGTTCTTTGCTAAAGAGTCAATAATTTACCATTATCCAATAGCATCAAAGTGTGCTATAGTAGGGTTCACAAGTTTTCAAATTTGTATACTACCTTTTATTACTCCCCCACTATTTATCAGAATCATGTAGACCATCTCCCAGCTTCCAATGAAGGCCTCCTTTGCAATTGGGCTAGGCAGGCTTCCTCTTATTACTTTTGTGGGTATCCTGGCTCTTCTTTGTTGTCCATGGACCAAGTTGGGAACCATTTTGCTTGAGTTCCAAGGCATGTTTTCCATATACATATTGATTCAACTACAGAATGGTTACAGAGACTACCAAAGAAAGTTCTAGGCTGAAGGATCAGATCAAGAATAATAAAGGGAGAATAAAACTTCATTAAAAATCTGTAGGATTTGGAATTCTGGTTTTGCCATTGATGTCAAAGGGAATGGGGCTCATATACACAATTTTTCTATATTTTCAATCAGCAAGCAGTTGTGATTGATTTGCAACTTCTACTACCCAGTATGAAGAATTGTGTGTGACAAGTGCCTCTACAATTCCAGCTGTCTATCTAGTTAAATCCTAAACATCCTTATTTGGTATAGCATAGTATCAAATATTTTCCTTTTGGGGCTTGCAGGGGAGAAACTAAGTCAGACAACTGCTAGTTTTTTCTAATAGTCTTTAACAGTAACAATTGCATTTAAATACAATACTCATGCTTCAGTTGATTAGATTGAACCATGAGGTATACAGATATTTGACCAATAAAATTACCTATTCAGAATGTATTTTTTCCAAACTATTGTTTGTACAAAAACCTCAGTTTACAGAACCTGTAAAAGAGCAACAGCTTCCCATCAACTAGATTACATTTCATTTAGCATTTAGTGCAATCCTCAAAATGAAGGTAGACATTCAAGTGTGTGATTCCAGATCTTTAGGTCGCAGTTTATGCACAAGTATGGTGTAACTGTAGAGTTGTTCTGTTTGTGAAGTATAAGTTTAAAAAATAAAGAAAAAACAAGTCTAAAAAAAAGTGTCAATTTTGAGTACATTAAAATTTATAGTACTATAGTACTAATATATTTAAGTTTAATTATGCAGAAAGTTATTAAAGGCCCTATATAAAAGCCCACTGAAGTCAATGGATTTTGGATCAAGACAGGAAGTTTCATTTCTGATGTTAACTAGTGATCTATTGTAAAGACCAATCCTGCGTGGGCAGGGGGTGAATTGTATGGCGTAATACAGCCTTTTTCTATCTCTAACTTCTGCAATCATGTTATTACACACAGTCAGCCACCATAAAATTACATACCTACACGAATCATTGGCTACTGTAAGGATAAAAAATAGTCTCATGCTTGACAAATTTGCAGAGCCATGCACTCAAGTCCCAAATTTCTAATTAAATAATGGAGCAAAAGAAAGGAAATCTCAATACCAAAACTTTTCTGACAAAGCCCATTTTCCAAGGGCCTGATCCAAAAGCCTGCTGAAGTAAATGAATGTCTTTCAGTTGACTTCAATAGATTTTGGATCTTGCTTCGGGACCACACAAGTTTTTGGACAGACCCTTACATCTGACATTCAGATGTCCCCAGGGCAAAACCCCCCAAAATCTTAAGGAAGTATATCTTGCACCTATTGTTCACAAAACACTCACTCTTATGTGCATGTTCACTTGTGTAGTAAAAAAATAAACAAACAAAAAACTTGTCTTGCAGCAAGTAGTACAAAATAAAATAAAGTCAAAGTGCATGTCAAAAGACAGAGGAAATTTAAGAATTATTCACTTTTTTGAAACATAACACATTCAGGTGTTGTAATACCTAGCACTTTCATGGAACTTTGCTAGGATGTTTTATTCAGATTATATTAAAGTGCCCATCCATTAGACCAGATGCTTTTACAATGATTAAGATTTACAATATAAAAAATAAAGTTCATTCATGCATACAGTGGACGGCATGTACATCTTCAGATAGTATTTGCCAGCCACAGTATTAATCACAACCCCACACTGTAGCCACCCATATTCTGCTGCCTACCTTCCCTCAAAAACAGTGGAGGGGGAAAAATGGCCTTTTGAGAAGGTCCAGAAGGTTAACAAACCCAGGCTCCAACAGACCAGGGACAAAGAGAATTCCATGTTAGCTGAAGTTTATATAGACTAGAATGTGTAACTTGCAAATGTATAGGCAATCTAGCAAGAGTTACAATTCATTGTTTTTTAAAAATTAAAATACTGTTTTTAGTTTATTTATATATTTAATAACCTTTAAGTGGGAATGTTTCAACTTACATTAAAATGGAAATAATCCTCATGTAAAGCTCTAATTTCTATTTTTCTTAGCCTCTTTTACCAAAACCTCATTCATAATATATATATTTTAAAGGTGCCATCTGGTTTTCTTCATATCTACAATCTTTAAAAAAAACCAAAAAAAAACCCCAAAACTAGTCCTTTAAAACTGCTCTAGCAGAGACTTGAGAATTCACTAAAAATTTGGTATCTTGATCAGATGAAACTGACAAATTTTAAATTCAAATGTAATATATGCATAAAAGTTTTTCTTTAACTCACAGCAAAGATTTTATCCAGTTGGTAAGCAGGTAATTTTATAAGCAGAAATATGGTTTCCATATTAGCCATATGTTTCATTGTATTAACAACTTTTGCCATATTTTAGGTACTGAGATCTCGTTTAATATCTAGTCTGATGAATTGCAACCTATGTTTAAGGACACAATCTGGATTGGCATTTGTAGAAAGTTTATCTGGATTTTACGTTCAAGTAACTTAAATGTAACAGACGTAAAACTTGTTATTGCATGCCAATCCTCATATCTTTGAAATAAAATTAAAAAAAAAGCTAACATAAAACTACCACCTCCATGACTCAAACATCCCTGGCATATTTTATGACCACCTGGAAAGAATTTTGCCTCCACTGTCAAGTTGTTTGTTATATTTCTTACTGAGAATGACCAAGGTCTCCTTCAGCAAGTATGAAACGTGTTAAAAAAACTAAACAAAACCATGTTTTCAGTCAATGTTGGTTATGTTGACCTCTTGCAAAATGGCAAGCAAAGTCATACTTATTTTTACATTTGCATCCACAAATGTTGCACTGAAAAGGATTTTCAAACCCATGACATCCCATGTGAATAGTATAAAGGATATTGTCTGCAAAATACATGTCACAGTGCTGGCAGTGGTGCAGAAGCTGAGGATCCTGAACTGGAAGGGTTGGAGCTGGGGTACTTGGCTGACTGTTACTTATGCTAGGAGTGCTAGTATGGACGCTGCGATCACTGCTTGGCCCTGCCACTGGACTGTAGTTCCTTTGACTGTGTGGGGGCCGAGGATCCGGGCTAGTAGGAGATGAACTCTGAGGAATGTTTGTTGACACAGATGAAACTACTGCTGGAGCAGTAGGCTGCTGTATCATAAAAGGCTTTTCATCTTGGCATGGTACACCATCAGGAGACACTGGGTTTTGGTTTTCGGGTGGCAAGCTAGACAACTGTCCTGCTAACGTTGATAGCTGATTTAATGGATTGTCTACCATAAGGTCTTGCGGATCTCTTGGCAGGCCACCGGTCTGTGGTGTTTTTGTCATGTTCTCATACGCTTCAGTCTGAATATTTGGGATTTCATGGGTGAAATCATTAAGGTAGTCTGGTTTCTGAACCACCATGGAAGGTGGGCTCAAATTAATTAATGATCTTCTGCTATATCCCAGATTGCTGGTCTTCTTCTGCAAAACCCCCCACATTTTCTTGCTGCTCAGGGAAGACCTCGTACCTTTTATAGGTACCATTTTATGCTTGCGTCTACGATGGTGAGACAAGTTACTTCTGTCACTGCAGCGGAAGGAACACAATTCACATTTATATGGTTTTTCACCAGTATGTGATCGCATGTGTGCTTCCAGATGACGTTCGTAAGCTGATGCAAATGGACATAAATGGCATCTGTGTGGCTTTTCACCTGAAAGAGAGAGAGAAAATTATAGTGTAACAATTTATGTATGTTCACACAAAGCAGCCTAACAGAACATGGAAGAGAGTGAATGGTTGTGGGGGCTACTAATTGAATGGAACATTTCACTTTTTAAAATCAGCAGTTCAAATCCAGTCCAATTCACTGCTGCTAATAGAAGGCTATTACCCTCTCTGATGGCTGTTGGTCACAAGAGAAATGAGTTTGGAGGTCTCATCCTTTTCTCAGTGGGCAAGTATAAACATTAGAAAAGCCACCACTATTACTACAATTGGCACTAAGTAGGGCCCTTGTTGGAAATCTCAGCAATGATGCCAAGATATGAATGGTATGCAGTCTGATTTATACTCTCTCACCTAGAGATGCTCTGTCCAAAACAGGTTTGATGCACGCAGGCAGGACAACGACAACAGAGCAAAGCTTGCACAATTACCTGCCTTAGTTATTTGTTTTATGGATCACTATACTTTAGACTGAGGGCTGCAGCTTTCAGTCTGACATTTTGCAAACACCTTGATGGCTTCCAAATTTTAGTTTAAAGAAACATCTGTATTTAAGGAAAATATATGATTAGGACAAGAGAATTCTCACAAAGAACAGATTTTAGGACCCTCTGGTTAAATGAAAAAAGTAAACCTATAGAGCAGAGTGCTCCGTCATGGAGGTGCAACTCTCAAGACATCCCTAACATCCAGCTTCCACCTTCATGGAGCAGAACTGCACTATTTATGCTGTGTGGGGAGGTTCTATGTCCAGGAGACTGGAGTTAAATATTGGCTTTTTTAATGATGCCAGCTGAGCTCCTGTAGAATACAAGATACCATTTAGGCTCTTTCCTCACTCATGTTTGAAAACTGTTTTTCGAACTCTTTAAATGCATTAATGTTTTACAGGTAAACACGTTCACAACAGTACAGGCTGCACCTGTAATCTTCCTTTAAGCTAGAGAGAGATCCTTCAGGGTTGCTTAGATGTAAACTTCACTTGACCCAGCAAGTTTCAGAAGTCCAAAGGTTTAGTGCTGTGTGTTCTGGGAATTAAACCTCAAGATCTATGCTTGTACAGAGGCTTAATGCCGTGCTGATAGAACTGGTATCCTTAACTTCATACCTAGAATTACAGAATAGTTTCCAGTTAGGTGCTGTTCATTGTCTTCTACAAAAGGGTATAACAGACTCCAGGAGTGATGTGTGACCTCTCTCCTTTGCTCTAGAGAGAATAGCCTTAACCTTCTCCCTAAAGAAGTTTCCACCATCACACAGCATATTTCCAAACTGACTTTCAAAAGGAATTATGTCTGCAGGCAGCTACCATGAAGACCATTGATCTTGCTGTCGTACAAGATTGTAGGGTGCATGCATCGGCTCCTAAGCTTTCAAACCCTTACAGATGAGAATTTTATGATCATGTTTCTCCTAGGGGATATTTAATTGGTTTTCTACCAAAGCTCAAACCAGTATTTGCTCATGTAGGACTGGTCGATCCTGATATACAAAAATTGGGAAACTTTCCAGTGACTTATTGCTAACTATCACAGCGTGGGACACTGAACTGTGGTTCTCTCTCTGTCACCAGCCTCAGAAGAGAAGCACAAGGAAAAGCAATGGCAGACCTTGGTGCAAGGTACAGTGCTATTTTTTCAGAGGCTGGCACGTGTCCGTCAACTGGGACCTGATATCTCTAACAGCATACCATTTATACCAAGATTATTAAGCAAACAATCATACTAAGACAGGAGGGAACACTGAGTCCTGGAATGCCACCCAGGAAAGGCAATTTAACAGCTTTAGAATAACAAAGTTATGGGTGCTTCCAGCATGAAATGGAAGCATGGTGGGAGGGAGGGATACTCTGTTATAACTTGTGCGTTTTGAAGAATGGATTTTTCAGTTTACTAACTAATCTTGAGGGTTCAAAAATGCCTTCACTATCATTTTAGACAGTGTTTTTCTTGTGAAATTGGCCTATAAGCAGATATTTCATCATCTACTAGTTATAAAATATGATTTCATGAACTAGTGTAAGTATAATATTTTCTTGGTGTATAATTAGTTTGTGATTGAGACCCTCACAATAGAAAGATCTATTCTAGTAGGCCCCAAAATCCTGCCAACACTTATGCATGTGCTACAGTACCTTTTAAAAACTTAAATTAGTCTTCCAAAACAAGAAAAAAAAAAACCCACAGACTTAACTTTTATCAATTGTAAGCAGTCATCACTATTACACTGCTTGAAAATGTATACACATCTGCAAAGCCTATGAGTGAGTTAGTTCCATATATACGGAGCATAGTATACAGAGGCACTGAAACACTGCAAAGTACTACAGAATCCTTCATACCTGTGTGAATTCTGATATGCTCTATAAGCCGTGCTGTTCCTTTGCTGGCATAGTTGCAATATCGACACTTCAGCTTGCCATCAAATGTCCTTTCAAACCCATCCACTAACATTCCTGAGTTTTCATCCAGAGAAACTTCAACAGAAGGATGATCTAGTCCATTCTGGTCACCATCTGCCCCAGCTGTAAACAGTAAATGCAGTAGAGATTCTGACTCAATCACTGGGTTGTTGCTTTTTGTTACAGTGACACTAGCCCAAACTTGTTAGTTCCTTATTCCCCTAGTCCCCTCCTCCTCACCCTCCCTCCAAAAATAAACTAATGAGAAATACATTTTGATGAAAAAAATGTTTTTGGAAAAAGCTTCTTCCCCCAGAAGGTGCTACACTTTTACAGACTAGTACAGTAACCATTATAATAAGTGTGCTTAAATGCAAACATCAGCACAACCATTCCCCCCAAAAACTGGCATACTTGACAGCACTGAAGAGAGCCTACCTCCCTGAAGAGCATCTGCTTCTTTGTCCCCACTAACAGATCCAGAGATCATATTTACGTGGTGTGTCTGTTGAGTAAGATATTCCTGAAAATCTTTGACAAAGTCCAGAGGTTCTGGTTTCTTTTCACCCATATTCACAATTTGAGTTTACAATAACTTGTGCCTAAAAAAATAAATTAGAATCAGAGCACATTTCACTAAATTTGAAAAAAAAATTCACATTTACAGAAAACGTAAATCAAGTATTGCATCTCTATAGTCTTGTTAAATAAAATGCATATGGTCAAAAGTACAATACACATGAATGAGCAATCATAAGAACATTCTTGTTCATCTTTACAGTAGCTCATGTTATGTAAAGATTCACAGTTGAACAGATAGTTCTGAGCAACAGAATTATAAATACTATTTTAAATTTAATAAAATGTAATAAATCAATTTAGTTGTCTGTATGGACACGAGCAAAATTTAATTTAATCTTATCATTCAGTTCAGAAATATTTATTGCATAATCTGCATAAAAGTTTAGATTAAAGAACTTCTTTTTAAAATGCCAAATGATTTTTCTTTAAGGCTGAGGTTTGAAATATTAGTATGGAAGGAAATTTATTGTAAAGAAAAGACTTCTTGCACTGACACTTTTATATTGTAATTGTTCTGTTACTTAGAATTTTATGTTCAGAAATATTACGACTTAAATTAGGCATATGCTTCAATATCTCACTGAATCAGGGCTTGAAAGAATGAACCATAACTATGCACACTCAAGATCGTCAAGAATGTTAATTAGCATCTGTTAAGGAAAACTATATTCTGATTCATTCAAGTTTCAAATCATCAACTGTGGGAAACAGATTTTAGTTCAGATCAGAGGATGAGAAATTCTCCAAGTGTCAAATTATGTGTGCAATGCCATGCATTTTCTGTTGTTCTAAAATTTTATGAATTAGAGGGAACTCATTCATTAAAAAAGCTCTAATTATAAAACATAGCATTTAATCTTAAATCAGTATGATTTCAAAGTGGTACTGATACCATTACAGTACCATCACTTTCTCAAAGGATGAAATAATTTAGGTACCTTGTCTATGGAAACAAAGTATTTGATTATTTTCTAAAGAAACTCATTTCACATCCAGCTGAAATGACTCTACCAGTCTACTCATCTGTAAACTGGACATAAAAACCTACCTATCTTACAGTGGTTTTGTGAGACCAAAGAGAACTGATTATTTTACTGCCTTAGATGACTAAAAAATTTAATATAAATTAAAGAAATTAACAATCTGTGTGAAAATATCTGAAAAGATTGCAAAAATCTTTACTGACATGAACTGAGCAGCTCTGCAATTCCTGAGGTTACCATTTTGTTGATTATTCCAGCAGGAAATGGAGCTGAATGACATGTATCATGACAGGAAAATCAAAGCTACAGTCAGAGACAGGAACACAGCAAGAGATTGCTACAACTATTTTTAGCTAAGTTCTTTAGTTTTCCTTTTGTTTTTTAAAGGTGTACATGATTTGTACCTGAATTTTAGTTTCTTGCTAAGTTGCAAACATACTCCAACCCGTACTCCCAGTAGGTCAGACAGAAAGCAAGGGAGGAGCACAGCTGCCCCACTTTCCCTGGAACAAAAGACAAACAAAATTATTAGTCTGTCAAACTTATGTTTTCCAATTTCTTAATCAAATCGTTTTGGCTTCTTGCTTAACTTTCAGAAGAAAGGCTCCACTGCAACAAATAAAAATTAATAGCAGTTCAATTAATTCATTACATGGACTACATTTCCAGAAGAAGATCCTTTCATGGACCCCAACCATTCCTAATCCCTCTCGAATATTTCATTCTGCAGACAACCTGTAGTGATCCACAGAACAATTTTTTGGGGAACCACTTTTCTGTAGGACAGGCAACTGGAAAACACACTCAAATAGTGTTCATTAGCAGTGGTGGGAAGAAAGCTTGCAGGAGCAGTCCTGCATAATTCTCATAGACTGTAAGGTGAGACATGACCAATATGATCATCTAGTTTGACCACCTGCACAACACAGGCCACAGACTCTCACCCATCCACTCCTGTAACAGACCCCCTGACCTATTACTGAAGTCCTCAAATGAGCCACAGAATTTGAGTTTAATATTTTGCATAGGACATGAGGTTTCATTAGACTGCATTATCTTTCAATAATAAAAAAATATTCACCATAGGTCATTTGTCTCTCTCTTTTCCAGTACCACCATTGTAAATGATCAGACTTTCCTAGAGCTTTGACTTGAAATGAGTTTAAGATGGAAGATAAGATTCAGTCTGAAAAGGGGATAGTTTCAAACAGATGTTTCAATTGCTGCAAATTATGATCACAGAAATCATTAACATCTACATTTTCTATTGGCAAATCCTTCCATTTTGTAGTAATGACCAGTTTCATTAGATCATCTGCAAAAATCCAGTACAAAACTACAGATCACTTTACTCACATTAGTTGACGTTAACAAATTACTTAACCTAAGAGGTTTAATTCAGCACATGCTACTAGTTACCAAGATACTGGCTTCTGCAGACTATCTCTAGAGAGATGAACCTTTGAACCTTTCTTTCACAATGATGCTTGCACTAAACAATACAGTGTTAGTGCAACATGCTAATGTACTGTT
The DNA here is from genome assembly GCA_007922155.1 of Mesoclemmys tuberculata. Taxonomy (NCBI): domain Eukaryota; kingdom Metazoa; phylum Chordata; order Testudines; family Chelidae; genus Mesoclemmys; species Mesoclemmys tuberculata. The sequence goes on along the minus strand of ML675609.1, from coordinate 46,622,671 downwards.
GATCCCAGTTACATGCACCAGTTAAGTCTAACTTTTCAGTGGCAACACACTAAGTCCCTAGAATAAGGAGGCTCTCCTATACCATTTTGCTACAGTGGTATCCAACCTGTGGTCCTTGAGGGCAACTGCATTAAGAAAATTTGTATTTAAATGTGAATATGTTCTCTAGGAAGCACTTCCAGAACAGAAATGTTTTGAACAAAACCCACCACTTCAGGAGCACAGTAGCAGGTTCCACCTGCCCAAATGCTTCTCCTGAAAATTCAGGAGCAGCTCTGATGTGAGCAGGGACCCCACTACTTATCTGATGCATTTCAGGAACGGTATAAGAGAAGCAGCTCAGGTTGCACCATTCTCTGCTTACAGGCCAAGATGTGGGAGTCTCAGAGAGTGGAATGGGAGCTCAGTCGGCTCTGCCTTAACTTACAGAAATGCCCAGCGAAGGATGTCTCCTCACCCTTACACAGGGCAGTTAGGGAGGGGAGGAAAAGAGAAGCTGAGACCCAGCCACCAGTTGTCTCCCTAAATCTCTCCCAGAGCTCAGATTAGAGCCTTGGGGTTATTCTAACTTGCACCAGCAGTAAATGATCCATAGGGACCATAAACCAGCTCAGGACTGCCAGAACGCAACACACTCCAGCTGCTTCCCTACACAACATGCCTCTACACCAGGGAGTATCAGGCTAGAAGCACAGAAGCTAGCTATGTCCTCCTGAGAGAATATGCCTCAAAGTGTGTGTGGTCCCTTGACTTTTTTGAAATAACATGTTCAGACTGAAATGCTGGACAGTACTGCTGTACCAGTTGGCTGATTCAGACACAACACTAATGAGCTTCAGTTCTCATCTGGAAGGACAGTCAAGACATATTTTGGTGGTTAGCGAGAGCAAAGGAGAGGACCTTTGAAACTTCAAAGGAGAAGTGAAATAAGAGTTCTAATTTATCAATCCAAATCAGTTCCACTTTATCCTTTCCATTCCAGCATTGATGAAATACAGACTCAGAAATCTACCTCAAAGTATGTATCCCATACATATGGAGGTAATTTTTTCTTTTTGTAGACTTGTGGGATTTTTTACATACTTTATTAAAATTAAGACGTTCCTAGTACTCAGAACTGTATAACAATTATACTTTAATAACTGTCACACTAATACCACCTGAAGATAAAATGAAATAGATAGGCAAGGAAGACCACCAGGTACCACTGGTTTGCAAATAAGTCAAAGGGGTTTTCCTACTTGGTATCTTTTTTCATTGTTAAAAATGATTTTCCCATCTTCCTTTGGCCATTGCTCAGCACAAGCCAAAATTCCAATGGGTTATTTATTTTCTTGTTTATCACCATTGATGATTGGTAAGGATAAGGTTATGTCACTGGGATCACTGAATCCACCTTTTCCACCTCAGCCCCTGGCAGTGGGACAGGAGCTATTAGTTAGTGAGGGGTCCGCTGCTCCCAGCTGCCACAGGTAACGCCCACAGCTGCCAGCCACGGAGCTCTGAGTTGCTGTGGGCAGCAGTGGGACCCCAGAGCTTTCAGCTGCAGAGCTGTTAGGGGCCGTGGGTGGGACCCCAGAGCTCTAAAGTCCTGGCCCAAGAGCTGTCAGCCACCATGGGCAACAGGTGCTGGACCCTGCGCCCTGCTGCAAAGCAGCTTGGGGGGTCTCATTTCTCCCGTCTGGCTTCAATCATCCTCCGTCAGTTCCCTTCCCCCCATTATTTTTTGTAAAAGTCAGATAGTCATGGGCTTCTGTGAATTTTTATTTATTACCCGCAACCTGTCTGTGACTTTTACTAAAAAAAACCATGACAATCCTAACCTTAATTATTCGTATCAATCGTGTCTACATAATTTTTGGAATAGGGGTTAACCAGTGGAGGTTTGTTACAATAAGCTTTGTCTGCTATTTTTGGAATCAGATACAGCAGCTGAAATTCAGCCCTAGAGTAAGTGGGTGCTGTTGTGACAACTGGGCCTCCAAATTTAGCCAAATTGTGAGCTCAATGGCAAAAGTATGTATAAATTCATAAAATGTTACAATAACCTATATAACATAAAATGTTGATTGAAAAAAACAAAAGGAAGACAGAATAACTGAATTAGTCTAAATAAAAAGGCCAAATTGATATGACTCAAAGACTGTGTTAAAATTATGCTTGTTAAAAACAGGAGATGTAGAGCCAGATGTTAATAAGCCAAAATTGTTGTCAAATATTAGACCTAATTGGTGGACAAAATAATGAGGGGAAGGGTTAGTCCACCATACTCCCTTTTTTGGGTCCTTAAAAGAAAGATTTTGTGGGGAAAATATGAAAACAAAAAGGACACGTGAAAGAACAGACAGAGGCTACTGGAGTGAGCTTCACTTCACAGCTGCCAACTCCTAGTTTCCTGGGACCCTGGGCCTTCATCATCCTGACCCCTAGAGGTTTCCTGACCAGAATGGGCCAGAGAGAGGAACCCAGATGACATCACTACCCCTACCAGCTCCTGTTGAATCCTAAACATCACCTGGGATGACCATGATTACCATCTAAGAGACTGTCAAACAAAGGGGCTTCTCTTCCAAGACTGGACTTTTAAAAACAGCAGCACATCTGCAGCCCATCTCAACTAACTTCATCTCTTTTCCCTGAAAGGACGGTTATTGCTATCTTTTGATACCACCTAAGACTATCATACAAGAGGGGGTTTCTCCTTTTAAAAACACTCTTCTAAAGGGAAAGGGAACACTGTTAAAATGAAAGCCTTATTTAATACTTTGCATTTCAAATGTTTTAACTGTTTTTCATGTATATCTGTATCTTTAATAAAAGGTTTAAACAATTGTTACTGGTATGTTTGCCATGGTGCTAAACAAGCTGAGATCTCTGTATACCAACCCCCAGACCTTGTAAAACTGTTTAATGATATACAATGACTGAGTTATGTCAACCCCTGTAGCTCATTTATCCCGTCTAAATTAATACAATACCCCTCTGTTGGCTTTCAAGCAGTGGTGCCCTTTTATGGCAGGGCTGAATATGGTCCACTATTCTCTCTCCTGACCACTGCAAATTAATAGTACACCTTTACATAACAATTTTGCCTACCCTCTTTCAGATGTCACCAGCTTCCTCTAGGTTTAAGTTAACTTGTGTTCCATTTGATGGTGGCTCCTGCAGTAAAACAAAGATACCAGGTCATGCATTAAAAATGTGGGGTGGGGTGGAGAAAGTAGCTTAGATTCCAGAGACTGTCTCACCACGTTAAACCAGTGGTATGCAAATGAGGGGGAGCACCAGAGGTTCTGGGGAAGAGGTGCAAGAAGAAACTTTACCCTTTAAAAAAAATAAGAAATAAAAGCACAGACTGGTTTATTTTCTCTGATTTGGTAAGTTTTATAACTACAGTAAACCTACTAAGCCTTTAGCATTAATTTTGACTCTCTAATTTTAAATTCTTAATGATAATTGATATTGAAAGATATAAACCGACAACATATGTATAGCTGGGAAAAGAACCTCAAGTGAGTCAGACACTCTAATACTAAACTGAATGAATGAATAGTCTCATCTGTTTCCCCTCAATCTGCCAGCATGAAAAAGTTTCAGATTACAAGTAATGCAAAACAAAAAACAAAAAGAAAAACCAACCAAACAAAAATACAACCAGTTTCAGATCACAAATAATAGGGGGGAGGTGTTGACAAATTCCATGAGTGTTAAGGGGGGGTGCAACTGGAAAAGTTTACACACCACTAGATTAAACCAATCAACAATGCATATTAGAAAATTGAGTTTGGGGCTGGCTCAACAGGAATCAACATTAAAAAGAATACTATTTTCACAAAGAGTAGTGATGCTCTTTGCTTCAAGTGGAAAAAGTGATTTGTGTGGTAATTTAGATTGCGACATTTCAGTCTTAAAAAAAAAAAAACCCTCACAAGAATGAATACTGAAGAGTGGAACTGGGAAAAGACAGAAGATGAGACTTAGTGGTCTGACCATCATGTTTAAAATAACCCCATTCCCTACTGCCACCGTTTTGAATCTCAGAAGCCCTTCATCCTTCTAATGTACATAAATTCCCACAGGATCTAAGAACTAACTCCAACCTCACCATTTTCTGGTTCATGTGCAAGGAACACTTCTTTGACAAATAGCATAACATTTTTTTTAAATGCACATGCACATATTTTTTTTCCCCTAGAGAGAGGAGAGAAAGACCCACAAGTGACAAATACTAGTCATATCATGTATTAAAGGTGCTCATAATGCAGCTATCAGTATCTGAGCAAAATAACTATTTTAGTGTATTATTTTTGGATGAGGCCTCAAACTAGCTTTATGAAATTCTACTTGTGGGGAATATATATATATATTTTTAAATGCACCACCAACTCTGGAAAATGAAGTAGTAAGTTTTGTGCCTTAACTGGTAGGTTTTCATCATAATTTTGACAGATTGTAAAAAATAATCTAAGATTCTGCCTATTACCAGCAGTCAGAGAATCCCATAACACGTTATTTAAGAACTGGAGGTTTGTTTCATTCATTGCTCTTGGTCAAAATTTTCCTTCAATTTCTCCACTCTTGAGTAGTGTGTTGGGCACTGGTTGTCTGCTTGGTACTCCCATTCACCCTAAAGCTAGCTGCATTTCAGCAGTGATATATGCATTCTATAAAATGCTTTAGTATGAAAGCTTTACATAAAATATTACTGAAGTCTTCTACAGTTCTCCTGAAAAAAAAATTCACACGCATGCACAGCTGAGACTTCTGGTTTGCTCCTACACTTCAGATATCATGGCTCTGAAATAGTTGTGACAGACAAGCAGTTTGAGCCTTTGACAGCAAACAAACATACATATGAAGCTTCAAATTTTCCTTCAGGGAGGTCTCAAAAGAACATGAGATCTGACACCATTTCAGCCTGCTGTGCAACTAGGGGCTTGGTATCTCAGAATGAAGGGATTCTTTCATAAAGGGAAGAACCGAACACCTCTGAACTATAGTAATTGTTATTTGGCTTATTCTATTACTTTCTTCTGCAAGGGATGTGTGCGTGCGTAAAAATCATAATGTCCAAGGTTTTAACACACAGTTTCATGATCAGAGAGTTCATGCTTTACAAGAAGTTACTAACAACTTTTCAAAGAGCTATCACCTGGTACTCTTCAAAGTCTACGGCACACATGAATCTTCATACAAAAGCCAAGAACCAGATTCTCCACCACCCCCATTCAGAGAACTGCTTCCCACACCAATTGCCCAGTCGAAGCCAAACATGGAAGGGAAACACTACCACTGCAGAACCCAGTTAAGCAAACTTGAGTTGCTCTGGATTTAAAGAAAAGAGGATTTAGAGCGGATGCATATCCATTCCCAAGGGTAGGCTATGAACTCCATGCCAGTCAGAGCGCTTCCCCAAGACCGTTCTCACATACCCATCTCGCCCCGCACACGTTCAAGACCCACCCCAGCCAGACTCGTCTGTGTCTCGAACTTTTGTTAAAATTTAGAAAAACCCGTCAGGGGCACGGGCCGGGCGCCCACCCTCGCTATCAGTCTCCAGAGAAAGGCGCAGACACCCAATTTCTAGAGAAAGGAGAACCCCCCCTTTAGCTCTGGGGTCACAGAGCAGGGGCGCACCCCAGCGCGAGGCCAGGCAGGCACCCCCCACCCCACCTTGGGGAGAGGCGCAGGGAGCAGGGAAAGTCCCCACTCACCTGGGGGGAGAAGGGAAGATGTACGGCCCCCCCGGGGCCACCTATGCGGGGCGGGGAGGTGTCCCTGCTTCCTCTCTCGGTCCCAGCCCCACAGCAGCCTCCTGCTCCCCGATGACAGCCCCCACTCCACCCGGGTCAGGGCACCGGAGACGAGGGGGCTCACCGCAGGGGGTCCCCGCCAGCACCGCCCTCCCGGGGGTGGCGGGCACTGGGCGGCTCCGCCCCTCCCCCACAGCCCGGCTCCGGGGTGAGGGCATCACTCACCTCCCCTGCACCCCGCGGCTCCCCGCACCCACCGCAGCCGCCATGTTTGTTGTGTCTCCCATAGCAAGTAGCCCCGCCTCCTCCTCACCCCTCGCGAGACCAGCAGCGCCACTGAGGCGGCTGGGCCAGCGCATGCGCAGCGTCTCCGTGGGGAGCGTTCTCGCGCGGGGCTGTGGGCTTGTAGCGCCCAGGCTGGCCGAGGGGCGCGTGGGGCGCTCCGCCCGCCAGCCCGGGGGAGTCGGCAGCCGCAGCAGCGAACATGGCGGCAGGGGCGCTGTGGAGGCGCGGCGCGAAGGTGAATCAGGGGCGTGAGGGGCCGGGGCTGGGAGCCCCCGTCAGTCAGGAGGAGCTTCGGGGTGCGGGGTCCTCCTACAGCGCTGGGGCTACCCGCGACCGGCCCGGGCCCGGCCGCGCCCCGACAGCCCCGGTCCCGAGCCCGGCCGCGCCCCACACCCCCGGTTAGCC
>ML675609.1:46545526-46610754 GCA_007922155.1 Mesoclemmys tuberculata | reverse complement strand
GGTCCAGTTCTACGCGGCTTTTAGCCTTCCTCACTTTATCCCTACACATTCTCACCTCACTAAGGTAGCTTCCCTTACTAATCCCGGGACCCAGGGGATGGGAGTGCTGATCTTCCATCCCTCTGGCTCTAGAAGAGACCTCAGTGCCTATGGACCTAGGTGGAGCACTTTGCTGTGGTCCCTGCTACAGCTACAGCCAGGGTGAGAGGAGTGCTGATCTCCCATCCCCTTGGCTGTAGCAAGGAGCTTACACCGGTCTTTTAGTGCCATGGAAATATGCTCTGCCTGGGTCCTTAGGCAGCGGCTCCCTTCTGCAATCAGCAGGAGGGGAGCCATAGACCACTTTGAAAGCCCTCATGGGCCAATTTTGGACCCTGGGCCACAGGTTGAAAACCACTGCTCTATGATATCTCAGCTGTGCTGTAAATTCTAAAATTATTTTATCCCCATGTTTAATAATATAATATACATCAGAGCTGAATGATTTGGAAGATGGGGCTGCTGAACACTTAAGAACAAGGACAAAAATAAAAATATATTCAAGCTTTAACAAAAATAGAGTATTTGTACAACAGTCCATGCAGTTGCTAGCTATATCAACTGATTGGTTTCAAGGCAAAGACACACATAATAGTGAATAGACTGTTGTAAAGAAATTTTTTAGAATTTAATACAATTATGTTTTTAATGGAAATAAAATTATTAAAATGTACAGCTATTGATGTGAACATTCTAGCAGGCTTCTAATATTAGAAGTACTGAAAACAGATTCTAGGTGGTTTCTGCAATTTTCAAAACTTCGTATTTTAAAAACAGCATTTTTGAATCTTTGTCAAAACAATATGTTTCCTAATATATAGAAAACTGACATGGGAAGAAAGTAATTTGTAGGATTGATAGACATAGTCAGATTGAATGGAAATTAAATTGGTTGAGCCTCTACAAGTGCTCAAAAATGTGAAATCAGTAGCTTTGAAAATAATGAATTATATGGAATTGCATTTCCCTTTCAGTTACTGAATAGAGAATAAAAACAGTGGGTGAAAATGTATATTCCTGTTTATAAATACTTGAACAATGTTTTCTGTGCATCAAAATTAGTTTTTATAACTTTATTATTATTTGTCAACAGCTAAGAAGACATATACCAATATACTTGGCTTCTTGGAAGGCTCCTTCTAGAGTCTTTAAATCATCCAAATCAGAAGCTATGGAAAACCTAGTCAATGAAGGGGTAGTGTGTGCTCCACTTGACTCACTTACAGAAGAAGAGATGATGATGAAAGAAATGGGTAACTTGCTCCATTTTAATAGTTTGAACAGTCTTTTGTGACTTGATGTCAGTGAAAAATTCAGTGTTAAATATTTATAAAATATTTATTTTTATTCCTCATTCATAGCTTAATTTTGAGACCAGTGTGTTGATCCAAGTTTATGTGAAAACTTGAGTTCAAATTCTGTTTTAGTGACTGGGGTGACTTAGTCCTTGCCGCAACATCTGCCCTGATCTTTTTAGCTTGCTAGTTCAAGCAAAGCTAGTGTGAGTCTGTACCCATGCTGGAAATCCGACCTCCCAGTTGTAGTGTAGACATCTGTAAGGGTAGAGTACTAGTATGTATGAAGGGCACACTGCAGGAATAAAAATCAGTAGAGATGGGACCAAGGTATTTCCACTCTGGAAGTTGTGTTGTGGTTCAGGCTTTAACACCTGACCACGCTTTTGAATGTTATATTGCAAGGAAAGATGCTCTTCAGGTTGGATAGCGTGGATCAAAGCTTTACAAAGTATCCTGTAAGAGTCATCAAATTCATTTTCAAACTTCATGGTTTGTTATGATTATCAAGGTACAAGATAACTGTTATGTGTGGTGCTGGTGTGTTGGGGAAGCACACACAGAGGGTGAAGTTAAAGTTACATTTCAGGGATTATTTGTATCTTGACTCTATATTTCCTCATTTTCAGAGAATTGAGCATAGTGAATTCAACGTCTTGGAAGGGCACGTGGTACTACTGGACAGTCTTAACTCTGCATTAAGTTTTTAGGCAGTTGGGCTTAGGGTAATTTTGTTTTTGTTTCTTGGGGGCATTTCTAAAGTAATTTCTCATTACCCTCTTGTTCCAACGCCCAGTTTTCCCCTCTCCACTGCCCCTGGCTTCTTGGACATGGTTTCCTGGGACACAGAAAGCACAGGATGCATGTTAGTTCCTTAACTGTCCATAATCTTCTCATGTCCTTTCTCTGCCTGTCCAGAACAACGTGACCCTCCCTTGACAGTCCTCCTTCCTAAGGAATGGCATGGCTAAGCAGGGGCCCCAAGATTGAGGACTAGGCAGAGGATGCAGGAACAGTACAGGGATCAGTATGGAGTAGGGGCTTGTTTTCAGAGAACAGAAATGGGGGCAATGAGGTTGATGGGTACTTGAGGGCAGAGCTAAAGCCTCCCCCAAGTTATGATATGGATACCTATTCACTCAGAATTGGATCAAATGAGTTGACTGGGCCAGGGCCTGATCAGCTGAAGAAAGTAAATATAAAAACTAGATTAAGCAAAAAACCTTCCAGTTATCATTAACCAGGTTCTTGTTCAACCAAAGTAACACATACCAGCAAGATATCTGGCCACATTCCCTGAAAGCATTTTTAAGTCTGTAATCTCTTAAAAAATACATATCTATCTAATCTGTGTAAACCAAATAAAATAAATGGAGAGCTTTTGTCTATGGCTTTCTGACGTGACTTCTGGTCAGCAAAGTGCTTTCATATGAGAACTCTCAGAAATTTAAACAGAGTCTGAGCTATAAATAGGTAGTGCCCAATTATGTCAGCTCAAGGACTTGTATCTAGCTGAGACTGTTAAAACATCTTGTTGGGAATTAACCCAAAACCCTCATATTGCTCTCTGGAACACTTGACCTTACTTTCTGAGACACAACTGGGTTTGGGTATTGCATATCTGTGGAATCTCCCTGCATTGGGCATTAAGTGACACATATGCCTTGCTAAAAATACTAAACCACTGACTCAGATATTATTTAAAGAATTGGCTAGAATATTTACATCCTTTCTTTTTCTTCATTATAGTGAAAAAGTTTGCTCAAGACCGAATTGCACCTTTGGTAAAAACAATGGATGCAAATGCAAAAATGGATATATCTGTACAGCAAGGACTATTTGAACAAGGGGTTTGCATATTTTATTATTTTAATTCAAGGGTTAAATTATTATTATTAAATGTTACTGCGAGTTGTGCTGTATTTTATTTTTTGTTTTAGATTAAGTAGTTTGAATAGATGTTAGCCTTTTCTGTTTTCAATCCTAAATTGGTGTGCAGTGAGAACGGTTAAAAAAGTTTAAATGTTGGGCTTATTTCTGACATTTAAATTCTAACAAAATAAGATCAGAGTAGTCATGGTGATGAATCACATATGCATTAATAGCTCTGTATTTTGTTTTTTGTGTGAATAAATAATCCTATCTTGATCACTAAACAGTGATTATTAGATGATTAATTTATTGTAGGCATTGCAGAGGGATCTGAAGAGATTTTACATTCTCTAACTTGCACACAAGTATTTTAATTGTTTATTACCTCTAAGTAATTTTTTCCAGTAGTGAAAATATTTAAAAATCTTGTCAGCCCTGAGTTACTGTCCGATTATCTCCCCTCGACAGTTATATTTACATTCTCTCCCTTTTAGCTGATGAGTATTGAGCTTGTACCAGAGTATGGAGGAACTGGATCTTCATTTTTTTCTACTGTACTGGTGGTAGAAGAATTGGCCAAAGTTGACCCAGCTGTAGCTCTCCTGTGTGAACTCCAGAATACAATAACCAATAAATTGTTCATTACATATGGAACAGAAGAACAAAAGAGAACTTATTTGCCCAGGCTGGCTAAAGATTTGGTAAGTTAAATATGTCCTTTACTAAATTACGTATTATTTTACATGATTTCATAACGTTAGTGTCCGTTTAGGGAATTAAATGATGCATTATGTTCTAAGGCAATACCTTCATGTGCAAACACATTGGAATGCTATTTGAGAACTGATATATATATATATATATGAAGTGACATAGATATGTCCCATTCATCTGGGGAAGTGGAGGGGAAAAATGAAAATACTGTTGCACATTTTTCAGTAATTTGGGGCTGATTTTGCAGTCTTTTTGCACACAACTCCCATAGGCACCTGTAGGAGTTACATATGTAAAAACAAGAGGATTGGACTTCTAGTTATTTCTCCTGCACCAAACTTTTCCAGGAGCTTTTCACCATATTTATTAGCCTGCCAGTCTTTCATCAATTTGTACTGTTGCTTAATGGGAGGTTAACAATAAACAAGGTTTTAAACAGAGACGCAGAGTTTGGCACTGATGTATTGAGTGAGGGGTATGAATGATTATTATGTATTCATTAGCAACATCAGAACAAAAAAGGTTGTTTTATATGGAATCTTCATGAATATGCTTAAATTTATCTTTTTATTAAGACTCCTAAATAGAGTTTGATAAGAATCTTGACTGGTTGTGAAAAAGAACTTAAAAGCAGTGGACTTGAGGGATGTGTATCAATGTAGTCACTCAGTAATACAGTGTAATATGCAGAAAGCAGTACTATGGTGCTGTGGAATCGTAGGAGCTCAGATAAGTGTCTCTGAGAATGTAATGAGTTGTGTGATACCCAGGCTATTGCTGCAGCTTAGTATCAAAATTAAATGGGAGTGTAGCTCATGTAAGGTTGGGTTGCAGCAGCACATCGTGGTCAGCTTGACAGTATTTTAAAAGTGAGACATCAGGCAGAAATTTGAGATTTTTCCTCTTGTTTGTTAGAAAAAAGTATTTAGTATATTAGACTTTTTCAAGTATATGTAAGTCATGGCATTATTTCATGAATATTCTAGTGCTCAGGACCTAGATTCTATAACTAGTACTTGCATTTTGTATCTTACTGTGTTATCCTTTGATTTCAGTGGGACAACTTTTAAGAAACTACTCCGCATGAGTTACAGAAACGGATATCAGTCTGTAATCTGCCCTGTCTCCTTAATTTAGGTCCCAAAATAGTTGCCCCACACTGGGTTTTTTTCTTTGTGGCAGAACATAGCATTCCTGCAGAACCACTAAGACCGATTACTTGAGTGGTGAAACCCTGAAATACAGTGTTGTAAAATAATTTCCTTTACTTATTATGCTCTTCATAGTAACTGCATCTTGATTTGTCCTTGTGTGAAAGATACCTGTATCAAGGTTAATTAACTTTTTGGTGAGGCAGGCTTAAGAGGGATAGTAGGGTAGGAAGGAAGGATATGAAAGTATTAGGCCCATAGTACTGGTTGGCTAACTGAAGTACAGACTGGTTGCACTGTGAGTAAGTTTGGGAGAGCAGGGAAGATGTCATAGAATTCATTATTTTGTTCTCCCTAGCTCCAGCCTCTAGACAACTCTGTTGTCACACTTGTAAACCTAATAGATACTACCCACAATATGTAGGTTAAGAATGGTTGAAATGTGTAAGAAATTCATTATTGGTTTATACTTATTTTCCTTTCAAGTTGTATATTAATGTTGCATGTAATGCACATACTTTAAATAAAACCTATAATATAGTTTTCTCTTCAATTAATAGATAGGCAGTTTCTGCCTTTCAGAGTCTGGATCTGGCAGTGATGCATTTTCTTTGAAGACTCATGCTGAAAAGAAGGGTGACTACTACATTATCAATGGCTCAAAGATGTGGATAAGCTTTGCGGAGCAGGCAGGAGTGTTTTTTGTGATGGCGAATGCAAATCCTTCTTTGGTAAGTTCCCAAGGAACAGTTGTGGTTATTTTCTGTAACTGTTGATAATATTATGATATTGATGTGGTATAAATTCTTTGCACCTTGCTCCCACTAAAAATTGATTTTTAAAAAGTAGTCATATTTTCCCTGAATCCTCCATATGACAAAAATGGAGAACCTGGTGAGTATTTTAACAAATTTCTTCACACACCTGAAAAAATAATGTCAAAACAGTAACTGCCCAAATGAGGGACCCAGCAAACATTAGCATATCCTGTGTCATCAAAGAACCTTATTGGCACTTCTGTTCTCTTCTCTTTTAATGGCTTGGTACTGGCAGGATACTGTGATTAAGCATGCAATAGAACTAGGTCTATATGCAATGGAAAGGAAGAATTAATACATGAAAACATGCCTATGTGACAAAGCATATTTGAAAACAGATGCTATGGTTTTTATTTATCAGTTTGGATATAAGTAAAGTAAAGAGAAAAAATCCTAAACTGCCTAGTTTTTTAAATGTAAATACGTTTCCACCAGTTAACTAAAAAGATGGTGCAGTTGAAAGGTGAAAACTGAGCAGTTGCAAAACTAAATTATTAGAAAAGGTTTTTTGTTTATTTATTAAAATTGTTTTTCAGTGTCCCATTAAAAAAAAGCCTAACTTGAAGATATTTATAAAACATTATTATTTAAGTTTCATAAGTGAAAGAGCTGACTTTTTAGTTGAAAATCATGTCGTTTCCAGTCCAGGTCTTTCTGTCTGTCTGTCTTCATTCATAAATAAGTAGGTAATTTAAATTAAGAATAAGTTCCATAATATTAGTTACACTGAATTCAACTAAGTTCTGTTTTTAATCTTCTAGATGAACAGTGACATTTACAGGCAAGTTACAATTCAAGGAAACAATATATTTCTATGTCAATGAACAGACAGAATTTCAAACTATAAAGTGAAATACCCTATTTATTAACTATTGCAAGTCTATCATGAATACTAAATAAAATTTCAGCTAAATAGCCTCCTGCTATTTGTGTACTGCCATTAATGTAAATGAGAATTACCTATGTGCAATGTGAGGATAGACCAATATAGAATTATACACCAAAATATCATGTAGCCTGTATTTTACACAAAGCTTATAAATATTGGAGCCAGAAACTATGCTAAGAGAATATTAAGATTGTAAGGTCAAGCAGTCAAAAATTAGAAAATTCCACAATTAAGGTTGATCACGTAATCTATATATGTTGCCTTTAGCCTTATTTACTTCACTCTGTTTAGACTCTGATCTGAATACAAAATTATTAATTTCCTCTTGGACCTTTCAATGGTACTGTTGTAACTTTATTAATATTAACTAATTTATTTTCCCAATTCCCCTGTGCAGTGAGGTGGTATTATTACTCCCATTTTATAGATGGGGAGCTGAGGCACAGAGCCGTTAGTCACCTAGGACCTGATTTTTTTTCAGAAGACTTAGTATTTTATATGGCACTTTAAATGTTCAAAACACAGTTTCCAGTGACTTCAGTTGCAGTTGTGAGTGCTCAGCCACAGGGTCTTATTTTGACACTTATAAAATGAAGAACACAGTGTAGTGGATATCTGTGGAAAGTTAATTTGTGATTTGCCTTGTATCACATAGAAACTCTTTGGAAGGAGGAATAGAATCCAGTTCTCCAGGATAGTGTTCAGCTGCCTTAACTATGAGACCACCTCTTCTTGCAATCCCATCCATTCACTACACAGCTTCCAGCTTCTGCAACAAAGTAGGAATTCTATAGACCAGTCTGTTTCTCAGCACAGTCCTGATTTATCCCCATGCCAGGTCCATTCTGTGTATTGAAAAAGTTAGGTGTGCTGTAGAAAAAATGGTATTAGCTGGTAACCTTAAATCAGGCATATCCTAACTTTTGATTTTTAAAAATTTTTTTTAAAGCAAAGGACATTCTATACCAAAAATACGTCAAGGTTGCAAAGTGAGAAATAGAAATTTCCTCGTATGGAATTATACTGACCTCTGTGTGCAGCATCCTTTAGATCTTCTGCACAGACCTACTTGAGCTAACTTGGTAACTGATAACATTAGTAGATTGTCTTCCTTTATGGGAAGTAGCTGTTACATATGGATGAGAGAAACGCTTTGCTATTGGGTTTCAGAAATAGTTGCTGACAGCAGAGGAATATTGAGACTCAGCAATTGTGGGCTCAGTTCCAGGTTCTCGTGGGGGTGTGCTTTAAGTGGTCAAACTCTTCGGTCCCTCTTTCTGCACCCACAAGACCTGATCCATTCTGCCTTTGTCCCCTCTGGACAGACTGTATCTATGATAGTCTTGTCTCTCCTCACTTCCAACTCCATATACTGGCTTTGCCCTGGCTCCTTGTCACAGTCTGTTTCCTTGACTAGTCAGTCCCAGTCTCCACATTTCTCCCCAGGCTCCTAATCCAGTTCCAGTCTTTTTGCCTAGCCAGTCTAAATGGATACAGCACAATTGGGTGACCTTGTGTTTGCTGATGGCATTGTCTTGCTTAGTTTGACACATCATTTAATAGAAGAAAAGATCCAGCTGTTGGCAGACAGCAAAACAAGAGGAGGACAATATATATGGCTATTGGCGTTCCAAAAGCAACCATTAAAGTATACTGAGAAACATTAGGAAGAAGTAATTTTACCTGTTCAGAGAGTCAAATGTGAAGTGATGGTGATACCATGCTGCATGTCAGCAACAAATATCAAAACCAGCAAACAGCTTTCATAAACTTGAAAAGATTTGGAAAAGTAGCATGATTAGCACTAATACAAAAATACAAATTTTTAATATTGCCATCATATCGGTCCTCCTTTATGAAGTAGAGTCGTGTAAATCTACAACAGAAAATGTAAGAAGGTCAACTCATTTCCAACTAGATGCCTGTAGAAGATCTTCAAAGTCCATTGGAAAAAGTTTCTTGCAACGTCAGGAATTTTGTATAGAGCAAACTAACCTGAAACATCAAAGAAGGTAAGAAGACAATGATGGACATATTTAGGATATGCTTTAATGATGCCACTAACACAACTTCCACATCAAGAGATAACATGGACACCACTTGGGAAGAGAAAAAGAGGGTGACCTAGAGAGCAATAGAGAGAGAAGATAAATCCATCAATATAACTCAGAAGCCTGAACAGACCAACACAAGACCTAAATAAATGATGGAAACTGAGGACGGGTGGGGGATAAAGAAAGAACAGAAGTCTAAATCGTCCCCTCTGGGTTCCTTGTCCAAGTCCGTGGTTTTCCTCCACCTTCCAGTCTCTCCAGCTTCTCTTTACCAGGCTCCTTGTCCCAGTCTCCTCAGTCCCTACAGTGCCTCTGTACTCCAGTCTCCCCAGGGTCTTAATGCATCCTAGTTTCTGTGCCAGACAAACTCAATATCTTTCAGTCCCAGTCTCCTCCCCCACCTGATTCCTCATTCTACTGCATTCCACCACCACCTCCACACTGCCTGGGTAGCGGCAGGGTAAACACTGAGAGCCCAGAAGAGATGTTTTTCGTACTCTTCTTCCCTCTGTCCACTGTCACAGCCTGTGGCAGATGGAAGGAGCAAGTATAATGTGGGAATGGAGCATCCTCAGTGCAGATGGAATCTTAAGCGAATTTAGGTGCCAAACTAACAAATCTGTACTGAACATATGTGAACTGAGATCTTTCAAAGGCTTATAATTT
Source organism: Mesoclemmys tuberculata (assembly GCA_007922155.1). Taxonomy (NCBI): domain Eukaryota; kingdom Metazoa; phylum Chordata; order Testudines; family Chelidae; genus Mesoclemmys; species Mesoclemmys tuberculata. Next base: position 46,601,256 of record ML675609.1, on the reverse strand, counting down.
GGACAGTTTTTCATGGGAACAGGAAAAGTTGCTGCCATGCTAAATTTTAAATCTCTGCATCAAAGCCTGGAGGCTTTAGAGCTTCTCAATAAAATGGTGCTAAGAAGTATTTTACCATGGCAAAAATGTATTTTCTCTAATCTTTTTCTCTGAAATGGCTGAAACATATTTGCTGAAATTCCTCTTCTCCCTCCCCCCTCCAAAAATGAGCTTGACATTCAGCATGGAAAATTTTAGCCTCAGCAGTTAAAGTTGGGCAAAGTTATAAGCAACTGAAAAGAGGGCCTTCTAATGAGATGTGTTGGAAAACCTTATTTATTGGCACTGCTACCATCTCCACCTATAATAAATGCTTTAGATGTTATACTAAAAAAGACACTAACTTTTTTATTTTTTAGAAAACTCTGATTATGTTGGATTCAACTATTTAAGGTAACTTCTGTGTTAGAAAATAAATGTTTAACCAGATTTAGAAATGGCATAAAACATCAGAAGTACTAATAAGAGCTAAGATCAATAGTAAATTGATCAATTATAAAATTCAACCCTTCAGAGATTTTATAACGGAATTTATCAATATGAAAAAGATGTAAACAAATCACTGGTCCCAGGGATTGAAGAATAATACGAAATAGAAAATAACATTACAGAAACAGCAAAAATATCTTTCAATGATATTTCAGGAACACTATTTACAAATGAACACTTAAAAGACTCAAGAATCTAGTTATGGATTTTTTTCTCTTTTACAGGCTTGATGAATATTCATTTTTTATCATTGGGATTATATTAAATAAGCATTTTGTGTCAATGGACACCAGTTACTCTTTCTTTATCATGTTTCTGTGGAAAAACCTTTTAATTACTTACATTTTAAAATTAACATATAAAAGTAAAAAAAAGCCATATTTTTCCCTAATGGTTTATCTATTAACTTAGACTTCATGTTAATATTAGATTAGGCGCTCTCCTCTATTTTACAACATTGAAGGAGAAAATTACATGTGGAAATGGAAATGGTTACACAGAGAATGATGTGTAACACGGTGGACGTCCCCCTCTGTCATATAGATAATAGCTGCCTGCAGCCTCTCCACATGAATGTCATGCTTTTAGGGCTGGTGAAGATGCTTAGACACGTACCCCCTCCCTGTTATCAATGGAAATTGATAGTACTTCAAAGGATCAAGCCTTTGGGGCTCTGTTGAAATTGGGTTGTAGCTGCCAGAAGTGGGGTGAAGCACAGGAAACAGCTGCTCTGAGCAGCATGATTTCATGGGAAAGGCCACAGACTTCCATAATAAGATAGTATAATGCTTCAGAGAGCACTGGTAACTCTTCCATCTCACAGAGTAGGAGTGGACAGCTTTAGTAGGAGAGCTATGGGAGCACAATGCAAAAATGGGTTTTGCTTTTGGGGGGCTAAAGTAAGCTCAAAGGAGAACAGAGGAGAAACTTTAGTTGCATGAGGCCTGCAGGATTGAGGCAGAATTTTTTACTGCTATATAGGCATTACCAGCCCTATCCTTTCCCCTTTTATGAAGCCCTCCGTCCTCACCATGTGGTTGATTTGAACAAGAGTGTCACTCAGACTGTTCTGTATGTGCTTTTTTTCCTTTATTTTTTCTACAGAAAGGGATAACTTGGCCTTTGTTAAATTACTGTAATTGCAAAAGAGAGGTGGGAAAAATAAAATATACGATTCCACATTTTATATATTAAAACAATATTTAACAGGTTTATATTGCAGTATAGAAATCAAATATTCAAAGCCCATTTGGTTTTATCATAAAATCCAGTTCTTTGTTTTTTATTCGTTGCTTAGGGATACAAGGGAATTACATGCTTCATAGTAGATCGTGACACAGAGGGCCTACATGTAGGGAAAAAGGAAGATAAACTGGGAATCAGAGCGACTTCTACATGCCCTGTAACGTTTGAAAATGTTAAGGTACAGTAAGTATTCTAAAGGTTTCAGCAGAAATTTAGTAACGTGTAACTTGCATACATCTTGAGTATGATACGGGACTAGGACTTTTCACAGATGCTGAATTTTTGAGAGCAACTATGACTGCCCAGCATGCCTGAAAATCAGTATTTAAGGGATTAGATTACTCACGTGGCACCTCAGTGATATAAGTTTTCATTAATGATCCAATTCTGAATAATTGTCTGTCATTCTTTTTATAATCCTGTGTGTTGGGGAGGATTCTGCAAAGGTATTAATGGAAATCAGGTGCCCATTTTATATTGCTGCCTTCAGTTATGAGGCATGTTAAATAAAACATGTACACTGATTCAGCTGTGAACAGTACTAGCAGTTACACAACAGAAAAGAAGGAATAATTGAGTGGTTTTATTCTTCAGGTTCCTGAGACCAATATCCTGGGACAGCTTGGACAAGGCTATAAGTATGCAATTGGAATGCTAAATGGGGGCAGAATAGGGATTGCTGCACAGGTAGGTAACATTATTTAATATTTAATGTGGTAGTTCTGTAGTTTGAATTTGGACTGAAACCTTTAAAATATTATAAGAAAGAGATTGGTAAGGCGAAAATTAAGAAAATATTTCATGAAAAGAATCTCTGTTGCCACTAGATGTCACTCTTCCTTTATGTAAGATGAAATAGTGTTTGGTATAGGACTATACATTATACTGATCATTGTACATAGTATTGCTTTTAAATAATGCAAAATTCTGTTTCCATCATAGTAGTCTATTTTGAGAACATCAAACAGTAGTTAGTCTCAAATGACTAATTTACTAATTTTCAAATATAACTAAAATGTTATCTTCATTTGCTTAACTCTGACCAGGCCCCTCTCTCACCAACAGAAGTTGGCCCAACAAAAAATATTACCTCACTCTCCTTGTTTCTCTAATATCCTGGGACCAACATGATTATAACAACAGTACATATCTTTCATCATGAGAGTTAATTTTTCAAAAAACAAATTCAGCTATTTGACAAATACTGAATATGATGATAATGCTGTAAAAATAAAATGTAATACTTAGTGCTTATGAAATTGATTGTATGCTTGGCGAATGACATTTGATACTAGCTTTTTATCTTAATCATGAAAAAGTCCCAGAACAAAATGGATACTTTGTAATGGAAGCTTGCTGAGTTTGTGGTGGTGTACTTCAAAAATGTATGTTGGGGTATCTTAGACCAAAATGTCAGTTGAGTTTCTGGATTAGTTAAAGTATGTATTATTTTGTTATGCGCTAGATTCAGATCCTGAAACTCTGTTTTCAGTGGGAACAGAGTCCTTTCCTATAAAAGCTGTTTAGGTTTTGTTTTTAGCACTTGATCTATGCTTTTAAAGGGAAATATAATTAATGCGAAAAATTATATATTTCTTTGTTATGCAAGTAAACGTGATGTGTCAGTCCTTATCATTTTGGAGACTGTCATTCTTCCTTATTCCTATTCCAACTGCTGACAGACAGACCAGGCATAATAGTAATTCCTAAATGCATGCTTTCCACATAGCAATGTAGCATGATACTAAATTGAGTTGGCTTTTCATTTTCCATCATTTTTAAAGATTATCTATGATTAAACTTCGTCAGGTATGGCCTTAAAAAAAATCTAGAGCTTTGGCTCCCATTGTTCCCAGAGATATAAATAACAGAGCTCTTCTGGCAGTAAAGTACACTGTCAAGGTCTTAATCTAATTACCTCAAGTTACTCTTGTAACCTAATTAAAAGTTAAGGTCAGGTATTTGTTATATCTTAGCTAATACTTTTTTTTTGGCACCTTCAAATGAAGAGAAATGTGCCCAAATGAACAAAATAGCAATTCTAAAAACCCTGTAGTATTGAGTTTAGTTTTGCAGCAGTAATAGTTTAGAAGGTAATGAATGTCATATAGAAATGTGAGTGTGACTATGAAAATAGTTTCAAATAATTTTAATGTAAAGTAGTTATGTGGTGTTACATGTGCTAAAATGTATATAATTTGTATTTCTTCAGACATACAATAGTACAGTGGAATCTAGTATCATATAGTGTAGCTAATTGAATGTATACAACTATATTTTCCTCTACCCTTTCTCTTATTTTATTTTATACAGTGTTCCTCCATAATTTTAAGAGTAAGTAGAGGGTAAATGTTGTTTTAGTTCCAATGTCTGGAGGAGGCATCTAGGGAATTTGGGATAACATACCCTTGTAATATAGCTCTTCCCATGAATACAGTCATTTCCTTCTCCCTTTGCACTGATGTTTGAAAAATAAAAACAACTCTTCCCCACCCTCTTATTACTGGAAAGGCACTTGTCTTCTTTCATTGGGATGCTTGGCCTTCAGTCAAGGATCTGTCTTCCTAAGGGGCTGTAAAATAACACACTTTGGGGCACAATATAAAGTAAATTAAAGGATCACTGTTCATTCTACTTTCTTACCATCTATTCATGTCCCTTGTCTGTCTACCTTTCAGTCTTTATTTTTGTTGCCTCTTGTATGTTTCTTTTTCTGTCTTTCTTTGCTCCTAATAGGAGCAGCAGAAAGGAGATGTTTATATGTTTATCTGGATACAGAATGAAACCAGCTAGGATCCTAATTGGTTTCATTGTGCATCTGACTTTTATTAGTAAATTTGCTAGACTTTAAAAATCCTGGCCTTAATAAAGACACTGAACTTTATGGTTTATTACCACAATCTGTAACTCACTAAGGCTGGGTCTACATTGACAGCGGCAAATTTGCTGCCGTCACATTGATTGCTCTGGATCGACTGAGCGGTCTGTATAGACATGCTCAGTCGATCCAGGAAGTGACGCAGGAAAACCACCTCGGTAAGTGGAGTAGTGCTGCGTCGAAGGGAGCGCTGTTCCCTTCGACGGAGCGCAGTATGGACTCCACGCAGAGGAGACGCTGCAAAGTCAACATTTACCTCACTTGCATATCTCCTGTTGAATGCCGCTGAATCGCAAAGGTAAGTGTAGACCGGGCCTAACTCCCTCTTTTATCCTATGACTACAGAGGTGTTAATGGGTCACTTCACCTTGAATATCCCCTTAGAATAAATGCTCATGAGAGCTCTCTCCCGTCGACATAACATGGCTACACAAGCACCTATGCCGGCAAAACGTATGTTGCTCAGGGTGTGTTTTTTCACACCCCTAAGCAACAAAAGTTTTGCTGGTATAAGTGTGTGTGTAGACAAGGCCTACTGTGACATTGAGTACCTTTCCCAGACTTGAAGAAGAGCTCTCTGTAGCTCAGAGGCTTCTCTCCCACCAACAGAACTTGGTCCAGTGAATGATATTACCTCACCCACCTTTTCTCACTATTAGGAATGAATTTCATAATATTCTCTCTCTTCAGAGTAGAGCTATGATAGCTTGTGGGATCCTTTCTTCAGGAACTTCTTTGCAATAAAATATTCTTCATGAGTTTTAGTTTTCTTTCCAGACCTGAAAATCCTTATTTGATCGTCCTTGCTCAGACTAGTCTGTCAGAAGCTGGGACAGACATAAATGCTGTTTTTAAAAGCGTGTTTCTTATAGGAGGTTTAAGTTTTTTCCACAAATTAGTAAACAGGGGTCATGATATGTGGCAGCCTTGTGGTATGCTCAGGCACAACTTAATATGCTTAATATGTCACCTTCATATGCTTAATATGTCACCTTCACCAGTTACAAGTATATTCCTTTTTTGAAGCTTGTTTAACTTACATTAGCATTAATAGAAGGCTATGGAATCATAGAAATATAGGACTAGAAGGGACCTCGAGGTAACCTAGTTCATTCCTTCCCTGCTAAGGCAGGACAAAGGTATACATAGACCATCCTTGACAGGTATTTGTCTAACCGATTCTTAAAAACTTCCAGTGATTGATTCCACAATCTCCCTTGGTAACCTATTCTAGTACTTAACACTTTATCTTTTTTCCTAATGTCTAACATAAATCTCCCTTTCTGCAGATTAAGCTGATTACTACTTCTCCTGCCTTAGTGGATATGGAAAACAGTTGATCACCGTTGTTTTTATAAAAGCCATTAACATATCTGAAGCCTTCTCAGGTCTTCCCCTCCTCCCCGCCGCCCCCCCGCCCATTGTCTTTTTTCAAGACTAAATGCCATTTTTTTTTAAAAAAATTCCTAATATGTCAGGTTTTCTAAACCTTTTATCATTTTTAGTCCTGTCAATTGCACTTAACTCAAACAATTAATGCAAAACAAACTAACTAGATTTTAAAAATCGTTGCAATTAATTGCAGGTTTAATTGCACTCTTGAACCATAATAAATACCCATTTAAATTTATTATAAATATTTTTGTATGTTTTTCAATGTTTTCAAATATTGATTTCAGTTACAACACAGAATATAAAGTGGTACAGTGCTAACTTTATATTTTTATTCTAAATATTTGCACTGTAAAAAAGAAACGTAATTTTTCAGTTCACCTCAAACAAGTACTGTAATGCAATCTTTATCGTGAAAGTGCAGCTTACAAATGTAGAATTTATTTTGCACAGCTGCACTCAAAAACAAAACTGTAAAACCTTAGAGCCTACAAGTCCCCTCAGTCCTACTTCTTGTTCAGCCAATCACTAAGACAAACAAGTTTGTTTACATTTATGGGAGATAAGGCTTTTTATTTACAACGTCATCTGAAAGTGAGAACAGATGTTCACATGGCACTGTTGTAGCTGGCGTTGCAAGGTATTTATGTGCCAGATACACTAAACATACGTATGCTCCTTCATGCTTCAACCACTATACCAGAGGACATGCTTCCATGCTGAATTTAAATTGGTATTCTATTATTGTTTAACAGTGCAATTAAAACCGTGATTAATCAGAACTATTTTTTTAATCTCGCAGTTAATGGTGATTATTTTTTAAAATCATTTGATAGCCCTAATCATTTTTGTTTCTCTCCTCTGGACTTTCTGCAATTTATCCACATCCTTCTTGAAATATGTCACCCAAAACTGGAGAAAATAATCCACCTGAGGCCCCACAAGTGCTGAGTAGAGCCGAAACATTATCTTTCATATCTTACATAAAACAGTCTCTTAATACACCCTAGAATACTAGCTTATTTAAGCCTTTTTTTGCAACTTCATTACATTGTTGACTCATATTCAATTTATGATCTGAGCTGATGTTAAAGAAAAAATTGTGCTTGTTTCCTATGACATTCAGTTCTGAATCACTAGGTAGGAGTAAGAGTTTAAATGGGTTCACCTAACATGTTAGATATTTGAGAGAGCATATTTGGGAATCAAAGGCTCAGGAGATTTGAACTGTAATACTCTGAATTTCCAGGTCACTAATTTTCATCCAGCCCAGTTAGATTGGTGATGATTCAAAGTTTGCTGTCTGATGGCTTTTTGGTGGCCTATATGAAGTGAATTGTTACTATTACTCCAGTTGCTAGTAAGCAGGTGTCCCCATCAATACTGTCTGCCATTTTGGTAGCTTCAGTAGAGCTCCCAAAGATTGAATAGGCACCAGGGTCCCTACAACTGTCCACTTAAAAATGGTCTCTCCAGAACATTATGGGGAAGCTTGTGTTACTTGCTACCTCTATTACCAGCTCTGTGGATAAATTACTCTAATTTTTGGTACTGTCAATCTGGAGCCTTCATAACTAAATAATTTATTTGTAATTGAGTTTCTGGTGGTGGTGGTGTGTGTGTGTGTGTGTGTGTGTGTGTGTGTGTGTGTGTATTCATATATATTCACTGTTAGGTATACAGTGATTTTTCTTTATAAAGCAATTAGGGCTTTTCACAGAATTGTATACTGAGGTTAGAAAAGACTACTTGAGCCATCCTTTATGACCCCTCTGAATTTTACAGAAAAAGTTCACTATATCATTTTTGCTAATGTCTTGCCTTGATTTACAGAGCTTCTCTATATGTCCAGATGGTTATGTAATAGTCTTATTCTTCAAGCACACTCTTTATCATGACTCACCTGGACAAGAATTCTGATAAGGTTCTGGTTAGAATTGTTTTATTATATTTTGTTTTTGTCATCTTTGGTTTCATTATTCATGCTCCTGCACATAGCGTATTTCTTTCTGGAGTGAAAAACTAAGCTCATCTCCTTGAATGCCAAAAAATTAAAAAGGCCCACCATCTGCCCAGAAAAAGAATTACTGTAGTTATTACCTCCGTTGGGTGCATTAAATGTACAAATTGTTTACTCAGTATAATCTTTGTTTCTCTGTTTGTTCACAGATGTTGGGACTGGCACAGGGATGTTTTGACCACACCATTCCATATGTAAAGCAGAGAGTCCAGTTTGGGAAGAGCACATTTGATTTTCAGGTATTCATCTGTGTGTGTATTACAAGCTGTCTACTTAAAGGAGTAGTAATCATAATAGAAAATGTCACGAATGAGTAATCTGATGGAATGACTGTAGTGCCCTAATGTTGTTTAGTGTCTCCCCTTCTTAATGTCTATGAATGGCAGATTGAAAAGAAATTCAGATAAGCCTTAATTTGGTATATATGACCTACATCTCTAATGGTGTAACCGTGCATCTGTTTCATACATCAGTTAAAATCTGAAATACAGAGCAATAAGAACAATGTACGTGTACTAGGGTGACCAGATGTCCCAATTTTGTAGGAACAGTTCCAATATTTGGGCTTTTTTCTTGTATAGGTTCCTATTACCCCCTGCTCCCATGTCCCGATTTTTCACTTATCTGGTCACCCTAAGTGTACACATGAACTGGTATACCTCTGATCATTACAGTAAATTGTATTTGTCTCAATTTTTACTTCAATTTTTTCATAAAGTAGGGAAAGATGCTCTCTCTGGAGACATTGGAAATATTAAAAAGATAAGGAGAAACTGAAGAAAGTTTAGTAATTAGACTTCATGCTTTATACAAAGACACTTAGTTCCCATGATAATATCTGTGTCCCCCACCCTGGTCATGCCACAGAACGTGGTATTGGTTTTATTGAGCGTATAATTGATTTTATAGATTGTTACAAATTGAATGACACTTACCTCCCTTACCTTTCTGTTATAATTTCCTCTGGAATGAGATTTCACTACATTATGCTCCTAGACTACTAGCAAACTTTACCATCATCAAAAGAGGGTCTTTTTTTTTGCAGACTGTAGTCTTCTATAGGTTGCAGGGACAGAGTTAAACTTGGGTGGGTGGGATACAGAGGTAGTGGAGGGGATAAGAGGTTTTAATCAACCATGAAAATTTAAGAATTTAAACAAATCATCCATAAGTCTCTCACTTTCCCTGTCCCTCTCTATGCTCATTGTACTCCCTTCTGCCATATTCCACACACCATCCCCTCTCTGTCTTTCCTAGAATTCTCCATTCAAATACCAGGCAATATAATTTCATGCTGCTTGGTCAGCTACTCCCTCCCAGCTGACGACCCTCTCGCTCCCCCAATCTCCTGCCACCTTTCTATCAGTGACTGGAGTCAGTGGCAAGTTTGTCTCTCCAAGCGTTTTAAAATTTTAAATCTTGCTCCATATACACTTGAAAACATCTTTGTATAAGTGTGACCCAGGCTGTAGGCACAAGTGACCAAAGAGGAGGGCAAGGAAAACAAGGCAGACTACAACATTCATCTTTTCCATTTGAAGGTTCACACAACACAATGCAGAGTAGTTTTTCACCCAGCCTAACATACAAAAAATCAGACTATGAGCTTTCCCCAGCGTAGTCCAAAAATATTCACAGTGAGCAACAGATACATTTTACCCCAGCTGAAGAATGTAACAATTCTTTAACCTGAAGTCTTTTTAAGGAGCATATACTCCCTCAATTTTCCAGTATTCCTTTGCTTCCTGACCCTGGGGTTTGGCCGTGCACGCACATCCTCTTTCTCTCATTCCGTTGGTTCCTTATATGCCTTAAGCCCCTGGTTTAATTCATCCGTACCTATTGTAGTGTGGGTTAGCACAAGATGTTTTTCATCATATTTCTGTAATTTACTTATATATTCATTACTTTCCTCCGCCCCTTAAAAAAATCTAATAAAAGGAATTTCTGTTTAAAGTAAGGCCAAAACCCTAATTTGGCATTTTTATACCAAGCCATTCTGGTGAGGGAAATATATTTTCAAAAGTAAACGGGGGTTAAATTTTCAAAATATCAATTTTAAAACATTCTTGATGATTTTTACCAAATTTATCAGAAAAAACATATTCTGGCATGGAACAAGGTTTGTGGAATTTCAGGAATTGGCTTCTTTTTGGGCAGCTTTGGCTGAGTTTAAAAAAAAAGCCAAAAACATAAAAGCCTTACAGTGAGAAACTAGCTTCATCCTTAATTATGAAGCAGTTTGGCTATTTTATAACATTTACTTGTAATAAAAGGGGAGTATCCTGGGCACCATGGGAAGAAAGACAAGAAACCATGAACGTGATTTAACTAGCCACAGTTTTATTAAGTAATACATCTGGGAAGTCTCTGGCAATAACTTATCCAATGCAGGGTCATCTTTCTTTTTGGAACCCATACCACATGGCAGTGGACTGTCGTGAGCCCTTGAATTTTTCATATGGTAACCTGGTCCTAGAGCTTTTTTTGTTTTAACCCTTCTACCTTCCACTCATACAAGGGTTAAGGAGGTTGTCCTCTTGCTGTACTAGACATTAGAAGTTCCAGCTCCATTCCCCACCTTAAGGAGATGACTTCTTCTAATGTGCTTCCAGTTCTGGAATAGCAGTGAACGATGCCCCCACTGAATAAGTACTTGCACTAGGCACTTATGAATGTAAGAATGACGATATTGGGTCAGACCAGTGGTCCATGTAGTCCCCTATGCTGTCTTCTGACAGTGGCTAATGCCAGGTGCCTCAGAGGGAGTGAACAGAGCAGGGCAGTTATCAAGTGACCCATCCCTGTCATTCCCTGATTCTTTTATTTTGTGAAGGGGTAAATAACACTTCCCTATTCACTTTCTCCACACCATTCATGATTTACTAGACCTGTATTATCTCCCCCCTTAGTTGTCTCTTTTCTAAGCTGAACAGCCTGTCTTTTTAATCTCTCCTTATATGGAAGCTGTTCCATACCCTAACCATTTTTGTTGCCCTTCACATTTTCCAGTTCTAATATGTCCTTTAGAGATGAGGCAACCAGAACAGCATGCAATATTTAAGGTATGGGCGCACTATGGATTTATATAGTGGCATTGATATTTTCTGTTCCTTTTCTAATAGTTCCTAACATTCCGTTAGCTTTTTTTTTTTTTTTTTACACTCTTGCTTCATGTTGAGCAGGTATTTTCAGAGAACTTCCAGCAATGGCTCCAAGATCTTTTTTGAGTGGTAACAGCTAAAGTAAACCCCACCATTTTGTATGTATAGTTGGGGTTATTTTTTCCAATGTGAATTATTTATCAACATTGAATCTTCTCTACCATTTTGTTGTGCAGTCCATTTTTAACTTTTTACAGTCCACTTCGGACTTAACTATCTTGAGTAATTTAGTATCTGAAATTTTGCCACGGCACTGTTTATCCTCTTTTCCAGATCATTTACGAATATGTTGAACAGTACGGGTCCCAGTAAAGATACTTGGGTAGACCCTGCTATTTACTACTTTCCATTGTGAAAACTGACCATTTATTTTTCTTCGAGTGTTGGTCCCTATGTGGATTCCATACATGGGTGTGCATGCGTGTCATGCACCTGAGTCGGAACTGTTTGAAGTAGTCTCTGTCAACCCACATGCCATGTATGGTCCACATAGTTCCATCCAAGGTCTTACAAAGCTGCGCGGAGTGATGCCTCCTCAGTTGCCCCTTACTGCCTCATGGTCAGCCTCCAAACACTTCTCCTCTTGTCTTCGAAAACGACATAGCAAAAATAAATAAATAAATAAATAAAAATATAGAATAGAAGTTAGTTTGTTTTGTGATAGTTCATTAGTAAGATCGTTAGTATAGTAGCTGATGTTGTTGGATTCTTTTCAGTCAGCAATGAACATCAATGCTATCTCTACTGTCTGAGTGAGACCCATGTCGCAGCTTGGTGCTCCATTTGTCACTCCTCCTCAGAGCGGACCTTCCAGGCTAGGAAATTGAGGCTCCGCAAACACCTCATGAAAGAGACAGTGTGTCTGCATGTGTACTCTGGAGTGGCACCAACGGACATTCTGGAAGATCCCCCACTGTGGCACTGGTGAAAACCCATTGGGCCTGTAAAAAGCATAGTCATTGACATAACGGGGGCCTCCCTGGGCTGGACAGCCCGTGAGCGCAGTGTTCCGTTCCCAAGCCAAGATAAGCTGGACAAGAAGCTGCATGCTGACTCCAAGACACCAGCTTTGAAGAGATGCGAAGCAGACCGGAAGACAAAACATCTGGACAGGTTGTAGTCTGCTGCCACCTCAACAACCAGCACGTCGTTTGCCCCTGTGGTCCCATCCACTCTGCCAGGTCTGTTGGTCCTGTTTCGACTGGTGCCAAGCACACCCACAGTGCTTTGCACACCAGGCAGACTTTCACCCACTGCAGAGTTGCTTCTGCCACTGGACAATCCCTGCTGTGGCACAGACCGCTGGAGATTCGGCAGCCTCCTTCTCTAGCCAATGAACGGCTCCTACAGGCACCGCCTCAGACAAGGCCCTGGGGACTGGCGCAAACAGTTTCAGCGCCACCATCTCCATTGGTCCTGATGGCTCCACCCTTCCAGGAGCAACACTTTGACTTGGACTGGTCATCGGACCCGGGACCATCCTTCTTACTGGTGCATAGCCCTCGGTACCATCACCAAATATACCTACCAGTATATGTATCTCCAGTGCAGCAATGGTCCCAGTACCCAAGCGGCCCACCGCCACAATGGGACCAGCATACTGGGCCCTATTGATATCATTGGGACCCTGACTGTGGCCAAGGAGCACCACCATCTCAATATGAACGCTCCCCTCCCCCCACCCCCTCGGTGTTCCTGCCCTTTGTCTGTGATAACCCACAGGGTGCTACTAGGCCCTTGGTACGGTTGGAACAGATGGAACCAGGGGATCTGCTGTTACCGACCAGGGCATCATCATCCCTAGATGAGGTGCTTATTCCTCCTGCCCTTTCCCCACCAGACAATCAAGGGCAATACCAGCACCTCTTACACCTCATGTTGATGACCCTCAACCTCATGGTGGAAGCTGAAAGATCCCCAGGACAAGTTCCTGGATATTTTACAACCGGCAGGACTGTCACGGACTGTGCTTCCCATCCACAAAGCAATTCTGCAGCAGCTCAGACAGATTGGCATGCACCAGCATCATGCACTCCCAACACTGAAACATGCAGAAAGTTTCATGCTGCAAAGTACACAGACTTTCTTTTTGTCCACCTGCAGCTCAACTCTTTAGTGGTGCAGGTGGCTATGCAGTGCGCCAGGAAGCAGCACTTTTGGTCCACTCCCCCAGATCAAGCAGCCAAGAAATTGGATCTCATTGGGGGAGAGGCATATTCCTCTTCAGGTCTGAAGTTCCGTGTTGCCAGCTATCAGGCTATACTGGCAAAGTGGAGTGGAGTGGTGGAGTTCCACGCCTCCTTACCAAAAGACAAACAGATGGTTCCAATCCATCATCAGTTGAGGGCTAGCTGTAGCCAAGGTTGCACTCTGGGCAGTGGTAGATGCAGCGGACACAGCGGTCCCTTGCCTCAGGGGTGGTATTCAAACAGGATTCCTGGCTTCAAACTTCAGGATTCCCTGCAGGGGTCCAAACCACACTGGAAGACCTCCCATTTGATAATCAGAAGTTGTTCAGTGACAAGACTGATGAGTCTGCACTCTCTTAAGGACTCCTGGGCCACCCTGCAGTCACTGGGCCTCTATGCTTTGCCCCCCGCCCGCTATCAGAACAGACCATTCTTCAGACAATAGTATCTGACCCGTTCTACCTACCAACCGCACCACCTTCAACAATCTCAACAGTCTTGATTCTCAGCTTCCTCTACCCCACCACATCACCCTCTCAACAGCGCCCCTGCAGACATCCCTCTTTTGACTCCTGTATAGAGAACCATGGCTCAAGCCCCAACCATTCCCTGGTTTTCCCAGTTGTCTTTGGGGTCTGTTTTGTTCTCTTTGCCCACAACTGAAGCAAGATTACCACTGATCGATGGGTGCTAGATATCATACACAGGGGATATCTTATAGAATTCAACACTTTTCCCCTGCCTCATCCTCCCAAGGGCAGCCAGGCCTGCCTGACACAACTGGATCTTCTCCAACAGGAGGCATACACACTCCTTGAAAAAGGAGCCATAGAACAGGTCCCACACCTATATTAGGGCCATGGCTTCTATTTCCCACTATTTCCTCATACTGAAAGAGGGAGGAGACCTTCACCCCATTCTGGATCTGCGGGTGTTGAACAGATATATACACAAATTTAGGTTCCTCATGAATACTCTCCCTCAGATCATCCCCTCTCTTTTCCACAGAGCATGGTTTGTGGCTCTCGATTTGGAGGATGCATACTTCCACGAATCCATTCTGCCCATTGCAAATTTCTCTGATTTACAGTGGGACACTCCCAATACTAATTCTGAGTACTTCTTTTTGGGATTGCCACTCCCTTCGCATGTTCACAAAGGTCTTCTCTGTGGTAGCAGCACAGATGAGATGCTGGGACCACTTATTTTTCCTTACCTGGATGATTAGCTCCCAGTGGTGCCATCATGTGACTGCCTCCTTGATACTATCCGCACACTACGGGAACTTCTGGACAGTCTGGGCATATGTGTCAACGAGACAAAGTCCACCTTGGAACCAGCCAAACACCTCACCTTTATAGGTTGGTTATAGGTTCAACTTCCCTACTCCACACACTACTCTGACCACGGACACCTCCCTCGTGGGCTGGGGCAACCACATACAAGGCCATTCAGTACAAGGCCTATGGTCCCCCAGGGAATCACGGATGCACATCAACATTTTGGAACTATGTGCAGTCCAGTGTGCCTGTCAGGCAATTGTTTCCCCGTGTATGATCCAGATACACACAACTCCTCTTGGACAACATGACCACAGTTGTCAATATCCACAAAACTGGGGTGGGGTCAGCAGTCTGTCAGGAGGCCGTATGGTAGTGGATCTGGTGCTTATGACCCATGTTGTCCTGCTCACAACCCATTTACCGGGTGAAGACAACAGCCTCGCAAACGCCATCAGTCACTCCTTTCACTGCAATTACGAGTGGGAACTACAGAACCCCACTCTTCAATACATTTTCTGATTATGGGGCACACCATTGGGATCTCTTCGCGACAGCCATCAACCACAAACTACCACTATTTTGTTCCAGGGACGCCATCAGACAGGGCTCACAAAGAGATGCTCTCCTCCTCCCATGGGTACCAGAGCTGGATTATGCTTCCCCTCCCATTCCACTTCTCCCACAATTATTCCTCAAGGTGAGGCAGGACCAAGCAGCCATCATATTCATACCCCCCTTCTAACCCCAGCAGTATTGGTTCACAGATCTTTTTCACTTTTCCATCTGCCCACCAATATGTCTTCCTTCTGTGCAGAGCCTCCTCACCCAACAATAGGGCCAAATCTGTCACCTCAGCCTGGACCCTCTTCACCTCACAGCCTGGTATTTGAATGGGGCTTGCAAGGAGAAAAAGCATACTCTACAGCAGTTCAGGACATTCTCACCCACAGTCGAAGCCCCACCACCAGGGCATGTTATCAAGCCAAGTGGCAATGTTTCATGGACTGGGCAACATGTAATCATCACTCCATAAACACAGTGTCCATAATGATGATCCTCGACAACCTGCTTAATCTTTGCCGCACAGACCTTACCCGCTTCTCCATTTATGTACACCTAGTGGGGATCAGTGCTTTCCTCCCACCTGTGGAAAACATCTGTCTTCAGCCATCCAACCATGGCTCACTTCCTCTGTAGCCTCCTAAATACCCTTCCCTTGATCAGAAAACCTGCTCACCCATGGAACCTTAATCTCATCCTTGCCACACTCACCAAACCACCCTCTGGCCAATTGTTCATTCACCCACCTATCAATGAAGATGATTTTCTTAGTGGCCATCACTTCCATCTGACGGATCAGTGAATTGTCTGCCATGATGGCAGAATGGCTGTTCATGAAATTCTTTAGGGTTAAGGTCTCCCAACGAGTCCACCCCAAGTTTCTCCCCAAGGTGGCTTCACTGTTTCACTTCAATCAGGTCATCCATCTTCCAACCTATTATCCCTAAGCTGCACACCTCCACCAGGACATGTATTGTACAATCGCTCAATGTCCACCATGCACTAGCCTTCTACCTCCACTGCAACCACGCTTCCTGAGCCTCGCCCAGACCCTTCTTCATTATAGCGGAACAATGCAGAGGCCACGCCCTCTCTTCCCTGCACATCCCTAAATGAATCTCCCCCTGCATCACAGTGTTACTCCCTTTCATGAATCTCTCTACCACTGGGCATCACTGTCCACTCTACAAGAGCGCAGGCTACCGCATCAACCGTACTTGCTGATGTCCCAAGGCAGGATACTTGTAAAGCAGCAATGTGGTCCTCCATCTACACATTCACCACTCATTACGACCTTTCCCATTTGGCAGCAGCAGATGTGGCAGTTGGCTGAGCAGTACTACAAACTCTTACTTCTGCTGAGCCTTTGCTCCCACCTCCAGACTGAATACTGCTTGCTACACTACCCACGTATGGACTCCACATAGGGACCGGCACTTGAAGAAGAAAAGGAGGTTACTTGATATAATTGATGGTTCTTTGAGAGGTGTGGTTCCTATCTGCTACTGATCCCAGCCCTGATCCCCTCTGCTACTGGCGCAAAGCCTGATGGTAAGAGGGAACTGAGGGGGCGTCGACCCACACAGCTTCATAAGACCTTGGATGCAACCATGGGGACCACACATGGTGTGTGGGTTGACAGAGACTAGTTCAAACAGTTCTGGCTCTGGCACATACAATCCAGATAGGGACCACATCTCTCAAAGAACGATCAGTTACAGTAAGTAACCTCCCTTTCCTATACTTTGTTTCCTATCTTTTAACCACTTACTGATCCATGAGGGAACCACCTTCTTATCCCATAACTGCTTACTTGCTTAAGAGCCTTTGGTGTGGGACCTTGTCAAGGGCTTTCTGGAAGTCTGAGTACACTACGTCCACTGGATCACCCTTGTCCATGTACTTGTTGACACCCTCAAAGAATTCTAATAGATTGGTGAGACGAAAAAAAAATAGACTTTTTACAAAAGCCGTGTTGACTTTCCCAATAAATTGTGTTCATCTATGACTCATATAATTCTGTTCTTTATTCTAGTTTCAACTAATTTGCCTGGTACTGAAGTTAGGTTTACTGGCCTATAATTGAAAGGCCTCTTGACCCTTTTACAAAAAAGAGGTTACATTAGCTATCTTCCAGTCATGTGGTACAGAGGCTGATTTAAGTGATAGCTTCATAGCTGTTATTTCTGCAGTTTCATATTTCAGTTCCTTCAGAACTCTTGGGTGAATACTGTCTGGGGTATCAACAAAAATGTTTTGAACCAAACTGATCAAACAAACAGTAATAAGTCACCAGGACCAATCTGGGACAGTTTCTCAGATTTGTCTCCTAAAAAGAATAGCTCAGGTGTTATCTCCTTCACGCCTTCTGCAGGGAAGACTGACACAGAGAATCCATTTGTCTTCTCCGCAATGACCTGGTCTTCCTGGAGTACTACATTAGCACCTTGGTCATCCACTTGGCCCCACTGATTTGTTGGCTTAAAAAGAAAAATTACTGTTAGTTTTTGTTTCTTTAACTGGTTGATCTTCAAATGCTTTTTGGCCTGCCTAATTGTACTTTTACACATGACATGCCAGATTTTATGCTCCTTCCCATTTTCTTCAGGCTTCACAATTTTAAAAGATGCCTTTTTACCTGTATCCATCTCTTTTTCTGCTGTTTAGCCATCGTGGCATTTTTTTGATCCTCTTACTGTTTTTTTTTTTTTTTCATTTGGTATATACATTTAGTTTGAGCCTCTATTATGATATTTTTTAATAGTTTCCATGCAGCTTGCAGGTGTTTCACTCTTGTAACTGTTCCTTTAAATTTTTTTTGACTAGCTTACTCATTTTTGCATAGTTCCCCTTTTTGAAGTAAAATGCTACTGTGAGGGTTTCTTTGGTATTTTTCTCCTACAAGGAGGTTATATTTAATTACGTTTGGTCACTATTACTGAGAGGTTCAGCTATATTCACCTTTTGGACTAGATCCTGTGCTCCACTTAGGACTAAATCGAGGATTGCTTCTCCCCTTCCAGGACTAGCTACTCCAAGAAGCAGTCATTAATGATGCCTAGAAATTTTATCTTTGCATCCTGTCCTGAGGCAACATGTACCAAGCGTGATGTCCCTCCCCCACCTTTGCAATCTGCACTGGTGTGTAGCTGTGTCACTCCTGGGTCCCAACCCACCCCTGGGTCAGCCCATGCACAGCTTCCTGCGAGTAACTGGCCCCTGGCCCAGTGAAGGAGAGCTTCTGGCCAGCCGCTCATGGGATTGACCCCCAGAAAACACCTCGAGTCCAGATGCAACCCCAGAATTGCCATCTTACCAGGTTCACTGCTGTACACTGCACCCTGAAAGCTCATTTACATTTGTCCGTCAGTTTATGAAAGAAATTGATATGCACCAGCGTTGTCACTCTAAGTGAAGTCTCTACACACATTCAATCCACATCCACTGTTTTAGATAAAACAAATAAGTTTATTGACTACAGCAAGATTTTAAGTGATTGTAAATCAAATTAATATAAATCAAGACATTAATATGAATCAAGGAGTTAGTCACAACTAAGTAAAAGGTAACTCACATCCTAAACTAAGCTTAATATTTCAGTAGCTTTTCAGATCTTGATGTTAGTTTACTCAGAGCTGGCTGTGAGGCCCACCGCCACTCCTGCCAGGCAGTTGTGCCTCTCGTTTAACAAGCTTCCTTGACCCCCCTCGGTCAGGTGATGAGTCATGTCTGGCAATGAGCATGATTTCTTCCACTTGAGTCAAAGTGCTTACAGGTGGTTAGGCCAGTCTCTTGTTCCTAAATAGATGCCTCTGCAGGGCATGGAACCTCAGCTTTGTGTTTGTCTGCATCTATTCAAGCCATGTGAGACACACATTTGGGGATATGACAGAAGAGTTTTGTATGTATATATGCATGACATTGCAGGAAACATGCTACCATAACACTAATGTTCAGTATGTCATGAGCATTTCAAAAACACCTTACATGACTGACTTTGCATTAGACAATGCACAGTTACGCTATAAAGGTGAACATGAATGATACACAGATCACGCTATAAGGGTGTACATGGAGTACAGCATGTCAGATCTCGTCAATAGGGGAATAATTGAAATCTCTCGTTGAGTTTTCTGTTTTTGTAGCCTCTCAATAGCCGTCATGATCTGGGTCAGGTGGTCAGTGGTACATTCCTACTGCTGTACTCCTATTTCCAAGCATCAAAATTCTATCCATAGAGATTCTATAGTACAGTTCGATTATATTTGGCTTTGTGCTCTCCTGCATATATAGTGCCACTTTCCCACCAACACGACCTACTCTGTTGTTCTTCTGTATTTAGTATCTTGATATTATTGTGTCCTATTGATTATCATTGGTCCACCAAGGTTCTGTGATGACTATTATGTCTATATCTTCACTGAATACTAGGCACTCAAGTTCACGCATTTTAATGTTTAGACTTCAACTTGCCAAGTAGTAACAAATTTTACCATCTCATGTGCTCATTGGGTCCCTGGGTCACTATGAGGAAGGTTGGTCAGGGGGAGGACATTCAAGTCAATCAGGCAGGGAGGGAAATATTCATTCCCAGCCCCAAAAAGTCTTAGCATAGTGCCCACAGAAAGGCCCCCAAATCCAGTTCTACTCTGATTGTGAAGGGAGGGAAGTTTTGCTCAGGATGAAGAATGTGGCCTGGGCTGGGGAAAGAGCTTATCAACCCACCCTTTAATATACAGGAGCCAATAGCCTTCTGGTGCAATCTCCCGGGCAGCCTTCCACCCAACCAATCAGCTCCCTCTGCTCAAGCCTATGAAGCTGAGTATCTAGGAGAAGGGGAGGAAAAAAGGAACCTGCATTTCTTCAAGGGGCCCAGAATTTTCTTTCTCCTGCTGGCCCAGACAAAATCTCCCCACCTGTGAAAGTGAAAGGGTGGTGGTGGAGGGGACATATTACTTATCGATGTGGAATCGTATTTTATTTCAGAATGTACGTTTAAACCTTTGAAAAGCAATACATGTTTTGTGGCATATTGAAGTTGGGCAACTGGATAATACCTTTAAGAATATTACGTGTCTTGTAAGTTTTTATCTAATGTCAGGCCTGCTTATTACAGGGAATGCAACATCAGATAGCTCAAGTAGCCACACAGCTGGAAGCTGCGAGGTTGCTGACCTATAATGCAGCCCGACTCGTAGAAACTGGAAGGTCATTCATAAAAGAGGCAAGCATGGCCAAGTATTATACTGCAGAGGTAACCAAAATTAGGTTTATTCAGTACACTCAGTTCAGCTGCTGTTAGTTTTAAAGCCACATCTTTTGCCAAATATGTTTAATAACTTTTCTTTGTAAATTGAACATAGTTTTCTCTTGTTTCCAGTGTGCAGTTTTCAGATGGGATGAAAGTAGGACAACTGAGGG
Source organism: Mesoclemmys tuberculata (assembly GCA_007922155.1). NCBI lineage: Eukaryota > Metazoa > Chordata > Testudines > Chelidae > Mesoclemmys > Mesoclemmys tuberculata. Next base: position 46,580,575 of record ML675609.1, on the reverse strand, counting down.
ACAAACAGTATTACCCCCTTAAATTAAATACAGAAAAATCTCAACCAGCAGAATTAAAGAAAGGAAGTGTAGTATTCTTAGCCACTCAATAAAACTTGAAATACTAGCATTCACCCACAAGAAGATGCTCAGAAAGACTCCTTCACTGCAGGATTCATTGCTGTAGTGAGGTGGGGGGAATTAATCTGTGGTTAAGAATGCATCACCCAGTCATAATGATAGTCCAGCATATAAAATCCAAAAATGTCTATGGGCATAGACAGAATCGCTTCCTTTTCACTTGTAGTGGTAGCCAAAACAGCAGTTAGTCTGTTTGTTGGTAGGGAAGGGACTATGGCAAATAACTGTTCTGACTTCTTAATGTCATTGAGTGGCTGAAGTGGGAATGAACCTTAAAATGATGCACAAACAACATTGTTATAAGGTTTGCAAAGGATAGGTGCCTAAAATTTCTATTCTTTCCTTTTCCCTCCTATTGCTGCTTTAATTATTGCTCTACTTTTCTGAAATTAGATGGTACAAATGAAATTGACTGACTTCTTGGCAAAGGTGTGTCCTTGGATGTTAATTGTGAATCTTATTTTTCATTAGGTTGCAGCACTGACAACTAGTAAATGTATTGAATGGATGGGTGGAGTTGGATTCACAAAAGATTATCCAATTGAAAAATACTACCGAGATTGCAAAATTGGTAAACAGCAATTTCTTATAAATATGTAATATATACTTGGGTTTGGTAATGTTTCAAGGTTCTTTTTCAATTACTTGGATACCAATTTGTCAGAGATATTTTCTTACAGCAAATAAGCACTAAGATATGACACTAATAAGGGACATAAGTATGTGTATATGAGTCACTCTGTCTATCCTATTTAATTCAGTGTAAGAAAAAAAAGTGTAGGTGTACTTTTTTAGTGTGAATATTACTATTCAATCCAAATTTCAGTTCAAATGAATCAAAGGTACCTAAACAAACAAACAAAAGGAAACCACAAGGGGCAGGTAAGAAAGTGTCAAAGTGACTTAGGAGTCTACGTCTCAAAAAATCAAAAGTTAATTAGATTTACGCTTCTAAACCCTGTACTAAATCAGTTAGATAGTTTTGGCAATTTTAGTCTGATTTCTGGCTTTAATGGCTGATGTCAACTATAAATACATTAAATTTTGATTTGAGATGTGGGAATTGCTGTTCAGGTTAATTTCTTACCCTCAAAAATAAGTCCACTCTTGATACTATATACCAACAAGAAAGTTTGCTTCATTGTAGTGAATGGTAAAATATTGTAATATTTTATGTGAATATCAGCTCTGTTTTGTGTTGTTATATATTGAATCTTCGCTTTTATAATTTTAGAGCCCTAATTGGATCTTTAGAACAAGGATTTAAATTACTGTTAATATGCTTAGTTCAGTTAATATACTTATTTCTTTTGGTTTGTTACAGGGGCAATATATGAAGGAACTTCAAATATCCAGTTGGGCACAATTGCAAAATGCATAGCTCAAGAATACTGAAAACTGCACGGACATCGTGACTGTTTATAGAGATTTTCATTGAAAATTAGAATCAGCATGCCTCGTTGGTGAAATCATGGGTTACATGTTTATTCCAAATTCCATGTCTAAAAAAACCCCCACGCTAATCATGGAACTTTATCCCTAAAACACTTCTAAAACAGTGCAATGATTTAACTGATTGCATTGTTTCAGATTGTACAGGTAGCATATTCTTAGATTCGACAAAAGTAAACAAACAACAGGAGAGAAATTCTCAACCTGTACTAGTGGCCCAAAAGGGCATGAAGGAGGTAGCTGATTCCCCCAAGGCAGATGTATCTTTGGATGATTTAAAGCCAGCTGCATGCCACTTGCTGTGGTGGGAATGGGTAGAGCTGGATGGGTAGAGTGGGAATGTGTAGAGAGCTCAGCAGTTCTTGCTGCTTTTGTCTGGTGTAGTGGCCCCATAGGAATAGCTCCAATTGAATAACTTAGAGCAGTCTTAGCCTATTCTAAATTATAAAGGTCAGTTTGGCCCCTGGCAGTCCCTGGATTGGGGTTCTTGAAAGGGGCTCATAGCCATCTTCCATCCCTTACCCTCTTCTGCTCTTTTGGCTCTTAATGTGAGAGGCTTTTCATTTTTTAATGTTCAGTTAAATTCTTTGTAAAATATGTTAAAGAATCATTCATTAATACATATTGGACAGATTAAGAAAAACTTGCAAGAAGCCCTGGTAGTTCTGCAAAAGGACAGTGACATAAGCTAGTTGATAAGCATTATAGTTTTCTTATTACTTACAGTAATTTCCAAGTTCAAAGCATTTTACAAACATTAATCGTCACAGCCTTCCTGTGAAGGGTGTATGGCTCTTAGATGAGGAAACTCAGTGGTGGAAATTAAAGGTGTTCCGCAAAAGAGAAAAGTTTGCATCTTTTTGCTGCTTTATAATATAAAGGATAAAAAAGCCTGAATTTTTTTTTGTCTGCTTCATTTTACATTAGACACAAATCTTGCTTGCATTGAAAGACTCATTAGTAACTGGAGAACCAGTAAAACTAAGTATCATAAGACGCAAGTGACTGAAAGCTTAGCAACTAAAAGGGAAGGAATTTGTAATCACTGCTTTTAATTCTTTGGTTTTTACCCATTTAATTCCAACAACTAACAAATATTTTTAAAGGATGTTTTTATTAAAGATTCAGAACCATTGCTGCTTCAATGACAGTATGAGAGTTCATGATATATGTAGTCAGAGAGTCTTAAGAGATACTTCACCAACACTAGAGAAGAGTAGACTTAACATTGATATTTAAGAGGTAAAACACTAGAAAAGAGTAGACTTAACATTGATATTTAAGAGGTAAAACAAGCAGACTCCTCCATTAACACAAAGAAGCAAAAAAAACAGTGCCATTTTTATAAAAGTTATTTGTAGGTGACTTGCCCAAGGTCGCCAAGGGAATGATAGTAGGGATTTGGGGCTTCATCATTGTGAGACTTGTGCTTTAACCCTGCACCATTCCTCCCTCTAGAACGGTTGCAGCTTTGGCTTTAATGTGACTGATTTGATGGAGTGACTCTTCCAACAGGTGCTTAAATTAGGGTGACAGTTGTCCCTTTGCTGAAGACAACCAGAAGTTTCAAGATTAATTTGATCAATGGGTTGGGGACTTTCAAGAGAAAAATTTCAAATTGTTTGCAGACATACTTCCAGCTAAATTCAAAGACTCTGAGGGTAAAGGTCAACTAGAAATGGTTATTTTAGGGCTTGTCTTCACTGCAGTAGTTAGCTTAAGTTACCCCACTTGAACTCGCCTAGCTTGAGTGAGAGCAGCCACACTGTGAAACACTTGAGCTACACAGATTGATTGGCTTAGCAACTGATGAGTTGTGCTAACTTGATAGGTGTAGCCTGTAGCTGCATCTAAACTGCTTTACTAGTTTGAGCTTCAGCAGTGTTAAAGCTTCAGCCTGCACTCCCTGATGGACCCAGCTAGCTGAGGTTTAAAATACCACTGAACTTGAGCTAGAGATTTGTGTTGACGGGAGTTCTTGAAGCTAACACTGCAGTGAAGGCAAGCTTGTATGTCCCTTGATCCAAATTTTGTGAGGAAAAGCATTGAAGTTCTATTAAAGCCTGATGTGGGACAGATATCCGGGTTTGTGAAGGAAGACAACCCTATACCTTGTGTGATCTCTTTGGAAGCACATCTTAGTGGGAAAGATCTGCTCAAAGAGATATGGAAGAAACAGAGCATTGCACTGTGCCAAGCAACCTCAAATCTGCATTCTATAATGCATGTGGTCATCTTGAAGGTATAACCAGCCATCAGGTAGTTGATTTCAGATAATTAGTGCCGGTCTTTCCATTAATGAGACACAAAACATGCTTGTCTAAAGTGCTGTGTGTAGGTACATAAGTACAGAGTACTTTCCAAGAGACATAAACATTTATTTAATATTTATCTGTAAAGACCTATACAAATTTGTGTGCAAATTAATTGTAGTAATTGAGTTTCTGGCAAGATGTCATTACAGTCTTTGCTGCTGCCAAAAATTACGTACCACTGTCCTAAACACTAATCTCCCAGACACATACTGTGTGATGTTGGGCCATGTTATTTAATCTCAAATTAGATTCCATTGCTGCACCAATACAGACTGGTCTAGCAGCTGAGTGGGTTGTACCTTCTTGCCTGTGGCTGCAGAGAACTGTGTTGGCCCTTCAGTGCAGAGTAGGGCAACCCCGCAGGACTTCCCTAAATTGCACTTCTGCATTAGCTCTGCTGTTAGCACTGTAGAATAATGAGCATAGGATTGGATCTCATGCCTCCTGCTCAGATGCTCTTTTGATGGGTTGCAGAGCTGCCTTTTTACCTGTCAAGGAAGTCTGCTATGCTAAGGACGGGATTTGAAGCTGCTTTCCATCTTTGTTTTACTGTTGTAAAGTGGCTTCAGTGCTCCTGTGAATTCCCCTCTTGTGTCTTCAGTCAACCCGGCTGTTACAGCTGGACTGAAATCAATGTAATCAAGACCAGGAATGTTGCATCTGTACTTCCCTAGATTAAAAAAAATATTGTTGTATTTTTAAAAGTGCCTATATTTCTTTAATAATTATACAATATAGGTGCTATATTTAGATATCTGCTGTAGATTATGTAGCAAACTCATTTTAAATAAGGCACCAGAACTACTAATTTTATAACTTTTCTTGAGGCTAAGTAGAAAATTTTTGGTCAGTTTTGAGTACTAATAAATTGCTCCTTATTAAAGTTTGGAGGCAGATATCAACATGTTTCTACATGAAAAAAATATTCAAATACAATATCTTATGTGTCTTCTGTGTTCTTGTTCTCAATCATATTTTTATTCAGATTTCAAGACTGTACTGCTTGCTAAATGATTTTTGAACTTGGCAAAAAGGAACAAAAATAAATATTTGTTTCATATGGATCTGCTGTCTTAAAAGAATTTTATGTGAAATACAAAGTAATTTTGAAAATAAATTTGCTCTTGACATATAGATGGAGTCTTTAACTTGACCAAATAATTGCTGAACAATCTCCCAGTATATGTAGAATGTGATCACCAAATAGAGAGAGGAACTGGCACTCAGCTATCTAATTTGGATGTATTTGAAATACCTAGGTAGTTTGTAATGCTATCCAAGTGGTGCAGCAAGAAAGTAATGGGATGAAATTAAGAAGAGGATAAATTGGTTCGATATGATGGAAAATTTCACCACTTAATTCTATTAGATTGTGAAATTTCCTAGTTAAAGTAGAAGCTCAATTATTGGAATAATATTACTTTGAAATGGATAAAGTGCTTGAGAATGTACTATAGTAATCAATCGTGCATTGAAAGGGTGTGAATTTCCTCAGTTGGAAGATAAAATAGAAGTGCAAAGCTTAATTTTTATTTTATTTATTTTATCTGATATATTTATTTTCTAGATAATTGCTAGTGATGGCTTTTCTAGTTACAGTATAAATTTCCATATTGCACTCCTTTGGTTACAGTCTCACTTCAACTGATATCAAAGTTACTACCTCATGATAATGGTCCAGATATGGAATATCTGGTTTTACAGCAGCTACATGTGGCTTTTTAATATATCTGTTACAAACTGAAGAAACATTTTATGTAGTTACTCAAATCCAGGGCATGTTTGCTATATTAATCTGATATTCTTTTCATGAAAAAAGTTGAGTTTAATAACTAGCACAAATAACTAAATGTTCTCAGCTTTAATCCCATTTCTTCAGTTGTCTGATATGAACAGCTGGAGTAGACACGCATCAAGTGTCAGTAAGAGCAAGAATTGAAGGAGGCAAGTGTGTGTGTAAGATGCTTATGAGAAGTCACAAGTGTTCTGTAACCTAAGTATTATGTAATATTTTCCCCATCTATCAGGTTAAATACAGTAGCTGCAGAGCATTTTACAGAGACTGAGTTGTGCAGAGTTTGTTTAAGATTTTATGAAATGTTAATGTTGTGTAGCTAGTTTGCTGGTGTCTGCATTCTGGGGTGGAGGGCTTGGAAAAGGTAAATGACTAACAACAGACCTTATTTCCAAAACTGTAAAATCTTTTCATGAAGTAAACCTGTTTATATTGAGATAAACATAAAACTAATAGTTGATTCAAACATATACAAATTTATGAATATTTACTGGGTTTATTAACCCTATTTAAATAACTGTCCTGTTTACTTTTGTTGCATATTTTCAAAGGGTTTGTAGCCGGTTACATATGTGCTGAGAGCCAGACTCAGAACATGAGTAGGCCCAATGTAACCCCTGCCTATAGCAAAGTAACTCCGTTGCTATCCCTGATTGAATACACATCCAGGCTGGTCAAAGAGAAATGGTCAGGAAGAAGGAATATGCTCTGCTTCTAAACTTTATTTTTAAAAGACATTTTGGAACTGAGCATTTTGAAGGCAGGGTGGGTGAAGTGTTATCTTATCATTGGACCAACTTCTGCTGGAGAAAGATACAAACATTTGAGCTACACAGAGCTCTTTTTCAGATCTGGGAAAGGTACTCAGAGGTTATGTCTACGCAGCAATGTAAACCTATGGTTAGTGGGACTTGAGTCAGCTGACCTATGTCAGGAAACCCTGGGCTTGTGTCTACGCTTCATTTTAACCCTACTTTAAAGATTTTTTGACCCATGCTTGAATCTAGAGCTCTGGCATCCACACTGCAATGCGCAGACCTGAGTCAAAGTATCCTTGTCCCAAAGTGCCTAGCACCCCACCCTGTTGAGACACTAGTCTTATGAATGTTGTGTTGCTCTGTAGAAAAATGCTACTGCCCACCCTGTTTCCTAACTGTGATGGTGCTATTGATGGGACTTGGGTACCCATGAGTACATAAATGACATAATTAGCTCCTTTGGTGGCTGTCTCAGTAGAATGACTGCAGATAAAGAAGGCTTTATACGGAAGTGCCATCTAGTCTGAGAATTGGGCTCTCTGCTTCTAGTCTGAGTCACATTGGCAGGAAAATGCCCATGTGCACCTTTTCTGAGGATAATTACAACACCATTGGTCTGACCCAGTATGGCCATGCTTATGTTTTTATCGGTCTCCAGGGCCATCAAATTATTAACAATGAAACTTTGCAGTTCTTCATTTTTAAATGGGATGTTCAGTGACACTGTGTTTGGTTGGTTGGTTTCTTATTTATTTTTGTCTGTTTAAAGTTTGACAAAATGTAGCTTTCAGAGGAAAAAACACTCAAACACACATCCCCAGCCTGGCTGCTGCCAGCTATGGAGCAGTAAAGTGCCTCATCAGGGCTTGGGGTGTAGTGTGGTCCAGCAACCCCCTCGAGGATTCCTTATCCCTGCCCCTGCTGCAGCTCAGGAGGCAAGGATAAGGGATCCCTGGGAAGCTATGCGGAAATTTTTGGGCTGGCTTTCACTCACAGGCCTCACAGTACGTGCTGCCTTGGGCACCTCTGCATATACAATCCCGGGGGGCTCCAGGGGCAAGGGATGGAGAGTGGAGCAGGACCAAGCAGCTGCCCTGTAGTGTGGGGGTGTGGCTGGGGTATTGGAGGTCACTGTCTCCTGGCGGTGCTGAGCCAGGACCTCTGCCACTCTCTCCCAATTACAGGGCAGCCACTCTAGTCCCTTCTCCCCTTGCTCCCAGATCCCCCCTGCCCTCCTTAGGGCTGCATGTACTTTGCACCAGGCAGCATACACAGAAATCTGGCTGTACTCTTGTGATCAGAAAGCAGCTCTCTTTTGAAAGAGCATTTTCTGATAGGTCTCTGTTTGAAAACCCTGTGGGCTCTCTGATGACACATTTGCAGACAGGTGTTCAGTAGACAATGGCTTAACGCTGACCTGAGCTGCTGCCATTTGCAAAGGGAGGTGTGACTTCAATTTGCAATGGAGTGAAATAGACTGCACCACAGATTGTCAGCATACAGGGCTCAGGAATTCTGGGATACATCTGGAAAACCTGCAGGAACCAATTCAACCTGGGGCCACGTGCGCACAGGAAAGCAATAGGGTTCAGATTCTAGGTCCTAGCTTAACACGGGCTCGGACCCTCCAGCCCTGCAGGTTTGATCCCTAGATTAAAACCAATAGTGTGTGGATGCAAGGGGTGTTAAGCTTGAGCCCAAGCTCAAGGCTGGGCTTAGATTGCTGTATAGACATACCCTAAGTGTCTAAACTGCATACAAAGTGGAACAGATTGTCAAGCATAAGCAGTTCACACATACGTTGAGACCATTTAAGGTGAAGTGGCCAGTTACAACCTCTGTAGTCAAAGAATAAAAAAGGGTGGTTAGTGGGTTACTGATTGGTTTTATGACTTATTACAACAGAGTGTCTTAAGACCATGATTTTTAGTGTCTAGCAAAGGTAAGCTTCCAGGTTTGTTTTTCTGAACATTCTGTGAAGGTTGAGGATGAGACCTAAGAGGTGAGATATGGAGTGACTGTTTTGTGAAAAGTGTTCACCCAGGGCTGATTTGGTGTCTTTGTCTTATTTTTCTGTGAGTTTATTTGAGAACATAGTGATTGTTGGGTTTCACCCACATAGTGTTGTAGGGGCATTTATTGCACTAGGTTACGTACACCATGTGTTGGGATATTCATTGTAGTATCCATGTACCTCCAAGGCCCAACTTCTGCCCCATTACAGAACCTGATACCATACTAATGTGAAGAACTAGAAGAATTCTGTCGCTGTCTCCACCTCGGAGAATTCTTTCACAACAATGACGACAGCACTCACAACTACTATCTCCCTACCAACTGTCAGAAGAAGAAATAATCTGACTGGTCACCCTAGAGTGGACAAAACCACAAACTCAATCATTGCATCGATTGCTTCAGGAAAAAAAGTAGCTGTGAAATCCTTAACAAAACATCACATCCACCACAATCTCTTCCCTGCCAAAAGGACAGCTACGTAGTCCCTGAAATCCAGCCACCAGATAGTGATCAAACTAGCAGATACAGGGAGTGCTGTTGTAGTTCTCAACAGTGATGACTATGTCAACAATACTCTGACACCACCTACCATAAAGAACTCAAAGATGACCCCACACCACAATACATCCAGGAATTTAAGAATGTCATATTCTTCCCCAAATAATTCCAAAAGAAACTCTCCAACCTTATTCTCCAGAAACCCATCTCTGGGACCTACCACATGCTCCCCAAGGTACAAAAACAAGGGAGCACAGGCAGATGTATCTGGCTGTGGCATTCTTACTGAAGGAATATCTGGACTCATAGAAATCATCTTGAAACCACTCATCACACAAAGGGCTAGCTTCCTTCAGGACAGTCAACTTCCTCCAGACGTTCCACAACATTAACAGGCTACCTCAGAACACAATCTTTGCCACCATGCATGTCACCTCCCTATACACCAACATCCCTCACAATCACAGCATCACTGCCTGCCTCAAATATCTTCAAGACAATGGACACCGCTTAGATATCCATCCCAAACACATCTCCCAATTCATCCATGTCATCCTCACCCAAAACAATTTGACATTCAACAACAAACATTGTCCAAACCATAGGAACAGCCCAGGGTACTAGGATGGGTTCTAAATATGCCAGCCTCTTCATGGGCCACCTTGAGGATGAATTTAGACTCATAGACTCATAGGTCAGAAGGGACCAATATGATCATCTAGTCTGACCTCCCGCACAAGGCAGGCCACAATTTCTGGACAAATGCACCACGAAATCAGTGATATACCTGAGAGACATTGATAATATTTTCATCCTTAAACTTCCTTCGATGACCACCACAGCTTCAACAGCCACCACTCATCCATTAACCTTTCTCTAGAATACTCCTACACCAGCATCAGCTTCGTGGACACCATGACCAGCTTCAACAATGGAACCCTATTATAAACAACTATTTACAAGAAATCCCCAGATCCCCACAGTTACCGTCACAGATCCATTAATCAACTCAAACACACCAAGAAATCTGTATCTACAGCCAGGTTCAGATACTAGAAAATATGCTTCGAAGAGAGAGTCCAGGATCATACCTTAATGTACTTAAAACCACTTCATCAAACAGACATCCCACCACTTAAGTAGATCACATCATGGAAAGGGCCATTCAAATACTCTGAGAGAATCTGTTTCAATGCCACATCCCTCTAACCATATCCTCCTAGTTACCACCCCACATTGGCACCCATATGGGGTATAATTAAACAATTTCAATCCATTCTTGATGGGGACCACATCTTGAAACAAAATCTTTCCCAAATCCTCTCTTCTGACCTTCAGACAACCCCCCCAACCTCACTAAGCTTGTCAGAAGCAAGCTGACCAGATCACAGACCAGACACCAACTTGGAAGCAGCAACAGACCCTGCCACAACAGCAGATGCAAAACCTGCAGACATATCTCTACTGCTATGATGATCATTACCCCACCTCGCCGCCCCAACACACCTTTCAAGATCTATGGGTCCTACATGTACCTATCCCAATATGTGGCATACCTCATCCAGTGCACAAAATGCCCCAGTAACAACTATGCAGAGGAACCAGACAATCAGTACACTCTCTCAGCAAGAGTCCTGTAGCACCTTAAAGCAGACTATCTTAAGCAGACGCCTTAAACCAGATAAGCAGTACACACTCGGATGAACTCACCCAGCAAAATAAGACACAAATACCATATCACCTCTGGATGAACCTTTTTTACAAAATTATTACTCTATATCTGATCTTTCAGCCCTGGTCCTCAAAGGAAACCTGCACAACATTTTCAAATGACAAGACGGGGAGCTTAAAGTCATAACTTTGCCAGACACTAAAAATCATGGAATGATAGAGACATTGGATTTATGGCTTATAACAATCTGTAACCCACTAGCCCCTCTTTTTTGTCATATGACTACAGAAGTGTTAACTGGCCTCTTTGCCTTGAATGGTTTCTTAGAATATGCGTTAACTACTTATGCTAAACAATCTATTCTAGCTTGCATATAGTTGTGACACTAGGGCCTTGTCTACATGGGAGAGTGTTGTCGATGCAAGTTACAGCAATGATCAAAAAGCGCTATAATTACAATGGCTGTGCCTGTTCACAGCGCTCGTGTCACCAAAGCATATCCACAGTGAGAGCAGTGAACTGTGGGTAGCTAGCCCACTGTGCAGCTCACCATCTTGTGCTGCTAGAAGTTGTGAGAAGGCAAAGAGGATTGCAGTGCATCATGGGTGCATGCTCAATGTCTCATGATGCAGTGATTTCTGTCCCATCATTCCATGGGTTTCTGACTGCATTTTGTGGCATTTTTCAATGGCCTCTGTTTCCTGTGCACCCGCCAACTCAATCTGAAAGGATGAATCCTGAATTGCTCTTCACTGTTGTTGTCAGTATTCTGAACACATTGCAGCTGCTCATGCACTGTATAATCATGAGCTCCCAACTGAACAGGAATCTGAGGCCCCATACCTGCTGTGTGCCATGCAAACAAATAATGCCCAATTACTGTTTGCAGTCACAGAGCATCTGCACCCGGTGCCCTGCTGCTTTCGCTATGAAGTCCAATGACTCTTGGAAATGTATGTGAAATAGTAGATGGCTTCACAGCAATGGGATTCCCTAACTGGCAGGGTGATAGATTGCATGCATATCCCAATTTCGACCCTGGACCATCTTGCAATGGATTACATCAATAGAAAGGGGTAGGTACTTCTCTATGGGACTGCAGGTGTTTATGGATCATTGTGGGCGTTTCACTGAATTAGTGCAGGCTGGTCAGGGAAGGTGCACGATGCACACATTTTCAGAAACACTGGCCTGTACAGAAATCTACAAGCAGGAGTTTTCTTTCCAGACCAAAAGATTCTAATGCGGGGGATGTTGAAATGCCCACAGTGATCCTGGAAAACCTACCCAACCTAGCCCTTACTACCATTGCTAATGAAGTCTTTTATGGGCAACCTGGATAGCAGCAAGGAGTGCTTTAATAACAGGTTGAGCAGATGCCAAATGACTTGAATGTGTGTTTGGCAGCTGAAAAGCTCGCTGATGATGCCTTTATGGCAGGTTAGATCTAAATGAGAAAATATTTCCTTGGTTATAGCTATCTGCTGTGCGCGCCATAATATTTGTGAAGCTAAGGGTGAAGAGATTCCCCCTGGATGGAGTGCAGAGGCAGATCACCTTTTGGCTGACTTTGAACAACTAGATGTCAGGGCTATTTGAGGGGTATGATGGGGGACCATTTGAATCAGGAGACCTTGAGGAACCATTTTGACAGTGAGCACCAATAAGATGTCTTTGTTAACAGCGTTGTGCCATTCTATGACTGCTAGCCAGCTTGCACTATGTATCAATGTGAGGTGCAACCACTGTGTGCAAGAGACAAAGATTGCTTATCCTTCACAGAGGCTGTCTTTATTAAATAACAATTACTCATAACACACACCAAAAGCTGGGCTGGAGGGGAGAAAGCAGTGAGGGGGCAGTGTGAGCTATGACAGCTGGGTGTAAGTCTAGCTATCATTCTGGAAGCCGTCTGAAGGGGTGAAGTGAATGGGGTACTGAGATGGGCTGGGAGTTTGGTAGAAATGTATATGTGGAGTTTAGGGAGGGCATGGAAGGCAGTTCTGTACTGGCTATGGGGATGGAAAGGGACCGAGCATTCATAAATTCATTCTGCAGCATTATGAATGACTTTAGCAGCTCCATTTACTCCACCACGGCTTTTATTATGCACTCATGACTTCTGTCATTCACTCCTGGTTTTCCCTATCAATTTTTGATTTTTGGTCATACTGTGTCTCTCTGCTATCTCCCCCCGCCCATTGTTTTTTTCCCCCCTCCTCAGAGGACTGGAAGAGTTCTTAGATCATCTCTGCTTCTCTGTGGACATCCGCTGCAGGTGCTCAGCAGGTAAGGAGGGATTTCCCTTAAAGGCACATCTGTGGAAGCACAGATTAATCAGCACAGAATAAGAATAATCAGTGAACAGAAGCGTGACTGGGAGTGCAATAACAGCGTTGATGCATTACTGTAAAATAGACCTCTTTCTCACTGTCCCCTGGCAAGTGCACAGCTCGGCAATCGCCCAGAGCATGACGAGTTGTGCACAGGGGGAGGGGTCACTCAAGATGGGGAAAAGGTTCTGGGTGGTTGTTTGGGGCATTGATACAGGTAGATAGGGACAAAATTTCAAATTGTGCCACCATTTTCCACAGGTAGGGGCCGAAGAAGCTAATATCTCGCTCCTGAGAGTAAGCAGGGATGCTAGGGTGCATCTCCTCCATGCAGGCAGCTTCCGATTGGCTCCCTAAGCTGCTCATCTGTGTGCCGTGTCGGTCTCTGCACAAGTGATCACCGACTGGCTCGGCAAAGTTTTCTACCATAGGGGAAGAAACAAAGCAGCTCTGTTGAGGAATGTCTGGCAGAGGATTGGCAAGTATTTCCAGGAAAGTTGTCCTAGAGATCTCTCTGGAGGATTCTCATGAGATCTCAGTCTGCGTTAACACTCTTCCACTGCACTGCCCACCTGAACAAGGAAATGGGAAGAATATGCAGACACAGCTACTCTTGTGCATTTCTATCCCTTCATCCAGCTGTATAATGCAACAAAACACAGAACAGCTGTCGGTCATGTAACTGAGCAAGGTCAGCTCAAAAAACCACTTACCCAAGGTCCATTCTCCCGCATACCAGAGCTGGCGGGCTGGGACTGGTTCGAACCCTGTAGGGGTGGGGAAAAGATCCTGGTTCCCCATGTCACCGAATGACCCAACCCCCTGCTCTGCATCATCCTCCAACTCGGTCTCCTTGTCCATGGCTTCTTCATCGGGATTGAGTCTAGTGTCTGCTGTCTCCAGACCCACAGAGGTATCCATGGGTGTCTTGGTGGTAGCGGTGGGGTCGCCCCTGACAATGGCTTACAACTCCTTATAGAAGTGGTAGGTCTTTGGCTCTGCATCAGAGCAACAGTCTGACTCCCTAGCCTTTTGGTACCCCTGCCGCAGCTCCTTAATTTCCGTACAGCACTGCAGTATGTCCCGTTCATAGCCCTTCTCCGCCGTGCCCCAAGAAATCTGACTGTATGTATCAAAGTTCCTTTGGCTGGAGTGGAAGTGGGGCTGCACTGTCTCGTCTCCCCAAATGCTGGTCAGATCCAAGAGCTCTGGTGTGCTCCAAGCGGGAGAACGTTTGGTGTGTGGAGCTGCCGTGGTCAGCGATACAATGCGATGTGAGCTCTCCACACCAACCAAGCAGGAAGTGAAATTTCAAAAATTCTCAGGACTTTAAAGGGGGAAGGGCAGATGGCTGCAGGGCAGTGGAGTTCAAATCGATGGTCAGGATGAGCATTGTGGGGTACCTCCTGGAGGCCATTTACCGTTACAGAGCCAAGTGTCTACACTGAGGCTTTATCACTAAAACTTTGGTGCAAAAGGCTCTGTCTCTCGGCAGTGAAGTGGTTTGATTTTGTCGCAAAATCAGGGGAGTTAGGGGGATTTTAGTGTGTTCACCACCACTGTTTTGGCACAAAAAGCTGACTTTGGTTAACCAAAGTCTGTAGTGTAAACCAATCCTGGTATAACTCCATACCCCTGAGCAACGTAGCTATATTGACCTAACTTCCGGTGTCGACAGTGTGCTATGTCTCCTGGTGACAGAGCTATGTCCTCTTGGGCAGGTAGGATACCTAAGCTGATGAGAGAAGCTGACCTGTTGGCATAGGTAGTCTGTTCACTAAGCGCTGCAGTGCCGTAAGTGTAGACAAAGGTCTTTCCCAGACCTGAAGAAATGCTTTGTGTAGCTCGAAAGCTTGTCTCTTTCCCCAGCAGAGTTTGGTCCAATACAAGATATTACCTCATCCACACTGTCTTGCTAATATCCAGGGACTAACACAGCTACATCAACACTGCACACAATGGTACATGTTAAAGATCAGTGCCAAGCTAACATGAAGTTTCATTTTAACCTACTTTGCAAAAGGGAATTGGAGTATCTACTTCAATAGAAATGTGCCAATTCTAAAATTATACAGTATAAAAATGCTTAATATGAAGGTATGTGGGACTTGGGACTTCTCAATCTGATAATAGAAGCAATATTAGGCTGCTTTAAAACCTTGGCATTAAATTAACCTTAGCAATGAGAAGCAGCATTTCCATAGGCTAAACACTGTTCTGACCACATATATTAACTCTGTAGTAACAAGTCACTAATACCAGTCAAATTGCCACTGGATCAGTGCAACCCAGTGACAATATTCAGAATAAAAGATTCAGGGGCCAAGGGAACCTATCTACTGACTTAACTTTTTTGTTAAAATATGAGAGTTTACTAGAACGTCATATGGGCAACATTCCATTATTACTGTAGTAATAAGAGAGTAGTCTAGTAGTGAAAGGATGTATATGTGTATATGAGGCCATAAAGGATGCTGCCATAACACGAAATTTCTTTTGACATCAACAGTGCAACTGCACTAGTGCTGAAAAATGGGTACTAATTTTTCTCATGCAGACAAAGCCTAAAGGAGATATTGGTGCCATCTGGTTTGTAGTATGCCTCAACCATGTTTTGTATGTATTACTTTGCCCCTCTATTACTTCAGACCAGATGAGTGTGGTTGCTCAGATTTTGAACTTTCTGGCAAAGCTTGGTGCTTGGAGATAAACAATCCGCTAAAGCTCTATCCATATAAAACAGAGGTTGATGGCGGATTGGGGGAATTGGAAAAAAGTATGTTGATAGCTACATCTTCAACTGATGAGATTATTTCAATGTACACTGTACATGGGTTGAAGACTGCTCTTTCCTTTGTAGTTGAAGACCGAAGTGCAGTGGTACACATACAAGCTAGCTTTAGATGTTCTTTGTCCCCGTCCACAAATTAAGGCTAAGATCTCGGATTTAAAAGAGTTCAGCTAGCAAGTGGGATGTAATCAGACTATGCAGTCACATGCATACAGATGACATGCCTCTCAGATAAACACATGGCATGGAAATACACTCCATACATCCGGAGATGACAATTCACTATCTCTGTTCAGAATTACAGGCCTCTGCTAAATGAGCTAAGAGAATCTCTGTTACTTGTTAGAGTTGACAGAATGGTTTGCAGTGAATCATTTTATCAGATCAGTTTAACCTTTCTTCTCATGGAATATCCATGGTATTTTACAGTTTCCTTAAATTTATTTACAGGTGAATTTAGATGACTTTTATGATATTTTTCCTCTCCTTCTTCTCCTTTGGAACCTTTACCAATTTGTTGCACATGTTCTGACCCTCAATATTCCAAATTCAAGTAATATCACTTAGGTATGTCGCATGTTTTTGCCCCCTCCCTTCAATGTGATGAACTTAAGCATTTTTTGGCATAAATACTTGCATTCTACCTTTTGAAAGTCACTTTCTGCAAATAATCACACACATCTTCCCATGAACATTTCTGCTGGTAAAACTTGCTTGAATATTTTTGGAAAGCAAACACAAAAGAGGCATAAACATGGCCAAGATCAAGCAATTCATATTTATTTGTTTATTTTCATTTTACCATTCACCCAGTTCTACTTTCCGATAAGGTTTATAGTCCCATTTCAAGCCAGCCACTAGAGGGCAAGCCATTCCCAAACTGAGCACAATTGATTCCCTACAGTAGAGGGCAGAGAGACATATTCATACAAGCCCAGACCCTAAATCATGCTTACAAGACATAACACAAATATTAATTTAAGAAATTTCAGCCAACCTTTCTATTACCAAGATACACACAAATGAATTTCATGCCTGAAATGTCTTAATTATGTTTCACAATAATTTCTCTTTGGCAGACTATTAGAGTGACCTTTCAAACTGAAAGGTGCATTCAGCATATGTTTTCTCCTTTACTGTGGCGCTACATTCACAGTCAGATCTTTTTGGTTTTGGGGGGATAAGGTGAGAGCAGGGTAAGACAGCTAAGCACGTTCAAAAAAAATGAATTTTCACATTGACAAGTTTTAAAAGTTAATTTTCAAATTCAATTCTGTTTCCAGCATCACTTTGTCAGGTGGATAATCCTACAAAATTTACCACATAGTGGAAAACCCTTAAGTGCATTATTGAAAATGTAACACTTAAGGACCAGGAACCTAAACTCTGAATCCACATATGGAAGTACTATGCGCATCAATGACAATCCACCTACACTTATCTGCACATTCAACAGTGCAAAAAAATCTAAATATTTTGGTAATTTTTCCATCTGCCATTCACATTTTTTCAATACTTTCTTTTTAAAAAAAAAGAGCTATTTTTTATGATTTACAAACCAACTTGTCATTTAATCTAACTATTAACTGGGTATAATCCAATGCACAGTATTGGGGTAGAGATTTCTCAGATCTTGTCTGTAACAGAACTAAATTGCTCGTATCTAGTTATACACTCAAGATGTCTGTTTATAATTAATAAAA
The DNA here is from genome assembly GCA_007922155.1 of Mesoclemmys tuberculata. Classification (NCBI taxonomy): domain Eukaryota; kingdom Metazoa; phylum Chordata; order Testudines; family Chelidae; genus Mesoclemmys; species Mesoclemmys tuberculata. Next base: position 46,563,122 of record ML675609.1, on the reverse strand, counting down.
TGTGTGGTCTACTTTTATAGCTGTTCCTTAAAATAAATTATATTATAATAAAGTAAAAGCAGATAACTTAAGGAGTAACTTTTTAAAATAAGGCATTGGTCGTCTTTCTTTTCTAAATGGGTTGATTTATGGCTGTTTGCCGTTTTTGAGAATACAAAACAATTAATTAATGTGTGAAAAGAACAATGAATTAATCCTAGAGAGCCCTGGAGCCTTTAAAGCCCTGAATTATATGTTGAGCTCGTTTAAAACTTGCATAAGAAATTAATGTAGAATAAAGCCCTTTAATTTGAAAAGTGCATCTATAGTAGCTGTCCCTAGGATATCTTCTGGATCATTATTCAGAAAGGTTAAGGAGGACTTTATTTTTTTTATATTCAGTATGTATTTTCCAGTTACTGCTCAACATGGTGCATTTCAACTTATAAAGAGAGAGAGAGAGATTTTTAAAAGAAATGGGGAGCTTTCTATTCACCTTCCACTTAATTTCCTTGCTGCCATGCCAGTCCCAGCTTAATGAATGTAATTGCTACCTTTGATGAAAATACTATTATCAAGATCACACATTACATTGGAAAACAGTTTTTCTTTAAACACACTACTGCAGTCTCTAATTATGCATGTAACAAGTGGCTCCTGAACAAAAGAGCATGTTGTCTACAATTGCTAGGAATTGGAGCAAGGCAAATTTGAACAAAGGACAGATTAGATTTGCTCCATGCTCCACAAAACCCATTCCCCTGATTAATTTCCTGCAAAAACTAAAACAATTCTCTCTTAAAAGAAACTAACCCTCATCTCCAGAATGATCCATATGCCATTTGTGTCAATCTATATGATAATGGCTACAGATTTAAATTATTAACTATTAGATGTAGTAAAATAGGAAAGCTCTTTTATAAACTTATCTTTTCATATGTAAATAAGTAGTACACGCTCTTAAGGAATAATGAACAACAACAAAATCTGACTTTTCTGTAGAAATCAGGAGCCAGAAAGCACCCTGCTATCTGAAAGTCTGAATTGTGCGTGTATAATCCAATTATTTTGTCAGTTTCTTCTAATATATATATATTCTCCACATAAAGACATCTGAGTATGATGGTCATGCTTCCTAACCTAATGTTCTTCCGATTTATCAGGATTGACATGTTTTTATGACTGCTTCCTAGTATGCTTTTATTTTTTTCCTAAAGAAGAGCATTTCCAAAATTAATTTAATTAGTTAAATTTTCAGGCATAAACAATTCCATTAAGAGATACTAACCAGTCAAAATTTAGAATTTAAAGTACAATTCTCTTTCATTATTCCATGAATCAGACATTGAAAGCCAGTAAAGTCATGTTTTGGAACTGGCATATGTTCATCCATAAAATAGCGAGTGTATTAACTAAATTATTTCGTTAAACTATCGATTAAATTTCATGCTTTAAAACATAACATTTGTATTACTTTACCACCTAGGAGCCCTAGTCATGGACCAGGACCTTATTGTGCTAGGTAATATATAAACACAGAATGAAAAGACAGTTTCTCCCCCAAAAGAGCTTACAATGTAAGTACGACAACAGATGGATACAGACTGATTTTATTTTCCAGTATTTCTCAGGTACAATTGCTAGGCAGAAATTGCATAGTGTAAGAAAGCAAGTTCCACAACTAACCCAATCCTGTGCATTCTTACTCATGTGAATAGTCCCAGTGATGTAGTGATTTCCACAGTCAGTAGGACCACCCTTATGAGTAAAAACTTGTCATCTGAGAATTGGTTTTCAGGCTCAGCCCCATACAGTGTAGTGGCCTGGCTGTATATGTTTACCACTGCCCTCTGTGGGATAGATTCAGAACTATTCAGCGGTGCCTGGAAGAGATCCCCTTGTACTGCTAACAGCTGAAAGAGAGGGGTTTTTTTGGTTCAAGTGGTAAGGGCTTGTGCTTTTGGAAGATGACAGTTTGAATTATGTCCCCACTGTCACCATACAGTCCTATGTGGCCAAGGCACACAGTATAGTAACATTTATGAAGTTCTCAAATAGCCACGGATACAAGGTTAAAGGATAAAAAGAAACAAGTCTTCAAGGTTCATTTGTGTGGTTCAGGACCTGAGACTTGGCCTGCACTGGAACAAGAAATGTCAAATCTTTGCTCCAGCATAAGGTTATTAAAGATATTAGACATTACATTAAAATTATACAGAGGCCTCAGCTAGCAAAATGCAATTTAATGGGATTGTTTTATACATAATGACATTTAGCGGTTTTTTTTAATGCACTAAGACTACTGACAAACCATCAAGCATTATTAATTTTTCTTTACTCCCACTCATTGCACATAAGTATCCTCCCCTTCTGATCTGCAGTATGTTTTATTGTATTATTTGTGTAGGTCAACAATACCCTGTACTCTATACTGTAATGTCTTGTCTACATCTATACTTGACTGAATAGTTCTAGTCTGTAGCCCCGTACCTGAGAATATCTGCTCTCCTACACTAGTAGACTATATTATACAATGTAAATTAGCACAGAACTAACAATGGTTATTTTTTTAACAATGGTTAAAATGCAGCACAAGAGAAATAATTCTAACTTTATCACATACAATGAACAGTAATAGATTTTCCAATCATAAAGCTTAGGCTTTTCACAAGAGTTACAATGACAACGGTAGGTGGCTGCAGCAAAAATTTCATTTTTCAAAATCTGCATTACAGCACTTTCTGTAGACGTCCAAATGAGGGGACATTCACAGCCATTCTCAGATCACAGACTGATCCTGCAAGGTATTAAGCTCTTCAACTCCTATTCAAGTCATTGGGAGTTAAAGGGTACTTAGTGCCTTCCAGGATCAGGTTCTATATACATGCATTAAGAATAGGCTTCTAAAGGCTGAGGATTTCAGCCACTTGTGTAGCGCCCCTAGAGCACACTCCTGATGTGGACAGGCAAAAACCACTACCACCTGTGGCTTGCACTGGCATAATTTACAACTGCTTTAGATTGCACCGTGACTACATGAGGATTTTAAATATTGGCAAAGTTTGGTGGGCAGTATGAGTTTCAAATTGTCCATTTATTAAGGTGAGGCTCTGCCTATTTAAGAGCAAAGGTGGTTTTTTTCCCCCTGCTGCTGCTTTGAGAGGTGGAAGAGACCTGTCCTCTGGATTTATTTTTCTGCCCACCGTTCTAACCTACCTGTGCCTCAGCTGGCTCCCTGTCGTTAGGGCACTCCTGCATAAACACCTTTTGTCAGGAAGTCTCGTGTATCCCTCGCAATCTCAAGTCAGTTCTTTCAAAACTCCAGCTCCTCCTGTGGTATCTAGATTAGCAGTCAGCTTCCTCTAGGGGACCCTGCCACTGACTCCTATCTCTTCAAGTTCCTATGATCCCTTGCTCTGGACCTCCTTGCAGCCATTTTGCTGCTTCTCAGCTGTACTCCACAATAGCCTCCTTTAGGTCTCCCATTGCTTTCTTCAGCTCCTGTACCTTTTTCCTTTCTTCACCAGCTTTGTTCTGTCATCTTTCTCTGGTTGCCCCCACTTAATTAGGTTCCTGGCCTCTCCTAATTATCTTTAGTTATCCCATAGGTTCCTTCCAGATGTAAGCCTTAAGAAAGCCATGGGATCTTTCTTTCCCTTGGCACCTTGAGGAGGAAGAAAAACAGAGAAAGAGACTGTCTTCTGGAACCAACCCTTTAAGAGAGTCTCAGGGCATCCACCCCCTTGGCCTTACATTGGCCAGGTGTCTGCTTTGGCTCCCCTCTCTGAATAACCTTCTCATATCCCTCAGCATCATCTCAGGGAAGCAGGGAGGTGCCAAACAGCCAGCAGTTTCGTTCTTTGGGAATAAGTATATTCGTGATGTGACGTTGCTGTGCAGTGATGCAGTGGTTTTATGGGAGAGAGAACTAAACAAGCAAAGCAAGAAAACAGAGGATGATGAGCTAAATTGCACTTATCTTGTCAACAAGTGTTGTTACATACTTCTGCCCTTTCTACTGTTGCTTATGTAAGCAATGAATTCACACTGATGGATTTCATGCTAATTGCCCACCTTATTCCAAACCATTCTCATCAATTTAGGCTTTTTATAGTTGAATATTGACCTGCTTCTTCCCAACCATCTCTTTGATTAATTCAGAGTACAAGAAAGCCACTGAAGGACCTTCATTTTTATGATCAACAAATACTTCAAAATCATTAGAACACCGCTCTCTCTCTATCCCTTTACCTGTTGGGAAAGAGTTTGATGGGCTGAAGTCAATCACTATATAGTAAACTAATGTAGGAACAAGCTCCCTCAGAATGTCTTGTTCTGAATTATGCTACTCAGAAGTTATTTAGCATCTTAAGTTTTGAGGTATTGGAAGTGAATCTTGTTACATCAGGTCTGAATTTGGACCAGAATAGTCATATCTGTGTATTGGAAACCTAACTAAAGTGGACTGCATAATACAAACTATATCATGGCTTCCAAGCATTTAGGAAGAGTTTAACTCTAATAATGGTCTATTTCCTTAGTTGGAGAGCGAATGAGTACAGATCTACTTTATCCTAGTTTTATTTATGTACACACGTGAACAGAGATATAGATGGTAAGAGTAAAACACAGATTAAGCATACTGTATTTGCAGGTCCAGTGAATGCCTCCCAGAGCTCCAGAAAGCATTAGTGTTCAGACTCCCAAGCCAGACTGTTGGGCAATATCTACACTAGGCTTTTTACAGTCGACTACTTCCTCCAAGCCCTCAGTCAGGTGAAGAAGTAGTCAATGGAGCAACTTATGTGAATACAGGCCGGAAGTTAAGGCTGTATGTTTAAAACCCAAATTTGGACTGGGTTTAAATACTGTACCAACTAAACATTAACAGTGTTTGACTGGCCAGTGTAGAAAGGGCCAAACTAATTTAATATTCTGTGCCAAACAAAGAACAGGATTTTCATGCCAAAATGTTTACAGGCTAAAGGCATGAAACTATATAACACAAATAGAGGGCCAAACCCTACTCATCTTTTGTATTCATGAGGATTTCTGTATTTCAGTTAATTGGACGATTCATGTGGTTATGGTGAACAGGATTTGACTCCAGGTTAACAATGGTAAAGGCAAGCACAACTTGCTGAGCAGCCTATGAAGCTGAACGTTTAATGCAATAGGTGGATTTACAGAGAGAGAGTGACAAATGCTAATAGAAAACTTCTGCGCATACAAGGTGGCATGAGAGGAGGTAATGAGGACCCAGAGTTTTGGATAGACTGGAGAGGGAGAAGTGATATGTACAGAAGTCTTTCTTTTTCTTTTTCTTTTCATTTTTCTTTTCTTTTAACCTCCAGCATTTTCCTTGTCTACATATTCCAGTTGTTCTGATTCCAAGATTTATGAGTTACCTCCAATGCAAATGGTGTCCTAAGCTTGTACGTGAGGTGAAATAATGGTATCCAAAATAAGTGTCATTTTTTGCACAGTTGCAGAAACACCGCAACATGCTTGTGACTACAATTTTTACTTCTTATGTTAATTTCAACACCTTGATGTGATGTTTATTGGTCAAAGCTATCAAACAACAATGTATTAAAAGATATTTATTGGTTTTGTGTGGACAAGTATTTTTTCCCCCCAGAAACGAAGCTGATTAGCATGTGGGGGAAAATGGTGAATATCAACTTTTGGCCATATACTAACATGAAAGGTTTTTACGTTCTTAATTGTCAAAGTATTTCACAAGTGATTATAATAGTTTTCTTTATTTTCAGCTGAAACTTGCTGACCAGAACTGTCTTACACTGACGGCTGTGCACCAGTAGCAGTAGATTGTAGATGTAGATGTAAATGTGCACAAATTCCAAATGTAATGCTTCTCCATGTGTAAGCTTTTGTACATACTTGTAGCATCATCTGGCAGAAGATGTTCATTTGTAATTGTCTGTGCATGCAGTACTAGCTTTTGAAATTTTCTAGAAACTAGCTTTTTAATTCAGTAACACTTATGCACAGATTCCAGGGAGATGTGTTCGTTCCAAATGGAATTGTACCATTTCATGCTGGTGGAAATCTCATCCATGAAGGAGATAATAATATAGACATCAGCCTAGGGACCATTGATAGAATACCTTCCATTCAGTGGCTGGAGTGGTATTTCAGGAACAGTTTGCAGATAGCCCAGCATCACAAGAAATATCACTGAAGCGTGGGAAAGAAAAGTCACTTACTCTCCCCAGGCAATCAGAGTCCCTTATGTAGTGTGCAGCATTTGAGAAACTTAGAACACATCTCCAGCCCACTGGCCATGAAAAAATACTTGAGAAAATAATTTTCTGTCACCTATAAATGAAGGTTGTCCAAGATCTCTCCTGGTGTCTTTTAAGGTTAGTACATCATTATGTCCTACCAATATCAAATGCTGTTAATATTGTTTGCACTCAGGTGATTCCATTTTGAACTGGTGTCAAGCACAAGTTTGCAACAAAGAGAGCACTTACACAGGAGTTGCATATTCACATATTGTGTATGCCAAACCAGCTGACATGGCCACAGTCTACATTACAATGCTAAAAGTAAGGAAATGTCAGTACCTGTAGGACAACAGCATGCAGTTCAGGCCATGAATCAGCAGCCGTATGCTATTGCTCAGCAAGTGACATGGACTCTCTCAAATGAACATGGTACCAATGTATTTTATCTGGATGGCTTTCATACCCTGTGCAGTTTTATCGCATGTATTGGGAAATTTCAGGGAAATGCAGGATTGCTGGACCTTGTTGATTCTGATGTGTATAAAGCTTCTACTCCAGTTCAAATGCTTGCTGGTAAGCAATTCAGCCATGCTCTTCTTGGCCTGACATTAGCATTTGAGGCCCCGAGTGCTCTAAAATTTCATTCATTTGTTAAATGGTGTGAGCAGGGAGGTTGCCTAACAATTGACTCTCAAAAGGTGTGTGAGTCTGAGGTTGCGTCATTAAAGATCTTGATGATTCTGTAATCAGCACATTCTGCCACTTTTGGAGGAATTTCAGACATGGGGGTATACCCAGTCTCCTACATTAAAGCTGTGGGATCATTTTCTCCAGGTTATGCAGATACTACTTCTAAATGTCCACGCAGAGTGAGAGGGTGATTGGAAACTTCACCTAAGCACACAGTGCCATTCTTCCATACTTCTTTACTATGGACAGACCCAGCTATGTCCGGTATGTACCAATATATATGTACCAATCTACATTCTTGATATGTTAAATCTCCCAGAATTCGTACACAAGCCTTAAAATTTGGGAAATTTTCTGTGTCTGACTCCTGACACACTGACAGACTTTGCTGTGTCTGCCTCTTTCAATGGAATTTGGAGTAACATAGGAACAAAGAAAACTCTCATCCAAGACTCAATGGGCAGCACTGGGATTGTAGGACAGACAAGAAAGAAGTCAGCCCTTGTCAGTTGGACCCTCACAAGACACGTCCTGAGTGAATACAAAAAGCTATGAGAGAAAGAAGTGTCCTAACAAGAAGTAGTGAAGACAAAGTCCACAAACAAGTCTTTGCCTGTGGACTGAAAAGGGAGGAAGAGAATGTTGCTGTTCTTACCAACCGTGTCATCAACAACATGACAAACCCATCTGACTGTGAATCTGGAGTGAGAGTATTACATCACATCCAGAAGTGCTTATCAACATATATGCTGGACTGCAGGTGTTTCAGAGGCTGCACTGAAAACAGCAGATGAAGCTGAAGAATAAATAGAGATATTTGTGAGAGATGCACTTGGTTCTGATGGGGCATGTAGCTGCTTCATCCCAGTCAAGAAATCTGGCCTCAAACACTTGTTGACATGGCCAAGAAGACCAAATTTAAGTCTGGCAAGGGAGTGACAATCATGTCAGCTATCAGCCGAGAAATTGGTTTCCACAGAGCCCTGTACTTAACAAGATGCAGAGTTGATGTTTCAGTGGTAACTGGTTCTTAGCCACCCAGTAAGACTTGTCCCTATGTCCCTCTTCAATGCACACATAACAGTAAGAAGAACAGACAAAGCCGAATTAGGGCACCAGCGTGGAACCTCAAGCTGAAAGGATCCCTGAGCTAAGAGCATGAAATAAAGAAATGACAGTGCATCAGACATGCTATGGTTTGTTGGAAACAAATTCAACAAACTTTATGAATTGGCTGCTGACCTAAGGATTTGACCATGCTAATTTTGTAATCAGAGTCTTTGACAGCTATGACAATAGTAATCCTGTGAAATCTGCAAAAAGACAGTACTGGACAGGATTTAAGGTTGGATGCAAGAAATACCAGGTGATTGCCCTTTGCTTCCATGGAAAATGTTTCTAAACATGGCATCCAACAAGCAATCACTTGTAAAATTCCTTTGTGAATATGCAGTTCAAAATGCACCTGAGAGCATAGGTGTGAACCCAACACCGACTCTCTCCTTGCTTGGAGGTTTTCCAATGTTGAAGTAGCACAGTACAGTATTCAAAAGGAAGTGGATGCAAGGATGTTTCTTTATGCTGCATGTGCTAATATGGCATTTGGGACTCTTGTTGTCAAAAGGACCATAGTAATTAGGTCACCTGAGACAGATGTTTTGGTCCTTGCTCTTCATTACTATGTAACATGTAGATAACATGGACTGAAACAGGCACCATTACAACAGGACATCTGAGAAGCATTGCTTCATACCTGCGCATGCAATTGGTGATACTTACTCCTGACTTCTGCAATATAGTTCCTGCTGTACATACACTTTGACAAGATGTGACTCTGTGCCATCCCTATTTGGTATTGGGAAAACATCTGTGCTTAATGCTATCAAAGGGAGCTTACCATTTCAGAGATCTTGCCAAATTGGGAGAGAGTGACAGACAAGTCACAATTCCTGCAGTAAGAAAGTTGATAGCAGTGCTGTATGACCAGAACAAGAAAGTAAAAAGGAGACCCCCAAAGACCTGAATTACTTGAGCATCAATCTAGCCCTGAAAAAGGACAAGTCACTGGTCAAACTCCCACCATGGGAGGACAGTTTTGAAGAACAAGCTAAAATAGCATGTTGGCAAACAAAGACTTGAATGTCTTTCCACATAGGTAATCCAAATATTGGATCTCCAAAGCAATATGGATGGAAGAATGTGGATGATGAACTCTTCCTTGTTTTCTACAAGGATCCAATGGCATCTGAGCTTCCACAAGATTTTTTTGTGCCTTTACATGTAAGGTTGCTGCACAGTCAACTGTTTCTGTATTCAGAACTATGTTACCTGCACAGAACTGTTCCTGCAAGGGCAGTGCAGATTCTGGAAACCCGCTCACTCTTGACTGCCATCATGAGAAACAAGATGATCAAATGATGTTAACTATAAATATGTGTGTGTGGGTAGAGGGTACATTAAGTTGACTCAATTGGTGGTGTCTTCTGCTTGCCTCATACTTCTCAATGCCAAAAAAGGAAAAGGGGCATAACAATCCGCAGGGAAGCTGGAGAGCAAACAGAATCCTTAGTAGGTATACATTGATTTACAGTGTGGTGGTCCTTGTCTTCCCCAATATCAAAATGAAACAAACCAACCCCATGAATGTGGGCACAAAATGCTACCAGATCAGAATGGTAGTAATATACACCCACTTTGCACTGGCATAAATGACAGCACATGGTGCAAGGCACAAGAGAAGCAGGACCCAAGTGTAGGGCAAACCTGCAGCCAGACCAGGGCTGTTCAACTCAGTTGCCATGACTCACCCACCCCTGGAGGAGGGGAGGGCAGGTCTGTTCTGTCTCTGCAGTCAGATCCATGTCTTCCACCTCTAGGCCCTGAAGGGACTCCTTCATGGTGCAAGTAGTCTGGAGTGGAACGTGCTGGTGCACACCTTCCTTTGACACCTCTGAGGGCTCCGATATGACTGGCAGCTCTTTTATCTCCTTCTGAGGGGTCTCCTGTGAGTACTTTCTGAGCTGCCAGTCTTCTACCAGGACCTGCTCTGCACCTGGAAGCTGGTTTCAGTGACCAGATCTGTGGCGGCTGCCGAGTGGGAAGATCTCGCAGAGCCCCTGCTACACAAACCCCAGCTCGGTGTGCAGGTGGCATTCCCCCTCAGTGTGCCGAGGTTGGTCCTGGCACACCAGGTTCAGAGACCTCCTACACTACAATCGGAAGGACTGGGTGGACCCTGTGGTGCTCAGCTGGTGCATGAGTCTCTCCACTCCTCGTGTACTCCAGAGGAAATGAAGGCAGCCTTAACACCCACCTCTTGGACCTTCCTCAAGTGGGTCCTTCTGGATTGTGCTCCCTGTCCACCCCTGGCCATCTGCATCGCCTCATTGGGCCCCTGCCTATGAACTCCCACCCCAGTTGTTCCCTCCGGACCACCTGAGCTGGCTGTGGGCCAGTCTGTATTTCACCCTGGTTCTTTGGCCCACCAGGGATATTAGTTAGTGGCTCCTTCACAGAGCCATGAGCACTGGTGTGTACCTGGCATGATTCACCCCCCTCCCTGACACTTGCCACTTTTGTGTTGTGAGGGAGACCCTGGTGCACATCTTCCTCAAGTTTGCCAGGTTGCAGCCCTTATTCAGGCGCCTCCAAAACATTCTTAGATTATGGTTGCACTTTTCCCCACACCTCCTGCTCTGTGCACACCTTGTACTTGGCCCCATGAAGTCACAAGACCTCCTCAGCAACCTCTTCCTGGCGCTGGCCAAGGTGGCCATCCATCACATCAGGAGGATGTCAGGTGGGGAGATACTCTGTGACTGTGGAGCCTCCTTCCACTCCTCTCTGAGGTCACATATCTGGGCAGAGTTCCTCCGGGCTGTGTCCTCTGGCTCCCTGGACACCTTTGAGGAACAATGTGCACTATCTGGGGTTCTCTGCTGCTTGTCCCACTGTCTCCCTGCTGTTGACCCTCTGACCCTCACTCCCGTCCTTGTGTTCTCATTTGTTGCCCCTGGAATGTGTTCAAGCTCTGGGTTCAGTAGCTCCTCCCCTTAGGCTGTGGGAGGAGTCTTTACCTGTGGGCAGGCGCATGCCCACCCATTCCTCCAGTAACTCAATAGGTGCCATGATTCACTCCCGCACCAGGGCCTGCCGTGAGTCAGCCTTCGAGCCTGCTGCAGCAGCCTATCCCCGAGCAGGGTCTGACTCAGATGACCCCTGCTCTACCCTCAGCATGGCTATTTCACTGCCTCTGAGAGCTGCCAGATTGTCTGTGCAGCACCACTAGACCAGAAACCCTCCCGCTGCTTTGCAGTGTTACAGCCTCCCCAGGCTACCAGCCCGCTCTTGATCTGATTCCTGTCCCTTCCCCCAGCCTTGCCTGAGCCGTGGTCCAGCCTGCTTGAGTTTTGTCTCTGCTCCCGCCCTGCACCCTCCTCCTGAAATTCAGGCCCTTGGACTGACTCCAGCCTGGCTTTGATCTTTGGGCTGTTTCCTGACTCTCATATTCCTGATTTGGCTTCTCCAAAGACACTGACCCCACTGCTGACACACGGCCTGTCCCTGAACCCTGGATTCAATGGGGCTGTTGGCCTGGTCCTGACCCTACATCTGGCTTTGACCACTGCTACAGTCACTTGGCCTGACCACCTAGACCCCTGAGTGTGAGACCAAGTAGCTATATAACAGGTGATAGGCTGGGAGGGGAAGATCAAGGAATTCCTCCAAGAAAGATAGACATGGAAGAGTCTATGTGAAGGGGATTTGGGGTGCAAGAGCAGTTAGTCTAGACTTGGGAGGGAGAGGGTTAGAAGGAAGTATCTCTGCAGTTTTGGAAGATTCAAGCCCCATTCCCACTTCATGGATTAAATTCTTAAGCTTGGGAAAAAAAGGAGGAATCCCATCTTGTGTTCGATATTGAGTCATTTTAGCTCAATGAAAATTAAGAAGAAAATAAATCATTTCTGCAAGAGGTTGACCAGCTATAGCATAGACACTCCTGTTTGAAGTGTGAAGTTGAGAATGGGTCAGCTCAATGCACCTTCCATACTTACACATATTGATCATTTACTTCATACTCTTCCAAAAAGCAGATGTATGATACAGAAACAAGGGAAAAGTAGTTCAGGTTTAAACTCTTGTCACTAAAGTGAGTCTCCCTCTACATTAAAAAACTATCCAGACATCGTACCAGGAATGGGTTCAGTTCTTATGTCATAAATTTGTGTGTGTAGGAAAAAGACTTATTGGTGAATTTAGCAGTATTTTCCGTTGAACTGGCAGTTGCTAACCATTACACCAGTATTTATTTGATTCTTAAAGAGCACAAAAGCATGGACTACAAATAAAGAAGATGGAGTAATAGCTTTTGACTGGACCACTAGCTTTAAACTTGAAATGAAGTGTCCAGTTTTGAGTTACTGTGTCCAAATGCCATTTGTACAGTTTGAAAAGTGAGGGCATTTTTCCAGCTTGTCACTGTTAGCTGTAGTTCATTCCAATGAGTGATATCACTGAGGAGCAGTTGTTCTGCTGTAAGTACTTCACTCATGACTGGAATGTATTAAATGTATTAATCTGTGCCTCAGAGTGTAATTTAGGGAAGCCCTACGTTTGACACATTCTTGTACATCCTTATTTTATTGTCCTATCCTGCAGGTAACAATGTCTCAAAAGCAAAGCGACTGAATGAAGTTAAAATTACATGTCACAAAATACAATATGCACTTTTGTTGCTTATTTTACTGTCAGGATTACAGATTTTCAACAACATTGTATTAAATATATTTATGACTTGATTTATGCCACCAATGACAAGAAAAATCCAAGGCAGGAAATCCAAGGGTTCTAATGATCCAGGAGATTAAATGAAGTCATGAATGGAAGGTTCCCATACTCACAGCTACATCTTTAATGACAAAACTCTGTCACAAAAAGCATCTACACCAGCCAAAGATAAAAAGTGAGGGTTGAGTTATCTCGCCAAGTATTTATCAAAGCTGGGTTAAGTCAGCAGAATAAAAATGTATTTTTCAAGAAAGGTTAGACCTTATGTCAACTGAGTGAACACATAAAGCATTTATAGCCACCTTGTGACTATTATGTATCATAAATTTGAAACAGATTTAATCTATAAATGTATGATTCTGAAGTTACAATAAATGACTCTTACCACATTTCCTCCCCCAATATTTTTTTCAGCATAACAATCACATATATTTTTGTTGCTGATTAAACAGGAGTATCATTACTAGTAATAAAGGTAATAAATGCCACTTCCAGATTTAAATTATGAATTACCCATCTGTGGGGAGAAAAAATCCATTGTACTCCAAAACTGACAGAGAAGCCTAGTAATTGGTGTTGCACACTGTGTATGAGCAAGTCCTCTGGTCATTAAGATTCTGGATTCCTCACAGTTAAAAAAGAGCTCTTTGAATGATCAGATTGAAAGTATAATTTTAGTGATCATGTACTAAAAGCTATTTTGGTTCTCTGTCCTTTGTCATAAATGGAAAGGAAATGTATTTACCGGTAGTTTGTAGAACTTTTGAGTATCTTTTGTTTATGTTTAATCAGAACTCCGGTGTAACAACTTAAAACTAAGTTAGCATATTTGTTCAAAATTATGTTAGTGCTGCATTCTAAGCAAACAATATTTACAATAATGCATTTGATTTTTCTTTTATTGACCACCATGTCTTCTCTTGTATTCATTTCAAACTAAATATCTATAGCTGCCCACATATTTTCCTACAGGGTTGAAGAACCTCGGCTATGGAGCAAGGCAATTCATAAATGTAGAAAACGACAACACTCCACCTGCAGGCATCGTTAGCTGGCAATGATGGAAATGATAGAAGTGGTGGGAACAGTGATTGAACTCTGACCTTATTGATCGGAGCCACCTCCACCCAGCTGAGTTGCTGCGGCCCAGTCAGCTGAAAAGGAATTTAAAGGGCAGTCATCTTTAGTGTTAAACCCTACTGTCATTAATAACGTTTTCATCCATGACAGTGATAAACATGCGGTACTTGAAGAGAGTTTATTAAGGTCAGTCTATAAATTAAAATTAAAATTTAAAAAAATGGGTTTACACAGATGAACAGATGGATGAATAAAGTGATTGGTAAAACAATAAATATGAAAATAGACAGATAGATGAAGTATCTGGCAGTGATCCTCTAAAAAGCCCCATGCCTCAAATGCTGGCTTCTCTCCTCACCAGAAAAAAATAGATTTAATGAAGCTACTTCCGAACTTCTAGGTTTCATGGATATATGGCCTGACTAATATTTTGTCACTTAATGCCTATTCTCCAACCTGATAAAAAGGATAGCAGCCATTTTTCTATGTCAGGTATATAACTGAGTGCTACTAAATTTTAAATGTCTTATCTCTCCTTGGATTTAAATACAGATAGCCTTAAACCTCAGAGTTTTTCTTAATGCAAGATGGTATACAATACCTTGGCTGGCTTCTTCCATTACTCCAGAAGTGGCTACAATTTTGTGCTTCTAGCAGAATTCAAGCCCAGCAGCAAACAGACATACTTCTTAACGCCGAAATCTAGAGGTCATTTAAAAAAAATACCTTCTGCCTCCCCGCTACTAATAATGTAGAAAACTGCAATATGCAACGAGGGAATGCAGGATGATCTTTGTCTATATTAACCCAAATTCTAAAATTTCCTTGGGAAGAAAATAGATTATCACACAAATGAAGTTACATATCGCCTCATAGCTGATAGCTGAGAAGTCAGCAGAAACGAGTTAAAAGAGAAAAATGTCAATCTTCAGTTTTGTTTCCTAAACTTCTAAATCCTTGTTTCCAGGTTGCCTGTGCCAACAGCCAAGCCTGGAGGTGAATAGTGATTTCAGGAAAAATTGTAAGATCATTACGGGTAAGTAATTTGCTTTAGGTTTAATATTTTTCCGTAATCTTGTTAAGTGTTGCAGACACAGTTTTCGAAATCATTTGCAAATATTGTCTCTTTATTACATCATCTTTTCACAATGACCATACAATTATTTTTAACCTGTATCAAGAAGGGTATAGAGTCCTTTGCATTTTTTGTTTACTTTAAATGAAGATTTTGAATAATGAATCTGAAAGTCTGTTCAATACTCTCACAGTCTGATCCTCAAGATTCCCTGAGTACCCTCAACTTCCATTGAAATCAATTGTTTAAGCAAAATGAATGGGATTGGAGATTGCCAACTCCCTCCCTTGCATGATTTGGACCTTAGGAAGTAATCCATTCTAAACTACTTCTTTTCTAATAATAAATAGGTGGCTATGCAATAGGTGTACTCCTGGTTAACCTAAGGTTGAATTGTGAGATAATTCTGTAGGACTGGCAGGGTTGCAGATCCCTGTGAATAATCGAGTAAATTGGTTTGAATTTGTGAACTAATTAAATTACATACATTAACCAATGCTGCAGGGATAATGGCTTTCAGCAAATTGTCATTAGATCATCGTTGAGAGGACTGAATGGCAAAGCAGGCTGGGGATGGAAGCCAGAGAGCCTTTAACTACTCGGTCAGTTGTTCATGTCCAACCTTGGTTAATAATGACCATAAACTGCTACATCTAAGGGCAGCTTTATGCCCATAGTGGTCTGTCAGATCACAAAGCCATTACCACAGTTGGTACAAATTCCCACCCTTGCTGGCCATCGTCATTTTACCATTAGTACTGGTTCCTTCAGGTCAGGGCAGTGTGGGCAAGCTTGGATTGCTGATGCCCTTGCTGTACCTGTTCTGCTATTAAAACATTAAAGAAAGGCTTGAGTCTTCAAAGCGGTCAGTCCTGCACTTTCACAAGCACTAAATTTGCCTGATACATTTTATTATCTCTATATATAAAACAGGAGCTTTTTTCCTTGACAAACTTTTGTGAGTTGATTGGATCATTGGAGGCAGCATGTCATTTTCTGAATAGTTTTCCTATGTTAAGTGCTCAGTCGTGCAGCTGCTCGTTAACTGGAACTCCTGTTGAATTTGGCAGTAATTCCGTGGCTTAGACTAGCTGAAAGATCATGGCTTTACTTATCAGCTATTAACAATGTTGAGATAGAACATTATATAACAAAAGATGCTTTTATTATTGGAGTATATCTAGGAGTGTTAGAATTAGGGTTGTGTGAACATGTCCATTATAAGATCCTCTTTGCAAAACCAAAACTCTGCAGATAAACACTCCCTGAAAGCATGTTTCTACTCTGAAAAATATAGGTGCCTATCAGAGATCTAATTTTTAAAATGTATTCTGTGTATTTAGAGTCAGATCTTCTGACGTTAGTGACAAAAGTAAGATTTTAACTGCTTTTTTATTCCTGTTAGCTCTGCAAGCCCAACAAAGAGAGAATGACCTGAACTCTCAAGTTCCTTGTGTATCGACTGCAGAATTATTTGTTTAATTCCAGTCACTTACACCTGAAGGCAATGGCTTTGCATGACTGTTACTTTAAGACTAATTAGTCCTAGGGAATCTTTCATATATCTGATAATATTAAAGATATCTGAGAATGTATCGGAAGGAAAGACTCCAGGTGGACTTTCAGATTCCAGTTGGAGTCTGAGATCTAGAGGTTATGGAGGGAATTGTTTTAGTTGTAAACTGAGCGCATTTGATATGGACATCGCTGATAAATATGGAAATCTACAATGCAACTTTTAGAGCCCCTTTCCTGTGTAGAACTGCACTTTGAACTGAAATTTGACTTGTAAGGTCTAAGCTGTAAAAGATTCCTCTCATGTCCTCTCACTCTCCCCAATATAAAGACAAGCAGAGTTTGAAGGCTTGAGCTGTAAAGCATCAGTTAATATGGAAGAAGAATAGTGATTGTTATAGCTGAGGTTGCTGCAACAATTCCATTCAAATAATTATATATTTGTACTGACTTTGGGATAGTCAAGCTATGGCTTCTTTAAAATGCAAATGTTTATCATTTTAGGGATGACCAATGTCTTGCCTACTTGAGGGTAGGTGGGATGGGGGTTCCCTTCATTATTTATTGGATATTCACAATTGTATATAAGAAGGAACCTTAATTGCTAATTTCTAAGCCTGTCGTTAGTGAGATCTTATTCAGTATGTTGAATTTAAGAATCAAAATATTACAGCAAGTTGAACAATATAGAAAGTGATTCATGATTACTTTTGTGAAAATGCGGGGAGGATGACCCACTGTTATTTGTGGGGAGTCATTATCATGTATTATTCAAGAGTATTCAGGCAACTACAAATTCACATTTGTGCTTACATTCATTAAACTTTTGGGATTCATAAATAATCTGGCCAAGGAACAGAAACGATACTCTGTGATTTAGGTGATCCAAGACACACCACAAATTATGACTAGTCAAAGTGAATGGCTCCATGAACCATGCAGAGACTGAAATGTGTTCACAAGCTATTTGGTGAAAACTTGCAAGTTAACAAATCAGGATCGGGGTGTCCCTTCATCACGAAGAGAAAAATATTAAATTCATTAGAATTTATTCACAATAAGAAATTGAATCAACTTGGCAAAATACACAGTATGGTGCTTATTGCAAAGATTGTTTGAAACCTTAGTCCTGTTGTAATGCGGAAGAACTTTGTCAGTAGGGAATGCTTTTCCGGGCCTAGTCCTGTTAGTGCTAAATCTCGACAACTCCCATTGA
>ML675609.1:46498026-46540526 GCA_007922155.1 Mesoclemmys tuberculata | reverse complement strand
GTAGTCCTACAACGTTGCCTAGATTATCCTGTCATTCATTCTGAAAGAAACTGTAGCTCTGTCCCATGCAAAGAAACTCTTGCTCTATGATTATATATATTATTTCTGATTATATTTACATCAGGAAAGTTGAATCGTGAAACTGAGTTTATAGCAGTGTTTTTTATGTTAAATTAATAAACTCCACAGATTTGAAACTCTTTGCATTAAAGCATCTGCATTCCTGCTCGCCTCTCATCTGAGGACATTCTTGGACATTATGACCCATACTTGATTTCTGAAAGATTGATAACATAGTATCCTGGAAAGATAGTCTTCAAATTCTTGACCAAGATATTGGAGCTACCTAAGAGGAGACCAACCGCAAAGAATGGCTTCTAGGTTTTATATCACACCAGCATAACTGACACACAACCTTGGGGGTTTTCTTGCTCTTGGTGCTCTGTACATGAACACACTGAGTAGATACAGAGTAACTAAACTAGTACATTGTTAGTGCATTGATTCGAGATGCTCCTAGTAATATGAGACAGTACAGCTAGGTTTGGAAATTATGATAAACTGTTTTTCAGCCAAGTTTGCTTTCTAGCCCAAAGTATTTGGGGGGAAAGATTATTTTTTAGATCCTCACAATAAATATCAAACTTAGAGCCAGATCCTGCTCCCACTGAAGTCAATGGCAAATAAGAGCAAACTTTTGACACAGGACTCTCTTCTTAGGGCTCATTTTACAGATGGAGAAGCTGAGGTGTGGAAAGAGAAAGCAATTTACCAGAGGCCATCGAGTAACTCACTGGCAAAGGTGAGACTAATATCCAATTAATCCCAGTCCTATGAATCACTGCTCCACACCACCTCATACCCTTAATTTTCCTCTGATGCTATGTCAGAAGACAATGCAAGCAAGGAAATTGACCACTAAGGGTAAAACGAGCCATATGCACTTCAATACCACAGAACAAAGGATTCATTAAAAATGCAGGGAAGGGAGTTTCCAGTTATTACTTGGTGTCTGTGTGCAGACATATGTTACTTTTCACCTTTAACTTTACATTTTCCCAGTTTTATTATTTTCCATACATCACAGGAAAATATACTTGCCAAGCAGAGAAGGATAAAATTGGCAGGTGAAAACACTGTGTTTTACATCGTTCAGATGACTACAGATATTGCTGGGACAAACATTTTGTCTAAAAGTAACAACTTTCTTTGCAACAATGAATATTGAATTATTTAATTAAAATGGAACAAGTTCAATAGGAGAGATTGAGGGAGACCTCAGGACATTACATAGCCTAGTGGTTAGACCACTCAACTGAGAGGTAGCAGATCCCTGCTCAGATTCTTTCTTCCCCTTCAGGAAAAGGAGGTACTTGAACTGGGGGTCTAACACTTCCTGGGTGAGCACCCTATCCAATAGGCTACAGTGTATAAAGGAGGTCTTCTGCCTTCTCTTCTCCCCTGGCTGTTTTGAGTGAACTTGCCTGAGGGGCCCAATCTAATAGGTGCCCTATGAGCATGCCTACCAGATAGGGTCCCGGCATGCAACCGAGGCAGCTGAACACCTCTCTTTCCCAGTTTATGAATTGTTCAGGGGCTTAGGTGTCAGGACACTTACAAGGCAGTAGCATGCATGCTCGGGTGCCAGCATGAGCCAGGCTGCAGTGCACATGCCCAGAGACAAAAATTTAGGTATCAGGTGAGTTTAGGTGTCTACAGGGTTAGGCAGCAACCAAGTGGGAAGTTTGAGAGTCTCAGCAGTGCCTGAAAACAGGCCATAGGTGCCTAAGACCCTTTGTGGGTTACAAATGACTTGAATCATTGACTGACTTGCCCAAGGTCACACAGAACGTTTGTGGTGGAGTAGGGAGCTGAACTACCATTTCTCAGTTCCTAGGCTAGTGCCCTAACTGAACCATCCTTCTGCCCCCAGACCCTGGGGTTTCCAGGAGACTACTTGCAGAGTAAATACTGCTTGGCATGAGCAAAGGTGTCAGAAAGGGACTCTCTCTAGGTAATTAGGGCTTGATCTTGCACCATTAAAACCAACGGAAGTTATGCCATCCGTTTCAATTGGAGCAGGATCAAGCTCTCTGTCCATAAGAGGAATTAAAGGTACTCCCAGCAGCAGTCGTCCCTTATCTATTCTGGGGAGGGGGAGAAACACCTAGCTAATATCAGCTGCTTTTGAGACCAGTTACTCCTGCTGCCAGATCCTGCCCATGTGAATGGGCCCATCCAAGTCAATGGGATTACTCAAGTGAGAGTGAACAGCATTGGGGTCTGATACTGCATATGTTGAAGTTGGGGGGTTGCCCCTGACTTCAATAAAGGCAGCACTAGGCCCTTAGCCCCTGGTCTGAGTTAGGAGTAATTTCCAGAAATGAGATATTGGGCTTGCTCTTCCCATTGAAGTCCATAGCCAAACTCCATTGACTTAAACAGGAGGGGGTTGGGCCCATCGTACGTAACGGTCGTTTCTGAGCACGCCTCTTCAAAACAGCACTGCTTTCCTCGTCACAGCAGCCGCCACACAAGAGCACAGGCTGTGAAGTAGCTATGGAACCTGTTTGTTCTGTGGCAGTAGTAAGAAAATAGGCTTCTTTTGAGTAGCCAGGGGTAAGTATGGGAGCAAACCATAAGGGCAGTGCATGAAAATGTGGGGACTGTTTCCTTAATGGAACGTGATCAAGGGTATTGTTAGGCCTAGAAGCTGACATACCTTGGCGGCAGTTTCAGCTGAAAAATTGTACTGAATGGATTGACGGGGTGTGTGCGTGTGTGTGTGTGTTTGTTTGTCTTGGCAGCCACGCTTTTCTGGTGGATTACATAGAAAGATATTCCAAAATGGCCAATTTTGAGTGTGATTCACTATACAATGGTTCAAACCCACAGCTGGAAAGACTACTATGCCGTTAAGCAGACATAGCAGCACATGTTTGGACCAGATGGTCCAGAGATTAATTTGAGTACTTTCTTCTCTCTAATTTCTGTATTCATAGCTATTCTCCTTGTGACCTCATTCTTTGTCCCTGAAGGAATGGGAAGCAGCCTGCCTTTAGGCAATGTGGAAAAAAGTCAAGATTTTCTAAAGTGGGTTCCCAAAGTTAGGTGTCTAAATAAATGGCCTGGCTTTCCAAAGCTCTGAGTAGTCAGCAGATCCCAATAAAGTCAATAGGTGCTGTGGTCATATGGCACTTTTGAAAAGCAGGTCACTTATTTAGGTGCCTAGGTATACAGGTACCCATTTTAAAAAATGCTGGCCAGAAATGTAATACAGTGAGGGACCGCACCTCTAGTTTCTTGTGGTACTTTAATTTTAGGTTAATTCCCTTTATGTCTTTTGAGGGCACTTTAGTATCGAAGTACTGTTTAAAGCAGTGCTTATATTCTGAATAGAGTGGAATGATGTATGTCTTTATATCAGGTTGACTTGGATTTTATCTTAACTCTCCTACATCTTAACATTCCTCAAACCTGGCACCCAGAGTCTATGTGGAAGTACATGACGTGCAGTGGAGCTGCAAACCGTGATGTCTGTCTGTATGTGGCACAGCTCCTGGCTGTTGGGTTTGCACTGCTGTGACCCCCCGTCATTTGTGAATGAGCTTTGTTCCACTCTGGGAGGGGTAAGAGACGTACACTTTGCCTGTGTGCTGTTCAGGTCTACTAGAGAGAACAATTAACCTACCGGAGAGAGAGAGTGCGTGCATGCAAGCAACCGAGAGGGAGAGCTCATCTCACCCTATATACTATCTGTTCTAAAGCACACAAACCCTCGCACTGCTACAGCAAACAAAGATTTTCCGCAAGTGCTAAGGGACATGTACAGGAAAGAAAAGTGACTTGAGTTCTACCCCAGATGTTCTCTGCGGGCAGTATAAATGCCACTCATGATATATTCAGTCATGGATTTGTTACAAGATGCATTAAAATAAAGCAATATCCAAAAATAGATTCATGTCGCTGATGCTATGAAATGAAATGCAGAACATTGTCTTACTTGCCAAAAGTTTCTCGTGCGCATACTATTGCCCAACCCAATTTATCTGTCTCAGAATAAAGTATAAGCTCATTATTGTTCTCAGTTGAGCCGCCTGCTACAAAGGGCCCTGAATTTTACCTGGGACAATATGAAAAATTATAAAGAAAGGTCAGAGATTAGGTTTAAGAGTTGAAATAAGGCAGCCTGAAACCACAGGCTACTGTGAAAGATTTATTTACTGGATTTATACCAGCTTTTTAGGCCAGATTCCATGTCATGCAGCTACAATTCACAGTGGCAAATGCTGCAGCTGGCTGTTCATTTGATCCAGGATAGGATCTTTATGACAACATCACCCTTGTCCAATCGGGTGGTGTTTCTTATTTGCCAACAGTGCTGATAATGATTAAGTGGAGTTTCTCAGCACAGATAGGAGAGTTATTAGTAACCCCCCTCTGCTTGCTATCATTTTGAAAGCAGAGGTTACAAGCTTTCATGAGCAGAGTGGTTTTAACAGAGCAGGCTCTAATAGAAAAGAGGGTGAAAAGCTATTCCTAAAAAAAAATATGTAGCAAATAAACTCAACCCAACCTGAGCTATGCAGCAAAGATGAGTCAGAGATACCTGGTGTGTTTCCTGGCACAGGAATACAGCTGCTGCAGGAGAGAATTGCACAGAGTGTACACAGAGAAACAGTGACTCATTTGGAAGAATGGACATGCCACCTAGACCTTGGACGGTTCCCCTCTGGGGATTTAGGGATGACCCAAAGCTCACCGAAGTCAATAGGAGTCTTTTAATTGAGTTCAGTGTTTTTTAGGCCCTTTATGCACGGGTTGACCCCTCAGCTGGCTGTCCTTCTTGGTGCATTCCTGTGTATTATGGAAATAATCTGCCTGACTGATTCTATGCCCCTTTCCCAGCTGAGAGTTGGATTTAGCCCAAAATAAGGTCATTATTTTAAGTCTATGCAGAGCACGTTTTATTTTTGCCTAACATTCCAGTCACGTTATTAGTTATTATATGTATATAAAGTCCTCACCTTTAAAAATAAATACACTAATTGTTATGTACTATGAGATCTAGAAGCATAAAGCCTTAACACAAAAAATGTCGTATTTTGCTAACTGCTTTTACCTAAAACTCCAACAGAAAGAAATTGTTCCCGTGACTCATATTTTTTATCATTTGATCATTAAATAGTGATGGATATAAACCTATAAAATACCTAAACTGAACCTTTTAACAATCCATGAGCAACGCTATCATTTCTTTAATAGAACTCGCTGACCGTGCCTTTCTCCAATACCATTTGTCTTTTCCAGCATGCAATAATCAATAACTTGGCTTTGAAATAAATAATATAACAGTCACAATATTTTATCTTTCAGGCTGGCCTTATACTAACCATAAAATAGGACTTGGGAAGATACAAACTTTAGGTAAATGTTAAAAATGGAATAATACTGAAAACAGGAACTAAACGAACTAGAAGTGTCATTGTTTTCCTTCCCAATTCATTTATAATTCTCTCCCATTTAACCCCCCTTCCCCCCAAAAAAACTAGTTTCTAAACAAAAAATAAATAAAACTTGAATGGTCTGACTGCAAGTGTAGGGCTACCACAGTGTCCTTAAATCAATCAGTTGTGCCTACCCATTGAAGGGTTTCAACAAAGTGAATCATCTTCCTGACCCTAATTCAGCAAGGCTTTTAAGCACAGTCCATTGTTATTCAGCAAAGCAATTAAACATCCTAAACCTTAAACATATGCTTAAATCCCATTAAAGTCAATAGGAGTTAAGAATGTGCTTAAATTAAACATGTATTTAAGTGCTGAAGTCAGTGTTAGAAACATATTTAGGTGGCTAAAGATGCAGGTAGGCACGAGTAGGATAAGTTAATGGGAGTTAAAATCAATGGGAGTTAGTTACCTACTAATTTAGGTGTTTTCGAAAATCCCATTAGTCACGTATCCCATTAGTCACTCCACGGTGGTGGGGTGGAAGGGCTCCTTTGGGGTTGTGTCTATCACCACTATATGACTTATAATTTAAAACATTGTAGGCAGTAAAAGAATTTTAGGAAGTGAAACTGCATGATACTTTAGTAGAAACATCTAAGATAGCAAAAGGCCTCAATCCTGAGCAAAGATAAAGGGCTAGGCTCTTGCTTTTGCACTTAGAGACATACAGGAGAGGTGTTTCCTGGGGCATACACACTGCAACCGCAGCAGCTTCACCATGCTTGTAAGGGTTGGTTCAAGTGCTCCTCCTCCAATGCCTAGACAGCTCTGCTAGCAGGTAAGAAGGAGAAATGGGGCAATGGCCCTTCCCTCATCCTGGCCCCTACTGTGGTGCAGCTATTAGCGGCAGCTGCACTCGTATTAAGCCGTGTCTGTTTTTCCCAGTGGGGTTGTTGCCAGCCCATGCATTAAGGTGCATGGTAGGCAGTCCTGCACCCTTCTGTGCCATTGTGCACCAGAGTAAAGTCAGGCAAAACTTGTGCCAAATGGCTTTAAATGATATTGTTTTAAATCAGAAACTTAGGGTTTGATAATTTTCTTATCAACTAAGTTGACATATTTATAGTCACCAACAGACTAATTTCATGGAAGCAGACACACACCCTTCAGTAACTTCTAGAAATATAGAGGTCATAGTCATTATATAGGACTATTGTTTTCTGTCTGCCATTGAGACGTGTTCCTCCTCTTCCTACACTGACCAATAGTAATTAAGTATGAAAATGAATTGAGGAATAGATCAAAGAGGGAGGGAGGAGAAACCAGATGTAGATCACATCCAATGTCATGATTTCACCATGCGGCAATGAGCTCGTCAGAGGATAGCCGCTGTTGAAAAGAGCAGAGAAGGAGGGAAGGTTTTGAAAAAATATGGAAGGCACAATCCCGCATTTCTTACCCAGGCAACATTCAGACTGAAGTCAATGAGAGTTTTTCCTGATTAACATTTCCGAGATGGGCTCAGGGTGGTTGTTCTTCCAATCTTCCTTCTATGCTTACAAATATCCTGGGAGGTGAATTAGCGTTCTAGCTTAGAGCCAGTTCCTGCTCTTCTTGAAATCACTGCTAAAATGCCCATTGGACTAGACATCTTGAAAGCTGTCTTCAGGATTTCTTCCCTGATTTTCACAAGTGAAGGAAGCAGCTATCCTTCCAGGGTCCAGGCTGATGCTGGAGACAACAGCACTGCTTATTTGTACCCCCAAATGACCCCAGTGCCTTTCCCACTGCAGGCCCGTACCATGTGGACAGTGGAGACCTTAGCTAATTAGTCCGTAGATGCATTTAGTTATTTATTCAGATTATAAAGAAACAAATAATAGAAGTTCCATGCCAATTGCTGGGCACTCCTTACATGTCTTATAATTTGCAAAAAAATAAACCCCAAAACAACATTAAGCTATTTAAATCTTCTGCCGCAATCATAATAAGACCCCAAAATGTGCCTCTCAAAATGTGCTGCTCTATTCAAACCTCATCCCCTCCCCTCATCCAATGCTTGAGAAGAAAGATGTCTTTGAAACATGGTGTGCTGTAGCCCATTCCCCCAACTCAGAACATTGTTGGGGTCAGTTTTAACCTGAGTGGTTGGAAGCTATCAACATTATTTCTCAAGATTTGGGACGCAAACTGCATGCTCGGATCTGTTTGTATGAACTTGGCTGAAGTTCAGTACTAGATCCAGCTGCAAATGTCATGGGAGAAGTGAACCCATCTCCTTTATTTAGGGTAATTAAGTTCTGGATCCAGGTTGTATTGCTCAGAGCCATCTTTACCACTAGATTGCAAATAGAAAAAGCCCTTTATAATTGATGCTGCTTTATGGTGGGAAAACTCTTTGCTAAGGTAATGTTTAACAAAGATACCCCTAGACGAGGCAGCATGGCCTAGGGATATAGTACCAGGAGTCAAGAGACCTGGGTTCCATTCCCAGCTCTTCTAGTGACCTGTTGTGTCCCCTTGGGTAAGTCACTTTATATCTTCTCCTATGTTTTGTCTCTCTCCTCTATTTAGATTGTAAAATATTACTATGCGTGTGTGTACACGGCTTAGCTCGATGGGGCCCCAATCTTGGATGGAGTCTCCAGGTGTTACACATAATACACATGATTAATAGTGTCACCTTTTTAGGAAAAGAGTAACTTTTATTAAAGAAGTCATTTTAATTTGATTTACCCAACCATATTTAAGTAAAAATATAAGGTTGCCATAGGAGGCAGGCGGCAAATTCCTAAGTCTACTGAAGAGAGATGACTGGAATCAGTACAGCATTTATCATAAATAACATCAGCATGTGAGTCTAAAAATAATTTCCCTGATGCTGCGTGTATATGACTGATATTAGAAATGACTGATTTAAAAGAAAGTGCTTCACCTCTGGTGCCAGCCAAGAAGGTAGGGCTCTAGTATTCTCTGACTTAAATGCTGCCAGTATTTCACGTTAGGATAGTCATAAAGTTAAAGGTTAATAGGCTGTACAAATGACAGAGTTTAAAGGGGAAAAAATGAGGATGGGAAACTCTTTAGCACTTAGGGAACATTTTTAAAATGAAGCTCATCTGTATAATATAATTTTTCTATATTCCTTCTCATGCTGTTGGTCATTATTGAAAATATTTCTATTTGCATAAGTGATTTCTCCTTCACTAACCATCTCAGTTTGCTTTTCGGAGATCATTACTTCCTACAGTACATGATGACTCATAATCCTGCCAACTGACATAACAATCTGGGACCATGAAAATGTAATAGTGCAAAATTAAAATTGTAGCCATAGTGGGATGATGGCAGGGAGATACTGTGAATAGGGGGCACTTTTATTTAATTGTGAGTCATTCAAATTGGTGGGGGAGTAAAGGCAAACAAATACATTACAGGTACATGGAATTTTGTTTAGGTATTTCAACTTAGATCTAACCAGTTAAAACTTTCGCTGACTGTAGTGATTAGCAAAGGCTATTGCAATAGTGACCATGTTGCAACTGATTGCATATGTTTTGCTCTTCCTAGGTGTCAATATAATTATGAGATAAATATGACCTGATAAGAGAAATGCTTTTAAATGGAGACCATTGTTTGTTACTTTTGTTTTTATATTGACAGATGAAAAGAAATTCTCGCTTGCATCATTATTATGATGATATATATAACACCATTGTGATGTTTATTATGGCAGTGCACAAGGGGTAACCAAGAGTAGGGTCCCATTGTGCTAGGTGCTGTACAAATACAGAGTAATAGATAGGTCCCCACCCCAAAGAGCATACAATTTTATCTATAAACCCTCCATTGTAACTGGTATATATGAGTTGATGGCAATAGTTTTAATGATATTTATTGCTCCATTATTAGGATTAAAGAGAAATATGACTGTTCAAAATGCACTATGTGTTGGATGCTATTCCTTTAGGGCCTGATCTAGTGAAGTCAATGGAGTCTTTTCAATCTAGTACCGATATATAGGTTACAAGTTTAGCAATTTTCCTGTCAGGGCTGAATTTTCAAAGAAGCAGTTGCCACCATGCGGTGGCACCTTCAAGCAAACACTAACGTTGGATTTTTCAAAGTCTTACGAAGGGTGAAAGCAGACTGAACATCAAACCCAAGTTCTGTGTAGGTGGGTTCTGAGCATGTACATTACACAAGAATTGTAGAAGGAAAATCACATTTCTCCTTGGTTTTGCTGCCTGCTGTCCCTGTGCCTCAACAGCTGCGCCTAGTTCTACCCATTTTTCCCTCCACACCCTTTCCACAAATTTTAGAAGGCCCAAGAGCAGCCAAGGCATCATTCTGAAAATAAATATAATCACAATAAAATAACAAAGCACTGGCTGATGCTTCTTACTTCCTGAGCAAGAAGCAAGTAGGGAAAGAGTTATTGATGATCCCGTGTGTGTCCTTTGCCCAGGGATGTATGTCATGCTTAGAGACCAGTTCTGCACACAGTTCTACACAAAACAGACCCCTATGTCATCACAGGGCCCCACTGGAATCACACAGGGCTGTCCATGCAGAACAATTGGCAGAATCAGGACATTAGTGAACATTCTGCACTTATTCTCTGCATGGATCAAGGCAAAATCTGAGACTCGTATTAGGAATGTTTTGCGGGTTGCTGTACATTTTGCAATTATATGGCACTGACCCAAGACTGCATTGGAGTAATTCTTAATGAAGGGGGTAGAACAGTACAATCTTGCTACCCATTCCATGAATTTTAAAGAATAGGCATTTTTTCCTTTCTTTATTGCCCTGCTTGCATTCAAGATTTCAGCTTTTACATCACTTTTCTACCAAGTTTTAAAAAAAGTATTTTTAATGGACAACATAATATTGAAACTCTTATTTAAGATGTATGCGAGCATAGTTTGAGCACTAGTACTCTTTATATGCACCAAATGAAGCACTATAAAAGTACTTGATCAAGTGAAACCAAAAGGAGCCAAATTATCTTAGCTTACATTGCAGTCTACATTTTAGCACCCATTTTTCTGCAATAAACAAACGCTTATAATCAAAACAGATTATATTAGATATCCTGCTACTGCTTGTGCACAAAAAGACTGACGTAAAGCCCATTACATTAATTGGAAAGACTCCTACTAGCTTCAGTGGGCTTTGGATTAAGTCCCTAATTCAGATAATTACAGCACTTCCTTTATTTCAAATTGTGAGTCATATACTACTTTTGGGACAGACTGAGATATCTTAACATTGAGTAGGACGTTACTCCACAAGCAAGTCCACTGACCTCAGCAGGACAGTTTATGGTCTAAGAATACTATTCAATGAGAGTAAGGGTATCAAAACTGGGCCCTTTGTTCTTCTGTGGACAATTGCTGTTGAGGTCAAAGGAGGGTTTTGCTGACAAGTCATGATGGAATATGCCTTATGACCTGTCAGCTGTAAAGCAAGATGGTGGCTTCCTGGATATTACATTGAATACTTTGGGGGCAATCTTGTGTCTTAAGTCCCATGGGTGAGCAGCTACCAATACATAGGATCCCACTGAAGTCAATAGGATTACTTGTGTGAGGAGCTGTTCACCCATGGGAGTATGAGTAGGTTGCAAGCTGGCTTTTTGTAATTATTAGTCTTTACCCCTTTTTACAACCAAATACAATGATTATAATACTCTAAAGTAAATTACACTTTTATTTTGATAAACAGGCCAGGCCTGAAAGTTGAGTGAAAAGAATGATGCCTGTAGCCTTTTATTAGCTTCACTTGTGATAATATATCTGGCTTGTATGCCAAGAAAAGTATAAACAAATGGCAAGTTATTCGTTTTTCAATAACAAGATTTAAACCAAAGTGATTAAAAAAACATGTTATCTGACAGTATTTATGAAACAATTAATATTGTCAATGTCTTTTCCATCTCCTCAAAGTTACACATATTATATACATGTTGATATATCTCTAAGAAGTACAAAAAATACCTGCTGGAGAGTACACGGGGCAGTGAGCCAACTCTATTGGGAAGGAAAACAATTTCCATGTTGTCTTTTAAAATTCTCTGATATTAAAATAAACCAAGCTGCAGTTTTCTTGAACTTCATCTGGAATATTGGAGGACACAATTGACCTTGTTTTTAGTCTATAATTTTAGAATTTATATTCAGATGTGCCTAGTTAGTTGTTTTCATGTTTGCAAAATTTATAACACCAGAACATTTCTAATACTTAGTTTTGACCCAAGGGATAAAAGCAATGTCATACTTTGCTCATACAAGCACACGGTAGATCTGATCCATACATATGTGTGACTCCCACTGAAGTCAGTTATAGTTCTATGAACTCAAGTTTGCTGGATTGGGTCAAAGACAATAAAACATGAGAGCACAGACAAAATTCTGCTCTCCACAGTGCTGATCTCTGCTGTGTATTCTGTGCATTAAGTTGGATACCTCTCACATTTATGCCTTTGAAAATCTCCCCCTGAACTTCCATTGGTACCAGTGTGATTTCAACAGATGGACTTTGTGCAGAACATAGGAATATGAATAGAGACCTGCCCCAGGAATCTCTTACCATATTCTATAGTTTGTTTTGGAGACTTTTGCCCTCGTGTATACATATATCTATGAACCCTTACACAGACACACATCCAAATCCTATAAGGCTGACAGAAATGGATTGCTAGTGTGACTGTCCAAGGTGCTGAAAACAAGGACTGTTACTTTTTCGAGGAGAAATTAAATGAATTCTAGGCAAAGGTGGCAACACAATGGGAAGACCAATTTTTCTGTGGCTGAAACCAATGTGAGTTTTTTATTGACTGCAGTGGAGCATGTTTGAGCCCTAAAGCAAATACATCTGGAATTTCTGGCTCATCCAGGGGGACGTATATTGAACCTTAGTGACTTAGAAGGGACCATTATGATCATCTAGTCTGACCTCCTTCCTGCAAAACACAGGCCACAGAACTTCAGCCACCCAGCCCTGTAATAGACCCTTAACCTAAGACTGAGTTATTGAAGTACTTAAATAATGATTTAAAGTAGGGAGGGAGTACTTTTATTTATGAATGTGAAGAACATTATTAATGACAGACAGAACTTTTGAGCAGTGTTCTTCAATCCCTCATCATTTTACGTGAATGATAAAAGCAGCTCTTGCAACAAAAGGGTCTAACGCTCTATAGCTAAACAGCAAGTATCTTATCATCTTTGTCTTACTGAAATTTCTTCCTAATGAGGATTTTTTGTAAAGCTATTCAGTCAATACCTGTCCCTAATGTGAAGGAATAGCCCCAAGGCCTTACCTTTCAATTAAATTAACTGACTTTGAAGCAGATTCTGCTTTGGTTACTACTTGCAATAAAACTCACGAGTAATATATTAGTGGCAAATATTAAGTGTTATATCTGATGAATAAAATGTAAAAGGCATTGAAGCTGTCTGAACATTTGCCCTGGATTCTTTCAGAATAGTCTGCATATCTTTCACTCCTTTTGCAGCTCTGAAGCATAGCAAAGTTGCAAAGCATAGTGTATCTTAATATATGTAATATATTATTTTCCTGATTTAATTATATAAGTAGCAAGATGATCTAGGGGGAAAAGGAACCAGTAACTTCTGATTTACTCTTAGCTGTGTCAGAACTTGCAGTAAAAGCATTGTGCAAGTCTCTTAGTCTCTCTGGGACTCAGTTTCCCCATCTATAAACTGTGGATAATAACATATTATAAGAGAGCATATCTGTAGGATGTTGAGGATAAATTAATTAGCATTTGTACAGGGCTTTGAAGATATAATGTGTAATATTGTTCATATTCTTTAGCTAATTATATCCCATTGTAAATACACAGCGGTGTGTATTAGTATCAAATTTCATATATATGCTAAATCATGATCATGTCACTTGTTGCCTTTCACAGTGACTGAAACTTTAATTGTCCTTTTCTGCTAATATGAACATGTTGTTCAATCATACACAGTTGCACTGCATCTGTTCTTCCAACATCAATCACAGATGGTTTTAAACTGAAAAAAACTGAAATATCCATAGTTGAGTAGGAAACTCATTGATTCCCTAACTAGCCTTCTTGTGGCCCCATACTGCTTCTCAGGGAGGAGCAAATTCGAAGCCCAGACCCTGGGCTGCAAAGCTGAGATGGGCACCGGGCACATGCATGCAGTTTAACAGGTATTTCATGGAACCATTACATAGCAGCTCCACAAGGTTACAGCAGCCCCGTATGAAGACATGTATATGTGTATAGAGAATTTCCATGGCAGTGAATCATCTAGTCCCTCCACTACCTTTCACAGGTCCAAACATGCTCCATTCCTACATCCCAGCTGCACAGCCCCTCGTCCATATCCTTGAACAGTAGGACCACACCAGTTCCACTATCAAGAAAGAGATCCTATGCTGATGAGAATGCAGGAGCAGCATTTGGCCCAACCTAGGAAATGTCCATCCTTGATCAGAGATCCCTGGGAAAGAAGCCCATCTGTTGTGATTAGTAGGCATGAAGTGATGAATTAAAGATGTATTTGCCTGGTTAGCTTTAACTTTCCTGGCAGGGGTGAGTGTAAGGCATATTTGTGATGTTATTTTAACTGAGTTTATTGTTGGAGAATTTCCAGGGTGTGTTTTCTGATGTTCAATTAAACTATAATTTTAAAAAGTCTTCCCTCTGTATGCACAGAATGTATGAGAACAAACACATAAATATGCAGTTAGCAAAGAGGGAGAAAATGTGAGATTTAGGATTTCGTTTCGGAGGAAAGGGCTCTCTTCCAGAGTCAGTCACAGGCTTCCTAGTTAAGCTTGACAATGCGTCTTTCTGTGCCTGGGTTGTTCCTATTCAGAGTCCATTAAAAGTTCCCAGAAGCAGCAGGGTTGTCTTAGGATCTTTTCATAAAGTACACTATTTAGCTGATAACTATAATGCTCTGGTGCAATTGCCAAGGTCTATGATATAAATTTAATGTGAGAGAGTTTTTTTTAACAAACTGATTTTTGACTCAATGGACAGTAAAAACGTCAAAATCAGTGATTACTTAGGAACTCCTGAAACTGCAGATAATTTAGCAGCTGTACACACATATATTGGGTCTATTTTGTTCTCATTGGGTTGCACATAAATAATCTATATTTGTCTGGGTCTTGACTACACAGGTGGTTGACTGTGGATTATATCAATTTTTTTTCCAGTCAGTTCAGTAAAAAGTGTGGACACCACTCTCCCTCTGGCAGGGGTTTAAAGGACAAGCCCTGAGAGGTTCTACATCTCTTGTTGACTTCTGTGGAAGCCGAAGGCTCTCAGAAACTCCTAGAATGTGCTCAGACACATTTGGTCGCAATATACCTAAAAAGTGAGGGTTTTTTTTTGACAATGTAGACATTTTTTCTCCCATATTTAACCATAACTGATGTTAGCATAATCTATATTGCTTTTTCATCAGTTGCATATGTTAATCTGGAGGTCATGGTTTGGTGACATAAGCATCGGGCTTGCAGTACAGGTTCCAAAATCCACAAAGGTGATTCAGCCCATGTTACCATGTTCAGTGACCAGGAAGTTTACTGCACGTGGGTCATTTGGATGAGACTTTGAGAAGTTAGGTCCATTCTGCTCTGCATGGATAGCAAAGATCCCATTATGGTTTTCATGAAGGCTCCAGGAGCCTTCGCCTACATTTGCTCTTCCTGAAATACAATGCTGTGAGTTTGCTTATGATTGTGAGGGTTAATGCATACATGTTTAATGGGGCAAAGTGGAGGAAACAACTTTCTATAAATTGTTGATTGCTTGATATAAATTGACTGTGGATTTCATGGAGTTTTAATATCTAGGTTGATGTTTGCTTGTTTTAGCAACCTTTATTGCTACACATTATGATAGTGGGAATAGAGGAAACACAGAGGGAAGAGGGAGCCTTTGTTAAGGATTTAGCACTTCTAGCCTTTGGATTAAGAGCAGAGAGAGCACAAAACCCACATCTTTCAGTCATCTGAGAGAGACCTGCAGCAAAACAGGGGAGATCAGACTTGATTTCTAAAGTGAAAAACAAGCAGCAAACCCCCGCTTTCCAGGCCTCCTTCCCAAAGAAGCAAAAAAGGGCACAAGCCTGTGTCTCCCCTCATCCTTCCCCTTGCACATTGCCTTTAAGTGAAAAAGATGCCTCTGAACAAAAGAGTACCATAAACTGCTAAGGCCAAGTGCTGGCATTCCTTCCCATGCCCCCGCAGATATACCTCTGTGCATAGTCAATTCTGTATCTACCTTGGAACTTTTTCTGAACTAAGTCATTTCTTTGTAGGATTTAGTAACTACAGTGTAACTACAAGGGCCAAACTATAGAATACATAGGTGACCCAGACACTGAATTTACATTTTCACTAAGGACGTCATTATTTCCAGTCTGTTGCATGAGGAAGCGATTCAGATACTACTTTGGTAGCCAGCAGCACAAAATCCTAAATTAGAGGTTTGTTTGTCTCCAGTTCTATCCTTCTCGTGAGTGCTACACTCACATAACTCAGCAATACCTGATCTCTATTTATTGCGACATGCTGTCTGAGCAATTCCCATTCTGTTCTATCACTCATCAAGGTCTGAAAAAAGTTACATCAATTGAAGAGTATATGGTCACGACTGCAGCTGTTGCAGATTAAAATATTACATTAGTTTTGCTGGATCAGTATAATCCATTCATGGGTTTATAGACCCCAATTTTTCCAGGGAATGACATAAATCCTCTGGATGTCCCTCACTGCAAGTGCGTACTTAAAAACTCACATTGCTGGACAGCTCCTTATTGCCTAAGGAAGGTTATACGTGCTCGTTCCATGTAATTTCAATGAGAGCTACACTCAGAATGAGACAGATTAGCTCTTAAAATGAAAGGGAACAAGAAAGACGTTTTACATGTTGGGGTCACTGAACCATTTAAATACAGACCGCCCCTCCACCCTGCTTTTGAATCTACATCTGAACATTTGATTTTCCTCTTTTTAAATGCCAGGGCAGACGTTCATTATAGATGCTCAAATTTATTTCTGATTTTCAGAATTTCACCTAGTTTAAATGGGACGGATACTTTGTATTTTTTTCCCTTCAGAATGTTAATCCAGATTATGGATTCCACTGTGAATTGAGAACCACATCAGTCTATCAGTCTAAAACACTGCGAGTGGATTTATACATAGCCACATTTGTAATTCTTTCAGCGGCAGCTTGGTCAACATTGATACTAGTCTGTGCTTAATAAATCTTTCAAGTATAATGGAATATTCAGGGCCCAGAATCTGGTCCCAAGTGGTTGGATGGCCCTGAGCCATCCAATCTATTGATGAAGTCAGGTGGCAAGCATCTCCCACTGCTTTGTTCAGCGGCATGGCACGCTCAAAACCTCAGCACCTGCCTTCTCTCTATTTCATAATCGATTTTCATGCACCCATCACCATGGTATCTAGGCGCTCTGAGATAATGGTGTGATTCACTTTCTCTGCTGCGTGGCAGCCTACAAACTGGACAGTTATTGTGTTCTGATACCTATGCTGGAGAAAGAGAGACAAAGAAAAACCCAGTCCATTCTGCCTGCCAGCAAATGTAAAGACAGCCTAGCATTTAAGTGTCTTAGGCACTTGTTTTTCCTATAGGGAAACTAGGTGTTTTCTATGTGAGAATGACATATCCAATATGCTAAACAGAACTGATGGAGAATTTGACTTAGTTATTTTTAAAATTAAGTATTTCTTTCCCCTTGTTAATCTTTAATCTTGTTCCACATTCTGATTGTACAGTATGTTTTTCTGCATTTTATTTCCCACTCATAGTTTACTACTATACTTTGTGTGTGTGTATATATAACCCCCCCTTCAGCCTGCCTATTTTATATACACACAGAGCTCTCTCTATATTATTCCCTTCTGCCTACCAGTTCTATGTGTATGGATATTCTCCTGTTTATTCCCTTTTTAAAACCTGCCTGTCCACAATTTTTGGCATGCATTGCAAAAGAACTAGAAACTATTCCCCTCCTCCCTTTCCCCCCCGCTCAATACAGCATGTATTTTCTGTCTCTCACTCTTCACTCC
The DNA here is from genome assembly GCA_007922155.1 of Mesoclemmys tuberculata. Classification (NCBI taxonomy): domain Eukaryota; kingdom Metazoa; phylum Chordata; order Testudines; family Chelidae; genus Mesoclemmys; species Mesoclemmys tuberculata. The sequence goes on along the minus strand of ML675609.1, from coordinate 46,522,959 downwards.
TTATTCTCAGTTATAAATCCCTGATGGCCATGTACTGTTAAGGCTTTTCAAAGGACTTGTGCAAAAATACACGCACTGCTTGCTGCAAAACTGTTACATCTTCAGATTAAAGACCTGTTTTAGCGCACAGCACATCCTAGTCCTGATTTTTATTCTGCTGTGTCGTAGCAGGTTTGGCACTCAATCCGTGAGGCCTATTCTGACAGTATGAAATAACGTTTACAAGACGACTCCTGTTTCGAACAAAGCCCAGAAATTGAAATGCCTTCTCAACGCAGCTCGCCCAGTTCAACCATACATATTTTATAAGGAGAAGCCAATTCAGTACGACTGCAGGCAGGATGTTAATTGTCTTGATCTCTGCACTTTCTGCCTTCTGATCAAATTCATGGCGTTAAAATAAATGTCCTCGGAGTATAATAGTGTTCTAGCGGTCATCTTTTTAGACTCTTAGTTTAAATGAGCTACTCCTGTGCTGATGCAATTCTCCTGTTCCTTGTACACAAAACTTGGACTGGTTTTATAAATATGGAATTGAGCTGGATTTTGGAGACGGATATTTCCCCCTTATAGCCTTGTGAACAGCTGTTGATTTGGTTCAATTCTGTTTCGTACAGGGGAGTTGCTACCGAAATATGGGAAATACCAATAGAGGGCGCTATGCGCTTTGGTTTTGCGCAAGATATAGAAGCCGGATTGGAACAGTAATACAAGGGTTTTGTTTGGTTGGATGGTTTTATTTATTTTTGTTTTAAAAAAGTGTTTTCCACTTTTTCAAGCCAAAGTGCTTGAAATATCATTTAAAGCGAGACAGTTAGGCCCGAAGTGAATGAGACACTGAGGTGATTTGTACAGACACCTGGCACCTTTCTCTTTCTTCTGATCTTTTCTCCCAGGAGGAGACCTTACCAATGTTAAAAGTTTGACTAGCAGAATGTCGTCAGAGAGTGAAAGTGAGGGAGCTACAGACTTTGGAAATAGATGGCCACACATGATAGTCTGGAAAGACCCTGAGAAACGGAGACTTTGCAAATTAGCCCGCTACACGGAAGCAAACTGGTTAATCTAAAAGCATACACAAAAATAGAGGTGTCCCGATAAGTATTTTAATGTGTGCATTTCTTAGCTTTATTACATCAGATATACTTGTGAAGGCAAAAAAACCAAGCTGTCCAGTAACTCCCTGCCCCAGATTCTGAGTCTGTAAGGATCAAAGTCTTCTTTACTAAAAGCATCCAAAGTACAACTTTTTTTTTCTGGGGGACTAGAGCTCTGTACTAGCTTTCCGTGCATCCAGTCCGTGAAATCAAGGCTATATGTATCTTTAAAAACGGCACAATGCACAGACCATGCTTTTATCCTTCTTTGCAGGACAGAAGATTACCAAATGACGTGACACCAGTATTTTGAAATCGAATGGGCAGGTAAGGCAAACTTTGTTGGAGTTTCTCAGAATAAGGATAGCATCGTTGATTCCAAGGGGTGAAAACGTATAAAAAAGCATATGCTTTTCATTTTAATTGCAGGGAAAATTAGTGCAATATCATTTATATGAAGATTGTTGATTATGTGTATTCAGAAGACCTACATATCCGTATAATATCGAGAGAGAGAGAGAAAATGACTCGATATTGCACGGATATGTAAGTTTTACGAACACACACAAACAACAATATTCGTATATTTAAACTTAGTGTCCTCTTCCGGACACAAACGAGAATATAACGGAGATTCATGAAAATCCACAGAAAACTATGCTCAGAAGATGCCTGAGCACCAAATAAAATGGGGTTCTCTTAAAGGGTGTTATTTTAACAGAAGTTATTTATAGGAAATCAAGCCAGCAGATTTTGTAAACTTAAAAACCCACTCCACATTAATAATTAATATTTAAAACACTACAGTGCAGTTCAGCTGGTCTTAATTTTTAAGAGGTTCCAGTCCTAGGTGGGATGCACAAGTCAAACATAAAGGTAGCAAAGTGGAAAAAGAAAAGAACTCATAAGAGTGCCCAACAAGGGAGCAAAAGCTGTGGGGTTTACTTCGGATTCTGCCAGGTCAGTTTTCTTACGTATGTGTTGCCATTTCCACTTGAACTATTTAAACAGATGAGAAATAATGCTCGACGCTGCAGGTGGGAAGACATTGCACATTGTGCAAAATATGAAGTGAAATGTCAATAAAAAGCCTGCTGATTTTAGCGGGTAAACCGCAACCCTAAATATCTGCAAACGCAAGAAGCGATCTTCCACAAAAGTACGGGCCGTGGGAACGTTGTTGTTTTCCCCCTCATTGTAAAAAAAGAAGTTGTGAACAATAGCCTAATTCTTAAGAAGCATTGACAACAGGTTTGTTACAGCGCTTCCTGTCCTAAACTATGTTGTGTTCTGCTTTCGAACATACATGTTGCTAGGAAATATTCGTAAGGGAAAAACTACATCTTCTGCTATTAAACTGGTAATCATCTGGAAATAAGACCCTTAAAGGCGAAATATACAATCTAGGTAGTACCTTAAGGGAAGTATTTGTTAAAGGATTTTTGGTTTTTGTAACTGGATAAAACCAAACAACACTTTACAAATTACCGGTATTAAAAGAACCACAGACTTTTCAGCCTTCCTCATTGTGAGCCTTATATGTAACATGTTGCTGTAGACAATATCTGTCTGTCTTGTATAAAGCGGTATGATGTAGTTAATATAATAGATCAATGTCAGAGCTTCCGAACAGATGCAGGCAATACTTTTTTCTGCAAGAAGGGTTTTGGTTCCTCTAAAGACAAAGTTCTGATCTACTGAGAAAGGTCAATTGGTCAAGGTGTTTTGGGTGCGTCGAGGACACCATTTTAAAATTCGCGTGTGAACGGTTGGATGGAAAGGCGAAAAAATCCTCATTCTGTGCAGCTGTGAATCACCCGCGTGCGACACTTTTAGGAGAGGGCTCTGTAGAAACCCGGCTCCCTGGTGCGTTGTGCAGTTTGGAGATACGCTCAGCGATCGGCTTGGGAGTGATGCATTGATTCATGGGCTACCAGCCCGTCTCGATTGTCGTTTGGATTCACATTGAATCTTCCTTCTGCCTTGGCTCATCTCATTATAAGGGAATGAACACGAATGCCCCAGGCATTCCCGGTCTGCGAGGTTTGGGGGGGCTGCGTGAGGACTCCAGTCCCCCACTCCCTCCCAGACCCCCCAGATCCTAGCCGGCACTCTCCAAGCCAGGGGGCCCGGTGCAGCTGGGGAGGAGGGGAGACAGGAGGACGTGTGCGGGGTGCTTTGAGGTACGAACGGTGAGATCTGTGTCATTTGCCTCCCGCACTTCTAGTGGTGCTTTAGCAGAGCCAATATCCTTTTGTGCTAATAGCCCTGTCCTCATTTGCTGCCTAATTGGACTATATAAAGCCAATAACAGGCGAGCTCTTACAGCCTGAAGCCAAAGCACCAAGTCTAAGGGGGGTGTGGGTGTGGGTGGGGGGGGGCTGCCATCGCTGCTGTGCACGGAGCCCTCTCCTTCGGCGGCTGCCTAATCCCATTTGCCATTGTGCGTGCCCAATCGCCGGATAGTCCCGCATTTAACTCGGATGGCGTTTTGATTTCATCATTAGCATCCGGCGCCAGATTGACGCAGCAGCAGCCGGGCGCTGGGTCCTTCCTCGCCTCCTCCCCGCCGGCAGCCCTCGGTCCCGGGCTCGGGGGCTCTGCCTGCCCCGCGGCGGAGCAGCCCCCCGCTCCCCGCCCCCATGCGCGGAGGCGCTGCCTCCTCGCCCAGCCGCCCGCTCTCCAGCCTCCCCCCGCAGCCCGGAGCGGGCGCCCGGCGCCTGCCGCCGCCGCCGGAGCGCACTCCCAGCCCGGTGCATGCTCTGAGCCGCCGCCGCCCGGCCGGGGAGCCCGAGGAGGATGCCTGAGACGGGGCAGGAGCCCCCCAGCAGCCAGCCGCAGCCGCCGCAGCCCAAGGAGTCGCCTTTTTCCATCAAGAGCCTGCTCAACAGCGACCGCCCCAAGGCGCCGGCCAAGCCGCCCGCCGCGCTCTTCGCCCCGGCCGCCAAGGGGGCTCTGGACGGAGCCGGCTTCGCCCTCTCCCAGGTGGGCGACCTCGCCTTCCCCCGCTTTGAGATCCCGGCGCAGAGGTTCGCCCTGCAGGCGCACTACTTGGAGAGGTCCCCGGCCTCCTGGTGGTACCCCTACACCTTGGCCCCCGCGGGGGGCCACCTGCCCAGGCCTGAAGGTACTGGCTCTCTGTCTGTCTGTCTGTCTGTCTCGGCCAGCACGGCTCAGCGAGGCCCCCCCACCCCCCGGGTGTCTCATCCCGCGGGGCGGCCGGTGGTGCGGGATCGGGCGCGCCCTCCCCGCGCAGCTACCGCTGGGAGCGGGGGGGACTTGGTGCCTCCTTGCAAGGCATTGTCGGGGGGGGGGGCCCGCAGGCTACCCGGCCTGGGGCCCCGGGAAACAGCCGGGAGCAGCCCTCCCTGCCCTGCCCTTCGCGGCTCAGTTTGCGGAGAGGCGCCCGGTGCGGGTCCCTGCCCGCGGGGCGCGCTCGCTGCTGGCGCTAACGAGGCTTTTGGTTTGGTTTTGGGGGGTGTTTCTCTTCCTGCAGCTGCCGAGAAATGTCTCCTGCGAGACTCCTCGCCGGCCTCGGGCACGGACAGAGACTCCCCGGAGCCCCTGCTCAAGGCGGAGCCGGGCCCCAAGGAGCTGGAGTCGAAAAGCCCCGACGAGATCATCCTGGAGGAGAGCGACTCGGAGGAGGGGAAGAAGGAGGAGAACGGGGAGGACTGGAAGGCCAGAGGAGACAGCCCGGAGAAGAAGCCGTGTCGGAAGAAGAAGACCCGCACCGTCTTCTCCCGGAGCCAGGTCTTCCAGCTGGAGTCCACCTTTGACATGAAGCGGTACCTCAGCAGCTCGGAGAGGGCCGGGCTGGCCGCATCTCTGCACCTGACAGAGACCCAGGTCAAGATCTGGTTTCAGAACCGAAGAAACAAGTGGAAACGGCAGCTGGCCGCGGAGCTGGAGGCTGCCAACCTCAGCCACGCCGCCGCGCAGAGAATCGTGCGGGTGCCTATCCTGTACCACGAGAACTCCCCCGCGGAGAACGGCACCTCCGCGGCCAGCGTGCCCGTGAGCCAGCCCCTCCTAACGTTCCCGCACCCCGTCTACTATTCCCACCCTGTGGTCACATCAGTGCCCCTCCTGCGGCCCGTCTGAGAACTGCCCCCCTTCCAAAATCCAGCTGTCTGGTGCGCCAGTGGGGAGGGGGTGGCTTAAAAAAAATCACCAAACCTCTAGGTCAGGAGAGAGGCCCGAGGAAACGGAGCAGCTGTAAATGATCAGTAATTTTGTAAGTACTCAAATGAATTGTGCAATTCAGCAAGCGAATATTTGATGCTCTTTTTTTCAATGCGTTGTTGTTGGGAGGGGGGGGGAATCCCAAAAATAAAACCAGAGCTGAAGTGGAAACTTGTAGAGAACACTAGAATTGTTACATCTTTTGTAAACGGGAACAAAATATTGCGCTGATCTTTGTGGCTTTAGTTTTATTTTTGTAAGCAACAATAAATAAACGATCACAGTTTACTCCTCCGTATTTGCCAAATGCTAACGGAAAATGGAATTTCTGTTCCTGCCTTTCCTTCTTTCTCAGTTTTGTTAATCCTCGTGGTTCTGTCACAACTCAAAGACTCCACCAACAGAGGCTTTTAATTTAAGCAGCCCTTTGTAGAAATTTGCTTGGTCACTTTTTCCATGTTTTGTATCGTTAGGTTTCTGTGATGGGACTTTATAACTCGAAAGAAATGCAGCCAAAAAGTAAATGGTTAATTATATTCACACTTTGGGTGATCCTTATTTGTTATCGTTTGTTTAACTTTTAAAACAATTGATTGTGGATTATTACTGTCCTTGGGGTTTTTCCACCCCTCTCTTTAAAAATAATCTGTACCCTTTTGCTTTCTTTTGTAAAAAAAAAATACTATTGTACTTTTGAACTGTGCAATATTGTATGACAATTCTTAAAGCACTGCTTTTATTTTAATGGCGAGAAAGGGGGGGTTCGTTGTATAATTGCGTTAATTCCTGTAGTAAAAAAGAAGGAAGGAAAGTGAAAAGAGAGGGATAGAAGGGGGAATAAACACTAGTCCTGCTTAAATAAATAAGAGGTTCAGTGCGTTGGGCGCTTTAAGTGAAGGACAATCAATCTTTGAAACATTTTAACTTATTTGATATTATGTACAGTTTTCTTGTAAAGTCCTTTGGGTGTGTGGATTTAATAGACTGAAATCAAGTGCTGTGTGGACACCCTCCATTCTCTGTCTTTCCTGCTGTCTGCTCACCTGTTGTAGGACAATTGTTTACCCTCATCCCAAGATTTTTTGGTTTGTTTTTCTTGCCTCTCTAGTTCTGCCAGGAATCGGGCCTATTTTTAAAAACAACCTATACTGTTATAACTGAATGTTGTGGTGGCAAACTCAATAAAACCCGTTCCTTATCATTTTCTTTTTAAAGTGTGGCTTTGGAAAATCAGACAAGAACAGGTGTCTCTAACCCTTCCCCGTTTCCTCCTCCTGTCAGACGCACACTCCCTCCCACCGGCTCTCGTTCCAGGAACTGGTGAGACAGAGGGTGCTTTGTTCTGCGAAACGAGCAGCCACTTTGCTTCCTCCCGTGTCGTTATCACGGGGAGGGGTTTCCGAATTTCGTTTTTATACCGAGAGTGTCAGGCTCCGGCTTGCTCCAGTATGAGCGGTCTGCCGCTCTTCATTGGCCTTGCAGGCGTGTGGTAGATGGCAGGGTGCCTCCGGGGTCAGAAAGCTCCCTAGGAAACAGAGGCACGCCAGCTGCACGGGCTCCCTGTGAGCTCCATGCCGGCGAGGTGCACCGCTGGCAGAGACGATGATTTGGGGCTGGCACTGGAGGGCTTGGGAAATGCCGTTCGAATCCCAGGGAGCGGCCCGTCCACACTCACACAAACCCTCAACCACGGTCCCCGGTGCTGAAATAAAAATCAGGGAGCGGGGCGATTCCTGTTTAACCCCTCCCCGGCAGAGGACGTTTCTGTGCCCAGGGCGCAGCCTGGGAGGCGTCTGGGCGTTTGACAAACGCCCTGGGTCGCGGCCCTGGCTGAAAAGTTTCCCAGGGGCGATCAAGGCGGCGTGTGGCCGCTGCTCGGTTCCCCTGAGCGGCGGCTGTTCGCGGGGAGGAGGGGTTCAGGGCGCTGTCTGGGTTCACGCTGGGAAGGCAACCGAGGGCGGCGCAGCCCTTGGATGCCTGCGCTCGCCCTTTGCCTTGGGAGGAGGCCCAGGGAGCCCCTTCGCCCATCGCCCCCTCCACTGCCACGGGGCGGGGGGAGACACTGGTGCTTTATTCTTCCGGGGGCTCCTCCGACCCGCGGAGAGCCAGACGCTCCCCCCCGCGTTGCTGCGCGGGGTGATGGTTTTAAAGCCAGATCGTGGCGGGTGTGGTGCGGGGGTGCGGGGGTGGGGGGTGGGGGGGTCCCCCCCCGGGAGATGATCATTGCGGGAAGCCTGGTGCTGGTGTCAGCTCGCCGCCCCTCGGCAAGCGGCAGCCGCAGCGCGCAGCTGCTCCGCCTGGCACCTTTCCTCTGCAAACTCTGCCAGCTCCCACTCCCGGCTTCAGCACCGCAGCCCGCCGCGCACCCAGCACCGCGGGGACGGGGCCGCTCTGCGCCTCGGCAAAGGCGGGCACCCTTTGCCCCCCAGTGGCCCCGCGCTCGTTGCAATGCGGACCTGGCATCCCCTTTCCGGGGAAGCCAAGCCGCCCGGTGCTAACGCGAGAGCCGCCTGTCCCCCGCGCCCAGGGCCTCCCTGGCGTCGGCGCTGCCTTTGCGAAAGGGGCTGATGGCAGCAAGTTTTGCTCGCGTCCCGCAGCCAGGTTGGGCTTCGCTTGCAGAAAGGTCGTGTTGGAAGTTCACGCCTGGGGAACTGCCCTCAGAGTTTCTCTTGCGGGGAGGGAAAGGATTTTGCGACATCCGCAGAGCGCAGCTGGAACCAGCGTGCATTATTAATCAGGGCGATTAGTTCAGAGGGGGGAGAGAGCATCGTTTCCCCTTGATGGAAAACGGCCCCGAATCAAGGTGTGTGCACGGGGCGGGCAGGATTTCGCAAAAGCCCCGTCGAGAGGACGTGGCCGTTCATTTTCTTTTCGTTTGGGATAAAAACCCTGGCATGTGTCGTGAATGAAAAATAAACAGAAATTCTGAGTCAAAATAGGCTGTTCCTTGTGTCGCCTACAAACAAAGTGATGCCTTTTGCTGTTTGCAATACTAACTTTGGGGCAAGTCAATAGCAGCCCATTAAAAATAATGTTGTAATAGCAAATACATCCGTAGATTTTACAGCGTGATGGCACGATGTTATCAAACGCCAAGAAATACTCCTTTATTTGTGGTCAGTGCCTAGAAAACGGTTATTGACTGACCCAGGCTTTCCTGAGTCGAGAAATGACTAGTTTGTTGCAAACACAAGGCGTCCCCTGGATTTCTTTTATCTCCTCAGATACTACACCTGCTGCGTCCATCAGCGCTCCGGTGGAAGCACCACGGCTCATAAGAATACAATTGCAGCAATAAAATGACTGGCCTTGTCTAGCATACCCTAGACCATCAAAGGAGGAGGGCTGAGTTTAAAAAACACGCAGGCCCAAAATCGTGAACAAAAAAAATAAGAACAGAGGAGAGGCGCAGGTATATAACGCTGTGTTTGTTATAGCTTCTGGTTTCACTGGGTCCCCGCACAACCAAAGAACATTCTCCGCTTTAAATTTCTACACTTCAAGTAAACCTTGCATTCAGTAAGATCCGCCAAAACGTGCCAACACCTCATCTTTCAGGTGAGCAGCTTTATCCTTTCAACGGAGCCTATTAACCAGATTAACCCGGCTCGGAGAGGATCTGCTGGTGTGGTTAGAGCATGCTGAGAGTTTAATATTGGAGCGTTTTGAAATTCACACCGCAATCTTTTTACACTAACTTCTACTCGTACATTACATTTACTCCAGCTGTACGGGAAGTGATTGCTTTAATCTCTCCTACGATGGGGCAAAATAATTCCCCAAAGTCACTTTTCTGGTGGATTTGAAGAGTTGACAACCCTCTAATAAAAGTTCTACGCTAATTTGCAAAATACACAATGGAGAAAGGATCAGAGGAAAACAAGAAGAAAAGCCCTTCTTTGTTTTCTAAGTAGAGCAAAAGTTCCTGGAGAAAACACACCACAGCATTTGGCGGTGGTGGGAAGTTTCTTAGGACCCAAAAGCAAGTACTGTACTTTAAAGGATTTAAAGCAATCACTTTGCAAATAAACTAGCCACTAGTAAGAGGCAGGGCTGTTTGGTCTCAAGGTTTATGCAATTCAAAGAAAGTTGCTTCATTTCTTAATCTGTAGCAACTGTATCACCACTTCTGTTTATTGCTGCAGCTGTGCTCTGCAAATCTGTGCCTTTGTTTGCAATTAAAGAGATACATAGTTCTTCAGATCCACTGTTTTGAGCGTAGCTGAACAGAACTAGCTTTAATGTTTGTATTAGAAACATACATGTATTTCTTTTATTTGGTAGTAAATAGAGACTTTCTGTGTATAGCAAACAGCAGAAAGATAGATATAAACTTCCCAGCCACCGGATTATTGGATTCAGAAGCCTTTTGCCTCTTGAGAATTGAAGTCGAAATTAGAATACAGACCAGGTTGAGCAAGCGATTGAGCGGTGCCCATATCCAAGCAACTGTAGACTTTTACTGAAGAAGTTTGAGGTTGGTTTTTTGTTTTTGTTTTGCTGCAAATTATGTAATGTACGTTATCTGGTAATGTCCCATTCTGCTGGAAATAGGCACGCCATAAAGGTAATATGATGAAGATGCAAAGGTAAAAAAAAGTTGGATTGGATTATAGAGGAAGAGGGCTGTAAAAGAAATATACCTCTTCTCAGTTCCGAATGAACAATTCATCTTTAAAATAATGGAGGGGGGGATACATGTTTTTTCAAATATGCTGCAAGTGTTTCTGTAATAATCACTTTACTCTATCGACGTAGTATAGTGTGCAAACGGAATGAGAAGACCATTAAGAGCATTAACAGATTGGTCCAGCGTAATGCTTCAGTTCATATTGATCGTGAAACGTCTGTAAAATATTGTTTCAAATGAATCTATTGTTCATGTGCTCTTTCGTCAGTGTTGATGACCTTGGTTTGTTCTCAAACATCCAAATTATCCTTTCATGGCTCCAATCTGATTAGCAATTTTGCAAAACAGCAGTCGGGGCTCAGGACGGACGGAAAATAACAGGAGCCGTGTATCCTGCCAAATAATATTCCCTGGCTGTTTTTAGATGAATAGATTCAGATTTGGAGCAGCTTCTGAAACAGCGCTCAGTTAATGTGATCCTTTCAATCGGCCTACAGTGTTTTTTTTTCTTTGCACGGCCCCTAACGTTGCTCTTTGCTACATTATAACACAACGTCCTACCTTTCAGAATAGATCTTTACCACCTTGCTCTCTCTTTAAAATACACACCCACATCTGCATCCTCTCACAATACTGTCAGGACCCCCTTAAATCAATAGCATTTAGGAAAAGGCATGGTTAAGAACGTAAAATAGGACCCGCATATATGACAGAATAATTGGGGATAGATGTTAAGTAGGAGGAGATTTTAAAAAGTAAAATACACATATTCTGATTTACTTTTCACCTGTGTGGAGGAAAAGGATATTGACTAGTCCAAGGTCTGCAGTCCGAGGATACAGCCTTCTCCTTTACTGAATAGTTTAAATAGATAAAAATAGCCTGTAAGTATTTGATCATTGCTTTTAAAGAGATATATAATATGTCTGAAATATAGAATATATCTAAAGATGCCTGAAAGTTAGGTAACTAGGAGGCAAAATGAGTATTATGAATATTAAGAAAAAGAAGGGTCCAAATCCTGCAGTCCTCACTCACGCAAAACTCCCACTGGGTTTGGCTTCAGCAGGTACTCAAAATTGGGGAATTCTGCCCCCAGTGCATAGGGAGCGCCGCAACTACAAGCCTGTGGTGTACAGGGTGCAAGCCATAAAGTTCGAGCTGTTGGGGGGGGACGACTAAGGTGTACCTTTTCTGGCTGCTACGTGTCACGCGTGCATATTGCAAAGTCCAAATCAACCGATCGCAAGTTTCCCTTTTTACCAACATAAGCCACTTTAGGCTGCCTTGCCTTTAGTCTTTATAGTGATAAAAGGGGGTAGGGGGCAATATTTTTGTTTTATTGAATGCCCACCTTCCCCCCATCCCACGTGTGACGCCCACTATATAGGCATGTGCCATCATCCAGGTATTCCCACTGATTTTGAAAGCGGCAATTTGATGGGAATAAAAACTCTGCTTCTCGAAGGTTTGGTCACCTGGTCCTGCCTCTCCTGAGCTGTAATATTTTAAATAAATATAAAGAATCTCTTACTCTCCTAAGCTCTATTCGCTTTCATGATAGAGTGGAACCATCAGATTTTCATCAAAGTTCTATTAAGTGAAACATAGGTTGCAGGGCACCCTCTGATTGAAACAGTTTAAATTTTAATTGTGTTTTTAATTTGACATATAGTTGCAGAAAGGAATGACACTACAACGCCAAGGGGCGGTCGATTTTCTTAATTTCTCCCCGAGGAATTGATGAGTCTATCAGGCCACTAGATTGGAAACACATTAAAGCTCTCTGGTTAGGTTGTTAATTGGAACTTGATGGATAGGGGGCCTTGGACAGGCTATGCTGATCCAATCTTCATGACTTTCTGTTTTCCAATAAATTACACGATTCATTTTCCAGCCACAGATTACATAAATTGTACACCTCTAGGGCTCTCTTTTTCAAACAGGGAGCCCTTTTCCCCAAAAGCCTATTGCGAGATGTCATTTGCGCCAAAAAACGAGCAGCAGAGCCTCCTGAATGAAAATCGAAACATAATCAACGTTTATACTTAGAAAATTTATTGAGATCATTTTCTCTGCTATTTCCTTATTTTAAAGTTTGGACGCGCCATATATCATAATCCACACGTGTAAAGGAGACTGTGTTTAATATTTATCGAAGCTTGATTCCAAGATCAAACTTGTTTATGACTTCATCTGTCATTTCAGAGGGAACCTTCTCCCAATATTACAGCCGCTCAACAAGCCTATTTTCCAACTGCTGCAAAAGCAGTGGAGATCAATTTTTATTAGGCTCCACTGAAAGCTTGCTCAGGGCCACTTTAATACCGAGCCTTCTAATAATCTGGAGATCTAAACTTCAAGCGTTCAGTCTGTCTTGGAAAGTTTATCTCACTGTAACATTTGAACATATTCACCCTACCATCACACGTGTGGGATCTGAGGTGCGTCCCGGGCTGCGTGGATATGTGTGCATCCGAAACACATGTAACTGGGAAAAGCCACAAATCTGCAGATTACATTTCACATTTAGCCCCACTACAAGCGCTAGTTTCTGCGCTGCTAAATCTTTGATCATCTGAGAATGAAAGTATAAATGAGATGCTTCCACCACCCGAAAGAGAAATCCAAGAGCCCCAGACAACCTACACTGGTAATGTCAGAACAGCCATTCAGACTGAATTAATTCCCTGGTATTGGTAAATATCTTCAGAAGCAACCCGGACAACAAACGTAGTATTTTAGCTTATCTTTCTCCTGACAGATGTGGTCATTTAACAAGTTGAAACTGAAATGGGCGTATAAAATCTGCCCATTTGGCTATGACAGGGCACATTTCACGCCCTGTCTGCACCGGTTGTAAATTCTGTTCCGACGCGGCTCCAGTCAGCAGTCCTAATGGAGCAGCGGTTCACAGAGGACTCTGCCCTATGGGAGCATATGCCTCGCTTTAGCGGGGGTGGGTTTGAAATGACAGCGCTGGGCGTTATTTCACTCCCGAGAAGCCCTACGGCCGTGGAACAATAGGATCTGATGCCCTTCATTCTGCTCTCAGCCCGAAAAGTCCCTCGATTTTACAATTGTACAGGTCTTATTTCCACCCGCTCCCCTCCTTTTGGCACACGTTTGGTTTGATTAATGTAGGACAGGGGGCAATGACCCTTCCACTATATTTGCTTCTCAAAAATCGGGGGGGACACCGTTAGGCACAGTCCCTAAGCAGGTAGCAGAGGCAAACTGTGCAGTTAATCGGGCTGGAATTAAAAAGAAGCATTTAAAAATAAATACATCCCAGCAATTCCTTTTTGTAACAGCAGCGTGGAGAGCGGGGTGGTGAAACCGCGCTCCTGCGTGGGGCAAAGAGCTTTCCCCAAAACACAGCCGGGGCAGAACAGGTCGGATCTTTCTGCCCCTGGGTGCAGGGAACTTCCTTGTGTTGCACCCTCGTGGGGGAGTTTGGCTGTTCGCCATAGGGGGACGCGAGAAGCAGAGTCCCTCCCTTGCCCAGTGCAGCCAGTCAACAGCAATGACTGGTGGTAAGGGCGCTCCCTGAGATGCCCTTTTCACTTGCCTTCTCATCCTCACCAAAGCTTCCACGCTGCCCTGGGTCAAGATTAGGACCCGATCCTGCCCCCGTGTAAGTCAGTACGTCGAACTCGGATTGATTTCAGGGCTCAGGCCTCTAGACTTCCTGGGGCGCACACATCCTGTATGTGCTTCCCCAGCCCCCCCCCCCCCGTTTGCCTCCACCCCTGCGCCGCCGCAGCCCAGCGCCACCTGCTCTGCTGGACTAGGGCGGAAAGGAAACCTTTTAACACGACATCGGTAACGCTTCCACACGCTGCTCGGCTGTGTGGTGCGAGAGCACGTAGGTTCCCGAGACCCTAGAAGAGATCACAAATAAAAACGCCCTTTCCGTCTGCCGCCCACATTCTGCATCTGGGTGGCTCTGGGGCTTGTGAACTTGGGAAGCGGGGCTAAGCCCCAGCCCGTTCGCCCAGCTTGGCTGGTCCCTTGGGGAAAGCTGCTGTTTCACTCCGGGCAGCGCCCGGGATGTAGAGCTGAAGGCAGGGCGATTTCTTACAGTGCATTTCAGTGAGGAGTCTCTTCGGGTTCATGAGCTGACATCATGATTAAAGCTGACCATTTGTAATGCGTCTCGACCCTGTTGGGAAAGCACTGAAAAGGTTAATGTGGTAAAACAGGACCGCACCTGCCCCTCGCAGGGAGCGGAGTTGGAACACTTTTCCTAATCAATTAGTCCATTAATGAGTCTATCAAGTAGTTAAGTAGTTAAAGATTATGCAGCTGGTCTGGGTAACAGTCGTCATCTCGCTATACCTAATTATATTATAAATACCTTATTCAATATACCAGACATAATGCGGTGACTTGGAGTTAATGAAAATGTCATTTTAAAACGTCTTGACATTTGTCTATATTGATTTGTATATTTCCATCTCATTCACTCCCCCATCCCGCGCCCGGATTGGATTTTTTAATTTTTGGAGGGCGGGGGAACAAACGTAATATAAAAAGTATCAACAGCTTGGAAAAAGGATGTCTCCTGTCTATGTAGCCAGAGGAAAGAGGAACCCATGTGCTCCTCTCCCCCAGCCCTTTTTGGGTGGTATCCATTTTGCTTGAAGGCAAAAGGCATGGCTCTCTTCCCCCTAGGTAACCTGATTAGAGATAGTATAAGATGGGGTTGAAATACAAAACGTTGGGAGCCCATGCACAGACCAATAAGTATATCGGAAAACTAAGGTAATCTAACGCACAGAGACTTCAGACTGGAGACTGGCTCTTCACGCGTTTCTCTTAGCAGAGAGATCTCCCAGTTGGACGTGGAGATTTCAGTAGCTCTGAAGCATTGCTGTCCCTCACCAGTTTATGCATGTTGTGCTTCCGTGCTATGTGCAATTCAGTAGCTAAATAAGATTTCCAAACTCGCCTGATCATAATTGCTTTCCACCGTGCTATCCAAATCAAGCGAGAATATAATCTTTGGCTAATTGGATGTTGGACCGCTGAACGCCTATAACTTTTCCACTATAGGACAGCACCGTTAAACAGGCAGCTCGGGGGAAACAGTAATCGAAGGGACGTCCAATTCATGCATAGGTCCCATGTTAGAGGGCCCGGGTCACGACATTTAGTTTTGAACTTTAGGGGGGGGAACCCCAGCACGCCTTGAAATGTTTGCAGGAGGCAAAGGGAAAAGAAGCGACAACAGGCAGGTTGTTCCCTGACCAAGTGCCCTACTGTACCCTTGGCATTTGGCTAAATCCTGAAGTAGGCGCTTTAACGAAAGCAGCACTGAGCTGAGCTTTCAAATCGCCCCGAGTTGCCCCAGGACGGGTTCCATCACTCTTCATGCCCGCCAGCTAGAGTGCGCGGTAAGTGCCGTTTAAAAATAAGTAAGCCCCCGGTCCTAATGCGATTGCCACGGGGATAAAGAGAGGGGTGCTGGCAACCCTTCACGCTCGTGCTAACACCAGACTCCTCCAGAGGAAGCGTTTTTAAGACTTTGAAAGCGATCGCTGCCCCCCTTCGAGTCCCATGTCCTGGGTGAAGGACGGAGAACCCCAGAGGAAGTGAAGCGATTACCCTGGTAGTTGCCGTGGTTGATGTGAATTGTGTACAGCCCAACAGAAATGCCATCCGCAGAGGATTTAAATGTAGACGCAGGTATCCGGCTGCACCACAAAGACTTCCGACATCCCACGGGGAAGGTTAGGGAGGTACCCGCATGGTTTTGGGCCAGGGAATACGTTTCGTAGGTTGGATTGCGTCCTACCATCGATACCTTTACTAAATGCTCCTTGCCTAGGCTTCTTGGCGCCAGACAACTCAAATCCACTTAGTCTTTTCATCTCTCCCGCAATCTCCCAGCCGTGTAGAAACGGCAGCCCTGGCTTTCCCTGGAAAAGGAGTCAGATCTTTGCGAGCAGCGTGGCTGGCTCAGTGTCTTAAAGACACGCTGTTAAACTTGGGATGGGATTCCTAACTGCACGGGGGCCATTTCTGTCCTTCGGGGGATGTTGTTAGATCAGGTTTTATTTGGGGGCCTACTGAAACGGCCAATAATTAACGAGGACGTTGATGAGGCGTTATCTTGTTTAAATGACCCCTTCTTTAGGTCGGCTAGAGGATGTCAGGCACAAAATGGAAGCCAGTGCCACAATCAAACCAAATCTTTCCAACTTCTCTGGGACCTGGCATTTTACAGATCTGATTTGCTTGCCTTTTGATTTTAAATAACGATAAGGCAGTGGAGGATTTTAATTTGTTTGGCTCCCAGGCTTGCCTGTGTCTGAAATCTTTAGCTGTAAGAAAGAGACACAATAGAGCTCCTGAGTCGTGAGAAATGCAGTTGGAAACATACAGAAGCATTTTCCTTTACACAGGGACAGACAAAGTGAACGAGGAAGCGGTTTGCTTAGCGTCCTTTATCATGTATGGGCAGCGTAAAAAGTCCAGCTCTTTAATTTTTTTTACACCCAGAGGTTGCTTGGGAGGCAGCAGACCTAGCCCATCAGTTGCATGAATACCAGGGTGAAGATCCACGGAACTGCACAACCTGGTTATTCAAACGGCCATTTGAAATAGGAGATCCCGGCTAGGTCAGTCCCCACTTTCCGCCCAACCGAGGTGGTGGAGAAGAACACACACACCCGTAGACGCTTGTGTTGGCGTGCGTTTTACCGCTGGTAGCCGCCGGATTTACACGGAGCCCTTCGTTCGTCAGTGTAACGAGAGGCTGCGATCCGGAGCGGTTGGCTTCAGCCGGCCGCCAGCCCCCCGAAAAGCAGCGGGCTTGCGGGGGGCCAGCATTTTGAAACTTTTCCGGGGCTGCCAGCAGTCTGATTGGCCCTGGCAGCTGTAACCTCCATGCAAATGAGCCACGCCACCCCGCCGCCTGGAGATGAGGGGAGCTCTGAGCGAGAAAGGAGCATGCATTCGGGCTGGGCGAGCTGCGGGGAAACCTACCAAGCCACGCCAAAAACACACGCCAAAACACAACCAAAACAAGCCCCCCCCCGCCCCCGGCGGCCCCCGACCCGCGGGCACCTGCGCTCACACGCACCTGCTTCCCCCCCGAGTGTCTCTAAAGGGAGCGCTTTCCTCCTCTCCTTTCTTATGCACCCAGGATGAGCAGCAAAGAAGAGCCGCACAAGTGTCCCCCCGCAGCGGCGCCGATCTCCAGTTTTACCATCCAGTCCATCCTGGGCAGCGGCGCCTCGGAAGGGGCCAGGGAGCTAAATTCCAAGCCGGCGGTCGCCTGGCCGGCCAGGAAGCGGAGTCTGTCCGGGTCCTCAGAGGAAGAGGAGCCGGAGGAGCGCTGGAAACATCACGGCTGCTTCTGTCCCGAGTCGCAGGGCCCCAAAGAAACTTGCCACAAACACCAGCCCATCAGTTTCACGTGTCTCAGTAAGTACTGGAGAGATCTGCCTGCTTAGGGAGTGTGTGGGGTCTGCACATGGCTAGAACTTAATCTATAGGGTTACAGGCGCCTCCAGCTCTCCACCAGGCTCTTCTGGCTTGGGCTGTTGGAGGGTGAACCCCGCTTAATTTACATTTTAGCGTGAAACGCGGTCTGGGGTGAGGCGTTTGGGGGTGCGAGCCCTTTGTCAATATCTCTTGGCAAACGGTAGCGCGTCCACACCAGGTCCTGTCATTGGGTTTGTTTTTGTCGTTGGTGGGGTTCCCCTGAACGTTTTCGGGGCCAGCTGAGTTCGGGTCGGTTCTTTCCTGGGTTTGGTGCAACGGGGTTTAGTAAAAGAGTCCTCGGATTTTAGTCCTTTCCCTGAATATCCCCCCCCCCCTTCCCTTGTGAACGATTATCCGTTTAACGTGATTGATAACTGTGGCTTTCCGAGATTGTTCCTCTTTACAGCTCCTGAGGAAGGGGAAGAAAGATGTTAGGTTTTAGCATTATTTGGGAATAAACGGGCTGTGAAATGATATGCCACGAAGTAAGATCTACCAGTTTCTTCGGCTATCGGAAAAAAGCCCCCTTCAAAAACCCAAACAACCCCTCCTCCCCCCCCAACCCGCTGTTTTTCATTTGTCTTCACTGCGGATAGATTGCGGGAGGGGGGTGTTTTTAAAGTAAGAACATCTTAATTCTGGAAGCTGATTTTCCTCAGCCCCTGCGCTTGGAAACGTGGCTAATCTGGAACTTCACAGCTGCCCCTTGCGGCTGGGAAACTGACGGGCTTTTTTCCCAGCTAGTGGCTGCTCGCCGCGGAGCTGGGGGAAGGAGGGTGTCTGCCCTGTGCGGTGCCTGCTGTGGAATAGCTCTGTTTGGGGTCTCTTTCTTTCCTCTCTTACAGGCAACCCAAAGGCAAATGGAGGCGCGATGACTGTCAATACAGACCGGGCGCAGTTCCTCTCCCAGTCCCACCAGGACCTGAAGGAGGAAAAAGAGAAACACTTCCCTCCCCCCTCCCCGCCTGCAGGGGACAGACAAAGAGACGGAGGGGACAGGCAGGCGAACTCAGCCAAAAAGAAGACCCGCACTGTTTTCTCCCGGAGCCAAGTGTACCAGCTGGAGTCCACCTTTGACATGAAGCGGTACCTGAGCAGCTCGGAGCGGGCTTGCTTGGCCTCCAGTTTGCAGCTGACGGAAACTCAGGTGAAAACCTGGTTCCAGAACCGCAGGAACAAATGGAAAAGGCAACTCTCGGCAGAACTGGAAGCGGCCAACATGGCTCATGCCTCAGCTCAGACACTAGTGGGGATGCCCCTGGTTTTCAGAGACAATTCCCTCCTGAGAGTGCCAGTGCCCAGGTCTATCGCCTTCCCAGCCCCTTTGTACTACCCAGGCAGCAACTTGTCGGCCTTACCTCTCTATAATCTCTACAACAAGATCGACTACTGACTCTGAAAGCAGTCTCGTCCTCTGTACAGCTCTCAGATAGCCGCCCTGGCCCTTCTCTGTCCACAAGAAAACAAGCGTGCTTCTTGCAATGTTGACAAATACACCATGTGTATTCATTCTTTTTATTTATTGGCCTCCTCGTGTTTATTTCCTAGGTTGGCATAGTGGTTTTATGTACGATCGCCCTGCATTGTCTCACCAGACATAACTGACTTTCTGAGCTCCACGGGACTTTAAAAAACACTGCCAATCGTCTCTCTATCTGCATGTGCAGGTAGGAAAAGCCAGGGCGCTTGGTTATTTGTCCCTGCAATTGTATAGGCCAATTCCAACACTCCCCCCCCTTTCCTGAATATTATTCTGTCACTTGCAAATGAAATTTAAAAAAAAAGAGCATATTTCAAAGCTGTAAATATTTTTAAAGAAAATAAAACATTTTAAACATCTTTCGTAACTTTGGCCAACTTGATTGTATGTTTCAGTTCCCCAAAGCAAAGCGCATGGTGGTTGAACTGCATTTTTGGTACTAGTTGCCAAGCAGGGAGAGGGACAAGCCTCTTGTGTTGTGCTGTTCGGTAGCTGTTCCCGACTGAATTCAGGAAATGTGATTCTTTAAAGACCCCGACATCCACCAGCGAGATTCCACCTACGTTTGGACGCACTTCAGCAAGGCAATCGAACAGGAACTGGACACTGATCAAAACAGGGCAGGAAAGACTGAGCAGCTCAGAGTGAAGTGAACTAACTGCCTGGTGCGATGTACGAAGGATAAAAAAGGCTAGTGGGGAAATAAAATCTTAGGCTAGGCAAGTTACTGTAAAAGTCTCAATTACTGTACTAACATGCTTGTCTTTTCGATCCTAGACAGGATCTGCCATGCAAAATGCACCAGTTCTCAACACCAGTGACTCTTAATTTGTATAAAGAATCTAAATATGAAAAATGCTTCAACTATTAAATTCATTTTAAAATAGAATATCTAAGTGTATTTACACCACCACTGTATCCCCCCTAATCACTATTGGATATGTAGGTGCACACTGTGGATTGATGTTTTTCTGTTTAACGTTTACATCTCTCTTCTCACCAGAAAACAATACTACGGGTATGCACGTGAAGAAATACTTTTCTTCCTCACATTCACCATACAGGTATACTGAATGGGAAACGTAGGCTATAGATAGTAATTCCCAAACCTGGCCAATATCAAATACATTGGGATCACAGCAGTCCTAGTGTCTTTATCCGGAAATAAGATGAACCTTCTTCATTCAGTGTTCAGACCAGAGAAGTGTTTCCGGAAATGAGGGGTGTTTTATAGTTTGCAGTGTATTCTGCTAAATGCTACGATCACATGCAAAGTGCTTGTCAGCTCCTTTTAATAGAAATGTGACTTTCTGAGCCATGATTGATTTTAGCGCTGAGCAGCTTCTCTTGCAAGTGCTAAAAACACCTGCAGCCTCCTCTGTACAGAGGATGAAGTGAATCGTTTAAACAAAAAGTAAATACTTCATCGAGTGTTATTTAAATTGCAGGCACCGTTGCATTTTTAGCAGAGCCACCTGTTCTTTGGTTAAGGATCTGAATGCAGGAAGATACTTTAAGAAGCAATAACTAAATACATGTTCGCTGACATTACATCTACGATTAAAAAAAAATAGAGCCGGAGGATTATAAAGGTATCATCCTGATAAATGAAATGAAAACTCTGTGAATGTTGTCTTTCATGTAAAACAAAAAAAAATTAAAATATTTTTAAAAATTATTTTGGAGTATCAAATTGAATAAACTACAGTGAAGAGCTTCAGGCGAATATTTTTAATGGCTCAGATGAAATTCAAATTCATGTTTGCTAAGATTCAGGATAATTTAATCACATTACCATCTTTAATTTTTGCCTCGGGTTGGCATTAAAATCAGAATTCGCCGAAATGTTTTCCATTTTCACTTTTGATTCTTGCTTAATACGGATTTAATTTGCCTGTTAATGTTATTAACAGCTAAAAATCAGATCGTCCTCAAATACACCGCCTGATGTAAATGTGAAGTTCCACTAACATATTATTGAATTTCAAAAGCTTTTTTTGACCATAATTATTCTATGCTCTCTCTACACACACACACACAAATAGTCTCCTTTATTGCATTATATTAAGGAAAATAAAAAGTAAAATCAAATATTTTCACTGGAGGGTCACTGTTAATAAAACATATTTCAGATTCCTTTGGAGCCCTTACATTTTAAAATAATCCTTTGCCATACTCTTCCAAACCACGAGAAATGAAAGGACGCCTTTTCTATTGTCCATTAGTAATTACCCTTGTTAGCTTGGTGAGAAGCAGACATCTTGAGTCATATTTGCAACAGCAAAACTATATCGGTGTGGAATTGACTGCTTTCCAATCTCTTTACATGAGTGAGTGCAGAAGCTTCCTCCTAGGGATGATCCGGAAGGCAGCCAGTTCTAATTCCAGGTGGCTTAAAGGAACCATTGCAGTCAGGGTGTCTCCCCCCACCCTTTCAATCTTGAAACTTTTGATACTCTGTGGTATTAAGACACAACAAATCAGTGGGTAAGATTCCATGCAGTCACACTATTTTATATAACTGCCTATTTTACTTTTAGGAGCAATTAATTAATTTCCAATTAAAACAAATTTGACTCTTGTCTCAGAGGCTAATTGTCCTCTGTATTTCTCATTAATAAAACCCAAAGAGATATAAGATTATGCAACTAAGTCAGGAGGGGCTTTTGATGGCCAAGAACTGAAGAGAGTGGGAGAGAAACGAAATCTCTTAAAATTGCAAGGGGAATGCTACAGCCAGCTCCCAGAGACATGAAGAGTGCAAGTGGAATACTATCTCATGTAGAGGAGCGAATATCGTACAAAGCTTTAAAGAGTTGAATAATATCTATTTGCAGCGTTAAGTAACAGTAGAAAGGAAGAGAAAAATAATTATACATTTTCAGCGGAGGTACTTATTTAAAAAGAAAAGAGAAGAAGAGGGAAAACAGACACTCCCACAAGGCCAGTTTTAATGAAACTGGTTTTGTTAAGACTCCGAATTAAAAATATATAAATAAAAGGAAATAGAAAAAAACAAACAGAATGAGAAGCGAGTATAGGAATTGCATGCCCCTCGCTTTCTTATTGGAGCCAGAAAAGGAAAGTGCATTTCCCCCTGCTCCAGGGAACTTAGGGGTACGTCTCCTACCCGCCAGTACCGGGTTCTGCAGGCATTCATGAACGGAACAGTGTTACCGTAGGGATGGAGCGGGCCCGGACGACAACTAGCGCACGGATGGAGCGTGCATGGGCGAATGGTGCAGGAGTGGAACTGTCTTACGGATAAAGGGGTGCAAAGGCGCGAGAGCCTGTATGTGCACGGAGAGGGCCTGCCTATAGCTGTGCCTTGCCTACCGGTGGATGGGGGCGCATGAATACAACGGATTCGCTGCTAGCGCTGCAGCTGGGATGAAGCCGGGGCCAACTGGTGCTTGGCGCTGCGGGGCGGGTGGAAGTCCGCACAGAGAACAGCGGAGTGGGGGGAACCCCCACAGGGGTCCCCACTTTGGCTGCCGGTCCTTGACCTTTCACCGCTGTCCAACAGCCCCCGTCTCCTCTCCCCGCAAGGGAGAACAGAAGCCACTCCAGCCAGAGCAGCACGAGCCGGCTCCATCACGCGCCAGCAGGCAGCTCGCTCGGCAGAGAATTCTCGGCGCCAGAAGGTGGCCGAAGCGCGCACACTACAAGTCCCAGCATGCCACGTGCCGCCCGGCGATCGGCGCCCCTTGCGCGCCCTTGGTCCGTGGCTGTCTGGGACCTGTAGTCTTCGCCGAGAGAAGCCGCCGGCGGAGCCAAGCTAGCGCGGGGCGCGCTGGGAGTTGTAGTCTCACATGTGAGGGCGAGGCACGCTGGGAGGGACGCGTCACGGGTCGTCATTCAAACTCGCCAATCGGAAGGAGAGCGCGCGGTGGCCGTGTTGGAGCGGAGGGACGGTTGCGCGCGCGCCGTTGTTGACTAGCAGCGGCGGTTGGTGGCGGCGTGGCGGGCCTAGACAGAGGCGCGGGACCCGGGACAGCCGGCAAGGTAGGCCGGGCCCTCTGGGGGCCCCGGGAACGCGGCGCCGAACGGGCGAGGGGGCTCCTGCTTCTCCAGGGGCCCGAGGGGCAGAGATCGGGCCGGCCGGCTCCGGGCGGCGGGCCGCCTCCACCGTGCCGTGCCGCCCGCAGGAGCACGATTCGCCCCGCCGAGCTGGGAGCGTATCCAGACCCGCTCCTGTGGTCCCCGCCGCCGAGCCCACGGCCCTGCCAGCCTCCCCGCCCAACCCCGGCCAGGCGCTCTCCCTCCCTCAGGCTGCCCCACGGGCCGCTAGGCCCCAGCTTCTCTCCCCGAGTCTCCCCCGACGGGGCCTCCCAGCGCCGCTCCCCCCACGTAGGCGGCCGTGCCCCGCCGGGTTTCATCCCGACTCTCCCCCGGTTGGCTCCGCCTGTCATCTTCCGGCTCCTTCAGGCCTACCCTGCTCCCCCGCCCCCACCCGAGACTCCCCACACGGGGGGCCCTCAGCTCCCGACCCCCTTTCCTCTTCTCCCCGATGGCCCCCCATGGGAGCCCCGCTGTCCGGGGTCCCAGTTCCCCTCCGATGTCACCCACCATTGGGGCCTGCCTTGCCCCATCGGGTCCTGGTCCTTTCACCTCTCCTGCGCACCCAAGGTTCCCTCCATGGACTGCCCTGCCCTTTCCCTCAGGGGGGGCCCATCATGTCCTGCCCCCCAACTTCCTCAGGGGCTCCTTCTATCCAAACATGGTCTGTTTCTGGCCCTGCCCATCCTTTGCATATGGCCTCCCCCAGTCCTGTCATGGGTGCAGGCTTGTCACCAGCCTCTGCACAGGAGGTCCTAATCCTGGATGTGGGTGTCCCCATCCATCTCCATACATGGGTGCCCTCTTAATCAAGTCCTGGGTGCCTGCTGGCCCCTCCAATCCTAGCTGCCACACATGGCCCCCAGATGCCATTCATCCTCAATGTCTACACGCAATCTCTCAAAACCAGTCCCAGGGACCAGTGGAGCTGCCCCCAGTCTTCACATATGCTGTCCCAGGCCTTCTCACCTCCCTGGACTCCTCTCACAGCCCCTGAAAGGCAAGTGTGCCCTCCCGCCCCCCCCCCCCCGCAGATGGCCTTTCAATGCTGTCTCCAGGTGAATGGCTTCCTGATTCTTGTTCCTGGTGCAAATGCTTCTAGCTTCTACCTCCTCTCCCCATATCTTGTCCCTGGCAGGTCCTCTTCCCCTCCCCATCCCTCCCTAGTCTTCAGCCTCTGATCCCACACCTTCAATTGTGGGCTGGCCCTCTCGTCCGCAGCTTCAGTTTCTGGAGATGATTCCCTCACCCCCAGTTGCATCATGAATGCTGGCAGACCCCCCCCCATCTCATAGTCTAGGCCTGGGCCCCCACAGTCCCATCCCAGGCGAACCCCCCCATTCAGCTTCCAAACACTCCTGAAATGCTATCCTAGCCATGTGCCTGAGTACTTCCCCCAGCCTCCACATGCACTTTGAACCCCAACCTGGGTGCCCCCAGCCTCTGCACATGGTCACTTTCATCCAATCCTGGGTGTGCATGCTCCCCCCTCCCTTCCAGTATTTCATCCCCAAACAACCTTCCCAAGCTCCCTTTCTCAAACAGCCTCAACATATTTTCCCATCCCCAGGAATTTCTCCACTCCAAAACAGTCTTTAAGAGTACTCCCTGTCTCCTCCTCTCCCCGCCCCCAAATAACTCAGGCTTCCCATTTCCTCCCCTCCAAGGCATCTAAACACAAATGAGTTTCTTCCCTTGGAAATATCTCATGTGGTGTCCCATCCCTCTCCTGGATATTTCTTTAATGAATGCTTTGAAAGCTTAGTGTTTGCATACATACATGTACATACAAGTAGTAAGCTAAATAAGGTATTAAAACTTCTTGCTGTTTCTTCATCCACAACATTCACAAGATCCAGTCATCCCACAGATAAAATTATTGTTCATTCTCTCATCTCAAGGCTTGGTTATTGCAAACAATTCCTCTTGGGATTTTCTGATAGCCACATAGCCCATATTCAGTTTACCTAAAATGTGGCTTCTAAAAT
>ML675609.1:46468282-46498016 GCA_007922155.1 Mesoclemmys tuberculata | reverse complement strand
GGGGGGGGCAGATCTCCTTCAATAGACAATATAGTATTGTATTACCCTCCATTCTGTCAAATATGCTGGTTTTGGAGATATGCCACCTCCTATGAATTTGTAGCATACCCTGTTTATGGTGATGCACCAGGCCGTCCTTCCTCTTTATTTAAATTCTTCTACAAAACTTACCTCTTCTGTGATAATAAGCGAGTCAAGGATCTTTACTCTTATTTTTACTCTCTTTTACTCTTATTGGGGTGGGGAGGGGAAGCTACAAAATAACTTTACCAGCACCACCATAATGTGCACATGCTTTGATTATGTTGCCATTCAATCCCTATTGTCATATCTGTTACTTAATCCTCTCATCTTGAAAATACTTATATATGTCATAATGTAAGAAAGGCCATAGTGGGTCAGACCAGTGGTCCATCTAGCCTGTATCTGTTCTTCCGACAATGGTCAGTGCCAGATGCTTCAGACGGAATGAACAGAACCTGACAAATATCGAGTGATCCATCCATCCCCTGTTGGCCAGTCCCAGCCTCTGGCAGCTGGAAGTTTAGGGACACGAGCATGGTGTTGTGTTCCTGACCATCTTGTCTAATAGCTGTTGATGGACGGACCTGTCCTTCATGAATTAGGGATGTAGAATATCATTTAACAAAACAACCATTTAAATGATTAAAATTATATTGGTTAAATGTTTAACCAATATAATATTTTACATCTTTAGGAGTTTTCAGGGGGCACCGAGGGCCTGGATGGGGGGCATCCCGCTGCGCCTTGGCCTCACCACTGCGTGGGGCCCTGGTCCCTCCAATCGCCCCGGAGTAGGTCCTCCAGAGATGTGGTGCTGCCACTCTCCAGCCCACAGGAGGGGGCAATAAGGCACCTCTGTGTCCTGCCCACCCCCTGAGCCCATCCATCTGCCCTCCGCCACATTCCTGGCTGTGCCCGAGGACCAGGGATTCTCCTATGCATGCTCGACCTCCCCAGACCCTTCACCTGTGCGCATCTTAACCACTGCTGCCCGGCTCACTGCTCTTCAAGCTAATGCTGCCAGCGGAGCCAAACCCTAAGCTGTAAAGGCTCCCCTATTGTCTCTCCCTGCAATACCTCGTCACTCATGTGCACAGATGACCCCCTACCCCAGTGCAGCGAACCTAAACAGTTAACACAATTTGTAAACGGTCAAACTAATACTTACCGGTTAACCATTTGATATTTTACATCCTTACCATGAATTTGTCCAGTTCTTTTTTTGAAGCCAGTGAATTCAGTGGGACCTACACACATGCTTTAAGATCAAGACTTTGGATTGCAAGCAGTTTGGGTCAGGGACCATGGCTTTCTTTGATTTCTGTGTAGTGTCTAGCACACATTTAAGTGTTACAAAATAATAACCAGTTTTACTGCATTTTTCCTCTAGTATGTTGTTAGCTTTTAGATATATCAACTATTCCATAAACATGCCAATTCTAACTCCGTTTCATTACTGTAATGATACTAACTTTTCTATAATCTTAATTCAGATGACTGGATCGAATGAATTTAAATTAAACCAACCGCCAGAAGATGGTATCTCCTCAGTAAAATTTAGTCCTAATACGTCACAGTTTCTGCTTGTTTCATCTTGGGATACTTCTGTCCGCCTCTATGATGTGCCTGCCAACACCATGAGACTCAAGTATCAGCATTCAGGAGCTGTGCTCGACTGTGCATTTTATGTAAGTTTGCCTTTTTGTCTATGTTGGAGTCTAGTTATATAATAATCCCAAAGATACATAGGAAGTACTTTAATCTTTTAAATTGAAGGGACAGTGGGTGCCAAAAATGCAGTCAGCTTTTTAAAAGCGTGAAAAAAAATATTTCAGGTACTACATTTGCCCCTGTTAATTTTTGTGTTTTTATGACTTTTTAAAAATTTATTCTATCTATTACTATGTCAAAGATCCATACAAATAGGAGTAGTTGATTGTAGTGAAGTAGAATATGAAAAAAGTGCAATCCTGTGTAAAGCAAACAAACTGAAATATAGAAAATGTTGCTCTAATTTTTGTCGCCATGATCTTGGATATTTCCTGTAGATAATATTTAGACGGTGGTTGTTTTTTTTTTTTTTAATTGAGGGTAGGTGGCATTTGGCCTGCTGAATCCAACTGGACTCTGATTTTGCTGTAATATTGAGGAGTTATAACAATTCATATTCTGAAATTGTATTTTTAAATATTAAAAATTTGCTTTAAAAGCAAATCAACTTTACCATCTATTACTAAACATTTAGGCTCTGAGCAGATATGCTAGAGCAGCTTCAGACTGCTTTTGTGTGCAAAGCAGCCTTAGAACTGCCTTATCTAGACCTAACGGGATTATCCCTGTGGAGTTACTTGTTAATTGAGAGTTCTTTTCTCACCCTGTCTTTCTGCTGGGCATGGGACATAAGTTGGGAGCTCCTGCATTCTGGGAATCCCTGGCTGCCATAACAGTCCTTTAGGACCACCTGCACCTGCTATAGGGATACTCTGATTTGCGAGGTGTGACTGACCTGCTGCATCTATGCATCTTCTACCCTTTCATTCCCTCTACCTTGTGATGTGCTGTGTGCCCCTCTGCCGTAGCTGCAGACCAAGTGTTTAACATTGCAGTTATGTATATGTCAGAAGTTAGTGTATAATGAATAGTTATATATAGTACAAATATCTTGTATTCAGAATGCTTTTCCTTAAAAGAGTTAATTCTTGACACAGGAGAAGGTTGAAATAATCACTTGAAGCTGACTAATCTTTAGCCAGGAGGTCTTTCTTTTTCCTGTAGAGAAAACAATACTATAAATTTTCTAGAATGTACCTAATTCCACTATTGTAAAGACTTTGTATATTTTTTGAGGAAGAAAGCCTTTAACTAAACTTTTGAAGTTCTCTTTGAAATAAACTGCTAAACTATATTTACTTAATATAGGAACTAATTAGAGGGTAGGCCAGGCATTTGTTTACTCTCTCATAATACAGTAACAAAGGGGTATTTGATGAAATTGAAAGGTGGCAAATTTAAAACAAATAAGAGAACTTTTTCGTACAACAATCAACTAGCATGAGGAACTCATTGACATCTTGTGGCAATGTGGCTAAGAGCTTAGCAGAATTAAAAAAGTATTGGATTTTTTATATGGTAACTAATATTGAGTCAGAATGGGGTGGATGTGTTTAAAAAAATTTTTTTGGACTGGATATAAACCCTCAGGATAGAAGCCAATTTCTAATTAAAGAGGTTGGGGAAGAAACATTCCAGGGGGCAGGTTATTCCATAACTGCCTGTTGCAGGGTTTGTTTCTTTGCACCTTCCTCTGGTACTGGCTAGTATTGGAAACAGAATACTGCATTATATAGGCCACTGGTGTAACAATTCCTGTGTTCCAGATTGACCTGTGCTTCACTTCATTGAAAACATGCACAGGAATCAAAGCAATCTATCCAATTGTCACTTCTATTCATGATATTCTTTAGGGAAAAGCAGTTATATTTCTATTCTCTTTCAGAACACTAAAATACAGTAAAAGAGAACAAACTATTTTGAATTTCCTGTCCCGTACACATTCATTTATCTAGTGCTTTGATATTGATGCATTCTTGGAATTACTTCCAGTTAAGACTTTTTAATTATATTTGCACGTAAGCCTTCTGTAGTACTGTAGAACCTGAAAGATATGAACACCAGAGTTAGGAACTGACCAGTCAACCGAACACCATGTGAAACTGGAAGTAAGCAATTAAGCAGCAACGGACACGGGAGGGATGGGGGAAAGAAAAGAAAGCAAATACTATATTGTGCCTGTATTTTATCTTAAAGGTCAGCATGCAGAGCAGAAATAGCCTGAAGTCTGCGCTGTTTCCTGTAAACCAAGGGGCACTTCCCCCCCCCCCCCCCCCCCCCGGGGGGCAGAAACTGTTCTCACACATAGACCCCACCTAGGAAAGAAAGCTGCTGCAGCAAGCTGCTGAAGCTGCAAGGAACTGAAGGTTGCAGCCAAAGCCTGGCCTGGAGCTGGAGTGGGAGTCAGAGTCTGAGCTGCTGGAGGAGTTTTAACAGGCTGCAGGCTGTGCACCGATGCAGCCCAAC
Organism: Mesoclemmys tuberculata; assembly: GCA_007922155.1. Taxonomy (NCBI): domain Eukaryota; kingdom Metazoa; phylum Chordata; order Testudines; family Chelidae; genus Mesoclemmys; species Mesoclemmys tuberculata. Next base: position 46,493,915 of record ML675609.1, on the reverse strand, counting down.
TTTTGCATGGGTCACTCATTCAGATAGAAATGGAAAAAATAAAGTTTATTGGTACAATATATCCAATAGCAATTTCTAATAGCAAATTTCCAATTATTAGATTATTCTCCAAAAGCCAAAGCACTCCACCTAATATTGTAAAACCCTTTCATTCCAAAATATTTTCAACTCTTGATTTCAGAAGCTCTGAATTGGTGCCATGGTTTCCCAGTGTAGACCTAATTGTAGGATCAGTACCCTAACCTCCACCCTATCTACCTATGAATCTACATCTTTCTTAAATTCCAAAAGGAAGAGAAGTATTGAATTTCTGGGGCACACTCCAAAGTGTGAGTGACACTTATTTAAGCCAAGAAAACTCAATATATATATATTCAGTGTGTGTGTGTGTATATGTGTGTGTGTGTGTATATATATATAGATATATAGATATATATATAAAAAAATAAAATAAGGCAGAATTTCTTACTACACAGGATCCTACACATGCTTGGAGCGGAGGGTTAGATCAGCAGTTGAAAATGCATGATTTGAACACAGACCAAGGTAAGCTGGCTGAATACTGTAATAGAATATTTTTAAGTGAACAAATAACCAGTGGAATTTGTTTGAATTTTAGAATAAGTTAATTGAACATAAATAAAAGTAGCATATGGCTGTAGTTTTTTTGATGGTGGATACTGGTTTAAAGAATAAAAGCTGTTTGATTAATGAACCCTCTTCATAGGTAAATGTAATGTTTTAGAAAGCATTGGGAGTAGGAGAAGCTCCATTTACTTTAATACATCATTATATAATTTGTGCATGTGTTAGAGAAATGAAACCTTTAATTAGCCATGGATAGCTGTAAGCAGAATAAAACCTGTGGTCTCGAGAGCTGCATACAGTTTTCTTTATCCACTGGCTTTATATCGCAACATTAATATGTGCAGTGTGGTGACTTATATTTACATATAACACAAAAAACCTCTAGGTTATTAAGGTTGCAAACTTAATCACCCAAAAGTTAGAAAATGCCAGAATTAAGGTTATCTGTGGTACCAGCTTTGCCTAATCTTTCGTCTTATGTTTATATTTTCAGCTCCAAAATGAACTTCAGTTTTATACATTTAATGAGTATATTCATGTATACCACCTGTGATGGTGATACTTGCCTTAAATGCAATTGCCTCATGCATCCTTTACTGTCTTACTTGCATTCTGTCTACTAATCAGTTTCTATGAGGGAACATTCAAACTTCTGAGCACTGTCAAACAGCTGCCATTTTCCTTTTAAAAACAATCTGCCAGAAAAATGTTTTCTTTCCCCTTTGTTTTCCAAATTACTGTAGCTGGAGTTTCAGGAAAATGGGCAATATTGAGTCCTGCTCCAGGAATATGATTAAGATTTGACTTCTCATCATATTGTGAGGCCAACATAGGTGCAATGTGACATTGGGAAGGAGGGGTTCCCAGTTTTCCAACAGGACACATGGAAAATCTTTAATATAGGACCTTATGTTTGGGAAGGCTATTTAAGGGAACTTCTAGAAGTTTCTGTAAGCTTATTAGTTAGAATTTTCCTTTCTGTCCAAAGGTGTTTGAATTATGGTAACAAAGAAGCCAGGTTTTATAGGGAGTACCAGTACAACTTTAAAAGCCTCATACTGTTTTTCTTAGTATGTGGTGGGTGGGTGTGAAATGAGTAATGGTGTGCTATGACTGTTTTATTGTGAGTAATTAGGCACTCCTAAAAAAGGCGACAAGTGGCAAAGCCATGAGCTAATATGGCTATCCCACACTTACGCTGATTAAACTTTTGTAATACACATTCAATGGCTGAGATTTTCAAAAGAGCCTAAGGTTTAGGTGCTCAACTCCCATTGAGAGTCAATCACAGTTGGGCACCTAATTCCTCTTTGTGCCTCTGAAAATCTCCACATGGCTGCCTAATGCCCTTAAGATCCCTTGAAAATCGCAGCTGGTATCTAGACAGTCTACAATTTAACACTTTTTAAAATGTATTGATTGAAAGATCAGAAGACCAAGCACTCTTTAAAAGATGTCTCAGCATGCCAACACATTAGTGAATGGCAGATTATAGTTTGTTACTTCTGTATGAATATTGTTCTGTACTCCTCATTCAATAAATTGTGGATTTTAATGGAACCAGTAAAGTTACATGTAAACTGTTTTATATTCTCTTATAGAAAACCTAGTTGGCACACATGATGCTCCTATCAGATGTGTTGAATATTGTCCAGAGGTGAATGTAATGGTGACTGGAAGTTGGGATCAGACAGTTAAATTGTGGGATCCCAGAACTCCTTGCAATGCAGGAACCTTCTCTCAACCTGAAAAGGTTTGTATTTAAACAATAACTATTTTTATAAATTAATACTAATTGTATATAATGCATCCAGTGGCCGGCTAAGCATTAATATCCTTCAAGTAGGGCACTTCCTTTTAGTTAATCTTCTGAGTGACAGGATGTCTTGAGATGCAGTCCAGGGCCCTTAGGAAATGTCCTACCTTGATGTTACTGCTATTATAAGATCTGAGACTTTTTATATATTTGCTGACATGAAAAAAACCACTAAAGGCAGAGCTCTATTACAAATTTACAGCAGCTCCTGTTGAAGATGCTTTAAGCCAAAGGGAGAGAGCTCTCCTATTAGCTTAATAATTTCACCTCTGTGAGAGGCGGTAGCTGTGTCGGTGGGAGAAACTCCGCTGCTGACGTGGCGCTGTCTACACCTGTGCTTAGGTTGGTATAACTACATTGCTCAGGGGTGTGGATTATTCATACCCCTAAATGGCATAATTATACCAAAGTAATTTCATAGTGTAAGCCAGGGCTAAGCAGAAACATGTTTCTGTGTAGTATTCTGGATATAGTATCAGTCGTTAGCTAGTGTGTGTGAGGATTAGTACAGTAATTCTTAGTTTAAGGATTCCAGCATTCATTAGGAATGTAGAACTTTATTCTCCATACTTCTTTTGTAGTCTTTGATAAACAAATGAAATTCTTGTACATCAAGAAAAATTTGAATAAAATCTACTGCTCATGAAAGTAAAATTAATATTGGTGGCTTCAGTGAGATGCACTGATGGATGTGCTGTGCAAACTTCTCCAAACAATTCTAGCATTATGCCTCAGTAGTGATCTGCTGCATCTCTGTTCAAATTCTGGGATTTTATAGACCAAACTCCCAGTAGTTCTGAATGCTCTGGTATTCTTGTTTTGTGTAGAAAATTGGATGGTGGGAGAAACTAGTATATGAAAAAAAAAAAAATTTTACTGTATGTGTGAAAGATGAGACTAAATAACTTTTGTGATAAGTTGAATTTTAGTCAGTATTAGCATGGCACGTGCTGCTGTCTCTTTGCTATTATTAATATGCATCACGGCTGCTGACAAGTGTAGAAGGAAAAGAATAAAATGTGACATTGTAAGCTTTAGTAACATAGAACGCTAACCTTTTAACTGTCAGCAAGTCTCATTAGTGGACACACAAAGATTATAGCTCATATCATTCTATCGTCATAACCAGATGTTAGCTAATTTTAAAGAACACATTTCAGTTTTGCATTCCTATAGATTTCATCCATTTCTTTAGACCAGGGTTTTTCAACCTTTTTTTAGAAACTGTACCCCTGTGGTCTCAAGGTTGCAATAAAAGGCATAATAATCTTGTATAATGTAAAATGAAATAGAAAATGGTTTTGAATGCATTATTTTTTTTTAAATTTTGCACTTCTGAGTCTTCTTGCGCGGGGCTGTCCCTAAGGGGGCGTGTGGCCTGGGGCAAAGCACACTGTGGGCTCCTCGCTTGGCTCCAGTGGCATACCCTGGGTCTCTGGCACTCAGGGGCTAAGCCTGCATTTGGGCACGGCCCCCCACTCCCTTGTGCAGGGCAGGAGGGGTCCCCAGTTCCCACAAGATGGTGCCACCCCCCAGCTGTTCTGGGGGGGAGCAGTAGGGGACGGGGGAACCCTGTTCCTGCTGGGAGGGGGGAACATGCCACTTACCACCACCTCCTCCTCCTCTGGCTGGGCTCCGCAGCCCTCCTTCCCTGCTCTTACCTTCTGAGTCCCCTGCACTTACCTGCCCCTGCCCCACACGCTTACCTGCTATGCGGCGCCAGACTCTGCCCCTGCACTTACTTACCTGCTCCCCAACTCCTGGCACGGTGCCTGGCTCTGACTGGGTGCACACACACCCCGCCTCCGCGCCCTTCCCCCTCCGGGCAGGCCAATGGCTGGACCCCTCGGTAGGCGACTGCCCGCCTCCTGTCCGATCAGCGCACAGCTGGGAAGCAGGCTGCATCCACTGGTCTCCTGCTTAGCTCCTGCTTCCAGCTGCAGCTGTCCGTTCCTGTTCCATACCCCCTTTCGGTACTCTGAAGTACCCCTAGGTGAACGTGTACCTCCGGTTGAAAACCTCTGCTTTAGCCTAAACGTGTTGTCCTGTTGTAGCTAGAGCTATCATTATGTTCCATATTGCATTGAAATAGCAATTATTTTTGCCACACTACTTCTGGTAAAACCCTCATTCTGAATAAAATAATGGCAATATTTCTAGTTTTTTATTTATAGTTGTATGTAGCATGTAAAGAACTATGACAAATTGCTGACAGAATATCATATAATAGACAGCCACACTGAATCAAGCTGCTTATTGGTTCAGCAAGGTTCATTATGTCACTTTTTTAACATTGTCTTTGATAAATGCATGCATCTAGTCAACTGCATGACAGTGGCTTCATTTGATTTATGATTGTGAGGTACAGAAAGAATGCTTACTATACAGGTGTGACACCAGTTTGTAAAGAAGATTTAGGATGTTTAATGTTCTTAATGTGATTGTTCCTATGTGAACTTTTATATTGTTTGTGTGAATGTCTGTTTATGCCTGCATCACGTTTTATGTACTAGTCAAAAATGGTCCTTACTTAGAATGTATAACTCCTTGTGATTGCCAATATCAGTGTAGACTATGATATTCTTTTCATTATACAATTTGAAGTAGAGTAGTTTCTTCATTGTCCTATAATACTATTGGGAAGTATTTAATCCATGTTTAAAACCAAATCTTGTTCAAATATTTTGTCCTGGTTTTTAGAGCTCATATTTTTATTGCTCTCTCTATAAAAGGAAGGCAAATGTGACTGGCCATTAGATTTCTTTAGGAATTTCTGATAAATCTTAGGTGGACTGAACATTAGAGAAGAACCCATTAAAAAGTGAAGACAAATTTAAAACATTCAGACATGTTTTAGGAAACCAAACTAAATGGCCAAACAACAAGACTGAATATAGGTACCATAATACATTTTAAAAAAAAGTCAGGTAGCTTAGGACCAAAGGTGGTTTGTAAAAACACTTCTACAAACGCTGACATACATGGAAATGAAAAATTGGTTTAAGCATTTCCTTAATATTAGCAAAATTCAGCAGCCTCATGGGTATTTCATTAACCCAGAAAATGAAGTTGACTTCTCCAGTTTCACTGTACAAATAGATATCAAAATTAAACCATGTAAACGGTGAAAAATATATATATATTTTTTTTAATTCTAATGAGATGCTAACACATAAGTAGAATGTTTCCTGTTGTATGTATTTAGCCTTATTTACTTGCTTTACCAAAAACAAGTTTTTGCTACTTGCCACTCTTAATATTCCAGTGGCAGCAGCACAGCTGTGTATTAGCTGAATTTTGTCCTGGCTATGTGTCATCAGAATGCTTAATTGAATTCTGATTCCAAAACTTTATTGGTGATGGGAGACACACAGAACCCAAGCTTGATTTTATTTTTTCTTTCAGATCCCAGGTTGAGTGTACACATCCAGTAGTTAGAAACTCAAATTCTTGAAAACTGAATAATGTGAAAGTTATTGAGGAAACAATAGACATGAAACCCTCATGATGTAATTTATCAAAGTAGCATTGCACTTCATGGGCTCTGATTTTTTTTTTTTTTTTTTTTGTCAGGTGTGCCAAGTAGCTATGCTCTCATTGACTTCATTTAGAAATTGCTCAAAATGTCTGAAAATAGTTTTAATATTTCTTGGCAGTGTTGCCCTTGATGATATTCTAAGGATAATGTCTAAGGATTTTTAAAAAAAGAAACACAGGATTACAAGGGGAAAGAAGATAAAAGGAAAATATTTGATAGAGTACTGTGTGATTGGTCTACAGGTTTAATATTATAGTGGCTTCAGGTTTGTGCATGTTAGAACTCATCCTTATTCATAACTCGAATAACCTTCATTTTTTTTCTCTTTCAGTTACTTATTTTTGCAAATTTCTTTTTTGGTCTGAAATTTTCTGTTTATGTACATAAAAACATTTTTTGATATATATCCCAGTCAGAAACTCTGCACATGGGTAACACAGTAACTGAAGGTAGAAATGTCAAACTTGGCTTGTTGTGGGGATTTTACTGAGAGAAGGAATATCTCAATTTTGAATAAAATTGACTGAGTGATTAAACTCTGAAATGCCATATGTACATATTAGAATTTAACTTTGTGCTGTAATTTAGCTACACATACAGTAATATAATATTAAGCTGTATTTTAAGTTACACACTAAGGCTCAGTGTTAAGGCAGAGCATGCAACTTCATGTCACATGTTGCCCAATTAGCTAGCAATTAAATTACAAGGTGAAAAAAGAAAAAAACTATATTTATACTGAATTGTAGAGGTCATCTGCTTTTTAATTGCATGTTTCTCTTAATTCATCACTTGATGATAAAATGTGGATATCCAGACTAAATCAAAGTAGCTTGTGGTAATATTTTTGTAAATTTCTTTTGAAAAGGTGTACACTCTCTCTGTGTCTGGAGATAGACTTATTGTGGGGACTGCAGGTCGGAGAGTTTTGGTGTGGGATTTGCGGAACATGGGTTATGTCCAGCAAAGAAGAGAGTCAAGTCTGAAATATCAGACCCGTTGCATCAGAGCGTTCCCAAACAAACAGGTATGCATGCTGTGCAGTGATTCTATCCCTGATTCCTGTAACAAATGGATTTCAGTGTTGATTTGTTACTCTGCTCACTAGATTGAAGTTTGTTCGTATTTTACACATTTAAAGTTATTTAACTTGAAGAATTCATAGTTAATTTCTTAACATTAATGACAAATATTGAGCTACTTGTTCTATGTTCTTTTGCAAAGAGTGGTGTAGTTTTAAAAATAGTCACTTAAAAAGCCCCAACCCTTTTTTCTTTGCTATCTTCACTCCTTTTCTTTTTCTCTTCCCTTCTTAATCATTCTTTTTAAAGGTGCTAGTTAATGCATCAGAACACTGACAAGTAAGCCTTTCCAAAATAGCAAACGAGACAGAGGAGGGGAGAGAGAAGACTTGCTGTTGCTCTATTTCATTTAGGCATATATGCCATCCGTTCCTCCAGCGAGGCCACACTATTGTTGCAGAATTGAGCACATGTATAGTAGTATGCAGTGTATTCAACTAAAAATTGTTGTAAGCTTATTTACTATTTGCTCTATCACTATTCTGACTCCTTGCTGTTCAGGGCCCCCTCCAGATTCTATGTGGGCCACACCTTGTTAGCCAGAGGGAATTACATAAGAACAAGTAAGGTTATCTTTCCTTCCATCATTCCTTTCCCAAGGGTTTAATGTGGTTTAAGGGCAGTATTTCCACCTGCTCCTGGAGTGGGAAGCAAAGGAATATCTTGGAACAGATTTTTCAGGTGCAAGTAGTAAGAGCTGGATAATACATGCAGTAAGAGGTCTAGTTATTCATTCTAGAGTTAGTGTGAGTAGAAAGCTATATCCTTCCATCTCTGATACTTGTGGTGGTGGTGATCCAGTTACAACTTGAAACTGTACTATAGTCTGGGATTTGAATAACCTTGCTTCAGGTAACTATTATTGTTCTATTTCTGAGACTTGTATACTAAATCCATGGAAAAGTTATAGTAAAAGGAGCTCTTCAAAGTTGTCACATGCCAGTATTGTAGTTATGTAGAGAAGCAGATGCTTTTTTATAGTGAAAGTGGCATGCATTGAAATTACTATTCTGATTTATTTTGTGCTTTTAGTTGAATGAGTTGCCAATATTATAATCTGAATTAATTTTAATAGAATATACTGGAAATATGACTCGTCACCCCATGAGCTTCTGTGACAATTATGATCAGTAGAGTGCTTCGGGCAAGTAGACATATATGGAGTGTTCAGTTCTGCAACTCGCTGTCCACTACTTGTGTGAAATCAGCAATGTGATTTGGACTTGTTGGGGGACAGTTTTAGGCTCATCAAGGTTTTATTTGAGGTGCAGTTGAAGTTGCAGGGAAGTTTTTTTTATTAAATGGTGTTGATGAGCCTGAATTGTAATAATTGGGAACCATAAATATTCATAAATTTTGTGAAAGGTGTTTCTTGTCTGGTTTTAGAAATGTATAAGATTAATCATTGTTAGCAAAACTTGTGCGTGTCACTCTGACAATAAATATATTTTTTTCATTTTATTTTGATAGGGTTATGTGTTAAGCTCTATTGAAGGCCGTGTTGCAGTAGAATATTTGGATCCCAGTCCTGAAATACAGAAGAAGAAATATGCATTCAAATGTCACCGATTAAAGGAAAACAATATTGAGCAGATTTATCCAGTTAATGCCATTTCTTTTCATAACATCCACAACACATTTGCTACAGGTACAGCAGATACTTATCAATTGTATAACCTTATTGGTATTGACAATGTTTAAGTACATCTAGTTCTAGATAGGCTTCAATTATGTGGTTTCAGCTGTTACTTAAACACTTGATAGACTATGCTTAATGCTTTTAACAAGATTTTTTTTTCTTTTCCTGAAGAGGGACCTAACCTTAACAGGTTTATTTCTTTAACACATTAATTGTGGACTCTTCTGTGTTACAAAATTGCTTCATAGTGTCCTTTGCCCAGCTGACAGAATAATTCATTATAGTGTCGGTCACTGTTTGGTTGTATTAAATGCTATAATTTGGTTTCATCCAGTTACAATACCTTAACTTCTTCTCCCCCCCCCCTTCTGCTAAATCCATTTGCAGGTGGCTCTGATGGATTTGTAAACATTTGGGATCCATTTAATAAGAAGCGACTGTGCCAATTCCACCGGTATCCCACCAGCATAGCATCACTTGCCTTCAGTAATGATGGAACCACTCTTGCAATAGCATCCTCATATATGTATGAAATGGATGACATTGAACATCCTGAAGATGGTATCTTCATTCGCCAAGTGACAGATGCAGAAACAAAACCCAAGTGAGTATGCTTCACCTGTATTTGAGCCTTTTCTAGCATTCATCCCAGGATTTATTAATTTTCCTAAAGTCATGAATAGCATTGATGCCTAGTAGATAGTGCAGCTTGACAGTAGGGTAGGAGTTGATTTTATCTTGTTCTCCCAAGCTTTCAATATCCGTAGGTTGATAGATGTCTGATGGCTAAAATTGTGTCTAGTTATTTTGTAGCAGGAGAACGTCAAACTCCCATTCTTTCTGAATAAGCATTTTTATTTGAAGTTATGGAGTTACTGCTAACTCATTTCTTCAAAATTAAGTTGAATAATTTGTTTGAGCAAATTTTACTGTATTGGATCTTCAAGACTTTGAACTATTAATCTTTTTTTGTACACACAGATAATGCACCTAACCTTCCCCCCTACAAAGCAAATGCATTGAACTGGTTCTAGGAAATGAATGCAATCAAATAAAAGGGATCTCCATTCTTTGCATCTTAGAGAACAGTTTCTTTGTATTTAGAAAGTTTAACCCTTTGACAACAGATTCGATGCCACCATTTCTAGTGAAGGGAATACAATGATGTTTTTGGTGCTAGGTGGAATAGGCTTCTGTTAATGCCCATATGAAAGAAAGTTAAATGGAAAAACTGACATCACAATACAGAATTGTACTCTGGAGTAATCTCTAGTTTTACGTAATCTGGCAATAGGTTAAATACACAGGATTAACAGTCTGGATGTTACAAAAGCTGTCAAGGTTTGTCACTGCTCACTAGTTTTTTGCTTTTCTAAATCTCAAACTGTTTTAACGATTTGGTTCTGGGAGTTACTATTCTATATATTTGATGTAGCCACTCTCCAGAGTTTCGGATGCTTTAAGCCGCAAGATTATGTGGTTTATTAAAATCAGTCAATGTTGCATCTCACTTTGGAACAGCCACTCTGAACTTGTTCTTTTTCTCTTTTAATGCACCGCCTCACAGGCTGTCATGCAGCATTTAAAACGTTTATCATAATTCTGTGGTTAGTTTAATAACAGTGATGACTAGATAACTAATAGCACAGACTGTTAAGAAGCAGGTGACAAACCCCAAACTGGTTGTGTGTTCTATACTTAGATTTCACCAACTATCAGTTATGCACTCCTCAAGCACTATGTGATTCCATGTTAAGGCTGTTAAACAGTCCCTGTGGATGCTCCAGTCTATCTTGCCACCCAGGCAAGCCTGCATGTGTGATATATGGTCCTTTACACCAAAAATCACAATATTCTGTTTACTCAGTCCCAAAGGAGCCATCACTTGCCCTAGTTCAATTGTATCTCTCACGAAAGACACTGCTTGTAGCGAATCCTTTAGATAATTTATTAAATATTTATTAACTAATAAAAAGAAATGCGTTATTTACAAGTTTAATACAGTGCTGGTAAACAAACCCACATGAGTTACAGTTCCAAAAAGTAATTGAAATGCTGTAATACGCAAGCTCTATATGTCCTTAACGGCTAACCCAAGTCATGCAGCTTGGAGATCCCTTCCTTATGCTTAGAAATATTGTCCTATCCAAATTCCAAGCAGCAGAATGTTACAGTTCCTTCTGGTCAGGGATGTTTGTTCCCTTCTCCCAGAGTTCAGACTGTGATGGGATGAGGGTTTGTGTACATCCCCTCTTTATAGGTGTGGGGTGAGCAATCAACAGAGTCTTTTGTCCATTGATGTTCCACAATGGTTCATCTGGTGTCTATAGGCCTTCTTTTGTTGCAGGGGAGATGACACTTCTTGTGGTAAACTACAGTTATTTGTTTAAAATAATTCCTTAAGTAAAACTAAAATTCTTACGGTTACTGGGCTTGCAATTGTAAGAGCTGTTTTCAGCTATTTCTGTCCATTATTGGTTGCGGTTGCTAATTGTCTAGATGCTTCATTCTGCCTTATGAGGAGGTTAATCTACAATTAAACAATATTTCCTCTTGGCCCTCCATTATTTTCTGAAACAGATGGTTCATCGTTTCCTGGGCTGTTAAACACAGCGAGGTTAAGGTTAGACTCTTGGGAATCAGCTAGTTTTGAATCTTATTAGGCTGTAGAAGGAAAACTAATCAGAATACTCCTTAATATTATTTTGTGACTGTAAACAATTATTTATTAGCAAACAATTGATCCCAGAAGGGCAAATTGTTTGAGTCAGTAATGAGCTGAGAAAAGACAGAGCATATCTGTATATTTGGAAAATAATTGTAACATAATTGCAATGCATTTAGACAGGCATCTATTTGGACCTGTTTCTATCTTTAAATGAATTTCTAAAAACATTAACAAGGTTTATATGCTTTTCTGACATTTATAAGTTGCTTGTGCCAACCTTAGAACACCAGCTTTCTGGTGACTAAGAATGATTTTTAGTACGGAATACTGTAGTGTGAATGCATCATATCAATGTTTGCTCCTAAAATGGATCACTTTTCCATAGCTCTCTGCTTAATATCTTCAGTTAGTAGTGCTTTTCAGTGACCTTTTCTATTTTTTCAGGTTAATGTGAACCATCATGCATTTGCAGATACTCTTATTAAAAAGACATTATTCCTGTCATGTGTTTAAAATGCAGTATTTGGGAGGCTTATGACTTACTTAATTTGTCAGCATCTTCAGTATGGTAAAATAGTTGTTCTTTCTGTGTTTTGGATTAATAAAATCTTTATTTTCTTTAGAAATTTCAGTTGAAGATATGAATACGTTAAAGTCTAAAGGTCACTTGTTGAAACATAGTTTCTTTATTTCAGGTCTACTTAAAGTTCTTGCAAATAGTTTCATCTTCTTCCTCTGTGGAAAGACTTGTGGAAGATCCTAATCTCTGTGGAAGATCCTAACCTGAAATGGTGATTTGAAGGATAGCTTTGGGAAGAACAACTTTTGTGTGATTTTGCTTTTTAACCAAAAAACTTATGTATTTGTGTATCTCCAGTATGTTGTACAGTAATTTCATATCTTTTCTATTTAGAACATCAAAGAATCAGTGTTTTCTTTAACCACAATCTAAAATGTAAATCAGTTCTTTCCTGTAAGCAAACTTACTGCATTTTGTAATATTTTTAATTCTGGAAACTTCCAGTGGTCTCTGAACTGCTCAATAAATCTTTCCAAAACCTCATCTGTAAATGATTGTGTAGTAACTTTAATGTTCTGTGAAAACCTTTTGAAGCAAGATGTAGTCTCCAGGATGGACTGTTGAACATGAGTTCTGGGAGTGTGGCCTATGGCAAGTCACTTAACCTTTTCTTCCCCATCAAATAAAATGGAGATATATACCTCACAGGGATGTTTGATTAGTCAGTCACTCTTCTTACAGTGCTTGGAAAGTTGTGAAGTATAAGTAAGGCTGCGCTGTAGTGACAACTTGATGGCTAGTGGAGAAAAGTTAACTATATGAAGGGAAAGCAAAGGCTATGTGACGTGCATGAAATTCAGACTGTCAGTGCTTCAGTTAACGCATGTTCAGAGAAAAGCCTGAAATCGGTTATGCTTTGGAACAATTGAGATTGGAGAAAGGGAAGTTGGTGGGGTTGAGGCTTTTGCTGCAGCAAGGTGGCGAGCTCTCTGTTTGTTGGCTCAGTATAAGACCCCAGAGCACCCAACAGTATAAGAAGGGCAAGGGAAGTAAACTTTTAAGAAGGAACCCAGTTCTTCAACGAGCCCCCCATTTCACTCAAGAGAGGGCAATGTCCCTTTTCTCCTGATTACATGCTTATTTTGTTGCTACCTCTTGCTGTTCAGTGGTTTATGCTGCAGGCAGACTTCTTGTTTCAGGTGTGTGGGGGAGGAGGGGAGATAAACCAAAATTCAAGAGTTCCTATATGGAAATAGTACTCCTAAAATACAATTCCTTTGTAAAAATAGCAATATGTTTGTATATTTATCTTTCTGATTCTCTCTTGGACAAACCTCTTTTTCCAGCTCTGTATACACAAGCTAGAATCAAGAAGTCAAGCTAGCCTCTTTTAATCTATCATCGCTGACAAGAGTCTTTAGTCTATATAGTTACAGAACAATTGCCATTTTGGGTCACACCACCAGTCCATCCAGACCAGTATCTTGTCTCTAACAATGGCTAATACCAGATGCTTCAAAAGAATGTGCAAGAGACCTGTAGTGGACATTCAATAAGCTGCTGATCGTGTGCAAACTAGAATAAGAATCTGACTAGCTTTCTTGTAACTTATTTGACAGTGCAGTACTAATACGAATAAAATGTGGTTAAAACTCATTTTAGGCAGTGAAGCAAGCAGTTGTAGTGCACACAGGAAAATGAATCTAAAGTCATTTTTGCAGCCATCTTTCAGATTACTTTTTTAATTAAGAGTAGCCCTGCTTTTAGCTTGGTGGCATTTACATTACATATGGGCTAATCTGCTGCTCGGTGCTTTGGTAACTCCAAATCCTATGCTCCTACCTATATACCATTCTTAATGTCAATTTACCTATAGCAGAAGTTCAGATGCTGACTCTACTGAAATATGTCTGAACAACTTCTATGCAAGTTTTGCTTTTCAATCTCGGAACTTTTCAAAGGGAATCTTTAACAAACTAACTAGGGAATGGAAATTCTTTCTGCGTGGTGAGACTGAAGCTATCACCCTTATAGAAAGTAATAAGTTCTGATACTATTTAACTAGTGTTTGAAACTTTGTGCTGTGAAATTTCCTATTTTGCTTAATGAAAAATAGCAGGTAAAAATACATTAATTGTAAGTACTAAGCACTATTGTAGTTTAGTGTCATGGGGCTACTCAAATCTATTACGGGTAAGTGTCCAGCTGTTGAGTGCACTTTTTTCCTGGCCTCCGTTCCACATGTGCTGCTTGTGAATTGTATGTTCCAGGAAATCCATTCTGAAAAAGTGAATTAAATTTTGCAGTCCTCAAAAATCCATGACACACTTCCATATCTGAAACAGCAGCATCTCAGAAGGGATGCAGGGTCATACAGCCAGCATTTACATACTAATACCAGAAAAATATTTGTATGAAGCTATCCTAGAGTCAGATTATGGGATCATCATCCTGTGAACAAATGCTTCTAGCCCAGAGGTGGATTTGTTTGAGTTGTTACTGTTCTGCAATAAAACTTGGACTGTTACGGAGCTGGAGTGGCAAGAAGTTCTAGAGTCGTTTACAAGGTTCTGTTTTCTCTGCTGTGAACTGGATCTGGATTGTCAGTACTCTGCCAATTGTCTGCATCATATACATGTTGAAAAAAGGCTTTTATTAAATTGAATATGAATAATGCAGTAACCCCTGTTTGTTCTGACAGTGAATATGCTTTACCCACATTTTTCCATTTTTTTAGTGTGCTGGAGATTTTTGCATTGACAGTGCGTAACTGCCATGGTGAAGTTAACTGAAGAGTGAGGTTTTGTCATCAGAGTAGAAGACAGTAAGGGCTTCTGACATCTGAGGTGTGTAATGGAAGGCATTTTTGGATTGTGGCATAAACACGGTAGCCATGTGCTGCTACTAAAATAACCAGTAAAGAAATAAAGTCAACATTTTGTCACTTAGGGCATATCTACACTTGTGCTTATACCAGTAAAACTTTAGTCGCTCATGGGTGTGAAAAAAAACAACCTGCCAAGCAACAAATTTTGCCACCATCAGTGCGAGTGTAGATATTGTTTTGTCAGCAGGAGAGTTTTCCCACCTACGTAGCTACCGCCATTCGTTTAGGTGGTTTTATTAGGTCTGCGGCGGAACTCTCTCCTGCTGACGTAACACGGTTACACTTGTGCTTATGCTGGAAAAAGCTTATGTCATGCAGTGGGATGTGTTTTTTCCCCACACCTGCGTGATAAAGATTTGCCAGCATAAATGCAAGTGTAGACAAAGCCTGAAGGCTTCAGCTTTGCCTGTGTCATCCTCAAGATTCACAGATGATTTCACACTCTCCCTGTTGATGCAGGAAGAGTTTGCTCTTTGCCCCTGCTCACAACTACTTGGTCTAGAAATCACTTATTTTTAAAAATGAAGGTAGATTCTGGAGCACAGTTCCACAGTATAGGATGAATTATGTGGCTTGGACTTCACTGATCCTAATTGTTGTCCTGTGTACCAAATAACCCTATTTTCTGTAGAGCTGATGTCCCAGATTATATGGCAAGGTCCTCATTTTGCACAGTACCGTGACACTGAATTATATAGCAAATTGCTAATCCTCTGGCAATTTTTAATTGATTACAAAACAATTGGCATGCTGTGTGTGACTACTTAGTTGGGGAAGTAGAAGATAAATTGTGGTAGCAGGATAGATTTGGAAGAGGCAGATCTCTTTCCAACCTGTACAGGAGCAGAGCTCCACTTCTGAGAATGGTAGATGACTCAAGAAAGTGGTCTTCTATGGCAAGCCTCCCTCTTCTGTTCCTTCTGCCTCTCTGGTTGCTGTGTGCCTAAATTCCCAAGGTACTTATTCACACCTCCTAAAATGGGGCGGGGGAATAAGGTGAAAAACTAGGTAACAGGAGAACAGCCTCATAAGCAGTTTCTTGACAAAAAGTAAAGTATTTAGCCATCCATGCAACTGCATAATCTCATTCTATAGGGGGTCCTGTTAGATCACTTTTAAAGATGTCTAATAAAAGCCAGATCATACATTGTTTAGATCCTCCATTTCTAGATTTTAGTTTCAAAATGCTTTCTTAGCAAAGCCTTGAAACATGTACCCATAATTATTGATACTGCTAAAACAGGGCTGTAGCTTAGAGAAAATGTAGTTAAAGCCCTGTATTGAATGTTGGTGTTTCCAGGACCTTGTTCACAACTAGGTTTCCTTTTTACTCCTGTAGATTGCATGGCTAGCAGTAGCTATTTGTGCCCTGTGACTGATCTTTCCCCAACTGAGGTGCCAATTTTCTCTCATGTGGTAGGACGTAGTAGCATGCTGCCACTGCTTTGATAATAGGCAAAAATTACAGAAGAGGAGTAAATGCCCCGGGTACAAATCTGCTCCAAACCATGACGAAATCAATGTGTCCACTATGCAGAGAGCTGGAACTCACCAAGGGAGAGTTCTTTCTAAGCAACCGCCTGCACCAATCTCCTGTGTGTAAAAGAGAATTGGTCTTAACTGATCTCTTGTCTTGTCTTGTAACTGGATCTCTCATGAGATAGTCCCACTGCCGTAGCTAGCCAATGGAGTGGCAGGAGTTACATTAACAATGCCCTCTTATCCTATGTGCAGGCCTGGCTTGGCAAGTTGCAAGAAAACTGTAGGAAGCCTAATTCCAACAAAGTAAGTCAGTCATGTTCCCCTCTGGTGCACATTTTCCAGCTCCTTTCTCCCTGTATTAGTGATCACTACCAAAGCCTATAAAGATGCCAAATCCAAGTCCTTAGTATCTGCTGACTTTTTGTCTACATCTTTTGTTTAAGCCTTAATGTGGCTCCAGAGAACACTTCAGCAACGTCAGAGTGAGGGAAATCTGAATTTACAAACTGTGCATTACGGGAAAAAGATCTACTTCCAGGACCCCCGCTTGGTATTATCTATCATGAAATATTCCTCTAGCATTAGTGATCAGGTTATAGCTAAGGATTCAGTGGCCAAAGAGGCTTTATTGTAGATCTGGTTAGACCACTTGAGGGGGGGTGAAAAGGACCAGCTATTTCTCCTGAATCTCTAGAACCTAAAGAGGCACCCAGCTAGTCAAAATAAAAAATAATTAAAAAGGATAGACACTCTTAGTGCTTTTCTAGCAAAGGCTCTGTAATTTTCACAGTTCCTCTGAAAGTTGCAGGGAGGAATTATTAATTGTATGGGAAGCATCAGAAGATATGTTCTCAATTCACTCAGCAGCTAAATTAGTTGTTCAGCCGCAAATATTCATGGCCTCAGCCAATGCACTGAAATGATACAAATTGCCAAAAGGCAAACTACTTAGAGGAGCTATCCCTGAAACATGGATCCTTCAGTAATGCCTCATTTCTATGAATCTGACTTTCCCATTTCCTTTTTTAAATTTGACATCAGTAGAGTGCTCCTGGTTTACACCAGTGTGATCAGTACTGAGCCCATTAAATCGAATATTTGAAAAGGTATTCTTGGTGCTGACGTGCGGGGAGGTAAGGGAGGCAAGTGTAAAGGGGGAGGTGAAGGTGAAATAGGTGCAATTGCAGATAAAAAAGGCCAGGGTAAGTTGAGGAAGTCATGAGTGGAGGTCAGGTGTGAAGAATGGGAAAGGAGTGCGGAGGGGGCAGGTGTGACACTGACAATTTTCTGCAATATCCTGAATGAACTAAATTCAACAGAATTAAAACTTACTGAATTAGGTTAACACCTTTGGGCATCCATTGTATAACAAAAGAAATTGTGTATCTGTTATTGCAGACTTAGGTGCACTTCCATGGGAAGGGTAAATAGAACAGCAGGGCGTGACTAGGCAAATTCACTCAGTCCAGAACATCTCCAGAGAAGCCACCTCTGTGGAGAGGTTTGCATATACTAGTTCATACTTAGAGTCTCCAGGGACCAAGAGAAAAGGTACTTGGTTAAATAGCCTAGTTTTAAACTGGCTCATGGACTGCTTCCTGATCCAGCAAATGGGCAGGACCCCTGCTCCACAGAGATCCCCAATCCTCTGGGAATGGTTGGAAGGACCGGGCCTACCGAGGACTCATAACACTGTGCTTGTTCTGAGCTGAAACTGGTCTGAGCTTGTAATGACAAGGAATCCCCTTGGGGAGGGAGCTGAAGGACCGTTCCTGCCAGACTCCATGTTAGGGTTGGGGTGAACTCCGGTAAGCTTTAGTACGTGTGAGTTCTTTTATTTTTAATATGTTTTCTCTGTAATTCTTTTTACCTTACAAATGAAGTAGACTTGCAAAGGAAGTGCTTATGGTCCTTTATAACTGTAGCAATTACGCTTGGTAGCCATGTCTAAAGAGAAAGCAGCCTGTCTGCTGGGGAGAACAGTGTAGGCACCAAACTCTGCAGTGTGGAAGTAGTCAGGTCAGAAAGAAGAGACTTAACAGCTGGGGCCCTGGAAGCCTCAAGAGGGGTGCCCTTGCTGGGCTACTGAGAGGAAATACAAGCACACAGTTGCTCTGAACTGTGACAATAAACATATAGAGGGAAAAGGAAGTGAGGCCGAGGAGAAAATGAGAGGAATTCAAAGTGACTTGGATAATTAAGTAGATCCTTGAGAAATCCAAGTTGCAACAACCCTACCAACGGAATTCTTTATCACTGATAAGTACAAAGGTATCGCCCATGCTTGTGCCTTACGTATTAATGAATCATAATACTTTAACATGCATTGCCCAAAATAGTTACCGAAGCAAAAATGGGGGCTGACGATAGGATTCCCCACTGATATTCAGTGTTTGGGTTCCAAAATGGTAGGGCCACCCTTAAAGAGTAGGTGCTTGAAACCAAAACAGATAGGGTGAGGGAAATATAGTAAGCCAACCTGCTATAACAGTGAGAAAGAGAAACATTACTTGGTCCAGGGCAACAGCTGTATTGGTATCCGAGGCAGGAATATATGTAGTTAGAATACAGACATTCCTTTTATAAGGAGAAAATTAATCTTCGTTTTATTAGCTCTCTTCTAGAAATATAGATAAAGGCAAAGATTTGGAAGCAGAAGAAATCATATGAAAAAAGCCTTTTCTGTCCTATATGAGAAACAGGTGAACAAAGACGATATACTGACTCCTGATCAGAAGACTTGAGATCTAAAAAAGCTCCTTAAGTCATTGCCTCTTGCTGAACATTGAGGGCCTTACAGAAAACATGGAGTCATTGCCGTCATTCTAATAGAATCATCCATCATTGCTGACAGTTTGCAGGAAAAAATATCACAGGTTGTCTCTCACAAGAGCCTCATAATGCCATGGTATTAGAAGCCAAGTGGCATCTGTTCCCTGACCATTACAATAGTACACTGTTAAGTGTATTTTTTCTCTTGGTCAGAGCTTGAGGATAATCACTGCATGGTTGCTATGAACAGACCCATAGACCTGCCAGTTCTCAGATGTGAGATGTTCTGTTTTGTTGCTGCTACAATTATAAAATGCATATGTACAAAAATGGTTATGCTTCCTATGAATGTTCTCCCCGCCTGTCCCCCCTGGTAAATTCAATCTCTGCTCTATTATAAAATATGAAAAATCTTCACCCTGAATGCGTGCATGGGGAGGAGGGGGGAGAGAGCTGTTAGATTGAAATTCACCACTCAGATGAGTCTATCAAATCTTGAAGGTAAAACACTAATAAATAAGTGGGAAACTCGTCAGGACAATGTCTCACAGTCACCTCCAGCACCATGCAGTGCAGAGCTACAGCTTTTCTTTACTTAAGGTGACTTATTTATACCTTTTGTTAACTTTCATTGTGTATATGTATTAGGTCCTGTGTACACTTATCTCTGAGATTCGGGGGCAGTTGACGGGAGTTACGCAAGCTATGCAGAAAACTTGCGTCACTCCTGTCAACTTCTCTGCTTCTGTTCTGTGCGGTGCCTTCACTGCGCTGCACCACTTGAGAAGGTGGTCTTAGTATGTCGATTCTGGATCGACTGAGCGGGTATTCACTGACCGCTCAGTCAATCCAGAGAAATCGATCTGACCACAGCGAATTTGCTGCCATCAGTGAAGACGTAGCCTTAGTTTCTCATTTCCATATTAATGCTCTTCCCTTGTCAGTACACAGTTAGTGTTAGTTCAAACCAGTTTCTCCTAACTTTGACTACTTTATCTTTTGTTTTCCTCACAAACAGGATTATTCTGCAGTTTCTTACACAGGTGCAGTTCTGCTTAAGGATAAGCTGTTAAACATTATCAGAACAGACTCTTAAAAATCTCAGCAAGCTTTCATCAGGCCTAAAATATGCTTTTGCTCTTAACAATTCCCATTTTACTTCACTGAGGCACAGGCAGTCAAGGACAAAATTCTCAAGTGTCCAGTAATTTTGAGTCCCTCAGTTTTTGAGTGCTCAGCTTGAGACAAGGACTGACTTCAATTTGAGGAGTTGCGTGCTTAGCAAATATGAAATCCAGTCCATAAGTGTCTAAGTGTAGCCACTCACAGCCCAAGGCACCTCTAATTAGGCCAAAACTTTTGAAAGTGTCCACTAAGTGACTTGCTCAACATCTTACAGTGAGTCAGTAAAAGAGTGCTGGAGTAGAACCCATTTCTCCTGTGTACCAGTCATCTGTTCTTATGATTAGACCATAAGCAGCTGTTATGTTGCTTGCTAGATTCCAGTCACAACTGCGGCAGTAGTAATTATTCTAACTAACTGACAAAAAAACTTCCAGTCCACTTCCAGACTAATGGAGTGACACTTGCTATGAAAACTTCCAGTCCAGCGGAGTGGCATTTGCTATGAAACATGAGGGACTTTCTGTGGACAAAATAAATCGACACATTAAATACTTTCTAATAAAGTATAATTTAAGTTATAAATTATTATGTAACATTAAAATTATATATATTTGAAGGACTCAGTCAGCCCCCTTGCTCTTATCACTAGTATGCTGTGCTGGTTGGTGTGGAATATGTAACTGGTATTTCACGAGACTGTAGATGCACTGAAATTTTTCTTTTTGGCTATGTTAGGCATGATTCCCCTCACCCCCCATATGGATGAAAGATGAGAGGGTGCATAGCATATGAGAGCAACACTGAGAGTGTAATAGGTTTTCAGAGGCTCTTTTGGTTTTGAAGAAATGTTCTCAACTGTCCTAGCAGTGAAACACATATATTATCTTTTTCTTCTCATCCAAAAGCATCTTTATAGATATGGGGACCAGTACAACATTGCCACGCATTCCTGGCTATGGCTTTGGTCCTTCATTAAACCTGACCTGTTCACATCCCTCTACACAATCATGGCCCACCATTTAGTTGGTAGTCAGCCTCTACGTGTGCTTGAGCTTGGTTGTAGTTCCATTATTTTTTTTTTGGCATCCTGTCATCTTTGTCTTTTACTGTGTTCCAGCCATTGTACACTTTACTACTGCAGCCAGTCGCGTACTCTGGTTTCACATCCAACTCTCCTTCTGATGTCATTTGTTTTAAAATCACTCCTCTTTACACCTTCCAGCTTCTGAAGAACTCCTATCCCTACTGCCTCCAGCCTTCTGATGTCTGTTTCGTTTAATGCAGCTGCTTCCGGTCCATAGCATGAGACTGTTAGTACTGTTGCTAAATTTTCACTGTGGTACCAGACAATGTTTTCTTCAGCCCATAATTTCATCAACTTCAGTGCAGCACTTGTAGCTAAAGCACATGTCTTTTTAACGTCGTTCTTAGCTTCTTAGGTACTGGGGTATAGCGAGGGCAGTAGGAAAGTTCTCCTATTTGAAAACTGGGGGAAGGTGGGGGGGGGGCGCAAACCCACCCAGTGCTAAAGCCCCACCCCTCACCTAGCTTAGGGGAGGAGCCACTGGACCCGGGAAGACAACAAATGAGAAAACAGGAGGGAAGGGGAAGCAGGAAAAGGGGAGGGTGACCACTCCTCCCCGCTAGGCTGAAAGCAGGGGAGGAGGGCACCAGCACAAAAGAATACAGGGGGCCAAGCTGGGCGGGGTGCAGGGGTGGTGCACTCAGGAGCACCCTAACAGCTGGAGGAGCACCTGCAGCAGCAACAGTTGGAAAGGTCTCCATTTAAAAAAACCGGAGAAGGAGGGTGGGCGCTAGCCTGCCCATCGCTAAAGGCCCTGCCCCCCCAGCCTAGGGGAGGAGCCACTGGACCGGATTCTAATTAAGTACGGGGGACAACAGATGAAAACACAGGAAGGGGTGTGGGGGTCTCAGTGTCAAATGCAGGAAACCAGAAGGGGACACCCAGCAGAGACCCCCAGACAGCGCCCACTGCTCCTCGAAGGTGTCCAGGGAGCCAGGGGACGCCGCACAGAGGAACTCTGACGAGGGAACGGAAATAGGCCCCACAGTTGCAGAGAGCACCCCCCCCCCGCCCGCCAACCTCCTCTCCCTGCTCTTATAGATGGCTAGTTCGGCCAGGGCAAGGAGGAGGCTGACGAGGAGGTCCCGCGACTTCGTGGGGCCATGGACGGGGTGTGCATGGATGAACAGGTGCAGGGAGAAGTGCAGGCAGAAGCTCAACAAGAGGTTCTGGAGGAGCCGGAAGAGGGGCTGCTGCCTGGTGTACGCCAGGTCCACGTGCGCCAGGGTCTCCCTCACACCGCAGTAGAGGCAGGTATCAGGGTGGGAGGTGAAACGCGCCAGGTATGCGCCCATTCTCACGGCTCCATGAAGGAGCTGCCAGCTGATGTCCCTGGCAGGACATGGAGTCAAGGTGGAATACAGGCTGGCCCACCGGGGGGTCCTCGCCCTCCAAGGGTGGTAATAGGGCCTGCCACTTGGTGTCTGGGTGGGACACGAGGGCGAGGAAGTGAAGGGTGTGGAGCACGTGCGCATACAGATGGTCCCTCAGCGTGGTCTGAAAGCAGACCAGCTGCAGATCAAGCAGCCTGCTTGGGGCGTGAGGGTGGGGAGGGGGAGGTCAAGGGGGGGGTTCATGGCGCAGAGGCCTGATGGTAAGCACCAGACTGCCGGGGGGGGGGGAAGCACCCTCTTGCAAGACCCGCTCGAGGTACATCAAAGCAGTGGGGGGGCAAAGATGCCCTCACCTCCTGGAGGTGCTTCGGGGGGGGTCGAATGGTGGGGAGCCCCATGCGCCGAGCCAGCGCATGGGGTGGTCCCCCCAGTCCCTCCGGGCATAGTGCAGGAGATCGCTGATCCTGGTGACTCCTGCCAGGACCAACATCTGTCGCACCGCCGGGGGGGGGGGGGGTTCTGCCGCCTGCACATCTACTGGGTATGGTGTAGCAGGGGCTTCACAAGGAGATCCTCCCCCTCGGGGACCGCAAGGGGCCTGGAGGCCGAGACGAGCCTCCAGGTCCGGAGGAGGTCCTGGTAGAAGACCAGCAGCTCGGATAGGTCTCGCGGAAGACCTCTCGGGTGGAGAAAGAAGAGCTGCCGGTCGTATCGGAGCCCTCGGAAGCAGCGGAGGAAGGCATGCACCAGGTGGCTCCACACTGGACTACCTGCACCATAGAGGAGTCTCTGCAGGGCCTGGCTGCAGATGCAGCACAGCCCCGGCCCACCCTCCTCCAGGGGGAGACTCAGAATCCCTGCAGAGACCCAGTGCAATCCTGGCCAAAAGAACTCCAGAACTGTCTTTTGGAGGTAGGCCAGGAAACTTGGGGTCGGGACCAGGGTGTTGAGCCGGTGCCAGAGCATGCACAGGACGAGCTGGTTGATCACCAGTGCCCTCCCCCGGAGGGAGAGGCACTGGAGCAGTCCTGTCCAAGTCCGCATCCGCTCAGACACCCTGCCCTCCAAATCCTGCCAGTTCTCTGCCAGGGAGGGATGGGTGGCGGAGAAGTAAACACCCAGATACAGCAGAGGACCCGTGCTCCACCGGATGGCTTGAAGCGCGGGTGGGAGGGAGCTCACCCGCAACTGGGCCCCTACCGTCAGGCCAGAGCTCTTTGACCCAGGCGAAGGAGGCTGCCGAGTAGACGGCCAGGCAGGCCTCCAGCTGCACCAGGTCGCCTGAGTCCTGAACCACAAGGAGAACGTCATCGGCGTACGCTGACAGGATCAGCCTCAGTTCCGGCTCACAGATCACCAACCCTGTCAACCTCCGGCGGAGGAGACAGAGGAAGGCCTCCATGGCCAGAGCGTACAGCTGGCTTGACAGTGGACAGCCCTGACGTACTCCTCGCCCGAAGCTGACCGCTTCGGTCAGGGTCCAGTTGAGCTTCACCAAGCACTCTGCAGAAGCGTACAGCACCCGGAGAAAACCCACAAAACGGGGTCCAAAGCCAAACTCCCACAGGGTGCCCAGGAGATGCCCGTGGTCGATCCTGTCGAACGCCTTCTCTTGATCCAGGGACAGGAGGGCGAACGACAGACCATCCCTACACGCGAGTTCCAAGAGGTCCCGGACCAGATACAAGTTGTTAAAGATGCTACGGCCCAAGACGGTGTAGGTCTGGTCGGGATGGACCACATCCTGAAGCACGGACCCCAACCGCAGTGAGACAGCCTTGGCCACAATTTTATAGTCCGTGCTGAGGAGCGAGACAGGATGCCAGTTCCGAAGGTCGCGGAGGTCCCCCTTTTTGGGTAGCCTGCAGGACAGAGGGAGAGCTCCGCTGACCTCGGACTTGGCCCAGACGGTGATAAGGTCCAGGCCGAGGACGTCTCAAAACACGCGGTAGAACTCCACTGTCAGCCTGTCCATGCCCGGGGACTTATTGGTGGGCATAAGGAGGAGGGCTTCCGAGAACTTGGCCAGAGTGAGAGGTAGCTCCAGCCGGCCTCGGTCACCTGCACTGACCGTGAAAGTTCGTTTCAGTGCACCCTGCAGGCGGCGACGTCAGTCGGATCTGGGGAGAAAAGGTCAGCATAGAAGGCCCTGTCCCTTCCACGCATCTCCACCGGATGCGTGAGAGGGGTGCCGTCGGCAGCCAGGAGGCAGATGACATGCTTCCGGGCCCCCCTCCTTTTCTCCAGGGCATGGAAGAAGTGGGAACCGCGATCCATCACCCGAAGGAGATGGATGTGGGATCGGACGAAGGCACCCCGAGCCCGGAGGTCTTCGAGGGCCCAGAGCTCCTCCCGCTTCTCCCGGCATGCTCCGCAGAGGGACGGATCCTTGGGGCTGGTGGCCAGACGCCTCTCCAGCTCTAAAACCTCCCGCTCCAGCTACTCTATCCCCGCATCCCGCCGCCGGCTGGCCCGCCCGAGTGTAGTCACGGCAGAAGAGCCGGGCACGCACCTTCCCCACATCCCACCAGCGCTGTGCCGAGGGAAAGGCGCCTCGCTGCCTCCACCAGGCCAGCCAGAACTCCTGGAAGGATGCCACGAAGCCCACGTCCTCCAGCAGGCTGTTGTTAAAATGCCAGTAGGCCGGCCCCGGCCCTTCTTCGGTGAGAGAGGCCGTCAAAGTCACCATGTGGTGATCCGAGAAAGGGGCTGGCCGGATGCTGGAGGAGTGGGCCCGCGCAAGATGGTGACGAGAGATATAGATGTGGTCCAACCGGGAGTGGCGCGACCGATCTTCCCCCACCCGGACATAGGTGAAGGTGACGACGTCATCCGGGTGGTGGTCACGCCAGACGTCCACCAGGGAGTGATGGTCGATAATTCCCCGGAGGACGTCCGTGCCGGCCTGACACTGCTCCGTCCCCGTGCGGTCTCACTCCTCCAGGGTGGTGTTGAAATCCCCGCCCAGGACCAGGCATTCGTGAGGATCTAAAGTGCCAAGGAAGGCGGCTGCCTGCTGGAAGAAACGCACCTGCTCCGGATACGCGGTCGGGGCGTAGATGTTGACAAGGCTCAGTGCCAGCCCCTCCATGCGGACC